>CM061749.1:222156947-222866214 GCA_030979885.1 Lolium multiflorum | reverse complement strand
GATGAAACATGCAAAATAGATGAAATAACATAAGTATTGTGTCCCAATATGAAATATATCAATGAATACCAGCAAATTATGATACAAAATAGTGATGCAAATTGGACGTATCAACTCCCCCAAGCTTAGACCTCGCTTGTCCCCAAGCGAAACTGAGCTCAATAAACAAGACCACATGTTTATGGAGTGAAGAGTCGATTAACATACGGACAAGAAGCATCATATTCATTCACACAAGACATTCTAGTAAACAACTTCCTCATATAACTCATCTTGAAATAGGTAAAGAGAAATCACAAGTAAAGGTGCATAAGAAATCATAGTTGGTGATGGCAAACTTTGTTCTTGGTCAGAGAACTACTAACGGATTGTACTTCTAAGCAAAGCTTTCATATTAGAATTTATATAGCTATTCAATCATAACAATCTTCTTATAATCATCGATAACTTCAAAGTCATATTCATTCAGATAAAATTGGTACTAAACAAGAAAGTATAAAAGACATGATTAACTAAATCATAGCATAAATGATTGGTTCACAACAACTCAATTGCTTGCTTAAGATAGAGGGAAATAGGTTTACTGACTCAACATAAAAGTAAAAGATAGGCCCTTGGCAGAGGGAAGCAGGGATTAAATCATGTGCTAGAGCTTTTCAAGTTTTGAAATCATATAAAGAGAATAAAAGTAAGATTTTGAGAGGTGTTTGTTGTTGTCAACGAATGGTAGCGGGCACTCTAACCCCCTTGCCAAACGAACCTTTCAAGAGCGGCTCCCATGAGGGATGGCATCTCTACCAGCAAGGTAGATCATCCCCCTTCTCTTTGTTTACACATGTATTTTAGTTTTATTATGGATGACACCCCCCCAACCTTTTTCACAAGGCTAACCGAATCCTCGGTGCCTTCCAACATTCACATACCATGGAGGAGGTCTATTGCAAAATTAAGTTGCTTACTGATAAATCAGGGCAAAACATGTGAAGAGAATTATTAATGAAAGTTTTAATTGGGGTGGGAACCCTTCGCCAGCTCTTATCAAAATTATTGGATAAGCGGATGTGCCACTAGTCCATTGGTGAAAGTCCCAACAAGATTGAAAGATACATACTTCCTCATGAGCTATAAACATTGACACAAATAAGGAGTAGTAGTTTGAATTTAAGGTAGCACATGAAGTATTTACTTGGAATGGCAAAATACCACATAGTAGGTAGATATGGTGGACACAAATGGCATGGGTTTGGTCTAAGGTTATGGATGTATGAGAAGCATTCCCTCTCAATACATGTCTTTGGCTAGCAAGGTTTGATAGCAAGCATAAAGGTTGAGGGAAACAAACAAATATACATATGATAGAACAATCATGCATCTTTCTCATAAGCACAAGAAATTTTAACTTCAGAGAATACTAAGCATAGAGATAATAGAGTAATATATCTAAGTGTATTTCTCTCTTCTATTAAACATCAAGATAGAGTTGAATACCCATGTATCTTTTGAACTTGTGCATGCTTTACACACCATAGAATAAATTTACATTAGTACATGAAACATGCATATTGTGCAAGTAAGAGGATAATTAGTGTGTGGGCAACTATAGAATGTACATAGTATGATTCCGTTAATACATAGTCGAAATGTTAGGATATTGCTCGTGGTTTCTTTGCCAACACTCCGACCACACCTACATTTGTTAGGTCTCTTCAGTTCAGTATGTACATGACGATATAGATTATTAGATGTATCATGATTATTAGAGTTATATTGTACTATACGTATTGGGTATAGAGTAGTACTCTACCCCCTATTCTTCATTGTACATGCCTACGGGGGCTATTCCCGTTCATATAAACACGTAATATAACTCTAATAATGATATCGCGGAATGTTAGATGGAAGTACATCTCTAGTCTGCATAGTATGATAATGATATCCGCCTTCAGTTTCATAGTGTGTTGCATCGTAGCAATTGACTTCTAAGATACCCTCTTGAAAAAGATAAAAATGTATATGTTAGCCTTGTGCACCCTAGCTTCGTAAGACCTCTAACCCAAACATGTAGTATATTTATGATCAACACAAGACAGTTATAGTACTTCATACTAAAGAGTTTCCTTATGTTTTCCAAGTAACTGAAAAAAATTATGACACCTTAGAGGTACCCTCAAACGCTATGGCCGGATTTGCTAAATGAAACGAGCATGGGAAACGTGTCTGAACTTGCATATCACCTTTCATAGATCTGGTCTTATACAGATATGTACGACCCACTTTTATCTTCCTCCCCCTCAGTGTCAGTATCTGCAGCTGTCTTCTTGTCATAGGATGTGTTGTACACTAGACAGTTTGGTGTAGCTTTGCAAAGTCGTTGTGGTAAATATAGACATACATGGAATCATTGTATCTCATATCCAAGAGGGCAAACCTTCTTGTCTTTGTAAGTTCACGTTTGGAAGCAAGTTCTTCTTCGAGAAAACTTTTGCAAGGTAAGCCAGCTTCTCATCTAACCTTTGTGTCTTCCCTATTGGGTTGCTTGATCTTTAGGGTCTTGTTGAGCCCTCCACCTACCTCGTTCAAATCTCCCATTTATTATCAGAGTCCGTAATATGTTTTTCCACGTGGACGTCATGCAACATCGCCCAAATTTCAGATTTCTCGCATGACCTCATCCCTCAAGAATTTGGCTTCATGTTCTTTACCCCCTCCTCTAACCTTGACCAACAACGCATGCTGACTCCTCGTCGTGACTTCCATGGAACCCTAAATCATCAATTGTAGCTACAACATTTGCGTGTTACCACATTTACAACATGGATAACACATCTTTAATAATTGCGGTGGCTGTGTGCATCACTTTGATGCAGAGGCCGGGGATCCGCACCCTATTATCTAAAAATCTTTATGTTTCCCTTCCTTGCCATATCTTACTTGGTAACACGAGTAAAAGAAACTCGCAATTGCCATCTTTACGTACATCCAACTTTGATGATCCATAGGACATAAAAATAATTACTTAAAATGATAAAAACAAACTAGCCATCCTCCCTTCTTCTATCCAACAACACAACGAGAATAAATTGTAAATTAGATCCTTCGATCGACGAGGGCCTTCCGACAGATCAATCGGGAGTCTTTAGAGGAGATGAAGGGACTTGAGGGTGGTGGTGGTGGTGGGGGGGGGGGTCTAGATGTTGGGAAAGGAAGTGGAGGGGATTTAAAATGAAAATCTAGATATAGACCTCTAAACCTACCTCTTTTCTTCTTCACCGCCTCATCCTATTTCATCACATTCTCTCATTTCTCCAACTTTTCGTAGCGAGGAGGTGGGTACAACTGTCCGAACCTACGTGGGCAGCTGGAGCAGTTATCCACGGTAGAACATTGGCCATGCCCTTATGGTCGAAGACCGGTGCCCATCAGTTTCTAGTCACCATTGGTATTGTGACGACCAAAGGCCTTCTGATCCTCACACTACTGATGGGCGTCAGTGGAGGGTCCCCATCAGGCTCCCGCCAACCTTTGTCTACTGATAGATGCTGGTTCGCCCATCTGCGACAAACTACAGCACCACCGGGCTCGGACGGCAGATAGCTTGTTAGTTGAGACTGATCAGAAGAGATCATTTCTGCAGTAGTATTAATTTCCACATTTCGCAACATACCGAAATTCGTTCTTTTCCCGGAGTTAGTTTCCGTAGCTTTGAAGAAAAATCCGTCCTCTGTCGGGAGATGTCTCAAATTTTTTCTAGATTCACATATATATATGTACACTAAAATGCGTTTAAGATACATGCGTATCTAGATAAATCTGCGACAAGTAATTCAGTATAGAGGAAGTAGTATCTTATAGTTGAAGAACAGAATTGCATGAAGTAGGTTTTGTCTCCTTTTGACCATTCACATTGTTTTCCTTATGACATGATGGTTGACATTGTTACTGTTTCCTCATGTACTGTATTGTAATTGCAGCGCTGGTATTCGAAGTGTCGTAGAAGATGATGGTGGGGCATCAGAGGGTGTTCTTTTGTGCAAGGCTTGTGAGCTGGCTGTTCAATGGACGATGAACCAAATTGCTCAGAATAACACTCAGGATTCTATATTGCAGTACATCAGTGAGGCATGTTTCCTATATTGCAATACCAATGCAAGAATCACATTGTTATACATTTTAACATACTTTGTCGAACTTATTTAACTTCGCAGCTATGTGACCATATTCCTAACCCTATGGGAGAGTCATCCGTGGACTGCAGAAAACTTGAATCCTTGCCTGACGTCGCTTTCTCCATCGGAGGCAAACAATTTGTGCTTAAACCAGAACAAGTAATGCTTTTTTTCCAAAGTTATTTTACCTCTCGTAATGTGTGAACGGGATCCATATTTTCTATCAGTTTTAGCATTTTATTAAACGTCATTTTTATTATTAGTAAGTTTCGAGATGTTTTCCCACTAACTTTTGAAGATTCAGTCCTTAGATCCATGGAGAAGATCTAAAAGTTACACTAGATTAGTTTTTTTTAAGATAAAAGGCATATAATGCCCCGCTTTAAATTAATAAAGCCACAAACATGTTTATAGGATCACACACACGAACACAGCCCTCCACACAGGAACAGGAGCTAGCATGTTACCAACATGACACACACAAGTTTAAGATAACTAGGCTACAACACACACCAAAAGCACTTCAGCTGTTCGCGGCAGGAGTTACAGGAGAGTAAGTCATGTTGAAGAGTTGCTTCATCATCCCGATCACCCTGTCCATTAGCTCCAGGTCTTTACTTCTTGTAAGCGGTCGCCATTGCTGTAAAAGAAGGACAGTTTTAAACACACAATCAGCAGGTTGGTTTGGGAACTCCCCCTCTATAGAGAACTTATTTCGGATCTTCCAAAGAGCCTAACTTTGGGCAGCAAAAATAATCCAGATAAATTTTCTAGCTTTTCCCAAAAAGAACTCAAAATCTAGAAAAACTGGGGAAAGGATGTTGGGCTCCACTGAACCTCCAACATCTGGCGCACACCACTCCAGAGAAATTTAGCAAGATGACATGAAAAGAACAAGTGATCAGCCGACTCTGGTAAGTTGACACTAGATTAGTTTTCGATCATAGATCCATGGAAAAAGAAAATCCGGATCTTACTTGCATAGATAAGTTGAAGAGCCACATACTAGAGTATAGATCAGTTGATGTACGACAACTGCATCCAAAAGGAGTACGACTGAAAAGAAACAAAATTCTGCAAAAAATCACATAGTGCTAGACATTGTGGCAAAATATACATATTAGACCGCATATTACCCGTAGGCAAATTCTAAGTGGTTTATGCTAATGGTTCTCATACATTCAGATTTGTATATTGAGTTGCTCCAGTTTTCTTTCTAGTAAACTGATTTGGTTTCACTTCTGATTTCTGTTGTTCAGTACATACTGAAGATCGGTGAGGGTGATGCTACCCAGTGCATCAGTGGATTCTCAGCTATGGACGTTCCTCGTCCCCGCGGTCCTATCTGGTAAAATTATACACGTCTTATGTTCTCTTGCTTTCTTGGAGTTAATAAAAAGTTGTTTGGCAGTTTCAGAGTCTTAGACATTGTTAAGAGGTGTTTGGGATTTCTTCTTGTATAAGATTTACCTCCAGAATTTTCTAGGAGTGCTAAAAAACTTCTGAAATACTGAAAGCAAATGCTTTAGAAACTTGCTGTCCTTACTCTGACAATGAGAACTTGGTGTCGCAGGATCTTGGGTGATATATTTATGGGAGCCTACCACACTGTCTTTGACTATGGAAAAATGAGGATTGGGTTTGCCGAGGCAGCATAGGTGGTGGCTGGATGAGCCGCGGAAAGCCAGTCCTTCAGGTCGGTTTGATGGTGATCGGCAAAGCATGAATATGCATATGTGGCATGTTTGTTAATAATGAGCGTGTGATCGAACAAAATAAGCATGTTCATTATCATCTGTCCGAGACATTGATGCAATGCAGGCAGACTTTCATCATAAACTTTGACACGGGATGGTCCACCATAACAGTGGGGAGAACATGTTTTCTTAAGTTAAGACAGCAAGGAGGATGACAAATATTACTCACACACACACACGCACGCACGCACGCACCCACACGCACGCACACACACCCACACACACACACACACACACACACACACACACACACACACACACACACACACACACACACACACACACACACACACACACACACACACACCCACACACACACATGATGATCTGGATTTTATCGGGAGGCCTTTTATCGTAGAAATATTGATTGTCTAGTTACCAGATCCGTTGGTCCAAATTGACTTATGCATTGCCCCCTTAGTGAAGCTCTGACACTGCATGATGAACCGAGGGCATACAAGTGTTGGGTTTTAGGCTAAGCAGGGTATGGTGAGCAGGACATGCGGGAAGAAAGGTGCAATTCTTGAGCGAGGCTGTTCACTCAAATATCTGTTATAACGGTTGCAATAGATGAAAGAAAAGTTTCTTAGTAACATATTTTGGCATGCCGGAAATTTGATCCACGGCATGATCAATATATTGATGCGATGGTTTAGATTGAATCGTGGAGTCATACAAGCGGGGGAGCTCAAAAAGCGCGGAGTCCACCTGTGTTTATTATGAGAGTGAGGTTAGATCGAAGGCGCAAAGGATGGCCCGATCTAACTAGGCGCGCTAGGCGTCGGTTGCCTGATGCGTGGTGCTAAAATCGGTTGCATTCAGGACCATTGGATCACGATCGTACACTGCAAAATTAGCTACTTTTTCGTCACGTCGCTTTCCCACGCCTCCACTCTGTGTGCATGCATAGTCCGATCGCTTTCGCGCGTCAGGTGCTCAGGGTAGAGATTGCATGTTGTTAATAGTCACATGGGTGGATCCCACCATAAGCTCATGCTATTCTCTCCAGGAAATGACTCAGTTTGATCGTATGTAAATGATCGTACAATCCGGTTGTACGTGTACCATTGCTCATTCTCTCCTATCTTCAACTCTAAACAGAAGCTATTTAATACGAATGCAATGCAACAAAAAAGTTCCAAATAAATTTAAGTCGTAACAAATAAAATTGATCTTTTACAAAATTAATTCTATAAAATTAGTTGTTAAGCGACAATTTATTTTCCTACAAATGATTTATAACAAAAGTTATAAATAGTTTTAACAAAAAATACAAATAATTACAACAAAAAACCTTGTGTTTGCGTAAATAAAAAAGTTTTTAAGATTCGCAAAATGTTATCATTATTTCAACCAAAAATCATAAATAATCACAACAGAAAAATAATATGTTTACAACATTTAAAAAAACACGTAAACATCATCGCAACAACCAAAGAACACACAAACTTGTGGTGAATGCCTAAAACCTTGCGACGTCCACCATGTGAGTTTACATAAAAATGAATACGAGCTTGTCACATTTTGAAAGCACCTATGGAACATCAAAAAATTCATAGAAACACAAATGTGTAGCAAACATCCAGAAAACCTTGCGATGTCCACCATGTGAGTTTACAACAAAATGAATACGAGCTTGTCACATTTTGAAAGCACCTATGCAACACCAAAAATTCACAGAAATACAAATGTGTAGCAAACGGCCAGAAAACCTTACGACATCCACCACGTGAGTTTACAACAAAATGAATACGAGCTTGTCACATTTTGAAGGCACCTATGCAACATCAAAAAATTCACAGAAATACAAATGTGTAGCAAACGCTCGAAAACCTTGCGACATCCACCATGTGAGTTTACAACAAAATGAATACGAGCTTGTCACATTTTGAAAGTACCTATGCAACATCAAAAAATTCACAGAAATACAAATCAAAGGAGTTTGTTACAACATCTTATGTGCGCTTTGACAACAAAATCAAAGGAGTTTGTTACAAAAATAATAGACATATGTAACATCCAAAATAACCAAAAAACTTGGATGTACCATCATCCATGGCGGGCCGAATCTCGCCGATTCGGCCTCTACAATCACTAATCTAGCTCGCGAGCCCCGTCGACTCTAAAGAAGGTTTGTTTAGATGGAAATCGAGCTCGCCGGATCGAGCTCGCCGGACAAATTTGGCTAGCCAGAGCATCGTTGTAGTTAGGCCAGAACATTTTTTTGAATACTGAAGTGTTGTGGAAGTATCTTTATCCTATGTTTGGTTGTAGATATCACCAATGTGTCAAATAAAAAGTATATATATAACATAAAAGAAATCAAATCCATTGACATTGTTTATCATCCTACCAGAGAAATAATTTCGCGAGTAGCTAGCTAAGTCCGGCTAAGTGTCACAAATATTGTTTCTTTAGGTAGACCCCCCTTGCAGCTTGCATGCCATGCTACTCGCCTACTCCGTAGTACACAACAGCTAGCAGAAGAGGTCAATGCAGCAACTGTGAGGTCACGTGAGATTATGTGAGATGCATGCGAGGAGAGAGAAGGCTGGCTCTGTCCAGGAAAAAAGTACATGCATGCAGTGAGAGAGAGCGGGCTGTCGGTTGTGCACCGAAAAAAGTAGGCGGCGGCCCAGGCGTGAGCTCGGATCGGACAAACCGAGAAGAAAACATGCAGTCGACCGTGCGAGTGAGAACGACTGATCCAGCGAGGCGATCGGTCGCCCGATTACAAGCACTTCTCATCTAACAATCCGCGTCATTTACACCAAACTGAAAACACCTTTTTCCCAGATATCTATCGTTCGACGGTTTCAAGATTTTTTTTTGGCGTGGCAGAAATTTCACCGATCATACGTGCAATGTCAGCCGTGCACTGCAACTCAAACCCGGCATGCATGTAGCAGCACACAGTGGCTAATCAAAGTGACATAGTGGCCACAAACGTGGTCAACTGAAGTATTTGTCCGATCACCAAAAGAGAAGCAGAAGGCGTGATCAACTCAAGTAGATTTTCAGCCTGACGTATTGTAGATCGTAATGGCCGGGGTGATGTCGGGTTTTAAAGATCGGGGCTAGACACCATCAGATATAAGTCTAACCTAGAGCTCGAGAGCCTACAATAAGGAAATTGGTAACACAACACTGACTCTACGACTCAAGGAAGTAATACAACATCATAACAGAGCAAAGAACTAAAGTATTATAAGTAGATGTCACTGATCTGACATTACATTAATCAACTAAAGTGAAGTTATGCTATTAAACACAGTAAGATAGCAAAACACCTAAGGGGCTGCGAGCATAACAGCGATGCCTCAGCCCATAAATTCCAAGCTTTCACATGGGAACCCCAAGCTACTCGACGATGTCAACCTATAAACTACCATATGGCGGAGAGCCTTCGTCTGCAGCAGAAATGTGTCAAGCTGAGTACAAGGACTAAACAAAGACTTAATACAACTTGTTAGAAAAGCGGGTATGCGAGATTTTATGTATAGCTTCTTTTACGTGAAGCCATTTTTTCCTTTATAAAACAAGAGGCGGAAAAAGCTCGTCTACTCGAATCATTTAAAAGGCGATAAGAGAGCGATATGAGTATCTCTATAGATCATCATATTGAATCAACTGAATCTTCATCATAAGCTAGCTAAATCTATCAACTAGGATCACCTCCTCGATCAACCCAGAGGATGCATCCTGAATACACATTGATTCCATGTTTTACGATTAGGTTAAAGTTATCTATGATCAAGCGAACATCACCAAGTCATCCGTAACCATGGACATGACTTTTTGAAAAGATTTAAACTTGTAGGGGTGTACAACTTTGTCCACATGCACCGACCGACTCTTAGCATAGTACGATAAACACTTCCTTGGTGTACCGGTAGAGGGTGGTCGACCAAAACCTTTCCATAGCTTCGCCTAATTAATGAGTCACTCCAACTAGGTAGCTCTATCATTGTAGGTAGCCATTTTCCGAGGTGGCTCTGATTGTTGTATGCAGGGGATCCAGTTCAGTTCCTATATGATGCACCTTTGAAAACATTTTCCCCAGTTTCTTCATGTGGATGCTAAATTAACTCGCAAACTATGTGACTCATGAACAGACTAGGCAAGTTCGGTCCAAGGGGTTCCCATGGGCCCCGTGTGGCTGTACGCTCATCTTGGTTCAAGATACAAGAACTTGGGTTCTAGTATCAGCGAGAATGAGTGAAATAACCACATCTCCATGTGGTGGCCCATCCAAGACTAATCTCATCACCAAATCATTCCATGCCATCCTGACATACTAGGTTCATTCGCTACACTGATTCATCAGCCGGATGGATCAGAATTCGTTAACTAAATATGGTTAAGCATATCCGATATAACGTCTCTAGCAATACACACAAGCTCAAACCTAGTCTTGCTAAGAGTAGTGGATCGAGAATTTAGGCTACAAGGATGGTAAATGCAACACATAGGATAACTCCATCTCCTGATAAAAGACACTGGAATCGTATGGAATATGTAGTAACGAGAAGTTGTAAAACTTGAAACCCATATGAAAGAGGTTATGGTTTCCTTTTTCAATTGATATAGAAATATGGATCTTCTGAGATCTTGTACTTGACTTATTCATCGATGGACAAATACTGATCTGCGTCGTTGTCGATCTTCATCATCTCAAGCACGTGCTCTATCGATCACGAAGAAGAAATACTGGAAAGGTAAACAACAATCAATACATGGCATCAATGCAATGCGCATAAAAGAATGATAACATGACATATTAATAGGTTGGATAAACCCTAACTCATTTTGTTCTATTTAAATGGGATTGAAGTGCAAAAGACATTGCATTTTGATTAATCCCATATTAAAGAACTGGGTTTGTTAGTGCTCAACTAATGATTCCATTTTAATTGTTTCAAGCATGCATGACTTTGGTACCAAAATGTAGATCTCATTTTTGAACATTTTGATAAATTATACATATTTTTATGTTTTAAAATTACTTAGTTATGAATTTCCAAAGTATTAGTCATTTTAAATCAATTTCTGAAATTTCTGGAAAATATTAAAAATCTGATAGACCGGATCCACTGTTAGGGTTTTATTAATTATCACAATATTTGTGAAGTGATTAAATTTCTGACATAGGGCCCTAGCTATCATATATCTAAGATTCACAGTAATCAAATTAGGAAAATAATAATAAATTGGATTATCATGTCAACATGACGTCTTGATAATGTCAGCCGACGGGGCGCCAGTCGGCCACGACAATACAAGTAGCGGGGGGACGCACGCGAGGGCACGTTCGACACGCTGCAACGCAAGGAAAAAATTAGTGGTGACGCCGCTCTGGTTTGGTCACCGGAGAGTGAATGGCAACGAGGCCGTATCCAGTTCAGTTCCTATATGATGCACCTTTGAAAACATTTTCCCCAGTTTCTCCATGTAAATGCCGAATGAACTCGCAAACTATGTGACACATGAACATACTAGGCAAGTTCGGGCCAAGGGGTTCCCATGGGCCCCGTGTGGCTATACGCTCATCTTGGTTCAAGATACAAGAACTTGGGTCCTAGTATGAGCGAGAATGAGTCAAATCAACACATCTCCATGTGGTGGACCATCCAAGCCTTTAAGCATGTTTAATCTCATCACCAAATCATACCATACCATCCTGACATACTAGGTTCATTCGCTACTCTGACTCATCATTCGGATGGATCAAAATTTGTTAACTAAGTATGGTTAAGCATATCCGATATAACATCTCTAGCGATGCACACAATCTCAAACCTAGTCTTGTTAAGAGTAGTGGATCAGGAATTTAGGCTACAAGGATGGTAAATGCCACACATAGGATAGCTCCATCTGTGATAAAAGACACTGGAATCCGTATAGAATATGTAGCAACGAGAAGTTGTAAAACTTGAAAACCATATGAAAGAGGTTATGGTTTCCTTTTTCTATTGATTTAGAAATATGGATCTTCTGAGATCTTGTACTTGACTTGTTCATCTATGGACAAATACTGATCTACATCGTTGTCGATCTTCATCGTCTCGAGCACGTGCTCTATCGACCGCGAAGAAGAAATACCAGAAACGTAAACTACAATCAATACATGGCATCAATGCAATGCGCATAAAAGAATGATAACATGACATATTAATAGGTTGGATAAACCCTAACTCATTTTTTTCTATTTAAATGGGATTGAAGTGTAGAAGACATTGCATTTTGATTAGGATTTCTATTTTCGTGCCCTCGGGTCCTTTGTTGTACTCAATTTTTCCCAGCCTCTTAGTTTTTCCTCAGTTTTCCCCAAGCCTTTGTCTGAAACCCGCAGGAGGAGCTCGGATGGAAGGAATCCGTTTAGTTGAACGTTCTGTGCTGACGTGTGAGGCCGCGTCGTTTGTGGGGTCGCGTCGTGTGGGGTTGGTAGGAAGGGACCCCGTGGGACAGGACGAGACCGTGTTTGGTTGTACGTGAGAGCTGGGTTTTTGTCTCTCTCGGCCCAAATTGGCATTTTTAAGAGCACCTTTTCCCCTCTTTCTCTCTTTGTCTTTTTCACCAAATTAGTATCAAATCTAGAGAAGCTTCTATTTCTGTCTTTCTTCAATTATTTATGCCTTTTGGCCCTCGTTTTTTGCCCAATATGGCAACAAATCTAGTAGCAAATCTAGAAGCTAGTATATGATAAATTCACAGCAGCATAATTAGAAAACTAATTATAATACATAAACTGCATACAGCAGCCAAAAGCAGTCAATAACGTTGTTAATGTTCACGACAAACTAAGCTGAAAATAATACAAGACACAATGTATGGCCAACATGAAGATTAGGATACCCCAGGATGAATGAATTTGTTCTTCATTCCTCATATATTTCTTCGTCGCTCCATTCGTGCATTATCCCAAGGAAATATTCATTGAACTCCTTCCGTCTGCAGTGTGCGGCCAATACATCCTCCAAACGGTATGGCCTTTGTTCATTTCTCAGACCGTAGTTTCCTATTCTATCCACACGTAGTGGCCACTCATCCCAGGCCTTTGTATCATGAAAGTACTCTCTGATATAACCCAAATCCGCGTAGTAGATGCAGCCAGGTCGAAGTGTCGGGTGCACTCTGGTGTCGACGGAGATACACCGGATATAATTCACGAAGAAGGCATTACTGCCAATGTTACTGACCGGATGGAGAGAGCGGCTCTGAGTGTCCACACGGTACACCAATGGTTTGCCCGCCAAAGGCATGTTGACCAACAACACAAGCAGCAGATCACCATCCGACTTCACAAGGTAGAACTTGTCATTTCCAAGTTCTGGAAATGAAATTAGTGTCTCCATCTTGACAGTGCTCGCGCGCTGCTGCAACTGTACATTGGTGCACACTATTCTTCCGGACTCAAAATTATCCACAGCTATTGCATACAGTTCACCATTGAACGGGGTAATGCAACGCAGACAATGGTTCTCGATCGAAAATCTTTCTTCTCCCCAATCTTCATATATATCCTTAGTTGGAGTGCTCTCATCGACCCAACCAATTTCCTGCGGGTAATGTGCGGAAACGAAGACCATAGTCGGGGATTTGATTACAGCGACTGAATCCAGAAAAACAGATGGCATCTGCGCCTCAAACATAGTGTTCGATGTCTTTGTGAGTGGGTTCAGAAGCCGTATCTTGTGCGGCGGGTTCTTCTGGGCAAGCACGATGACGCCACGGCAAAAGCCGACGAAGTAGTATCTAAAATATATTGATGAAGATAACATTCAGCACTAAGATGTTTAAGATTGAAAATAAAAAGGTAGATTAACCCTATAGATATGGAGGAATTTGAACCTTGCATGAACTTCCGATAGATCTATGGTGACGTAGCGTGATGTGCCGAGTTGGAGGAAGGTGAACTCAGCGACGCGTGGAAGGGCGTGGTCTAGCATGATCCATTCGTGCAGGTGCACGTCGGGCTCAGGTAAACCTGAGCGCCAATTTCTACAGACTTGCCTCATAGCAGAGTAGGTGTCCGCGTACTCCTCGTTCGCCAGTAAGCATTCGCCGATCTTGTGAAGTGGTCCATCAGCCGAGAGAGAGGCCCAGTTCACGGAGGCGCCGCGCTTGGATGCGCCGCCCTCGGAGGCGACGGGCTCGGCGGCGACGGGCTCGGATGCGACGGGCTCGGATGCGACGGGCTCGGAGGCGACGGCCGCCGGCGCATTCTTCTTCTCCATCGCCGGCAGGGTAGCGCGCGTACGGCGGTTGGGGTTTTTTCGATTTGGAGAAGTTGATGGGACGTGAGAGGCGTGGTTTCGTGCGTGAGCGAGAATGAGACGTACTGTGTGCAGAGGGAGGGAGAGAGGGGCTTACGCGTCCTAAATGCGACCTGATACGTCTCCAACGTATCTATAATTTCTTATGTTCCATGCTACTTTTATGACAATACTCACATGTTTTATACATACTTTACATCATTATTATGCATTTTCCGGACTAACCTATTAACAAGATGCCGAAGCGCCAGTTGCTGTTTTCTGCTGTTTTTGGTTTCAGAAATCCTACAATGGAAATATTCTCGGAATTGGACGAAATCAACGCCCAGGGTCTTATTTTTCCACGAAGCTTCCAGAAGACCGGAGGGGATACGAAGTGGGGCGATGAGGCGCCCACACCACAGGGCCGCGCGGCCAGGGTGGGCCCCGCGCCGCCCTATGGTGTGGGGCCCTCGTGCCGCCCCCTGCGCTGCCCTTCCTCCTACTTAAAGTCTTCGTCGCGAAAACCCTATTATCGAGAGCCACGATACGGAAATACTTCCAGAGACGCCGCCGCCAATCCCATCTCGGGGATTCAGGAGATCGCCTCCGGCACCCTGCCGGAGAGGGGAATCATCACCGGAGGGCTCTACATCATCATGCCCGCCTCCGGATTGATGCGTGAGTAGTTCATCCTTGGACTATGGGTCCATAGCAGTAGCTAGATGGTTGTCTTCTCCTCTTGTGCTATCATGTTTAGATCTTGTGAGCTGCCTAACATGATCAAGATCATCTATTTGTAATGCTACATGTTGTGTTTGGTGGGATCCGATGAATATAGAATACTATGTCAAGTTGATTATCAATCTATCATATATGTGTTGTTTATGTTCTTGCATGCTCTCCGTTGCGAGTAGTAATAATTCATATGTGTTATGCATAATACTTCCTACAAGTTGCAAGCCTCATGCATAGAATACGAATAGTGCCCGCACCTTGTCCTAATTAGCTTGGATTTAGATGGATTATCATTGCATAATATATGTTTCAACCATGTGTCACAAAGGGGTACCTCTATGCCGCCTGTACAAAGGTCCAAGGAGATCAATCACATTTGATTTCTCGTTTTTAATAGATCTCAACTTAGGACATCCATACCGGGACAACATAGACAACAGATAATGGACTCCTCTTTAATGCATAAGCATTCAACAACAGATAATATTCTCATAAGAGATTGAGGATGAATGTCCAAACTGAAAACTTCCACCATGATACATGGCTTTGGTTAGCGGCCCAATGTTCTTCTCTAACATATGCATACTCAAACCATTTGATCATGATAAATCACCCTTACTTCAGACAAGACGAACATGCATAGCATCTCACATGATATCCAACAAAGGTGTAAAAAGTTGATGGTGTCCCCAGAAACATGGTTACCGCTCAACAAGCAACTTATAAGAACTAAGACACATAGCTACATATTCATCACCACAATAGTTTTTAAGCTATTTTCCCATGAGCTATATATTGCAAAGACAAAGGAATGAAATTTTAAAGGTAGCACTCAAGTAATTTACTTTGGAATGGCAGAAAAATACCACATAGTAGGTAGATATGGTGGACACAAATGGCATGGGTTTTGGCTCAAGGTGTTTGGATGCACGAGAAGCATTTCCTCTCAGTACAAGGCTTTGGCTAGCAAGGTTGTTTGAAGCAAACACAAGTATGAACAGGTACAGCAAAACTTACACAAGAACATATTGCAAGCATTATAAGACTCTACACTGTCTTCCTTGTTGTTCAAACACTTTCACCAGAAAATATCTAGACCTTAGAGAGACCAATCATGCAATCCAAATTTCAACAAGCTCTACGGTAGTTCTCCACTAATAGATTTAAACTACATGATGCAAGAGCTTAAACATGATCTACTTGAGAGCTCAAAACAATTGCCAAGTATCAAATTATTCAAGATAATATACCAATTACCATATGAAGCATTTTCTGTTTCCAACAAAATAACAATAAATGCTGAGGCTTTCAGCTTTCGCCATGAATACTAAAGTAAAATGAAGAACACAAGTGTTCAAATGAAAAAGCGGAGCGTGTCTCTCTCCCACACAAGGATCCAATTTATTCAGAGAATAAAAATAACAAAACAAAAATAAAAGCACACAGATGCTACAAGTAAAGCACATATGATGTGAAAGAATTAAAATATAGTTTCACTAGAGATGACCTGATAAGTTGTTGATGAAGAAGGGGATGCCTTGGGCATCCCCAAGCTTAGACACTTGAGTCTTCTTGAAATATGCTTGGGTGAACCACGGGGGCATCCCCAAGCTTAGGCTCTTCACTCTTCTTGATCACATTATATCACCCTTCTCTCTTGACCCTTGAAAACTTCCTTCACACCAAACTCAAAGCAATCTCATTAGAGGGTTAGTGCATAATCAAAAATTCACATGTTCAGCAAGGACACAATCATTCCCAACACTTCTGGACATTACCCAAGGCTACTGAAATTTAATGGAGCAAAGAAATCCAATCAAACATAGTAAAAGAGGCAATGTGAAATAAAAGGCAGAATCTGTCAAAACAGAACAGTCCGTAAAGACGAATTTTTTAGAGGCACTTAACTTGCTCAGATGGAAAAACTCAAAACTAATGAAAGTTGCGTACATATCTGAGGATCACGCATGAATGTTCGCAGATTTTTTTGATTCTTCTACAGAGAGAAAAACGCGAATTCGTGACAGATAAGAAATCTGTTTCTGCGCAGAAATCTAAATCTAGCATCAACCTTCTATTAGAGACTTTACTTGGCACAACAACGAAATAAACATGATAAGGAGAGGTTGCTACAGTAGTAACAACTTCGAAGACACAAAAAAACAGTAGCAAAATAAAAAACATGGGTTATCTCCCAAGAAGTGCTTTCTTTATAGCCATTAAGATGGGCTCAGTAATTTTAATGATGCTCTCATGAAAATAGAAAATGAAGCAAAAAGGAGCATCAAGAAGCAAATTCAAAACACATTTAAGCCTAACCCACTTCCTATGCATAGGAATCTTGTACACAAATAAATTCATGAAGAACAAAGTGGCAAGCATAGGAAGATAAAACACGAGTAACTTCAAAATTCTCAACATAAAGAGGGGAAACTTAATATTATTAAGATGCATATAACCATGTTTCCCTCTCTCATAATAACTTCCAGTAGCATCATGAACAAACTCAACAATATAACTATCACATACAGCATTCTTGTCATTAGCTACATGCATAAAATTATTACTCTCCACATAAACATAATCAATTTTATTAGTTGTAGTGGGAGAAAATTCAATGAGATAGCTGTCATTATTATTCTGATCACCATAATCATCATATATAGGAGGTAAAGACATCGGTATATAGATTTAAAATTTTTACGAGATGGGCTTAACAAATGCGGAATAAAACTAGCGTTTACTTTGTCAAGCCCAAAGCCTATATACTATGGTTCACCTATGTGCACCAACAACTTATTCTAAGCAAAGGTTCACCTATGTGCACCAACAACTTATGCTAAGCAAGACAAGCAACTTATGTGATAGCAAGATATATATAACTTCAAGCACGATGGCTATCACAAGGTAAAGTGCATAAGTAAAGAGCTCGGGTATAGAGATAACCGAGGCACGCGGGAGACGATGATTTATCCCGGAGTTCACACTCTTGCGAGTGCTAATCTCCGGTGGAGAGGTGCGGTGGCTTAGTGCTCCCGAACGCCACAAGAGGCTCACCTTGAGGTGTGGTTGCTCGATGCACACCAATGCCACAAAGGCCTCACCCCAAGATGCGGTACTCACACCACACACCGAGCGCCACGAAGGCGCCTCACCTAAATCTCCGGTGACCCTCGCCACAAAGGCCTAGGTCACGGTTCCACTAAGGGATTTCCTTCGAGGCGGAAACCGGGCCTTACACAAAGGTTGGGGCACACATCCACAACTTAATTGGAGGCTCCCAACAAATCGCCACAAAGGCCTCAAATCCGTCTAGGGTTCCAAGAACCCAAGAGTAACAACTTTCTTGCTTTCACTTCCACGAATCACCGTGGAGAACTCAAACCGATGCACCAAATGCAATGGCAAGAACACCACAAAGATGCTCAAGTCCTTCTCTCTCAAATTCCAACAAAGCTACAAAAGCTATTGGGGGAATAAGAGAGGAAGAACAAATAGGAGGAGGAACACCAAATTTCTCCAAGATCTAGATCTAGTGGATTCCCCTCACAAAGAGAGGGATTTGATTGGTGAAGATGTAGATCTAGATCTCCTCTATCTTTCTCTCAAATAGATGCAAGATTCATGGGAGGGAGAGGGAGATAGCAAGCTCAAAGAAGGTCAACAATGGGGGCAAAAACGAGCTCAAACGGATGGGGAACTTTGGGGAAGAAGACCCCCTTAAATAGGGCAAGAGAAATCTGCCCGTTATGCACAAAACTCGTCAAAACCGGAACTTCCGGTCATATGGGGCGGAACTTCCGCCCCCCGGAAGTACCGGCCAACTTCCGGGTGAAGTAGGGCGCCCCCGGAATGCTTACAGTATACTTTCTGCGTGCAGATTCGTCATTTCCGGAAGTTCACCGGAAGTAGGGCGGAAGTTCCGGTCACCGGAACTTCCGGCCAACTTCCGCCCAAAAAACTGCTTCACGAAAACTTCAATAACTTTTGCATCCGGACTCCGATTTCGATGATCTTGGGCTCGTTGAAATCACAACAACGAGCTCTACAACAATATGCATAGAAACATCATAGTCCAGCAAAGGAGGATAGAATCAAATGAATAAAGGTTTTACCTATCTATAAAAGGCAAACCGGTAAAACCTCCAATATGGAAAATGCAACAACTTGAGATAGGAGACTTGGATTTAGGTGAAACCAACTTTGTTGTAAAGAGGATGACAAGAGCTACCACACAAAGAGTGAAAATCTTAAGAACAAGTGGGGTAGGTTTTTCTATGTATTTTAGAGTGAAACCTCTCAATACGAGAAACCGAGAAAAACTCCAATATCGAAAACGCAACAAGTGATTCATGCGGAATCCGTTTTCGATGAACTAGAGCTTGTCATGAGAATAAGCACAAGCTCTAAATCACCACATGGATAAGATCCAAATAACAACCAAGAAATATGATGCAAGGATGCAAAGGTTTGAGCTCTCTCCGAACGATACGATCGAGTTACTCACTCGAGAGCCCTCTTGATAGTACGACAACTAAACTATAAACCGGTCTCCAACTACACCATGAGACCGGTAAGAAAGAAACCCTATCAAGAGCAAACCTTAAACTTGCGCATTCCACTTGAGCTCGATGATGACGATCTTGACCGCAACAAGATGGAACGCCTTTCTTGATTGTGCTTGCTTGACGAAGTCTTGTGGATTGCTCCCCCATAATCCACCATGGGAGAGCTTCTTGTTCGGCGCATCTTCACATATCCATGATCACCATATGGATGGCAAGAGTCTAGCAAAGGATCTCTTCAATGATGACTCATCTTGAACTTGCACTTCATTTCTTCATGGCAAGCTTCAAGCATATGATCTCTTTGAGTTGGCTCATCTTGAACTTGCACTTCATTTCGTTGATGTCTTGAAGTTAACTTTGAGAGCTCACTTCATCTTCATCTTCAAGACATACTTGACACTTGATCTTCTTCATTTGCTCCTTATTGCAATCTTGAAGCCAACATATGTTTCAAGCATTGCCTATGGACAACTCCTACAAATATAACTCAATGCAAACATTAGTCCATAGAGATTGTCATTAATTACCAAAACCACACATGGGGGCTCCATGCACTTTCAATCTCCCCCATTTTGGTAATTGATGACAATCTCTTTGAGAGGGTTTATATAAGGAATTTAAGTAACAAACAAGTTGAATATATAGAGCAAACTCCCCCATAATATATGCATGTGTGAATGATCTTGACTTTCATTGCATATATTGGCATTCAAAGCCTAGTGGAGTTTCCTCTAAATATTCAACTATGCAAAGCAACAAGATGCAATGCAATAAAGGCACATGCTTAAGCACAAAGCAAAGACATAACCAAATTCCCTTAAACCCTCCAAACTTCTCCCCCATTGGCACCAATTGCCGAAATGGGTGAAAAATTTAGAAGGCCAATATAGTGAGAGTTCCTCCATATCGTGTGCATTTCTCATAATTTGAGTGAAATCAAATGCACGTATCCAATGATGAATATTCGGAAGGAATCACACTATAGATGGGATCAAAGATTGCAAAAAGATAACAAAGTCAAGAAGCTTCAACAAATGAAGCAAGCAACCAAATGAACCACAAAGAAGATACCAAAAGAAAGAAAGATATTATGATAAGATCAAGAAGATTGCTCTATATAATATGAGGAAGCTCCCCAAGGTTTGTGCACAAAACTAGACAATTTGCATTGGAGTATAAAGTGCACAAACATGGAATCATCACTCCCATAATATCATTCAAAACAAAAGATACCAAGTGAATCAAACTCTAATGATCACCACAAGATAGTGTTCTAAATCAAATGAGGAAGCTCCCCAAGGTACATGCATAAAATAAAATGTTGCATTTGAATACAATATGCATAACATGGAATCCTCACTCCCTCATTTAAAACACAAACATTTGTAATAGATCATAGATAGAAAAGTAAGCTAAACACTTGCAACAAACAAATAGTTGAGCAACAAGTAAGAGGCACCATAATAAAAAGGCTCAACCAAGAGGATATGTGAAAGGCATGATAAAGCATATTATAAGACTATTACAAGGATGAGCAAAAAGCATCATCATAGTCTTCAATGAATTATATTGCTTAGCATGACCAATCAACATGCAATAAATAAATAAGATATCAAAAGGAGATGTATCATCTCTTATGTGTATAAGTTTCTCTAAGTAAGATATTTATCCACAAAGAAACATGCACACACAAAATAGATACGCAAGAAAAATAGTATGATATCCAAGACGAAGTCATGCAATATACCAATAAGAATTTTTGCTTAATAGCATGGCCAAAGGCTCAATTTTATCTTATTGTACATTCATGAACTTCAACCACAAACAAATAAAATACATCACAAATATCAACAAGGGATAGAAGATAGTTGGGATGCATTTGAGAAAGGCAACAAGTATCACAAACGAGGATACCAAAAGAAGTAACTAAATTTGCACTTTCATCTATATTGCACATGTGAGAGCCTTGAGGAATTGATATGCAATAAAATTGCTAGATAGGCATAGTTGGGATGGATGAATCATGAGCATGATTTAAAATACTTCCCAACAAATGCACTCATCTCAAATTACTCACATTCACAATAAAGAGGTTTCATTAAGACTTTTGCAAGAAGCACAACATTTGCAAATCAAGAGATTCATGCCAAGATGCAACCATAAGGTTGGATACAAGAAAAGTATGCATGAGAAGATACTTGTTACCAAGATAGCATTGGTGTGGATGTAGTAGATATGTGTTCGTTGACCATCCTAGCTTGCCTCAAGTTACCATTGAGTCACCACTTCTTTCCAAGAGTGAGACAAGCATCCAATGCATATCCATTGTACCTAACACAAAGGTAAGTACAAAATGGTCCCCAAACTAATTGGGTCCGAAGTAGTTAGACACACTACAACATATAGGACAAACTCCACAATTCTATGTGCATATAGATATGAAATTGAATTTCATGCACATCTTAGCCAAATTAGGATTTGATGGAGTTTACCCTATATATTGGATCAATGAAAGTGACACATGCCATAAGATATACATATATTAAATATGCATGCACAATACTTTCAAGAACCAAAGGAAGATACAATTTGGACAAAACACCAAATAAACCAAGAGACAATGGTTGTCCAAATTATATCAAAGAATCAAATCAACACAAGATTGACTTCAAAGACTTATCTCATTATAAGAAGCTAATTAAACCTAAACACAAAGGAATGAGATAACCAACTCCCAAGAGAGCAAGGTTCCAACAAATAAACCAAACCCTCAAAACTTTTTATGATGGCACAAAGTACCAAAAAGAAAATTTATGTCTCCCAAAACCAAATTTTTGATAATGATCAAGAGAAGATTAAGCATTATAACAAATATAGGAGAGCTCCCCCAAGATTAGTGCATTATCTAGGATTTAGAATATGGATACAAAATGCACAAAACTAGGATCATCACGCTACCTATATCTACTAAAAATGCTAAGAAAGTTTGAATAGACAAATTAGATCCATGAGATGCAAGGAAGACACATGGGAGTCAAAGCACAACAAATTCATGGCAATAAATAAGGCAATTTAAACACAAGAGCCAATGTAGATATGATCAATAAATATCTACCTCATAATTGATTACCAATTGTCCTAGGACAAGAGGTATTAGGAAATATTTTCCGGTGGTAGTTTGTAAGTATACATAAGATCATATTTACAACGAACAAAGCATATGGTAAAAGATAAGAGTTAACCATCATGCAAAGATAGTTTCTTGATAGCTTCATTTAGTCATACCAACATGCAAGGCAATTAATAGTATTCATACCAACATGCAAAGCAATTAATAGTATTCATACCAACATGCAAAGCAATTAATAGTATGACTTGAAGCACATGGTTTTCCAAAAATGTATTGAGGGACACGTTGTGAAAAACCATGCCAAGAAAAACTTTCACAAATAAGATCCACAAAGATATTAGCAATGAAGCCATTTAAGCAAATTGGAACTTGTTTGAGAAAACATGTCACATATGAGAGATAATTTACAATATCAATTCTATGTGACACAACCTCAAATGTTCACATTTCCTAGGCTTGTAATATGCACAAAGCTTATTACTCCCCCATAATGTGATAAATAATATATTTTCACAAGAGGCAAATAAGATCCAACTAGAGATATTAATGGACATTGGAATTTGAATTTCTCATGAAGATGACATACCACATAGAGACTAGATAATCTTGCAATATCAATTCTAAGTGATATTCCTCATGTACACACATTGTTAGGATCATGAAATTCCCAAAGGAATATCACTCCCCCAAAACGGGATAGTCCATTAATCTCTCATAAGAGCCATATAAGATACAACAAGATGCAAAGAGGCTCCAACACAAACACAAGTACACGGTGTGCAACCCAACATACATAGACTTGATTTCTCAAGAAAAGCAAGTAGGAAGCACAACATATACAAACACATGCTAGGAACAAAACTAACACATGCAAAGGGGCGAGTAACTTTCAATATAAGTGAGTTGAGAACATGTTACCGCAAGGAGGAACATTGAATACATGATAGAAGCAAGATAACCAAAAGACTTGGCTTGATATAATATAAATGATGAAGATCCCTTAATTCTTCATGATGTAGCCAAGTCTCCAATGCCCTCCAACAAGCACCTATTGATCAAATTTTGGATTGTTGGTCCCCAACTAAGTTGGGTCCTAAGAGGTTAGTCACAATAGGCTTGGCAACCCAAATGGTTCTTTTCTTGACACCACTTTGAGCACCAACAAATTTGGCAAACACATTGCCACCCTCATCCTTACGAAGAGAATAAACATCATCAATGGTGATAGAGTTGGATGAGGTACCAATAGTGCACAAGGAGGAGATGTGGCCCTTCTCACGGCATATGTAGCAAGTTCTTTTCTTCTCCTTCTTCTCACTAGGTTTCTCCACAATGGGAGCATTGGCTTGTTTCTTCTTGGGAAGTGGTATTTCTTCAACTTGAGGTTGAATATGAGTTTGAGCTTGAGGCCGCTTCCCTTTTTGCTTCTTCTTCAAAGGGCAAGATCTAACATGGTGCCCTTCAATATTGCACTTGAAGCAAACAATCTTGGTCGGGTCTTTGACTTGTACTTGGCCCTTCTTCTTATTGTTGTTCTTGGACTTGTTCTTGTTGTTGGATTTGAATCCAAGTCCACTCTTGTCATTGGGGGATTGTTGCATACTCAACATCGTGTCAAGTTTGCATTTCCCTTCATGACCCTTTACCAAGTCATTCTTCAAAGAAGTGACTTGGGCCTTGAGCTCTTTGATTTCCTCTACATGGTTAGTAACAACACAAGTACTAGAGGAAGTAGAATCTTCATTGTTAGAGCAACAAGGCAAGGAAGATAATTCATCACAAGATTTAGCAATATTATGAGTGGATGAATTACTAGGACTAGCACATGGCAATATAGCATTTTGAGTAGTAGTGCTAGTATCCACATGAGGCTCACAAGGTGTTGCCTTAGATATGATAGCCTCATGAGCTAACTTTAGCCTATCATGAGAGGCTAGAAGATCCTCATGGGAGCGAGAAAGCTTTCCATGATTTTCTTCCAATTTCCCATAATTGCAAGTTAGCAAATCAAGTTGAGCCCTTAGCTCAACATTCTCCTTCAAGATAGATGCTTCACAAGAAGTAGAGTTAGTAGCACAAGCATCATTATTAGTAGTAATAGGAGAAGGCAAGTTGGCATGCTTTTTTAGATAAGAAGCTTTAAGTTGCTCATGCGACTCGGTGAGTTTGGCGAGCGCACTCTCAATGACCCTTGAGCCCTTTTTGAGTTGCTCAAAATCCTCAAGGAGTTTAGCATTAACAAACACAAGCTTATCATTTTTTAGCTTTAGTTCATTTGCCATCTCAAGAGCTCTATCATGGTTTTCCTTTTCTCTAGACAATTCTAGAGCAAAGGTCTCCTCAAGAGCTTCCTTGGTGGTTTGTTCTTCTTCAAGTTCATTTTTTAAAGATGCTACATCATCGGCATACTCTCGTTCAAGAGCACCCTTTTTATCAATGGTGTTCTCATGCATCCAAATAAGTTTTTGGCTCTCAATAGCGGTAGTCAAGATTTCAAAGAAGTGAGAGCAAGCAATTTTATCTTTGCAAATAACCTTGAAAACACTCATACCCTTATCGCGTAGAGAGACAACCCAATCATCTTCTTCATATTCATCCTCATCCTTATCCCCACGAGAAATATTAGGTTCCATGGTAGGAGGTACCGTGGAACCCTTGGCCATAAGGCATATATGAGAACCGTGAGATAAAGATGAGGAGTTACTTGAGGCTCCTTTCAAGATCTTGTCTTGACCAATAGAATCTTTGGTTTCCTCTACATTGTTAGTCACACAACAACTAGAGGAAATAGAAGTATTTTTATCATGGCCACAAGACAAAGCAAGCATATCATCATTAGATTTATTTAAGCAACTTACACATGATATGCATGGACTATCAACACAAGCATGTAAATCATTTCTAGTGCTAGATGTGTTAAAGTCCAAAGATGAACCATTGCAATGAGATATAGATGAAGAATCATCAATAGAAAGCTCAATATCAACATTGCAATTTCCATCACCACTCACCATATCATTACCTTGTGTATTGCCACACATTGGTGAAGTGGATGAAGATGAAAACTCATCACGGCCGGAAGTGGAAGCAATACAATCATCCTCAATAATATTGGACACATCATATTTATCTTGAAGCTTTGTCCATAATTCATGAGCGCTCCCAAAAGGCATGATTGAAGAAGTAACTACATTGCTCACAACAATGGAAAACACATGAGAAGCAAGAGCATCGAGACAAGAGTTTTTCTTCTCCTCATAAGATAAATTTTGGGGATCCTTAGGAGAAGAAAAACCCATGTCAAGAAATCGCTCCATGTTCGGGGAAATACCCCGCAAAATATTAAGCACATAAATTTTCCATAGATCATAATTTGTGCCATCAAATATAAACAAGTTATTGTGATCTAATCCCCTAACCGACATCTTTACTCTCAAGGCGGTGAAGCCTAAGAATGAGAGACCTTGCTCTGATACCAATTGAAAGGACACGAATGTCGCCTAGAGGGGGGTGAATAGGCGATTTAAAACTTTTACGAGATGGGCTTAACAAATGCGGAATAAAACTAGCGTTTACTTTGTCAAGCCCAAAGCCTATATACTATGGTTCACCTATGTGCACCAACAACTTATTCTAAGCAAAGGTTCACCTATGTGCACCAACAACTTATGCTAAGCAAGACAAGCAACTTATGTGATAGCAAGATATATATAACTTCAAGCACGATGGCTATCACAAGGTAAAGTGCATAAGTAAAGAGCTCGGGTATAGAGATAACCGAGGCACGCGGGAGACGATGATTTATCCCGGAGTTCACACTCTTGCGAGTGCTAATCTCCGGTGGAGAGGTGCGGTGGCTTAGTGCTCCCGAACGCCACAAGAGGCTCACCTTGAGGTGTGGTTGCTCGATGCACACCAACGCCACAAAGGCCTCACCCCAAGATGCGGTACTCACACCACACACCGAGCGCCACGAAGGCGCCTCACCTAAATCTCCGGTGACCCTCGCCACAAAGGCCTAGGTCACGGTTCCACTAAGGGATTTCCTTCGAGGCGGAAACCGGGCCTTACACAAAGGTTGGGGCACACATCCACAACTTAATTGGAGGCTCCCAACAAATCGCCACAAAGGCCTCAAATCCGTCTAGGGTTCCAAGAACCCAAGAGTAACAACTTTCTTGCTTTCACTTCCACGAATCACCGTGGAGAACTCAAATCGATGCACCAAATGCAATGGCAAGAACACCACAAAGATGCTCAAGTCCTTCTCTCTCAAATTCCAACAAAGCTACAAAAGCTATTGGGGGAATAAGAGAGGAAGAACAAATAGGAGGAGGAACACCAAATTTCTCCAAGATCTAGATCTAGTGGATTCCCCTCACAAAGAGAGGGATTTGATTGGTGAAGATGTAGATCTAGATCTCCTCTATCTTTCTCTCAAATAGATGCAAGATTCATGGGAGGGAGAGGGAGATAGCAAGCTCAAAGAAGGTCAACAATGGGGGCAAAAACGAGCTCAAACGGATGGGGAACTTTGGGGAAGAAGACCCCCTTAAATAGGGCAAGAGAAATCTGCCCGTTATGCACAAAACTCGTCAAAACCGGAACTTCCGGTCATATGGGGCGGAACTTCCGCCCCCCGGAAGTACCGGCCAACTTCCGGGTGAAGTAGGGCGCCCCCGGAATGCTTACAGTATAGTTTTCTGCGTGCAGATTCGTCATTTCCGGAAGTTCACCGGAAGTAGGGCGGAAGTTCCAGTCACCGGAACTTCCGGCCAACTTCCGGCCAAAAAACTGCTTCACGGAAACTTGAATAACTTTTGCATCCGGACTCCGATTTCGATGATCTTGGGCTCGTTGAAATCACAACAACGAGCTCTACAACAATATGCATAGAAACATCATAGTCCAGCAAAGGAGGATAGAATCAAATGAATAAAGGTTTTACCTATCTATAAAAGGCAAACCGGTAAAACCTCCAATATGGAAAATGCAACAACTTGAGATAGGAGACTTGGATTTAGGTGAAACCAACTTTGTTGTAAAGAGGATGACAAGAGCTACCACACAAAGAGTGAAAATCTTAAGAACAAGTGGGGTAGGTTTTTCTATGTATTTTAGAGTGAAACCTCTCAATACGAGAAACCGAGAAAAACTCCAATATCGAAAACGCAACAAGTGATTCATGCGGAATCCGTTTTCGATGAACTAGAGCTTGTCATGAGAATAAGCACAAGCTCTAAATCACCACATGGATAAGATCCAAATAACAACCAAGAAATATGATGCAAGGATGCAAAGGTTTGAGCTCTCTCCGAACGATACGATCGAGTTACTCACTTGAGAGCCCTCTTGATAGTACGGCAACTAAACTATAAACCGGTCTCCAACTACACCATGAGACCGGTAAGAAAGAAACCCTATCAAGAGCAAACCTTAAACTTGCGCATTCCACTTGAGCTCGATGATGACGATCTTGACCGCAACAAGATGGAACGCCTTTCTTGATTGTGCTTGCTTGACGAAGTCTTGTGGATTGCTCCCCCATAATCCACCATGGGAGAGCTTCTTCTTCGGCGCATCTTCACATATCCATGATCACCATATGGATGGCAAGAGTCTAGCAAAGGATCTCTTCAATGATGACTCATCTTGAACTTGCACTTCATTTCTTCATGGCAAGCTTCAAGCATATGATCTCTTTGAGTTGGCTCATCTTGAACTTGCACTTCATTTCGTTGATGTCTTGAAGTTAACTTTGAGAGCTCACTTCATCTTCATCTTCAAGACATACTTGACACTTGATCTTCTTCATTTGCTCCTTATTGCAATCTTGAAGCCAACATATGTTTCAAGCATTGCCTATGGACAACTCCTACAAATATAACTCAATGCAAACATTAGTCCATAGAGATTGTCATTAATTACCAAAACCACACATGGGGGCTCCATGCACTTTCAGGAGGCATATTGTAATCATAATTAATTTTCTCCTCAATAGTAGGTGGACTGAAAATATGATAGTCATCATTGTAATCATCATATATAGGAGGTAAAGTATCATCAAAGTAAATTTTCTCCTCCATGCTTGGGGGACTAAAAATATCATGCTCCTCAAAACCAGCTTCCCCAAGCTTAAATTCTTCCATAGCATTAGCAATAATAGTGTTCAAAGAGTTCATGCTAATAACATTGCTACAACTATTTTGCAAACAAAGTTCCATGGGTTTTTAAATTTTCTCTTCAAACACATCATGTCCTAATTCAAGATAAAGTTCATAAAGATCTCTAATTTTTTTGTTGTTTTCCATTAAGCCTAACTAGTGAAAATAAAAACAAGAAACAAAAAGATATAATTGCAGAATCTAAAGGAAATAGCTTCGAGCACTCACACACCGGCAACAATGCTAGGAAATAGCTTAGTAGTCGGAGGATTTGAATACCTTTTACCTTACCTCCCCGACAACGGCGCCAGAAAATAGCTTGATGTCTACATGTGCTTCTATTCTTGTAGACAGTGTTGGGCCTCCAAGAGCAGAGGTTTGTAGAACAGCAGCAAGTTTCCCTTAAGTGAATCACCCAAGGTTTATCGAACTCAGGGATGTAGAGGTCAAAGATATTTCTCTCAAGCAACCCTGCAATTAAGATACAAGAAGTCTCTTGTGTCCCCAACACACCTAATACACTTGTCAGATGTATAGGTGCACTAGTTCGGCGAAGAGATATTAAAACGCAGATGATATAGATGGTGGTAAACGGTAATTGCGATATGAAGTAAATATTGCAGGAAGTAAAGATGCAGTAAAACAGTAAATAAGCGATGTTTGCAGTATTTGGAAACAAGGCCTAGGGATCCTACTTTCACTAGTGGACACTCTCAACAATGATCACATAATAAATAAATAACTTCTCCTCACTTGTGCTACTTTCAAACACTCTCTTGTTGGATAACAAACACCATTCATTGTGTAGGGCTACAAGAGCTCCCTCAAGCCGGAGTAAACAAGCTCCACAACATACGGAGTTCATATTAAAGTAACCTCTAGAGTGCATAATAGACCGTTGCAATTTAGACCGAGTACTAACATAGCATACACACTGTCACCTTTAGCTATGAAAGGGGGAATAGATCACATCAATACTATCATAGTAATAGTTAACTTCATAATCTACAAGAGATTACAATCATAACCTACGCCAAGTACTACATGATGCACACACTGTCACCTTTACATCATGGAGGAGGAATAGACTACTTTAATAACATCACTAGAGTAGCACATAGATTAATAGTGATACAAAGCTCATGATCACATAAAGATCACACCATGGGGGAGAGAGATGAACCACATAGCTACCGGTAGAGCCCTTAGCCTCGGGGAGAACTACTCCCTCCTCATCATGGGAGACAACAACGGCGATGAAGATGGCGGTGATGTCGATGGAGATGACTCCGGGGGCAATTCCCCGTCCCGGCGGCGTGCCGGAACAGAGACTTCTGTCCCCCGAACTTGGCTTCGCGATGGCGGCGGCTGCGTAACTTTTCCCGTATCGTGGCTTCTTGATTTAGGGTTTTCGCCTGGAAGAATATATAGGCGGAAGGGCAGCCTCGGAGGGTCCCGAGGGGCCCACACCATAGTGGGGCGCGCCCCCCCCTTGGCCGCGCCGCCATGTGGGGTGGGGCCCCCTTGGCCCCCCTCTGGCCCCTCTCTGACTCCCTGTGTCCGTCTCGGCAAAATAGGAGGTTTGGCTTTTGTTTCGTCGAATTTCGAGAATATTTCCTGTGTAAGATTTCTGAAACCAAAAACAGCAGAAAATAGGAACTGGCGCTTCGGCATCTTGTTAATAGGTTAGTTCCAGAAAATGCATAAAAATGATATAAAGTGTGAACAAAACATGTAGGTATTTTCATAAAACTAGCATGGAACATAAGAAATTATAGATACGTTGGAGACGTATCAGCTTCCACGTCTCGGACGCGGACCGGAAGGGGAAGGGGAAGGGGAAGGGGAAGGGGAAGGGGAAGTGGATCATCATCATTGCCACCACCACCGTCAACACTGCCATTGATCATAGAGGAGTTCTTCATCGTCGTCTATGAAGACCCTTTGGTCAAGAAGGTACGTACGCGTTCCCACATATATGATGCATGTGATTAATTATGGGCATGTTCTAAAAAACCTTTAATTTCAAACGATCGGCGCTCGATCTCTTTGCAGGCACTCCCAAAAAAGTTTGCGGACTATCTTGACGGCCAGGAGCCAGCTAAGGTGTATCTGCGAGCAGCTGACTGCGGTCCTCGTCTCTGGACCGTGGAGGTCCTATTTGACGGACAAGGCCGGATGTACCTCGACAAGGGCTGGGAGAATTTCGCCATCGCGCACGGTGTGGATTTCGGCTGCTACGTACACTTCAAATATGAAGGCGATGATGTGCTCACAGTGAAGGTGTTCGACGGAACAATGTGCAGGAAGTACTACTACTCAGACGACGAAGATACTGACGATGAAATCGACGACGACGTGAAGCCATGCATTGATACGTCTCCAACGTATCTATAATTACTTATGTTCCATGCTTGTTTTATGACAATACCTACATGTTTTGTTCAAACTTTATAATGTTTTTATGCATTTTCCGGAACTAACCTATTAACAAGATGCCGCAGTGCCAGTTCCTGTTTTCTGTTGTTTTTGATTTTAGAAAAGTTAGTTTACAAATATTCTCAGAATTGGACGAAACAAAAGCCCACGGTCTTATTTTCCACGGAGCCTTCCAGAACAACGAAGAGGAGATGGAGAGGGGCCACGAGGCGGCCACCCCACCTGGCGGCGCGGCCAAGAGGGGGGGCGCCGGCCTATGGGGTGGGCCCCTCGGGCGCCCCCCTACGCTACCCCTTCGCCTATTTATTCCCTCCGTCGCGAAAACCCTAGTGCGAGAGCCACGATACGGAAAGACTGAGACGCCGCCGCCGTCAAACCCCATCTCGGGGGGTTCAGAAGATCGCCTCCGGCACCCTGCCGGAGAGGGGAATCATCACCGGAGGGCTCTACATCACAAAGCCCACCTCCGGACTGATGCGTGAGTAGTTCATCCTTGGACTACGGGTCCATAGCAGTAGCTAGATGGTTGTCTTCTCCTCTTGTTCTATCATGTTTAGATCTTGTGAGCTGCCTATCATGATCAGGATCATCTATTTGTAATGCTACATGTTGTGTTTGTTGGGATCCGATTAATATTGAATACTATGTCAAGTTGATTATTGATCTATCATATATGTGTTATTTATGGTCTTGCATGCTCTCCGTTGCTAGTAGAGGCTCTGGCCAAGTTGATACTTGTGACTCCAAGAGGGAGTATTGATGCTAGATAGTGGGTTCATGTCTCCATTGAATCTGGGGAGTGACAACAACCCCTAAGGTTGTGGATGTGTTGTTGCCACTAGGGATAAAACAACAATGCTTTGTCTAAGGATATTCGTGTTAATTACATTACGCACAGTACTTAGTGCAATTGTCTGTTGTTTGCAACTTAATACCGAAGGGGTGCGGATGCTAACCTGAAGGTGGACTTTTTAGGCATAGATGCATGCTGGATGGCGGTCTATGTTCTTTGTCGTAATGCCCTAAGTAAATCTCATAGTAGTCATCATGATATGTATATGCATCTCTATTTTTCAATTGCCCAACTGTAATTTGTTCACCCAACATGCTATTTATCTTATTGGAGAGACACCACTAGTGAACTGTGGACCCCGGTCCTTTCTTTTACATCTGAAATACAATCTACTGCAATCACTGTTCTCTGTTGTTTTCTGCAAGCAAACATCATTCTCCACACCATACGTTTAATCCTTTGTTTTCAGCAAGCCGGTGAGATACTCTATTCTGTAAGTGTTGGGCCTCCAAGAGCAGAGGTTTGTAGAACAGCAGCAAGTTTCCCTTAAGTGAATCACCCAAGGTTTATCGAACTCAGGGAGGTAGAGGTCAAAGATATTCCTCTCAAGCAACCCTACAATTAAGATACAAGAAGTCTCTTGTGTCCCCAACACACCTAATACACTTGTCAGATGTATAGGTGCACTAGTTCGGCGAAGAGATATTAAAACGCAGATGATATAGATGGTGGTAAACGGTAATTGCGATATGAAGTAAATATTGCAGGAAGTAAAGATGCAGTAAAACAGTAAATAAGCGATGTTTGCAGTATTTGGAAACAAGGCCTAGGGATCCTACTTTCACTAGTGGACACTCTCAACAATGATCACATAATAAATAAATAACTTCTCCTCACTTGTGCTACTTTCAAACACTCTCTTGTTGGATAACAAACACCATTCATTGTGTAGGGCTACAAGAGCTCCCTCAAGCCGGAGTAAACAAGCTCCACAACATCCGGAGTTCATATTAAAGTAACCTCTAGAGTGCATAATAGACCGTTGCAATTTAGACCGAGTACTAACATAGCATACACACTGTCACCTTTAGCTATGAAAGGGGGAATAGATCACATCAATACTATCATAGTAATAGTTAACTTCATAATCTACAAGAGATTACAATCATAACCTACGCCAAGTACTACATGATGCACACACTGTCACCTTTACATCATGGAGGAGGAATAGACTACTTTAATAACATCACTAGAGTAGCACATAGATTAATAGTGATACAAAGCTCATGATCACATAAAGATCACACCATGGGAGAGAGATGAACCACATAGCTACCGGTAGAGCCCTTAGCCTCGGGGGAGAACTACTCCCTCCTCATCATGGGAGACAACAACGGCGATGAAGATGGCGGTGGTGTCGATGGGGATGACTCCGGGGGCAATTCCCGTCCGGCGGCGTGCCGAACAGAGACTTCTGTCCCCCGAAACTTGTCTTCGCGATGGCGGCGGCTGCGTAACTTTTCCCGTATCGTGGCTTGATGTTTTAGGGTTTTCGCGACGGAGAGATTATATAGGCGGAAGGGCGGAGTCGGAGGAGCCAGGGGGTGGCCTCCCCACCTGGTGGCGCGGCCAGGGAGGGGCCCGCGCCCAGGTATGGTGTGGGGCCCCCTTGGCCCCCCTCCGGCACTTCTCTGGCTCCCTGGGTCCGTCTCGGTAAAATAGAAGGTTTGGCTTTTGTTTCGTCCAATTCCGAGAATATTTCCTGTGTAGGATTTGTGAAACCAAAAACAGCAGAAAACAGGAACTGGCACTACGGCTTCTTGTTAATAGGTTAGTTCCAGAAAATGCATAAAAACATTATAAAGTATGAACAAAACATGTAGGTATTGTCATAAAACAAGCATGGAACATAAGAAATTATAGATACGTTGGAGACGTATCAAGCATCCCCAAGCTTAGTTCCTACTCGCCCTCGAGTAGGTAAACGATAACAACAATAATTTCTGAAGTGACATGCTACCAACATAATCTTGATCAACATTATTGTAAAGCATATGAGATGAATGAAGTGATTCGAAGCAATAGATTGCTAACAAAAATATAATGACTAAACAACTGAATCATATAGCAAAAACTTTTCATGAATAGTACTTTCAAGACAAGTATCAAAAAGACTTGCATAAGAGCTAACTCATAAAGCAATAGATTCAAAGTAAGAGGTTTCGAAGCAACACAAAGGATGATTAAGTTTCAGCAATTGCTTTCAACTTGTAACATGTATATCTCATGGATAATTGTCAACATAAAGTAATATAACAAGTGCAATAAGTAATCATGTAAGAATCAATGCACACAGTTGACACAAGTGTTTGCTTCTAAGATAGAAAGAAGTGGGTAAACTGACTCAACATAAAGTAAAAGAAAGGCCCTTCGCAGAGGGAAGCAGGGATTACTCATGTGCTAGAGCTTTTTATTTTGAAAACATGGAAACAATTTTGTCAACGGTAGTAATAATTCATATGTGTTATGCATAAAACTTCCTATAAGTTGCAAGCCTCATGCATCGAATACCAATAGTGCCCGCACCTTGTCCTAATTAGCTCGGATTTCCATGGATTATCATTGCATTACATATGTTTCAACCAAGTGTCACAAAGGGGTACCTCTATGCCACCTGTACAAAGGTCCAAGGAGATAGATCGCATTTGATTTCTCAGTTTTGATAGATCTCAACTTGAGGACATCCATACCGGGACAACATAGAAAACATATAATGGACTCCTCTTTTTAATGCTTAAAGCATTCAACAACAAATAATATTCTCATAAGAGATTCTGAGGATTAATGTCCAAGCTGAAACTTCCACCATGATACATGGCTTTGGTTGGCGGCCTAATGTTCTTCTCTAACAATATGCATACTCAAACCATTTAATCATGATAAATCACCCTTACTTCAGACAAGACGAACATGCATAGCAACTCACATGATATTCAACAAAGTAAAAAGTTGATGGCGTCCCCAGAAACATGGTTACCGCTCAACAAGCAACTTATAAGAACTAAGATACATAGCAACATATTCATCACCATAATAGTTTTTAAGCTATTTGCCATGAGCTATGTATTGTAAAGACAAAGAATGAAATTTTAAAGGTAGCACGCAAGCAATTTACTTTGGAATGGCAGAAAAATACCACATATAGGTAGTTATGGTGGACACAAATGGCATAGGTTTTGGCTCAAGGATTTTGGATGCACGAGAAGCATTTCCTCTCAGTACAAGGCTTTGGCTAAGGTTGTTTGAAGCAAACACAAGTATGAACTGGTACAGCAAAAACTTACACAAGAACATATTGCAAGCATTATAAGACTCTACACTGTCTTCCTTGTTGTTCAAACACTTTCACCAGAAAATATCTAGACCTTAGAGAGATCAATCATGCAATCCAAATTTCAACAAGCTCTACGGTAGTTCTCCACTAATAGATTTAAACTACATGATGCAAGAGCTTAAACATGATCTACTTGAGAGCTCAAAACAATTTCCAAGTATCAAATTATTCAAGACAATATGAAGCATTTTCTGATTCCAACCAAATAGCAATCAACGAAGCGGTTTTCAACCTTCGCCATGAACATTAAAGCAAAACGAAGAACACAAGTGTTCAAATGAAAAAGCGGAGCGTGTCTCTCTCCCACACAATGATGTTTAGGATCCAATTTTATTCACAGAATGAAAATAACAAAACTAAAATAAAAGCACACAGATGCTCCAAGTAAAGTACATAAGATGTGACGGAATAAAAATATAGTTTCACTAGAGGTGACCTGATAAGTTTGTTGATGAATAAGGGGATGCCTTGGGCATCCCCAAGCTTAGATGCTTGAGTCTTCTTGAAATATGCAGGGATGAACCACGGGGGCATCCCCAAGCTTAGACTTTTCACTCTTCTTGATCATATCATATCATCCTCCTCTCTTGACCCTTGAAAACTTCCTCCACACCAAACTTAAAGCAAACTCATTAGAGGGTTAGTGCATAATAAAAATTCACATGTTCAGAGAGGACACAATCATTCTTAACACTTCTGGACATTACTCAAGGCTACTGAAATTTAATGGAGCAAAGAAATCCAATCAAACACAGTAAAAGAGGCAATGCGAAATAAAAGGCAGAATCTGTCAAAACAGAACAGTCCGTAAAGACGAATTTTTCTGAGGCACTTAACTTGCTCAGATGGAAAAACTCAAAACTAATGAAAGTTGCGTACATATCTGAGGATCACGCATGAATTTTCGCAGATTTTTTGATTCTTCTACAGAGAGAAAAACGCGAATTCGTGACAGATAAGAAATCTGTTTTTGCGCAGAAATCCAAATCTAGCATCAACCTTCTATTAGAGACTCTACTTGGCACAAAAACGAAATAAACATGATAGGGAGAGGTTGCTACAGTAGTAAAAACTTCCAAGACACAAAAAAACAGTAGAAAAATAAAAACATGGGTTATCTCCCAAGAAGTGCTTTCTTTATAGCCATTAAGATGGGCTCAGTAATTTTAATGATGTTCTCGCAAGAAATAAGAGTTGAAGCAAAAGAGAGCATCAAAAAGCAAATTCAAAACGCATTTAAGCCTAACCCACTTCCTATGCATAGGAATCTTGTACACAAATAAATTCATGAAGAACAAAGTGACAAGCATAGGAAGATAAAACACGAGTAACTTCAAGATTCTCAACATAAAGAGGGGAAACTTAATATTATTAAGATGCATATAACCGTGTTTCCCTCTCTCATAATAACTTTCAGTAGCATCATTGATGAAATCCACAATATAACCATCACTTAAAACATTCTTATCATGGTTCATATGCATAAAGGTATCATTATTTTTGACATAAGAAAAACTCTTCTCATTAATAGTAATTGGAGCAGGATCATTATCAAGAATTTGAACATGGTAAACAAGTTGCATACTAAGGGAATGGTTTTTGGCAATCCCATCATAACTATGACAAGTTTCATAAGGATAATTATAACCTGTGTCATATCCATCTCTATAACGATTATCTAAACCAGAATATATAATATCATCATTTTCACTAAAAGTAAAGGTCTCAAATATAGGATCTTCAAGCACAACATCCCCAAGCTTAGAGCTTTCAATATCAACGTTTGAGGGAACATGAATAGTGCTAACATCATTACTTTCATAATCGGTACCAAAGAGATTTCCAATATCAAAGGTAGTGTGCTCTTCCAAATCATGATCACTAATATGGGTAAAGGGCATAGGAAGATCATTGTACTCAGATTCATTATCATAATAATCATTAGGAGCAACATACTTACGGTTACCTATTGTTATCTCATACACGCGGGGATATGCCGTTACCTCTTTCTTTTTATTCCCCCTCTTCTTCCTCTTCTTCGTTCCCTTCTTCTTCTTCTTTTCCTTCTCCTCGTTCCCTTCTTTAGGAGGAAGAGGCTTGAAGGGAGGCTTCTCCACATAACCTGATTTATTTCCAGAAACAATAGAAGAAACTTGGGAGGATTCCTCCTTTTCATTAATAAGTTTGAAACACACAGCGGTCCTATCATATTTTGGCAAAGTGTCATCTTCTAAAATATTTTGTATGTAAGTATTTGTGTGGCAATTATCAATGCAATAAGAAAGACACCCATGCAGGACACTATTAATATCAAGAGCACTCATATCCACCAAAGAAGTTTTTCTCAATAACTCTTCACACCCCAAAAATAAAGTAAGTTCATCATGCTGATTAGGAGTGATTTCATCATCACAATACAAATTTGCAGCACTCATAAGGTTCGAATTATCATTGGAGGAGCATTGAAAATTAAAATGACCCACTCTATGGCAAAGTTCACAAATAAAAGGATAGAGGGCACAAACTTTTTCACCAAGATCATCTAGAGCCCTAGACCACTTTCTAGTTTTTTCATTCCTGTGATGGATACAATATTCTTCTTCAATTTTATTCTTTTCACAAGGTCTATGAACTCCACAAAAATTAACATGCTTATAGGAAATAGCATTTTCAGAAGTTTGAGCATGTTCATTGCAATCATTAATAACAGTTTCATCCTTCATGCAAGTGTCTTTAAAAGGTTCATGATACTTATCAAAATTCTTCCTAGGAAATTCAAAATGAGAGGCAAAAGCTTTATAAAAATTTGCAACAACTTGAGAGTCAAGACCATAAGTAGCACTCATATTTCGAAATTTATCAGTATCCATAAAAGTTTCAATGCATTCATAATCATAATTTATACCTGACTCTCTACCTTTGTCGTTCTCCCATCCTTCAGTATTCTCCTGAATCCGATCAAGAAGGTCCCATTTAAACTCTTCTTTGTTGCGTGTGAATGATCCAGAACAAGCAGTATCCAGCAAGGTTTTATCTTGAAAAGAAAGTCTTGCATAGAAATTATCAATGATAACATTACCAGGAAGCTCATGAATGGGGCATTTGAGCATTAAAGACTTCAATCTCTCCCATGCTTGGGCAATACTCTCTCCATCATGAGGCCAGAAATTATATATGCGGTTTCGGTCTTTGTGAATTTCACTTGGAGGATAGAATTTAGAATAAAATAGAGGCACAATATCCTTCCAATCAAGAGAATGCCCATCCTTCAGCAGTTTATACCAATGTGCCGCTTTACCAGACAGCGACATAGAGAATAATTTCTTCCTAACTTCATCCATAGATACCTGCACACTTGAATAACCCGCATAATTCATGTAAAAACAGTAAATGATCTCCAGGACGGACAGTTCCATCCCCTTCATAGCGGTTATCCATAACAAGTTCAATAATTTTCATAGGTATCTTGAAAGGAATATTTTCAGTAGGTGGATTTAAAATATCACAAGCATCATTAGAGTTATCGCATATGGGAGATAAAGTATCATCAGAGCAAATTTTCTCCCCTAAAGCTGGGAAGCTAGAAAGATCATAAAAACTAGCTTCCCCAAGCTTAGACTTTTCCATAGCATTAGCAGTAATTGCGTTCATACTAATAACATTGCTACTAGCATGCAAATAAGGTTCCATAGGTTTTTTAATTTTCGCATCAAACAATTCTAACTCAGGAAAAAGATTAAAAAGCTCACTAAATTTATTGTCCATTATGCCTAACTAGTGAAAAACAAAAACAAGAAACAAAAAGATGCAATTGCAGAATCTAAAGGAGATAGCTTCGAGCACTCACACACCGGCAACAGTGCTAGGAAATAGCTTAGTAGTCGGAGGATGTGAATACCTTTTACCTTACCTCCCCGGCAACGGCGCCAGAAAAGAGCTTGATGTCTACGCACGCTTCTATTCCTATAGACAGTGTTGGGCCTCCAAGAGCAGAGGTTTGTAGAACAACAGCAAGTTTCCCTTAAGTGAATCACCCAAGGTTTATCGAATCAGGGAGGTAGAGGTCAAAGATATTCCTCTCAAGCAACCCTGCAATTAAGATACAAGAAGTCTCTTGTGTCCCCAACACACCTAATACACTTGTCAGATGTATAGGTGCACTAGTTCGGCGAAGAGATATTAAAACGCAGATGATATAGATGGTGGTAAACGGTAATTGCGATATGAAGTAAATATTGCAGGAAGTAAAGATGCAGTAAAACAGTAAATAAGCGATGTTTGCAGTATTTGGAAACAAGGCCTAGGGATCCTACTTTCACTAGTGGACACTCTCAACAATGATCACATAATAAATAAATAACTTCTCCTCACTTGTGCTACTTTCAAACACTCTCTTGTTGGATAACAAACACCATTCATTGTGTAGGGCTACAAGAGCTCCCTCAAGCCGGAGTAAACAAGCTCCACAACATCCGGAGTTCATATTAAAGTAACCTCTAGAGTGCATAATAGACCGTTGCAATTTAGACCGAGTACTAACATAGCATACACACTGTCACCTTTAGCTATGAAAGGGGGAATAGATCACATCAATACTATCATAGTAATAGTTAACTTCATAATCTACAAGAGATTACAATCATAACCTACGCCAAGTACTACATGATGCACACACTGTCACCTTTACATCATGGAGGAGGAATAGACTACTTTAATAACATCACTAGAGTAGCACATAGATTAATAGTGATACAAAGCTCATGATCACATAAAGATCACACCATGGGAGAGAGATGAACCACATAGCTACCGGTAGAGCCCTTAGCCTCGGGGGAGAACTACTCCCTCCTCATCATGGGAGACAGCAACGGCGATGAAGATGGCGGTGGTGTCGATGGAGATGACTCCGGGGGCAATTCCCCGTCTCGGCGGCGTGCCGGAACAGAGACTTCTGTCCCCCGAAACTTGTCTTCGCGATGGCGGCGGCTGCGTAACTTTTCCCGTATCGTGGCTTCCTGTTTTAGGGTTTTCGTGACGGAGAGATTATATAGGCGGGCGGAGTCGGAGGAGCCGGGGTGGCCTCCCCACCTGGTGGCGCGGCCGGGAGGGGCCCGCGCCCGGTATGGTGTGGGCCCCCTTGGCCCCCTTGGCCCCCTCCGCACTTCTCGGCTCCCTGGGTCCATCTCGGTAAAATAGAAGGTTTGGCTTTTGTTTCGTCCAATTCCGAGAATATTTCCTGTGTAGGATTTCTGAAACCAAAAACAGCAGAAAACAGGAACTGGCACTGCGGCATCTTGTTAATAGGTTAGTTCCATAAAATGCATAAAAACATTATAAAGTATGAACAAAACATGTAGGTATTGTCATAAAACAAGCATGGAACATAAGAAATTATAGATACGTTGGAGACGTATCAGCAAGCCGGTGAGATTGACAACCTCACTGTTAAGTTGGGGCAAAGTAGTTTGATTGTGTTGTGCAGGTTCCACGTTGGCGCCGGAATCACTGGTGTTGCGCCGCACTACACTCCTCCACCAACAACCTTCACGTGGCCTTCATCTCCTACTGGTTCGATAAACCTTGGTTTCTTACTGAGGGAAAACTCGCTGCAGTACTCATCATACCTTCCTCATGGGGTTCCCAACGGACGTGTGCTTTACCGTCACAAGGAAGTTGCCTCCACACGCCAGCAGCTACTTTTCTGGCGCCGTTGCCGGGGAGATCAAGACACGCTGCAAGGGGAGTCTCTCACACCCAATCTCTTTACTTTGTTTATTGTCTTGCTTTATTTTATTTTTTGTCTTGTTTGCTTTCTTTATATCAAAAACACAAAAAAATAGTTACTTGTTTTACTTTATTTAATTTGGTTTTGCTTAGTTTATTTTTATTATTGCTAAAATGGGTACTCCTGAGAATACTAAGTTGTGTGATTTCACTAGCACAAATAATAATGATTTTATATGCACTCCCATTGCTCCACCTGCTACTACAGCAGAATTTTATGAAATTAAACCTGCTTTACTAAATCTTGTTATGAGAGAGCAATTTTCTGGTGTTAGTACTGATGATGCTGCTGCCCATCTTAATAATTTTGTTGAACTTTTTGAAATGCAAAAGTATAAGGATATAGATGGGGATATTATAAAACTGAAATTGTTTCCTTTCTCCTTAAGAGGAAGAGCTAAAGATTGGTTGCTATCTTTGCCTAAAAATAGTATTGATTCATGGACTAAATGTAAAGATGCTTTTATTGGAAAATATTATCCTCCTGCTAAGATTATATCTTTGAGAAGTAGCATTATGAATTTTAAGCAATTGGATAATGAACATGTTGCCCAAGCATGGGAGAGAATGAAATCTTTGGTAAAGAATTGCCCTACCCATGGACTAACTACTTGGATGATCATCCAAACCTTTTATGCAGGATTGAATTTTTCTTCGAGGAACCTATTGGATTCAGCTGTTGGAGGTACTTTTATGTCCATCACTTTGGGTGCTGCAACAAAGCTTCTTGATGATATGATGATCAACTACTCTGAATGGCACACTGAAAGAACTCCTCAAGGTAAGAAGGTAAATTCTGTTGAAGAAACCTCTTCTTTGAGTGATAAGATTGATGTTATTATGTCTATGCTTGTTAATGGTAGGTCTCATGTTGATCCTAATAATGTTCCTTTAGCTTCATTGGTTGCTCAAGAAGAGCATGTTGATGTGAATTTCATTAAGAATAATAATTTCAACAACAATGCTTATAGGAATAATTTTGGTAACAACAACTATAGGCCATATCCTTCTAATAATGGTAATGGTTATGGTAATTCTTACAACAATAGTAGAAGTGTACCCTCTGATCTTGAAGTCATGCTTAAAGAATTTATTAGTACACAAACTGCTTTTAACAAATCTGTTGAGGAAAAGTTTGGTAAAATTGATGTTCTTGCTTCTAAGGTTGATAGTCTTGCTCTTGATGTTGATCTTTTGAAACTGAAAGTTATGCCTAATGAAGTTAAAGATACTAAGTCATTTGCTAAAACAAATGCTATCCAAGTTCGAATTAATGACAATATTAGAATGATGGCTGAATTGCATGCTAGGTGGGAAAGAGAAGAAAGAGAAGAAAAACTTGCTAAAGAGAATAATATAGCTAAAGTTTGGACTATTACCACCACTAGTAATGTTGATGCTTCACATGTTGCTAAACCTCCTACTATCAATGGTAAAATAATTGGTGTTGGCAATGTTTCTAATTCTACTGCAAAGCGTGCAAAATTGCCTGAAACTGCTGAAACTGTTTGTGATAAAAGTGCTGAAATTTTTCAGAATGTTGTAGATCATAATGGTTTAGATTTTGATAGTTGTCATATTTCTGAAGTTATTAAGTTCTTACAAAAACTTGCTAGAAGTCCTAATGCTAGTGCTATAAATTTAGCCTTTACAAAACATATTACAAATGCTCTCATTAAAGCTAGGGAAGAGAAATTAAAACTTGAAGCTTCTATCCCTAGGAAGTTGGAAGATGGTTGGGAGCCCATCATTAAAATGAAAGTCAATGATTTTGATTGTAATGCTTTATGTGATCTTGGTGCAAGTATTTCTGTTATGCCTAAGAAACTTTATGATATGCTTGACTTGCCACCTTTGGAAAATTGTTATTTGGATGTTAATCTTGCTGATAATTCTATAAAGAGACCTTTGGGGAGAATTGACAATGTTCACATTACGGTTAACAATAACCTTGTCCCCGTTGATTTTGTTGTTTTGGATATTGAATGCAATGCATCTTGTCCTATTATTTTGGGAAGACCCTTTCTTCGAACTGTTGGTGCTATTATTGATATGAAAGAAGGAAATATTAAGTATCAATTCCCTCTTAAGAAAGGTATGGAACACTTCCCTAGAAAGAGAATGAAGATGCCTTTTGATTCTATTATTAGAACAAATTATGATGTTGATGCTTCTTCTCTTGATGTTACTTGATTTGCACTTTCTGCGCCTAGCTGAAAGGCGTTAAAGAAAAGCGCTTATGGGAGACAACCCATTGTTTTATTTCTGCAATTTTGTTTTATATTTGAGTCAAGGTGCTTGTTACTACTGTAGAAATACCTTTGTATCTTTACTTTCATGCATTGTTGTGCCAAGTAAAGTCTCTAATAGAAGGTTGATACTAGATTTGGATTTCTGCGCAGAAACAGATTTCTTATCTGTCACGAATTCGCGTTTTTCTCTCTGTAAAAGAATCAAAAAAATCTTCGAAAATTAATGTGTGATCCTAGATATGTACGCAACTTTCATTAGTTATGAGTTTTTCCATCTGAGCAAGTTAAGTGCCTCAAAAAAATTCGTCTTTACGGACTATTCTGTTTTGACAGATTCTGCCTTTTATTTCACATTACCTCTTTTACTGTGTTTGATTGGATTTCTTTGCTCCATTAAATTTCAGTAGCCTTGGGTAATGTCCAGAAGTGTTGGTAATCATTGTGTCCTTCTGAACATGTGAATTTTTGATTATGCACTAACCCTCTAATGAGATTGCTTTGAGTTTGGTGTGGAGGAAGTTTTCAAGGATCAAGAGAGGAGGATGATATGATATGATCAAGAAGAGTGAAAAGTCTAAGCTTGGGGATGCCCCCGTGGTTCATCCCTGCATATTTCAAGAAGACTCAAGCGTCTAAGCTTGGGGATGCCCAAGGCATCCCCTTCTTCATCAACAAACTTATCAGGTCACCTCTAGTGAAACTATATTTTAATTCCGTCACATCTTATGTGCTTTACTTGGAGCGTCTGTTTGCTTTTATTTTTGTTTATGTTTGAATAAATTCGGATCCTAGCAATCCTTGTGTTGGAGAGAGACACGCTCCGCTTTTTCATTTGAACACTTGTGTTCTTTGTTTTACTTTAATGTTCATGGCGAAAGCTGAAAGCCTCATTTATTTGGTTGGAAACAGAAAATGCTTCATATTTTCTTGAATAATTTGATACTTGGCAATTGTTTTGAGCTCTCAAGTAGATCATGTTTAAGCTCTTGCATCATGTAGTTTAAATTTATTAGTGGAGAACTACCGTAGAGCTTGTTGAAATTTGGATTGCATGATTGGTCTCTCTAAGGTCTAGATATTTTCTGGTGAAAGTGTTTGAACAACAAGGAAGACAGTAGAGTCTTATAATGCTTGCAATATGTTCTTGTGTAAGTTTTTGCTATACTAGTTCATACTTGTGTTTGCTTCAAACAACCTTGCTAGCCAAAGCCTTGTACTGAGAGGAAATGCTTCTCGTACATCCAAAAACCTTGAGCCAAAACCTATGCTATTTGTGTCCACCATAACTACCTATATGTGGTATTTTTCTGCCATTCCAAAGTAAATTGCTTGCGTGCTACCTTTAAAATTTCATTCCTTGTCTTTGCAATACATAGCTCATGGGAAAGTAGCCTAAAAACTATTGTGGTAATGAATATGTTGCTATGTATCTTAGTTCTTATAAGTTGCTTGTTGAGCGGTAACCATGTTTCTGGGGACGCCATCAACCTGTCACACCTTTGTTGAATATCATGTGAGTTGCTATGCATGTTCGTCTTGTCTGAAGTAAGGGAGATTTTCCATGAGTTGAATGGTTTGAGTATGCATGTTTTTAGAGAAGAACATTGGGCCGCCAACCAAAGCCATGTATCATGGTGGAAGTTTCAGTTTGGAGATTAATCCTCAGAATCTCTTATGAGAATATTATTTGTTGTTGAATGCTTAAAGCATTAAAAAGAGGAGTCCATTATCTGTTTTCTATGTTGTCCCGGTATGGATGTCCTCAAGTTGAGATCTATCAAAATCGAGAAATCAAATGCGATTTATCTCCTTGGACCTTTGTACAGGTGGCATAGAGGTACCCCTTTGTGACACTTGGTTGAAACATATGTAATGCAATGATAATCCATGGAAATCCGAGCTAATTAGGACAAGGTGCGGGCACTATTAGTATTCGATGCATGAGGCTTGCAACTTATAGGAAGTTTTATGCATAACCCATATGAATTATTACTACCGTTGACACAATTGTTTCCATGTTTTCAAAATAAAAATCTCTAGCACATGAGTAATCCCTGCTTCCCTCTGCGAAGGGCCTTTCTTTTACTTTATGTTGAGTCAGTTTACCTACTTCTTTCTATCTTAGAAGCAAACACTTGTGTCAACTGTGTGCATTGATTCTTACATGTTTACTTATTTCACTTATTATATTACTTTGTGTTGACAATTATCCATGAGATATACATGTTGAAAGTTGAAAGCAATTGCTGAAACTTAAATCTTCTTTTGTGTTGCTTCAAAACCTCTTACTTTGAATCTATTGCTTTATGAGTTAACTCTTATGCAAGACTTTTTGATGCTTGTCTTGAAAGTACTATTCATGAAAAGTTTTTGCTATATGATTCAGTTGTTTAGTCATTATCTTTTTGTTAGCAATCTATTGCTTTGAATCACTTCATTCATTTCATATGCTTTACAATAATGTTGATCAAGATTGTGTTGGTAGCATGTCACTTCAGAAATTATTATTTTTATCGTGTACCTACTCGAGGGCGAGTAGGAACTAAGCTGTGGGATGCTTGATACGTCTCCAACGTATTTATAATTTCTTATGTTCCATGCTTGTTTTATGACAATACCTACATGTTTTGTTCATACTTTATAATGTTTTTATGTATTCTCCGGAACTAACCTATTAACAAGATGCCGCAGTGCCAGTTCCTGTTTTTTGCTGTTTTTGATTTCAGAAAAGTTAGTTTACAAATATTCTCGGAATTGGACGAAACAAAAGCCCACGGTCTTATTTTCCATGGAGCCTTCCAGAACACCGAAGAGGAGAAGGAGAGGGCCACGAGGCGGCCACCCCACCTGGCGGCGCAGCCAAGAGGGGGGGCGCGCCGGCCTATGGGGTGGGCCCCTCGGGCGCCCCCTACGCTGCCCCTTCGCCTATTTATTCCCTCCATCGCGAAAACCCTAGTACAGAGAGCCACGATACGGAAAAGTTGTAGGATAACGTAGCATAGAAAACAAAAATTTTCCTATCGCGAACACGCAATCCAAGCCAAGATGCAATCTAGAAGACGGTAGCAACGAGGGGATGATCAAGACTAACCCTTGAAGAGATTCCAAAGCCTATAAGAGTAGGCTCTTATTGCTGCGGTAGACGATCACTTGCCGCTTGCAAAAGCGCGTAGAAGATCTTGATCACGATCGGTTCCGGCGCCACGAACGGGCAGCACCTCCGTACTCGGTCACACGTTCGGTTGTTGATGAAGACGACGTCCACCTCCCCGTTCCAGCGGGCAGCGGAAGTAGTAGCTCCTCTTGAATCCGACAGCACGACGGCGTGGTGTCGGTGGCGGTGTAGAAGTCCGGCGGAGCTTCGCTAAGCTATGCGGGCAATATGAAGTGGAGGAGCAAAGCTAGGGTTTGGGAGGGGGTGGCCGGCCACTCTATGGGGGCGGCCAGCTTGTGGTCTTGGGGTGGCCGGCCCCCTCCCTTGGCCCTTGTTTATATAGGTGGATCCCAAGTGTTGGTGTCCAAGTCTTCGAATAAGACCCGAAACCAAAACCTTCCATATGGTGGGAAACTTTCCCTCCCACTAGAGGTGGGAATTCCACCTTCCATGGGGGGGTTGGCCGGCCCCCTAAGGGGGAGTCCACTTGGGACTCCTCCCCCACTAGGGTTGGCCGGCCATGGAGGTGGAGTCCCATGTGGACTCCACCTTCCTTGGTGGTTTCTTCCGGACTTTTCTAGAACCTTCTAGAACCTTCCATAGAACCTTCCGCATCATTTTATTCACATAAAATGACATCCTATATATGAATCTTATTCTCCGGACCATTCCGGAACTCCTCGTGATGTCCGGGATCCCATCCGGGACTCCGAACAAATATTCCAACTTCATTCCATATTCAAGTACTACCATTTCAACATCCAACTTTAAGTGTGTCACCCTACGGTTCGTGAACTATGCGGACATGGTTGAGTACTCACTCCGACCAATAACCAATAGCGGGATCTGGAGATCCATAATGGCTCCCACATATTCAACGATGACTTTAGTGATCGAATGAACCATACACATACGATACCAATTCCCTTTGTCACGCGATATTTTACTTGTCCGAGGTTTGATCATCGGTATCACACTATACCTTGTTCAACCTCGTCTCCTGACAAGTACTCTTTACTCGTACCGTGGTATGTGGTCTCTTATGAACTTATTCATATGCTTGCAAGACATTAGACGACATTCCACCGAGAGGGCCCAGAGTATATCTATCCGTCATCGGGATGGACAAATCCCACTGTTGATCCATATGCCTCAACTCATACTTTCCGGATACTTAATCCCACCTTTATAGCCACCCATTTACGCAGTGGTGTTTGGTGTAATCAAAGTACCTTTCCGGTATAAGTGATTTACATGATCTCATGGTCATAAGGACTAGGTAACTATGTATCGAAAGCTTATAGCAAATAACTTAATGACGAGATCTTATGCTACGCTTAATTGGGTGTGTCCATTACATCATTCATACAATGACATAACCTTGTTATTAATAACATCCAATGTTCATGATTATGAAACTAATCATCCATTAATCAACAAGCTAGTTTAAGAGGCATACTAGGGACTTCTTGTTTGTCTACATATCACACATGTACCAATGTTTCGGTTAATACAATTATAGCATGGTATGTAAACATTATCATAAACACAAAGATATATAATAACCATTTATTATTGCCTCTTGGGCATATCTCCAACAGTCTCCCACTTGCACTAGAGTCAATAATCTAGTTTACATATGTAAAGATATAACACCTTGGCCTTCTGGTGCTTTATCATGTTTTGCTCACGGGAGAGGTTTTAGTCAACGGTTCTGACATGCTCAGAAACGTATGTATTTTGCAATTCATATGCGTCTCAGCGCATCACTCATTTTCCAAATGAGTTGGCATATATGCTTAGTCCTCTGGTGGAACCTTAATTCCGCGGTCTGAAATATGTCACTAATATTGTCACACACAATATAGCTTCAAAGTTCTGACTTTGTCGGAACTACACCAAGTTCTCAAAGAACCTCCTGACTTAACATCCTTTGTCATTGTCAAAACAATGACATATTCTGCCTTCTTTTGTAGAATCCATCACAATATTTTGAACTCTTCTAAATCTAGCATAGACAACTTCTAGCTCATTGTGCTACCTTTTAAACAACACTTAGTCTAATTTGAGATTTGAAATTATATTTTATATGTGACAAAACCAATATCGGTGTAACACCTTACAGCGATTTGTTTGTCATTTCTTCATACAAAAAAATATATATATATCCTTAGTTCTTCTAAAGTACTTAAGGATATTCTTACTGTCGTTCAATGATCATCATATGAATCATTCTGGTATATGCTCATAACACTTTATAGCACATGATATCTGATTGTGTACATGTTATTCGTGATCTATAATCACTCATGTGTTTTTACTCATTGAGTGTCAGATACACTCAAGTCTTGTTAAACCTTCACATGACAAGAACATTTTCTTAATATTTCTATATTGAACTACTTCAATATCCATCATATGTACTTTGACTTAAACTTATTTATGTGTTTCAATCTATCTTCATAGATCTTGACACTAAATTTGTTTTAGTCCATATCCTTTCATTGAAGTTAATTCTCAATGAAACCTTTTAATCAAGTATATAATTACATCATTTATAACCAACTATATGTCACCTACATAAAGTATTATAAATGTGTCTTAGCGCTCCCACTTAATTTCTTGCAAATGCAAGCCTCTTCATCGTCTCTGATGAAATCAAAAACTCTTTGACTATTTCATCTGGTGAAGATTCTAACTCCGTGATACTTACTTCATCCAATTGAAGTTCGTATACCTATCTAGTATTCCACGGACCAGCAAAACTCTTGGTTGTATCTTGTATACACCTTTAATACACACTTCTGTTAAGTAGTGTATTTTGCCATCCTACTAGCATATCTCATAAAGAAATATGTAGTGATTACTAGAATAATCCACATAGACTATAAGCATTGCTACGGAAGATCTAATCTTATCGTAGTCAACTCTTTGAACTTTGTCGTAAACAACTTTTCGACAAATCGTGCTTATTCAAGGATATTGCATCCAAGTCCATCAATTTTATAGATCCATTTACTTTCAAAAAGTATTTATCTATCTTGGATTTCATGGCGTATAGCCATTTTAACGGAGTCAGGGCCCATCATAACTTCTTTGTTTGTAGTTGGTTTATCATTATTCAAAATCAATCCTTTGTTCACAAATCATTTATTTGATCACAAAGTAAACCATACCTACAAGGTTCAATATGTACTTCGATCTCCATGGCTAAAACACTTTGTAGTCATGGGAGCCATGATCGTCGTGGCCGCTTCCGAAACAAATTCCGATGCTGCGCTACTCTGATCATTATGCTCAGGTTCATAAACCTTATCAAATTATATTGTCCTCCCACTCAAATACTTCACTAGAAACAATTTCTCGGAAATAAGAAACATTGACAAACACTTTTGTCTTTGTCTCGTGGGAAGAATTCCCAATTAATTCTCTGGGATAACCAACAAAGACATTCATCCGATTTTGGTTGTAAACTCTTAGACCAAAATTTAAAGAAAGACTATTAGGGTTTATACCCATACCATAACTCGTATGGTGTCATTTCAACGGATCATGATGATGCTCTATTCAGTGTAAAAGCGGTAGTCACTAAAGCATAATCCACAAAAATATAATGGCGTCATAATATTTTATCTAATCATTAATCCAACAAGGTTTGGATACATCTCTCGGATACTATATCATCATTATGATACTCCAAGAAATGTGAGTTGTAGAACAATTTCATAACTCTCTTAGATGTTCGCTAAAACTCGTAATTCAAATATTTCTACCATGATCCAATCATAGATATTTGACTTTTCTATTACGATGATTTCCACTTCATGCTGAAATTTATTTGAATCCATTCAAATGTTTCAAACTTCTTCCTTATTGAATATATCCACATATATACTCAATTCATTGTTTGAAAGTTTTCATGAAGTAGAAGAATCTCCCGCACACAACTATGCCCAGTGAACCACATACATCATCATGTATTTTTCCACTAAGTTAGTTGCCCGTTCAACTTTTGGCCTATGAACGGTATTTTAATCATTCTCTTTAGAAAAGATTTGCAAGCGTCAAATGATTCAAAAATCAAGTGACTCCAAAAATCCATTTACATGGAGTTCCTTCATGCGTTCCTTTCTAACATGACCTAAATGGCGGTTCCACAAATGAGTGGAATTCAAATCATTTGCCTTATGGCATTTTAGCGTCAGTGTTATGTATGTGTGTTTCACCATTAAGATTTATAATAACTTATCCATCGTTCATGGAGTAATGTCATAATTTGAACAACTCATTGTTTTCATTTGACCAGAGCAAAATAACAATTATTAAGTTCTTTATTATAAATTCTAATGGCTAGATAGAATGCCAACGAACATAATAACACTTTATTTTTGTTCCAGACGTGCATTCTTATCATATTCCTTGTCAGTCACTTAGGCCATTGTATTCTTGTATTGCATTGTTTTGTATGACACTTCATACCAATCAATATGGTACAAATACCCAAGAATTTCATTGTGTGACCTAACTAGGAATACAACCATAACATGTATATCATTTATATACACCTGAGCTAGACTTTCTAGTCTTTTCTTTCTTTTTGCCAAAATATCTTTTGCAGTTTCTCTTTTAGCTTTCCTCATTATTCAGAAAAACACTTCAACATCATTGACTTCTAGGTTTGTTGGTCAAATACCAATAACCTTGAGGTTCTGAAGTTGATCATCATATGACAAGTGTTGCAGATTTCACTATTAGTAACTATGTAATATGATGAACAATTTCACTCATAATTTTATCCATCAATTCATGACAACTTTTTGAGACCATGTCTGTACATGCTAGGCTCATAAAGTTTAACCTTAGTATTTGTATGTGCAAATCTGGCTTGCACCCATTGTAAGCACACGTAGAATCTATAACACCCGATCATCACGTGATGCTTCGATACGACGAGTCTTAGCAACGGTGCATACTAAGGATGATAACTTCATGGATATGCGAATATCGTTAGTGCTCCAATAGTTGGAGGATTGTGACGCCTGGCGTCTTCAACCTTCATACATTCCCATAAAACTTATGAGTTTATGTAGTCTCACCAAATTATATTCTATCATCTTGCAATAAGGTCTTAGATATCACATATATCTCATACCTTGATTATTTCTGAAAACTAAATTTTCAGCTCCTTACTTTTCAAACAGATTTGAACTTCAAGTTTCACGGAGACAAGATAACTTTAGGTACTAATTGAAACCATAGCTCTCTGAATCAACAAAGTGAGTTTCACTAAAAGTTTGCAATAGGACTTAATCAATTCTTGATTCTTTAACAATACGGTACTAATCCGTAAAGTTTCTTATCAGATTTTAACAGTATTTCTATCTCAATAACAAGACTAGCGCATAGTAGTAAACGGATGCCAATACTACAAAAATTAATTCAAAATACTACTCAGACTATGTTTATGATAATTAGTTCATGTTTTAATCTAATTACTAATGAACTCCCACTTAATACAACATCCCTCATAGTTGTTAAGTGGTACACGATCCAAATCCACTACACCAAAACCGATCATCACGTGAGATGATGTAGCTTCAATGGTGAACATCAACATGTTGATCATATCATCCATATGACTCGTGTTCAACCTTTCGGTTTCCGTTGTCCCGAGGCCATGTCTGTACATGCTAGGCTCGTCAAGCAAACCCAAGTATTCCGCGTGTGCAACATGGCTTACACCCGTTGTATGTCGAGTTTATCACACCCGATCATCACGAGATGCTTCAAAACGTCGAACAATGCAACGGTGCATACGAGGGAAGAACACTTTATTATCTTGATATTAATGTGAGGGATCATCTTATAATGCTACCGTCGCGATCTAAGCAAAATAAGATGCATAAAGGATTAACATCACATGCAATTCATATGTGATATGATATGGCCCTTTAGTCTTTGCGCCTTCGATCTTCATCTCCAAAGCACGGACATGATCTCCATCATCTTCGGGCATGATCTCCATCATCGTCGGCGTAGCGTCAAGGTTCATGGCGCCGGCTTCATGGTTGTTCACCTCATGTAGCAACTATTACAACTATTTTGAAATACTACTCAACATGAAAATTAAAGACAACCATAAGGCTCCTGCCGGTTGCCACAATACAATAATGATCATCTCATACATATTCATCATCACATTATGGCCATATCACATCACCAAACCCTGCAAAAACAAGTTAGACGTCTCTAATTTGGTTTGCATATTTTACGTGGTTTAGGGTTTTCGAGTAAGATCTAATCTACCTACGAACATGAACCACAACGGTGATACTAGTGTTGTCAATAGAAGAGTAAATTGAATCTTCACTATAGTAGGAGAGACAGACACCCGCAAAGCCTCTTATGCAATACAAGTTGCATGTCGAACGAGGAACAAGTCTCATGAACGCGGTCATGTAAAGTTAGTCCGAGCCGCTTCATCCCACTATGCCACAAAGATGCAAAGTACTCAAACTAAAGATAACAAGAGCATCAACGCCCACAAACCATTGTGTTCTACTCGTGCAACCATCTATGCATAGACACGGCTCTGATACCACTGTAGGATAACGTAGCATAGAAAACAAAAATTTTCCTATCGCGAACACGCAATCCAAGCCAAGATGCAATCTAGAAGACGGTAGCAACGAGGGGATGATCAAGACTAACCCTTGAAGAGATTCCAAAGCCTATAAGAGTAGGCTCTTATTGCTGCGGTAGACGATCACTTGCCGCTTGCAAAAGCGCGTAGAAGATCTTGATCACGATCGGTTCCGGCGCCACGAACGGGCAGCACCTCCGTACTCGGTCACACGTTCGGTTGTTGATGAAGACGACGTCCACCTCCCCGTTCCAGCGGGCAGCGGAAGTAGTAGCTCCTCTTGAATCCGACAGCACGACGGCGTGGTGTCGGTGGCGGTGTAGAAGTCCGGCGGAGCTTCGCTAAGCTATGCGGGCAATATGAAGTGGAGGAGCAAAGCTAGGGTTTGGGAGGGGGTGGCCGGCCACTCTATGGGGGGCGGCCAGCTTGTGGTCTTGGGGTGGCCGGCCCCCTCCCTTGGCCCTTGTTTATATAGGTGGATCCCAAGTGTTGGTGTCCAAGTCTTCGAATAAGACCCGAAACCAAAACCTTCCATATGGTGGGAAACTTTCCCTCCCACTAGAGGTGGGAATTCCACCTTCCATGGGGGGGTTGGCCGGCCCCCTAAGGGGGAGTCCACTTGGGACTCCTCCCCCACTAGGGTTGGCCGGCCATGGAGGTGGAGTCCCATGTGGACTCCACCTTCCTTGGTGGTTTCTTCCGGACTTTTCTAGAACCTTCTAGAACCTTCCATAGAACCTTCCGCATCATTTTATTCACATAAAATGACATCCTATATATGAATCTTATTCTCCGGACCATTCCGGAACTCCTCGTGATGTCCGGGATCCCATCCGGGACTCCGAACAAATATTCCAACTTCATTCCATATTCAAGTACTACCATTTCAACATCCAACTTTAAGTGTGTCACCCTACGGTTCGTGAACTATGCGGACATGGTTGAGTACTCACTCCGACCAATAACCAATAGCGGGATCTGGAGATCCATAATGGCTCCCACATATTCAACGATGACTTTAGTGATCGAATGAACCATACACATACGATACCAATTCCCTTTGTCACGCGATATTTTACTTGTCCGAGGTTTGATCATCGGTATCACACTATACCTTGTTCAACCTCGTCTCCTGACAAGTACTCTTTACTCGTACCGTGGTATGTGGTCTCTTATGAACTTATTCATATGCTTGCAAGACATTAGACGACATTCCACCGAGAGGGCCCAGAGTATATCTATCCGTCATCGGGATGGACAAATCCCACTGTTGATCCATATGCCTCAACTCATACTTTCCGGATACTTAATCCCACCTTTATAGCCACCCATTTACGCAGTGGTGTTTGGTGTAATCAAAGTACCTTTCCGGTATAAGTGATTTACATGATCTCATGGTCATAAGGACTAGGTAACTATGTATCGAAAGCTTATAGCAAATAACTTAATGACGAGATCTTATGCTACGCTTAATTGGGTGTGTCCATTACATCATTCATACAATGACATAACCTTGTTATTAATAACATCCAATGTTCATGATTATGAAACTAATCATCCATTAATCAACAAGCTAGTTTAAGAGGCATACTAGGGACTTCTTGTTTGTCTACATATCACACATGTACCAATGTTTCGGTTAATACAATTATAGCATGGTATGTAAACATTATCATAAACACAAAGATATATAATAACCATTTATTATTGCCTCTTGGGCATATCTCCAACAAAAGTTACTGAGACGCCGCCGCCGTCAAACCCCATCTCGGGGGGTTTAGAAGATCGCCTCCGGCACCCTGCCGGAGAGGGGAATCATCACCGGAGGGCTCTACATCACCATGCCCGCCTCCGGACGATGCGTGAGTAGTTCATCCTTGGACTACGGGTCCATAGCAGTAGCTAGATGGTTATCATGATCAGGATCATCTATTTGTAATGCTACATGTTGTGTTTGTTGGGATCCGATGAATATTGAATACTATGTCAAGTTGATTATTGATCTATCATATATGTGTTATTGAGAGTGGATTTGGTGACTAGGGGGATACGTGAGCACGCGCTAGCCACTGTTGGATCAACGTTGAGATTCAGTTTCTGACTCACGGCCACCATACGGCGTTAGTACTTTTTTTTTGGTTGTTAGCGTATTATATTACTAGTATTAAAAAGCAGTTCCAGACCAGGTCTCTGTCGGCTCCGCCTCTCTCCTCCTGCACCCAACTGCCGCACATGCTTCTCCCCACTGCGCCGTCCATGCTTCCCCCGCAGCCTAGCTAGGCACCACCATGAATGGCGCTGCTCCCGCTTGCAAAAACGGCACGCCTCTGTATGCCCCCCTTGCACGCGTGCGACCTTCGCCGTGGTGAGGCTTCCCAGCTGGGCATGGGCAGCGCGGGGTCGTCTCCCCACTCCAATCCTGGTCGTCTTCCCCAGGAAGGACGGTGACGAGCACCGAGAGGAAGGTGGGGAAGGGGAGCATCCAGAGGTGGTTGAGGCATGCGGCCGCGGAGCAGGACGACGGCGAGGAAGGGAGCGTGCGCCTTCGAAAACAGTTCCCTGCGAGCAGTGCCTCCCCTCCTCTATCATTGAATCAGAATCGCGAACCAGCTGTTTTAAGCGATTAGTTAGCCCAAATATCCGGCCATTAACACCACCAGCCACATCGCTCTTCCAATGCCACGGCCGTACCTCGCTGGCCAAATCGAGTCAACGGCCGCTTGTTCTGATTCAGGCGCTAGGATATGCGGCCGTATCCGTGCCTCCCTCTCCCAAGTACGGCAGCTGCTCGCGGGGCACCTAAGGCTGGTCTTCGCTGTCGGAGCCGGCATAGTCCAGTGACCGCCGCTGCCTCGACGCCCTCCGCCGCTTGTGGTCCTCCCGCCGGCCTTCAACCGCAGCCGCCGCCTCGCGCCGCCGTGGTCATCCCGCCGGCCGGCACGGACGCGGCCGCCTCGCGCCCTCCGCCACTCGTGGCGTCGTGGTCCTCCCGCCAGCCGGAACGGACGCGCCCGTCGAGCACCCCCCACCGCTCGCTGTCGTCGTCCTCCCGCCGGCCAACACGGACACACTCGCCGCTCCTCCACAACCTCCTACTAATAAATCGAATCGCCGGCGGAGGAGGAGCATGGGCGCATTGCCCTGGCGCGACACGCCGCTGTAGCGAAAGTCACCGGCAAGCCCTGGCGCTAATACTACAACGGCTCTGCATCGTCAAGATTGGATTCGCCCCCCACCTGGCCCGTGCCGGCTCAGGCACTATTAGTGGTGGCGGCTGCTCGGTTAATGGTGGCGGTTTGGGGCGCTGGGCGACGCGAGTCTGCCGGCGGACATGGGTGAGCCGCGGCAACGGCGACTCGGCGAGCGCGTGCAGGATTGGGTTATGCAGATAAGAGGATGAGAGAGTTGTATGTGGTGGAGGGAACAAGATGAAAGCGACAGTACTTCGCGTGTGTGAGGTTAGAGTAGGATTGCTTGACCATGTCACGGACAATAAACGGTCGTTAGACACGTGGCAGCCAGTCACCGCGTGCTCACGTATACACCTGATCACCAAGCTTCATCCGATGTGTTATTTATGTTCTTGCATGCTCTCCGTTGCTAGTAGAGGCTCTGGCCAAGTTGATACTTGTGACTCCAAGAGGGAGTATTTATGCTAGATAGTGGGTTCATGTCTCCATTGAATCTGGGGGAGTGACAGCAACCCCTAAGGTTGTGGATGTGCTGTTGCCACTAGGGATAAAACATCAATGCTTTGTCTAAGAATATTTGTGTTGATTACATTACGCACAGTACTTAATGCAATTGTCTGTTGTTTGCAACTTAATACTAGAGGGGGTGCGGATGCTAACCTGAAGGTGGACTTTTTAGGCATAGATGCATGCTGGATGGCGGTCTATATTCTTTGTTGTAATGCCCTAAGTAAATCTCATAGTAGTCATCATGATATGTATTTGCATCTCTATTTGTAAATTGCCCAACTGTAATTTGTTCACCCAACATGCTATTTATCTTATTGGAGAGACACCACTAGTGAACTGTGGACCCCGGTCCTTTCTTTTACATCTGAAATACAATCTACTGCAATCACTGTTCTCTGTTGTTTTCTGCAAGCAAACATCATTCTCCACACCATACGTTTAATCCTTTGTTTTCAGCAAGCAGGTGAGATTGACAACCTCACTGTTAAGTTGGGGCAAAGTAGTTTGATTGTGTTGTGCAGGTTCCACGTTGGCGCCGGAATCCTGGTGTTGCGCCGCACTACACTCCTCCACCAACAACCTTCACGTGGCCTTCATCTCCTACTGGTTCGATAAACCTTGGTTTCTTACTGAGGGAAAACTCGCTGTTGTACTTGATACGTCCCAAACGTATCTATAATTTCTTATGTTCCATGCTACTTTATTGATGATACCTACATGTTTTATACACATTATATGTCATTATTATGCGTTTTCCGGAACTAACCTATTGACGAGATGCCGAAGGGCCAGTTCCTGTTTTCTGCTGTTTTTGGTTCCAGAAAGGCTGTTCGGTCAATATTCTCGGAATTCGACGAAACAAAGACCAAACATCTTAATTCACCGAGACGGACCAGAACACCGAAGGGGAGACGGAGAGGAGGCCCAGGGCCCCGACACCACACGGCCGCGCGGGCAGGCCCCTGGCCACGCCGGCCTATGGGGAGGGCGCCCTGGTGCCCCTCCGACGCCGCCTCTTCGCCTACTTAACCCCTCGTGACCTAAAAACACCGTACGACTTGACGAAACTCCAGAAAGACTCCAGGGGCGCCGCCACATCGCGAAACTCCAATTCGGGGGACTCTGTTCCGGCACCCTGCCGGACGGGGAATGCCCCCGGAGTCATCTCCACCGCCGTCTTCACCGCCATCTTCACCGCCATCGCTGTTCCCATGATGAGGAGGGAGTAGTTCTCCCCTGGGGCTGAGGGCTCTACCGTAGCTATGTGGTTAATCTCTCTCTCTACTCCAATACAATGATCTCATGAGCTGCTTTACATGATTGAGATCCATATGATGAGCTTTGTATCGCTACTAGTTGTGTGCTACTCATGTGATGTTATTAAAGTAGTCTATTCCTCCTGCATGGTGTAAAGGTGACTAGTGTGTGCACCGGGTGGTTCTTGTCGTAGGCTATGATCATGATCTCTTGTAGATTGTGGAGTTAATTATCATTATGATAGTATTGATGTGATCTATTCCTCCTTCATAGTGTAATGTGGACAGTGTGTGCACTATGTTAGTTCTTGGTTTATCTTGCAAAGATCTATTATGCTCTAAGGTTACTTAAACATGAATATCGAATGTTGTGGAGCTTGTTAACTCCGGCATTGAGGGTTCGTGTAATCCTACGCAACGAATGATGTTCATTATCAAACAAGAGTGTATGTAGCACATATGAGAAGAAGTATTTATTATGCGATCAATGTTGAGAGTGTCCACTAGTGAAAGTATGATCCCTAGGCCTTGTTTCCAATACTGCAAACACCGTTTACTTACTGTTCTGTTGCATGTTTACTCGCTGCCATATTTTATTCAGATTGCTATTACCACTCATATACATCCATATTACTTGTATTTCACTATCTCTTCGCCGAACTAGTGCACCTATACATCTGACAAGTGTATTTGGTGTGTTGGGGACACAAGAGACTTCTTGCTTTGTGGTTGCAGGGTTGCTTGAGAGGGATATCTTTGACCTCTTCCTCCCCGAGTTCGATAAACCTTGGGTAATCCACTTAAGGGAAACTTGTTGTTCTACAAACCTCTGCTCTTGGAGGCCCAACACTGTCTACAAGAATAGAAGCTCCCGTAGACATCAAGCACTTTTCTGGCGCCGTTGCCGGGAGGAAAGGTAAAAGGCACTCATACTCCGGTTCCAGGTAATACTTTTCTGGCGCCATTGTGTGTGTGCTCGAAGCTATTTCCTTTAGATCCTGCAATTGCATCTTTTTGTTTCTTGTTTTTATTTTCACTAGTTAGGCATAATGGAAAACAACAAAAAAATTGGTGAGCTTTTTAATCTTTTTCCTAATTTAGAATTGTTTGATGCGAAAATTAAAAAACCTATGGAACCTTATTTACATGATAGTAGCAATGTTATTAGTATGAATGCAATTACTGCTAATGCTATGAAGAAGTCTAAGCTTGGGGAAGCTAGTTTACATAAAAATAATCTTTTTAGCTCCTCCGCTTTGGAAGAAATATTTTGCTCTGATAATGCTTTATCTCCCATATGCGATAACTTTAATGATGCTTCTGATATTTTAAATCCACCTGCTGAAAGTATTCCGTATAAAATACCTATGAAAATTATTGAACGTGTTATGGATAACCGCTATGAAGGGGATGGAACTGTCCATCCTGGAGATCATTTACTGTTTTTGCATGAATTATGCGGGTTATTCAAGTGTGCAGGTATTTCAATGGATGAAGTTAGAAAGAAATTATTTGTTATGTCGCTATCTGGTGAAGCGGCGCATTGGTATAAACTATTGAAGGACGGGCGCTCTCTTGATTGGAAGGATATTGTGCCTCTATTTTATTCCAAGTTCTATCCTCCAAGTGAAATTCACAAAGATCGAAACCATATATATAATTTTTGGCCTCATGATGGAGAGAGTATTGCCCAAGCATGGGAGAGATTGAAGACTTTAATGCTCAAATGCCCCAATCATGAGCTTCCAGGTAATATCATCATTGATAATTTCTATGCAAGACTTTCTTTTCAAGATAAGACCTTGCTGGATACTACTTGTTCTGGATCATTCACGCGCAACAAAGAAGAGTTTAAAAGGGACCTTCTTGATCGGATTAAGGAGAACGCTGAAGATTGGGAGAATGACAAAGGTAAAGAATCAGGTATAAATTATGATTATGAATGCATTGAAACTTTTATGGATACTGATAAATTTCGAGATATGAGTGCTACTTATGGTCTTGACTCTCAAGTTGCTGCAAATCTTTATAAAGCCTTTGCTTCTCATTTAGAATTGCCTAAAAAGAATTTTGATAAGTATCATGAACCTTTTAAAGAGGCTTGCATGAAGAATGACATTGTTGTTAATGATTGCAATAAGCATGCTCAAACTCCTAAGAATGCTATTTCCTATAAGCATGTTAATTTTTGTGGAATGCATAGACCTTGTGGAATTAATCAAATCGAAGATGAATATTGTATCCATCATAGGAATGAAAAAACTAGGAAGTGGTCTAGGGCTCTAGATGATCTAGGTAAAAAAGTTTGTGCCCTCTATCCTTTTATTTGTGAAGTTTGCCATGAAGTGGGTCATTTTAATTTTCAATGCTCCTCCAATGATAATTTGAACCCAATGAGTGCTGCAAATTTGTATTGTGATGATGAAATTACTCCTAATCAGCATGATGAACTTACTTTATTTTTGGGGTGTGAAGAACTGTCGAGAAAAATCTCTTTGTTACATATGAGTGATCTTGATATTGATGATGTCCTGCATGGGTGTTTTTCTTATTGCATTAATAATAGCCATACAAATACTTACATACAAAATATTTTAGAAGATGACACCTTGCCAAAATATGATAGGACCGCTGTGTGTTTTCAACTAATTAATGAAAAGGAGGGATCCTCCCAAGTTTCTTCTATTGTTTCTAAAAGTAAATCAGGTTATGCGGACAAGCCACCCTTCAAGCCTCTTCCTCCTAAAGAAGGGAACGAGGAGAAGGAAAAGAAGAAGAAGAAGGGAACGAAGAAGAAGAAGAAGAAGAAGAAGAAGAAGAAGAAAGGATAATAAAGAGAAAGAGGCAATGGCATATCCCCGCGTGTATGAGGTAACAATAGGTAACCGTAAGTATGTTGCTCCTAATGATTATTGTGATAATGAATCTGAATATGATGATCTTCCTATGCCCTTTACATACATTAGCGATCATGATTTGAATGAGCACACTACCTTTGATATTGGAAATCTCTTTGGTACTGATTATGAAAGTAATGATGATAGCATTATTCATGTCCCCTTAAACGATGATATTGAAAGCCCTAAGCTTGGGGATGTTGTGCTTGAAGATCCTATATTTGAGACCTCTACTTTTAGTGAAAATGATGATATTACATATTCTGGTTTAGATAATCGCTATAGAGATGGATATGACACATATTACAATTATCCTTATGAAACTTGTCATAGTTATGATGGGCTTGCCAAAAACCATTCCCTTAGTATGCAACTTGTTTACCATGTTCAAATTCTTGATAATGATCCTGCTCCAATTACTATTAATGAGAAGAGTTTTTCTTATGTCAAAAATAATGATACCTTTATGCATATGAACCATGATAAGAATGTTTTAAGTGATGGTTATATTGTGGATTTCATCAATGATGCTACTGAAAGTTATTATGAGAGAGGGAAACATGGTTATATTCATCTTAATAATATTAAGTTTCCCCTCTTTATGTTGAGAATCTTGAAGTTACTCGTGTTTTATCCTCTTATGCTTGTCACTTTGTTCTTCATGAATTCATTTGTGTACAAGATTCCTTTGCATAGGAAGTGTGTTAGACTTAAATGCTCTCTTTTGCCTCAACTTTTATTTCTTGCGAGTGCATCATTAAAACTGCTGAGCCCATCTTAATGGCTATAAAGAAAGAACTTCTTGGGAGATAACCCATGTGTTTATTTTGCTACAGTACCTTTGTTTTATATTTGTGTCTTGGAAGTTGTTACTACTGTAGCAACCTCTCCTTATCTTATTTTTATTGCATTGTTGTGCCAAGTAAAGTCTTTGATAGAAAGGTTGATACTAGATTTGGATTACTGCGCAGAAACAGATTTCTTGCTGTCACGAATCTGGGCCTAATTCTCTGTAGGTAACTCAGAAAATTATGCCAATTTACGTGAGTGATCCTCAGATATGTACGCAACTTTCATTAGTTTTGAGTTTTTCCATTTGAGCAAGTCTGGTGCCATTTAAAAATTCGTCTTTACGGACTGTTCTGTTTTGACAGATTCTGCCTTTTATTTCGCATTGCTTCTTTCGCTGTGTTGGGTGGATTTCTTTGTTCCATTACCTTCCAGTAGCTTTGAGCAATGTCCAGAAGTGTTAAGAATGATTGTGTCACCTCTGAACATGTGAATTTTTGATTATGCACTAACCCTCTAATGAGTTGCTTTGAGTTTGGTGTGAAGGAAGTTTTCAAGGGTCAAGAGAGGAGGATGATATACTACGATCAAGAAGAATGAAAGGTCTAAGCTTGGGGATGCCCCGGTGGTTCATCCCTGCATATTTCAAGAAGACTCAAGCATCTAAGCTTGGGGAGGCCCAAGGCATCCCCTTCTTCATCGACAAAGTATCAGGTTCCTTCTCTTGAAACTATATTTTTATTCGGTCACATCTTATGTACTTTACTTGGAGCGTCTGTATGTTTTTGTTTTTGTTTTTGTTTGAATAAATGCTTGTGTGGGAGAGAGACACGCTCCGCTGGTTCGTATGAACACATGTGTTCTTAGCTTTTAATTTTCATGGCGAAGGTTGAAACTACTTCGTTAATTGTTATATGGTTGGAAACGGGAAATGCTACATGTGGTAATTGGTAAAATGTCTTGGATAATGTGATACTTGGCAATTGTTGTGCTCATGTTTAAGCTCTTGCATCATATACTTTGCACCTATTAATGAAGAAATACATAGAGCTTGTTAAAATTTGGTTTGCATGATTGGTCTCTCTAAGTCTAGATATTTTCTGGTTGAGGTGTTTGAACAACAAGGAGACGATGTAAAGTCTTATAATGCTTACAATATGTTTATATGTGAGTCTTGCTGCACCATTTCATACTTGAGTTTGCTTCAAATAACCTTGCTAGCCTAAACCTTGTATCGATAGGGAATACTTCTCATGCATCCAAATACTTGAGCCAATATTCATGCCATTTGTGTCCACCATTCCTACCTACTACATGGTATTTCTCCGCCATTCCAAAGTAAATTGCTTGAGTGCTACCTTTAAACCATTCAAAATTTATCACCTCTGATTTGTGTCAATGTTTTATAGCTCATGAGGAAGTATGTGGTGTTTATCTTTCAATCTTGTTGGGCAACTTTCACCAATGGACTAGTGGCTTCATCCGCTTATCCAATAATTTTGCAAAAAGAGCTGGCAATGGGATTCCCAGTCCCAAATTAATTAACAAAAATAGACACTCCTCCATGGTATGTGATTGTTGGAAGGCACCCGAGGATTCGGTTAGCCATGGCTTGAGAAAGCAAAGGTGGGGAGGAGTGTCAACATAATAAAACTAAAATAAAAAGGCACTCCTTCATGGTATGAGATTGTTGGCAGGCACCCGAGGATTCGGTTAGCCATGGTTTGTGAAAGCAAAGGTTGGAAGGAGTGCCACCCAAAAATAAAAATAAAATGGGAGCCGCTCTTTGAAGGTATGTCTGGCAAGGGGGTTAGAGTGCCCACTACCATTCGTTGACAACAACAAACACCTCTCAAAGCTTTACTTTTATGCTCTCTATATGTTTTCAAAATCAAAGCTCTAGCACAAATATAGCAATCGATGCTTTCCTCTTTGAAGGACCATTCTTTTACTTTATTGTTGAGTCAGTTTACCTATTCTTTCTATCTTAGAAGCAAACACTTGTGTGAACTGTGTGCATTGATTCTTACATGTTTACCTATTGCACTTGTTATATTACTTTGTGTTGACAATTATCCACGAGATATACATGTTAAAGTTGAAAGCAACCGCTGAAACTTATATATTCCTTTGTGTTGTTTCAAAGCTTTCTACTAAGAATTTATTGCTTATGAGTTAACTCTTATGCAAGACTTATTGATGCTTGTCTTGAAAGTATTATTCATGAAAAGTCTTTGTTATATGATTCATTTGTTTACTCATTATCTTCATCATTGCTTCGAATCTCTGCATTCATCTCATATGCTTACAATAGTATGATCAAGGTTATGATGGCATGTCACTTAAGAAATTATCATTGTTATCGTTTACCTACTCGAGGGCGAGTAGGAACTAAGCTTGGGGATGCTTGATACGTCCCAAACGTATCTATAATTTCTTATGTTCCATGCTACTTTATTGATGATACCTACATGTTTTATACACATTATATGTCATTATTATGCGTTTTCCGGAACTAACCTATTGACGAGATGCCGAAGGGCCAGTTCCTGTTTTCTGCTGTTTTTGGTTCCAGAAAGGCTGTTCGGGCAATATTCTCGGAATTCGACGAAACAAAGACCAAACATCTTAATTCACCGAGACGGACCAGAACACCGAAGGGGAGACGGAGAGGAGGCCCAGGGCCCCGACACCACACGGCCGCGCGGGCAGGCCCCTGGCCGCGCCGGCCTATGGGGAGGGCGCCCTGCCCCCCTCGACGCCGCCTCTTCGCCTACTTAACCCCTCGTGACCTAAAAACACCGTACCACTTGACGAAACTCCAGAAAGACTCCAGGGGCGCCGCCACATCGCGAAACTCCAATTCGGGGACAGAAGTCTCTGTTCCGGCACCCTGCCGAACGGGGAATTGCCCCCGAGTCATCTCCACCGCCGTCTTCACCGCCATCTTCACCGCCATCGCTGTTCCCATGATGAGGAGGGAGTAGTTCTCCCCTGGGGCTGAGGGCTCTACCGTAGCTATGTGGTTAATCTCTCTCTCTGTACTCCAATACAATGATCTCATGAGCTGCTTTACATGATTGAGATCCATATGATGAGCTTTGTATCGCTACTAGTTGTGTGCTACTCATGTGATGTTATTAAAGTAGTCTATTCCTCCTGCATGGTGTAAAGGTGACTAGTGTGTGCACCGGGTGGTTCTTGTCGTAGGCTATGATCATGATCTCTTGTAGATTGTGGAGTTAATTATCATTATGATAGTATTGATGTGATCTATTCCTCCTTCATAGTGTAATGTGGACAGTGTGTGCACTATGTTAGTTCTTGGTTTATCTTGCAAAGATCTATTATGCTCTAAGGTTACTTAAACATGAATATCGAATGTTGTGGAGCTTGTTAACTCCGGCATTGAGGGTTCGTGTAATCCTACGCAACGAATGATGTTCATTATCAAACAAGAGTGTATGTAGCACATATGAGAAGAAGTATTTATTATGCGATCAATGTTGAGAGTGTCCACTAGTGAAAGTATGATCCCTAGGCCTTGTTTCCAATACTGCAAACACCGTTTACTTACTGTTCTGTTGCATGTTTACTCGCTGCCATATTTTATTCAGATTGCTATTACCACTCATATACATCCATATTACTTGTATTTCACTATCTCTTCGCCGAACTAGTGCACCTATACATCTGACAAGTGTATTTGGTGTGTTGGGGACACAAGAGACTTCTTGCTTTGTGGTTGCAGGGTTGCTTGAGAGGGATATCTTTGACCTCTTCCTCCCTGAGTTCGATAAACCTTGGGTAATCCACTTAAGGGAAACTTGCTGCTGTTCTACAAACCTCTGCTCTTGGAGGCCCAACACTGTCTACAAGAATAGAAGCTCCCGTAGACATCAAGTACTACTACTCGGACGACGAAGATACTGACGATGAAAGCGACGACGACGTGAAGCCATGCATCCATCCCCTTTAGATAAGGGGATTATGACCAAGAATATATATGTAGCTTCATATGCATCGATTTAGAGATCTAGCTATTTTCTATATATTATGCATGTAAAAAATAATATCGCATTTCCACCATGATTCGAGCACCACAGCCTCCAAACGATGCCGATGCCGATGCCGATATCGGCATGGTCAGAACGGCTATGCTCGCCGCCACTGCTAGGTCAACGTCGGGATGCACAATGTTTAGCATAAGAGTCACTTTAGATTAAGCTGCGAAAATAGTCACCTGCCATGGGCTGAGGCGGCCCCACAGAGCGGCTCTATATTATATTCTCTAAATAAATAGACGACCCCAGCGGTCATTGGCTGCGGAGGCCCCACAGAGCGGCAATATATGATTTTCTATAAATAAATAGACGACCCACTGGTCATTGGCTGCGGCAGCCCCATAGAGCGGCCCCATTTGTCATTGGCAGCACCGCGTATACAATCAGGAAATAAAACGGCCCACGCGTCAGCGATAGATGGATGGCTACCCGTCAGCACGAGACGGTCAGAGAGGAACTGCCCTCTGTGCAGCCCCACCCGTCAGATTAACGGTAACGGTAAGGCCTCTGACCTGACGGCAACCCTCTCGTCCGAGCGTCTGCGAGGGGTTTCAAACTAGAGGGAGGGGAAAACTGAGGAAAAACTAAAAAGAGCCAACTAACGAGGTTAGCAAATATTTTTGATTAATCCCATGCTTAAAGAAGGGTTTGTTAGTGCTCAACTAATGATTCCATTTTAATTGTTTCAAGCATGCATGACTTTGGTACCAAAATGTAGATCTCATTTTTCTGAACATTTTGATATATTATACATTTTTTTCTGATTTAAAATGAATTAGTTATGAATTTCCAAAGTATTATTCATTTTAAATCAATTTCTGAAATTTCTGGAAAATATTAAAAATTTGGTAGACCGGATCCACTATTAGGGTTGTATTAATTATCACAATATTTATGAAGTGATTAAATTCTGACATAGGGCCCTAGCTATCATATATCTAAGATTTACAGTAATAAAATTAGGAAAAAAATAATAAAATGGATTATGACGTCAACATGACGTCCTGATAATGTCAGCCGATGGGCGCCTAGTGGCTAGTCAAGCACAACCATGACAATACAAGTAGCGGGGGGGGACGACACGAGGGCATGTTTGACGACCGCAATGCGAGGAACAAATTGGTGGTGGCGCCGTTGGTTTGGTCACCGGAGAATGAACGGTGACGAGGCCGAGCGCTGGCGGGCAGGGGCGCATGACGCGAGGGAGGAATACATGCGGAGGGAGAGAGGCGTGTTGTGGGTATATTTTATGGGTGTACCATCGAAGGTGGCTAGATCCGGCAAGCCCGGGTGGCCCATAGACGGTGATGGTGGCGTATGGCCCATCGGGCGGCCCAGTTGCTACAAATCAAGATGGATGAAGTCCAACCCAGGAACAAGGAGCCGGATCCACCGACCTACTCTGGAAGTCAGATCCGGCCTGGCCCATCAAGGGTAGCCGGATCCAGACGCGTATAAGGAAAGGCGGATCCTTGACGTGCACGGCAATGTAATATTCTGTAGGTAGGCAAGTTGTATTCCGTCTAGGACTCTCCGTGTAAACCCTAGATCATGTCGCCTTTATAAGCCGGATCCCGGGAGCCCTAGAGGCACAACCACAATTCATTGTAATAACGCGAAAGCGCCCATAATTCCAGACAAGCAGCAGTAGGCCCTGTCATCGTGAAGGTGTTCTGAAGCTGGGTAAATCGCGTACCACGAGGACTCTCGCCCGATGAACCCTATTTCTTCTCCCCCTTGTGAGGATCCCTCTTGCGAGGTACCATCGAATAGGCAACGACAGTTGGCACCCACCGTGGGGCCAGCGGCGTCTGGAGGCTGGAACCGGAAGGGTTCCGCCATGGGGAGCTTCAACGACTCCATCGTTGTGGGGCGTGTTCTTTACGCCGCGAACTTTCCGATCGTCCCCCAGGACGAGTGCTGTATTCCGGATAAGACCGACCCCGTCAAGCTCTCCATCATCCCAATCGGCGGCATTCACATCTTCATCGGCGAGACCGTCGATTCCAACGGAAACGACCTGGTAAGTAACGCTGACGCGACCGCCGTTGAGCAGGACGCAGTCGCGAAGATCCGATCTGAGTCGTAGGAACTTCCTAATTAATATTCCGCCTTAGATATAAAATTTCAAAGCCCACCCAATCCGCCCCTGAGCAGGAAACTACGGTGGAAGACCAATGCAGATCCGCCTGGGTCTCCCAGGTGTTAGAGAAGCAAAGGTGCCACTTCGTGCACTTCCTCGCACATACCGCAGAACCGGCCCCTCCTCAGGATGGAGCTGGACCCATGCAGGTTGAGGCTGCCGAGACAACGATACTGGATCAGCAAGAGGTTGCCGGAGACAACAACGCTCCGGATCAGCAAGAGGATGCCGGAGACAAAGAAGAGTCAATACTCGAGAACCTAAGCCCACTATCTGACGACGCATCCTTCATGGACACAGAGGAATACAACGCAACTGGGCTGGAGCAAGGAACTGACGCAGAAGCAACTCCGCCCAACGCCGGAATTTCGATCCCGTCGAATCCGGAAGCTCCGCGTCGAGATTGCTCTCACATCGTGCCGGATCCTGGAGAAGGACGTGGCCTTGACTTCGGGGAAGAGATGTCCATAGAAGAGCTTGCTAGGGCAGCAGGCCGAGGTGCCATTGCGCACTCGGAAATCCTAACCAAGCCAATAACTCCCGAAGAAGCCGCAGATCGGGAAGCTTTAGACACTAGTAACATATGGGTCTCCAATAACGGTATGATACTGACGATTGAGAAATCCGTTAGCGATTGTCTTTTTCTATGACGATATGGCGTTTTCACGTCACGGTTGGCAATTTGGGCCGCTCGGCCCGAAAAATTAGTGACGGGCGAGGTCTAAACGTCAAAGATTGTGCAGAAATGAGCGGGTGGTGGGCCCAACTGCGTGGCAGGGGGGAGGCGTCACAACAACTGGGCTTTGGGCCGGTTGACACACCTGACCCACAATCTACATGCTTCGTTCACGTACTTTTCTCGTCCCCGCTCCGGCAAGGCGCCAGAAATCTTTGTAGCGGGAGACAACCAACACACATTTATGCGCAACGTTGAGTGGAAATTTATGAGCAACGTTGAGTGGAAACACAGCAGGAAGTTTTCCCTCAGTAAGAAATCAAGGTTTATCGACTAGTAGGAGAAAAATATTCTCTCCCGAGGTGTTGCAAACCAACTCGTCGCAGGGCGCGTTGCCGGCGTCAGCAACAACATGGAGACCTGCACACAAACAACCAAGTACTTTGTCCCCAACTTTCAGCGAGGTTGTCAAGCTCACTGGTTTTGCTGAAAACAAAGGATTAAACGAACCGTGTGGAAGAAGAATTGTTTGCAGAGAACAGAACAGGAAAATGTTGTAGAAGATTGCAATTAAAAGAAGAAGGACCGGGGTCCACAGTTCACTAGAGGCGCCTCCCCAATAAAATAAATATGTTGGGTAAACAAATTACAGATGGGCAATTGACAAACAGAGATTCTACGCTAATGGTTGGTGCAGAATACATGCTATGAAAGTATGCGGGCATTACAACAATATACATAGACCGTAATCCAACTGCATCTATGACTAATAATCCACCTTCAGGATTGCATCCGCGACACCCTCCAGTATTAAGTTGCAAGCAACGGACTATCGCTTTAAGCAATGTGTGTAAAGTAAACGATGAAACTACCCTTGAATAGAACACCGTTGTTTTCTCCCTAGTAGCAACAACACATCTACAACCGTAGAGAACAAGGTCACTTCCCATGGTTAAATAGAGGCATGAACCCACTATCGAGCATAAATACTCCCTCTTGGAGTCGCTAGCATCTACTTGGCCAGAGCATCTACTAGAAACGGAGAGCATGCAAGATCATAATAACATAATACATAATCTCAACCAAAGCAATCTCTCTATAAATCGGATCCACATCAAACCAACATGTAGCAATTACAAATAGATGATCTTGATCATGTTAGGCAGCTCACAAGATCTATACATGAAGCACAACAAGGAGAGGACAACCATCTAGCTACTGCTATGGACCCATGGTCCCGTGGAGGACTACTCACGCATCACCTCGGATGAAGACATGGCGATGTAGAGGCCTCCGGCAGGGTGCCGGGATGGACTGCAGAACCCTCCCGAACTAGGGTTTCGGTTGACGGCGGCGTCGGAACTTTTCGTGGATGGAGGCTCAGGTTCTTGGGGTTTTCCCAATACGAGGAATAAATAGGCGGAAGGGCGGAGCAAACGAGGCGACGAGGCGCCAGTACAAGGGCCAGGCGCGGCCAAGGGTGGGGCCGCGCCTGCCCTATGTACTGCCACGTGGCAGCTCTCCTGCGCGTGTCCTTCTGGCTCCGTCTCGTCCCGGAAAAATAAGACTCTGGGCTTTTGTTTCGTCCAATTCCGAGAAACTTTCATGTACAACTTTTCTGAAACACAAAAACAGCAGGAAACAGGAACTGGCACTGTGGCGCTGCGTTAATAGGTTAGTCCCAGAAAATGCTAAAAAGTGTGGAAAAGTGCACATAAAACATATAAGAATTGTAACAAAACAAGCATGGAGTGATACGCGTAGATGCACACGTCCGGTTGGAACCCCAAGTGGAAGGTATGATGCGTATAGAAGCAAGTTTCCCTCAGTATGAAACCAAGGTTATCGAACCAGTAGGAGCCAAGAAGCACGTGAAGGTTGTTGGTGGAGGAATGTAGTGCGGCGCAACACCAGTGAAACCGGCGCCAACGTGGAACCTGCACAACACAATCAAAGTACTTTGCCCCAACGTAACAGTGAGGTTGTCAATCTCACCGGCTTGCTGAAAACAAAGGATTAAACGTATCGAGTGGAAGATGGTGTTTGTTTGCAAAGAACAGAAAAGCAATAGAATGTATTCAGATGTAAAAGAATGGACCGGGGTCCACAGTTCACTAGTGGTGTCTCTCCAATAAGATAACTAACATGCTGGGTGAACAAATTACAGGTGAGCAATTGACAAATAAAGATTCAATACATATCAACGATGATTACTATGTGATTTAATCAGGGCATTACGACAAAGTACATAGACCGCTATCCAGCATGCATCTATGCCTAAATAATCCACCTTCGGTTATCATCCGAACCCCTTCCAGTATTAAGTTGCGAACAACAGATAATTGCATTAAGTATGGTGCGTAATGTAATCAACACAAATATCCTTAGACAAAGCATCAATGTTTTATCCCTAGTAGCAACAGCACATCCACAACCTTAGAACTTTCTGTCCCTCATTTAATGGAGGCATGAACCCACTATCGAGCATAATTACCCCCTCTTGGAGTTACAAGTATCAACTTGGCCAGAGCCTCTACTAGCAACGGAGAGCATGCAAGAACATAAACAACACATGTATGATAGATTGATACTCAACTTAACATAGTATTCTCTATTCATCGGATCTCACCAAACACAACATGTAGCATTACAAATAGATGATCTTGATCATGTTAGGCAGCTCACAAGATCTATAACAATGAAAGCACAAGCGGAGAAGACAACCATCTAGCTACTGCTATGGACCCATAGTCCAAGGATGAACTACTCACGCATCAATCCGGAGGCGGGCATGATGATGTAGAGCCCCTCCGGTGATGATTCCCCTCTCCGGCAGGGTGCCGGAGGCGATCTCCTGAATCCCCCGAGATGGGATTGGCGGCGGCGGCCTCTCAATGTTTTCCGTATCGTGGCTCTCGGTACGGGGGTTTCGCGACGGAGGCTTTAAGTAGGCGGAAGGGTAGGTCAAGTGGCGGCACGAGGGCTCCACACACCAGGGTCGCGCGGCCAGGGGCCAGGCCGCGCCGCCCGTTGTGTCGGCGCCTCGTGGCCCCACTTCGTTATCCTTTCGGTCTTCTGGAAGCTTCGTGCAAAAATAGGACCCTGGGCGTTGATTTCCAATTCCGAGAATATTTCCTTACTAGGATTTCTGAAACCAAAAACAGCAGAAAACAACAACTGGCACTTCGGCATCTTGTTAATAGGTTAGTGCCGGAAAATGTAAAATAACGCTGTAAAGTATGTATAAAACATTCAAGTATTGTAATAAAAGTAGCATGGAACATAAGAAATTATAGATACGTTTGAGACGTATCAAGCATCCCCAAGCTTAGTTCCTACTCGTCCCGAGTAGGTAAACGATAACACAAATAATTTCTGAAGTGACATGCTACCAACATAATCTTGATCAACATTATTGTAAAGCATATGAGATGAATGGAGTGATCTGAACAAAAGATTGCTAACAAAGATAATGACTAAGCAAATGAATCATATAGCAAAACTTTTCATGAATAATACTTTCAAACAAGTATCAATAAGACTTGCATAAGAGATAACTCATAAGCAATAAATTCAAAGTAGAATGCATTGAAGCAACACAAAGGATGATTAAGTTTCAGCGGATGCTTTCAACTTGTAACATGTATATCTCATGGATATTTGTCAACATAGAGTAATATAACAAGTGCAATAAGTAAACATGTAAGAATCAATGCACACAGTTAACACAAGTGTTTGCTTCTAAGATAGAAGGGAATGGGTAAACTGACTCAACAATAAAGTAAAAGATTGGCCCTTCGCAGAGGGAAGCATTGATTACTATTTTTGTGCTAGAGCTTTTTGTTTTGAAAACATAGAAACAATTTTGTCAACGGTAGTAATAATTCATATGTGCTATGCATAATACTTCCTACAAGTTGCATGTCTCATGCATAGAGTACCAATAGTGCCCGCACCTTGTCCTACTATCTCGGAAAACACGGATTCTCATCGCATAACATATGCTTCAACCAAGTGTCACAAAGGGGTACCTCTATGCCGCCTGTACAAAGGTCTAAGGAGAAAGCACGCATTGGATTTCTCGCTTTTGATTATTCTCAACGTAGACATCCATACCGGGACAACATAGACAACAGATAATGGACTCCTCTTTTTAATGCTTAAGCATTCAACAATAGTTAATATTCTCATAAGAGATTGAGGTTGTATGTCCAAACTGAAACTTCCACCATGATACATGGCTTTAGTTAGCGGCCCAATGTTCTTCTCTAACATATGCATACTCAAACCATTTGATCATGAAATCCACTACTTCAGACAAGACGAACATGCATAGCATCTCACATGATATCCAACAAAGATAAAGTTGATGGCGTCCCCAGAAAACATGGTTACCGCTCAACAAGCAACTTATAAGAATTAAGACACATAACTACATATTCATCACCACAATAGTTTTTAAGCTATTTGTCCCATGAGCTATATATTGTAAAGGTAGAGGAATGAAATTTAAAGGTAGCACTCAAGTAATTTACTTTGGAATGGCAAGAAATACCACATAATAGGTAGATATGGTGGACACAAATGGCATGGAGTTTGGCTCAAGGTGTTTGGATGCACGAGAAGCATTTCCTCTCAGTACAAGGTTTGGGCTAGCAAGGTTGTTTGAAGAAAACACAAGTATGAACAGGTACAGCAAAACTCACACAAGAACATATTGCAAGCATTATAAGGCTCTACACTGTCTTCCTTGTTGTTCAAACACTTTACCCGAAAATATCTAGACTTAGAGAGATCAATCATGCAAACCAAATTAAACAAGCTCTACAGTAGTTCTTCATTAATGGATTAAACTACATGATGCAAGAGCTTAAACATGATCTAAGAGAGCTCAAACAATTGCCAAATTGTCAAACCATATGCATCATTTTCCAATTCCAACCATATAGCAATCTAACGAAGCAATAAGCTTTCGCCATGAACATTAAAGCACAATTAAGAACACAAGTGTTCCATATGAAAAAGCGGAGCGTAATATCTCCAATATAAGGATGGTGAGATCCAACTTTATTCAAAACAAAACAAAAATAAAAACAAACCGACGCTCCAAGTAAAGAACATAAGAATGTGACGGAATAAAAATATAGTTTCACTAGAAGTACCCTGATAATGTTGTCGATGAAGAAGGGGATGCCTTGGGCATCCCCAAGCTTAGATGCTTGAGTCTTCTTAAAATATGCAGGGATGAACCACCGGGCATCCCCAAGCTTAGACCTTTCACTCTTCTTGATCATAGTATATCATCCTCTTCTCTTGACCCTGGAAAACTTCCTTCACACAAACTTCAAGCAAACTCATGAGAGGGTTAGTGCTTAACAAAAATTCATATATTCAGAGGTGACACAATCATTCTTAACACTTCTGGACATTGCACAAAGCTTCTGAAAGTTAATGGAACAAAGAAACTCATTCAACATAGCAAAAGCGGCAATGCGAAATAAAAGGCAGAATCTGTCAAAAACAGAACAGTCCGTAAAGATGCTTCTGGACTGGGCACTTAACTTGCTCAAATGGAAAAACTCAAAACTAATGAAAGTTGCGTACATATCTGAGGATCACGCTCGTAAATTTGCAGATTTTTTCGATTTTTTTACAGAGACTTATGCCAGAATTCGTGACAGACAGCAATGCTGTTTCTGCGCAGCGATCCCAAATATAACATCAACTTTAGCATAGAAACTTTACTTGGCACAAAAACATGATAAGGAGAGGTTGCTACAGTAGTAAACAACTTCCAAGACTCAACAAAACAAAAATTGCTGTAGTAAAATAAACACATGGGTTATCTCCCAAGAAGTTTTTTTTTATAGCCATTAAGATGGGCTCAGCAATTTTAATGATAATGCTCTCATAAGGATGAGAGTTGAAGCAAAAGAGAGCATCAATAAGCAAATTAAAAACACATTTAAGCCTAACCCACTTCCTATGAAAAGGAATCTTGTACACAAATAAATTCATGAAGAACAAAGTGACAAGCATAGAAAGATAAAACACGAGTAATTTCAAGATTCTCAACATAAAGAGGGGAAACTTAATATTATTAAGATGCATATAACCATGTTTCCCTCTCTCATAATAATTTTCAGTAGCATCATGAACAAACTCAACAATATAACTATCAAATAAAGCATTCTTGTCATGAGCTACATGCATAAAATTATTACTCTCCACATAAGCATAATCAATTTTATTAGTTGTAGTGGGAGCAAATTCAATAAGATAGCTATCATAATTATTCTCATCACCATAATCATCATATATAGGAGGCATATTCTCCTCAATAGTAGGTGGACTGAAAATATCATATTCATCATTGCAAACATCATATATAGGAGGTAAAGTATCATCCAAGTAAATTTTCTCCTCCATGCTTGGGGGACTAAAAATATCATGCTCCTCAAAACCAGCTTCCCCAAGCTTAGAATTTTCCATATCATTAACAACAATGGTGTTCAAAGCGTTCATACTAATATCATTGCTACCAGCATGCAAATAAGATTCCATAGGTTTTTTAATTTTCGCAGCAAACAATCCATGTTTTAACTCAGGAAATAGAATAAGAAGCTCACTGTTGCTTTCCATTATGCCTAGCTAGTGAAAATAAAAACAAGTACATGACTAGTCATGATAACAAAATAAATTAAATGCAAGTAACTAATTTTTGTGTGTTTTTGATATAAGAAAGCAAACAAAGTAGTAAATAAAATAAAGCAAGACAAAAGCAAAGTAAAGAGATTGGAAGTGGAGACTCCCCTTGCAGTGTGTCTTGATCTCCCCGGCAACGGCGCCAGAAATTTAGCTTGATACGCGTAGATGCACACGTCCGTTGGGAACCCCAAGTGGGAGGTATGATGCGTATAGAAGCAAGTTTCACTCAGTATGAAACCAAGGTTATTGAACCAGTAGGAGCCAAGAAGCACGTGAAGGTTGTTGGTGGAGGAATGTAGTGCGGCGCAACACCAGTGAAACCGGCGCCAACGTGGAACCTGCACAACACAATCAAAGTACTTTGCCCCAACGTAACAGTGAGGTTGTCAATCTCACCGGCTTGCTGAAAACAAAGGATTAAACGTATCGAGTGGAAGATGGTGTTTGTTTGCAAAGAACAGTAAAAGCAGTAGAATGTATTCAGATGTAAAAGAATGGACCGTGGTCCACAGTTCACTAGTGGTGTCTCTCCAATAAGATAACTAACATGCTGGGTGAACAAATTACAGGTGAGCAATTGACAAATAAAGATTCAATACATATCAACGATGATTACTATGTGATTTAATCAGGGCATTACGACAAAGTACATAGACCGCTATCCAGCATGCATCTATGCCTAAATAATCCACCTTCAGGTTATCATCCGAACCCCTTCCAGTATTAAGTTGTAAACAACAGATAATTGCATTAAGTATGGTGCGTAATGTAATCAACACAAATATCCTTAGACAAAGCATCAATGTTTTATCCCTAGTAGCAACAGCACATCCACAACCTTAGAACTTTCTGTCACTGTCCCAAATTTAATGGAGGCATGAACCCACTATCGAGCATAATTACCCCCTCTTGGAGTTACAAGTATCAACTTGGCCAGAGCCTCTACTAGCAACGGAGAGCATGCAAGAACATAAACAACACATATATGATAGATTGATAATCAACTTAACATAGTATTCTCTATTCATCGGATCTCACCAAACACAACATGTAGCATTACAAATAGATGATCTTGATCATGTTAGGCAGCTCACAAGATCTATAACAATGAAAGCACAAGCGGAGAAGACAACCATCTAGCTACTGCTATGGACCCATAGTCCAAGGATGAACTACACACGCATCAATCCGGAGGCGGGCATGATGATGTAGAGCCCCTCCGGTGATGATTCCCCTCTCCGGCAGGGTGCCGGAGGCGATCTCCTGAATCCCCCGAGATGGGATTGGCGGCGGCAGCCTCTCAGCAATGTTTTCCGTATCTTGGCTCTCGGTATAGGGGGTTTCGCGACGGAGGCTTTAAGTAGGCGGAAGGGTAGGTCAAGTGGCGGCATGAGGGCCCCACACACCAGGGCGCGCGGCCAGGGGCAGGCCGCGCCGCCCTGTTGTGTCGGCGCCTTGTGGCCCCACTTCGTTATCCTTTCGGTCTTTTGGAAGCTTCGTGCAAAAATAGGACCCTGGGCGTTGATTTCGTCCAATTCCGAGAATATTTCCTTACTAGGATTTCTGAAACCAAAAACAGCAGAAAAACAGCAACTGGCACTTCGGCATCTTGTTAATAGGTTAGTGCCGGAAAATGTAAAATAACGCTGTAAAGTATGTATAAAACATTCAAGTATTGTAATAAAAGTAGCATGGAACATAAGAAATTATAGATACGTTTGCGACGTATCAAGCATCAAAATTTTTAGATATGTTTGGGACGTATCAACATCCCCAAGCTTAACTCCTGCTCGTCCTCGAGTAGGTAAGTGATAACAAACAAATAATTTTTGAGGTGACATGCTGTCACACTACTTTGATCAATCTAAGTGTAAAAGCAAACATAGCTGGAATCATAGAATCCTAACATAAGCATGATAGATATAATCAAACAATGAAACTTAATAACCATGCTAAAACATGAATAGTAATCAAACAAAAGAAAATGTATAACGTGCATGGAAAGCAAAGTGATTGTCAAGAGCATAGCATAGATACATAATAAAGTGGTACTCAGCTTGTCCCATAAGTGGAAGCAAAACATAAATGCTTGGACACCTTTAAAAGATTATAAGGATGACTAGAAACAAAAAGTTTGAACAAGCAATACCATAATTATGAATCAATCAATAAAATCTTGGGACCATGCACATAAAACTAAGAATGACAACTATGCTCTCATAAGTGGTGCATAAACTAGAAGGTGGAGACTCAACATAAAAGTAAAAGAAGGTCTCTCTTTGAGAGGCAAGTAAGATCACTCATGTGCTAGAGCTTTTTATTGAAACAACAAGAGTATAAAATGCACTTTTGAGAGGTGGATGATGTCAACGGTAAGTACAAAGCATATGGGTTGTGCAAAAGTGCTACTTCTAAATCGCAAGCCTCATGCATAATTGCTACTAGTGCTCACACCTCGTCCTACTCACCTCGGATCACCATTAGCTCTCATCACATACAAGTTGTTTTAACCGAGTATCACAAAGGGGTACCCCCGTGCCTCCTGTACAAAGGTCCTAGGAGATGCATTGCTTTTGATTTCTCATTTTTAAAGCATCTTCAACTTGGGACATCCATACCGGGACGACACGAGCAACAGATAAATGGACTCCTCTTATTTTTTTATTGCTAGAAGCTTTCTCATAAGAGATTGATAATTTGTTCATTTCAGACAAGATGAACATGCATAGCAACCCACATGATATTCAGCGGCAAAGCACGCTGAGGTGTCCCCAGTATTTCAATGGTTATCACACAACAAGCAACTTAAAAGAGCTACGGTTACACAAGGAACACACGCTAGGCACAATAGTCATTTTTGACTACTTTCCCATGAGCAACAAAAATATAATACTTTGAAATTTAAAGGTAGCACATGAGCAAACTACTATGGAATGGCAATGAAATACCACATATAGGTAGATATGGTGGACACTTTGGCATATTTGGTTTTTGGTGGTTGGATGCATGAATAAAATACTCACACAAATGGAGGCTAGAAAAAGACCGGGTGCGACCAACTAAGAGAGCATAATGGCCATAATCATGCACAGCGACAAAATATATTAATCAAAGCATAAAGTGATACACAAGTTGCAAACTAAATGATCATAGAGGCAAGAATTGACTGGAATGTAGTCATAACATGTTGCAAAACATGTGCCAAGTCGACCCAAATAAAAACATTCGCAGGAGAATATATACCACAATATTATGCTTTTCTATTGTATGCTAAAAACAATGCATGAAACCTTCAATGGCACACTAAACACTCTCAGTATTTGAGACTAATCATAATGAAAACATAATTAACAAGCTCATCATGAGAATAACATCTAGCAAGATATGCAAAAATAACTATGCCATAGTCTAAAAATGCTTCCATTTGCATCACATACACATAAAACTTTTTTCATGCTTCCAACGCCAACCAAATGAAACCAAACAACTCTCATATATGAAAAACAAGTAAATGTCCAGAGAGCTATTGAAACTCAAATAAATGTAAAAGTGGAGCGTGTCTCTCTCCAACGCAAAATGCATAACAGTGGAGCGTGTCTCACTCCAAAATAAACATGCAAAACAGCGGAGCGTGTCTCACTCCAAAGTAAATATGCAAAGCGGTGGAGCGTGTCTCACTCCAAAGTAAACATGAATGATGGGATCCAACTTTATTGAAAGTAAACACACAGCAAAAAGTAAAGACGCTCCAAGGATAACACATATCACATGAAGGAATAAAAATATAGCGTGTTGAAAAATGACCTGGTGCTTTTTGTTGATGAAGAGGGGATGCCTTGGGCATCCCCAAGCTTTGACGCTTGTACTTCTTGGATATTTCTTGGGGGGTCCAGGGGACATCCCCAAGCTTGAGCTCTTGTCCATGCTTCATCTTATTGCATCATTCTTCTCTCCCTACACTTGAAAACTTCCTTCACACAAAACTCAACACAATTGATTAGCAACATTAGTGCAAATAAAAATATATCAAACCAGCAAGGCTTCAGTAATGGCACATATCAAACACTCATTTTAACATATGCTACTGTAGCTACTTCTTCCCAAAGCTCTTTTTCACAAAAGAACTCAAAAAGACGAAGCATAAGACGCAAATGCAAAACATGGCAGAAATCTGTCAAAACAGACCAGCAGGCAAAGATCGAAATTAAAGAAATAGTTCTGTTGCTCAAATCGAAAAATGCTAAACTAACGAAAGTTAGCTAACATACTGGGGCATAGTAACGAAAAATTTCAGCTCAAAATAACGTTCTGGCGATTTTTAAGAATTTTTTCGTGACCAGCACAGAATCTGTTTCAGAATTGCAAATACCCCAAACACTGCTTTCTTTCTATTAGAGGCTACCCTTGGCACAAAAACGAAATAAAAATGATAAGAAGAGGTTATTACAGTAGCAATAACTTCCAAGACTCAACAAAGCAAAAATAACAGAAATAAAACATGGGTTGTCTCCCATAAGCGCTTTTCTTTAACGCCTTTGAGCTAGGCGCAGAAAGGGTGCAAATCAAGTATTATCAAGAGGTGGCTCATCAACACCATAAGTTGTCCTATAAATAGAGTCATAAGGTGACTTCTTTCTTTTTCTAGGGAAGTGTTCCATACCTCTTTTGAGTGGAAATTGATAACGAATTATTCCATCTCTCATATCAATGATAGCACCTGCAGTTCTAAGAAACGGTCTTCCCAAAATAATAGGGCATGAAGCATTGCATTCAATATCCAAAACAACAAAATCAACGGGGACATAATTATTATTCACTTGTATAAGAACATTATCAACTCTCCCCAAAGGTTTCTTTGCAGCAACATCAACAAGAAGAACATCCAAATAACATTTTTCTAACGGTGGCAAGTCAAGCATATCATAAACTCTTTTAGGCATAACAGAAATACTTGCACCAAGATCACATAAAGCATTACAATCAAATTCTTCTACTCTCATCTTAATAATAGGTTCCCAACCATCTTCTAACTTTTTAGGAATTGAAGCCTCATGTTTCAACTTCTCTTCCCTCATTTTCATAATAGCACTAGCAATATGCTTTGTAAGAGCAACATTTTGTTCACTAGCATTGGGAGTTTCAGCGAGATTTTGCAAGAACTTTATAACTTCAGTAATGGTACAACTTTCAAAATCAAAATCATTGCTATCAAAAATAAAAGGACAATTATCTCCCACACCTCTAAAAATTTCAGCACGCTTGTCGGGAACAGTTTTAATGGGTTTATACACTTTTCTATGTGGAGTGGGGACTTTTCCTACATTTTCGATTTTTCTAGTAGTAGTAGGAGGTTTGCTAGCATTCAAAGGTTCAGTATTACTATTGGTGGTGATTGTGTAAACCTTGGCTAAATTATTTTCTCTAGCCATCTCATCTTCTCTTTCCCACCTAGCATGCAATTCAGCTAACAACCTCATATTGTCATCAATTCTAACTTGAATAGCATTTGCTTGAGCAAAAGTTTTATTCTCAGTATTATCATGAGGAACAACCTTTAATTTAAGAAGATCAACATCAAGAGCAAGGCTATCCACTTTAGAAACAAGAGCATCTATTTTGCTAAACTTTTCCTCCACAGATTTATTAAAAGCAGTTTGTTTACTAATAAAATCTTTGAGCATACCCTCAAGTTCAGAGGGAGCACTCCTATTGCTGTTATAAGAATTACCATAAGAGTTACTAAAACCACTTCCATTGTTGGGAGGATACGGCCTATAATTATTGCTACCAAAATTATTCCTATAGGCATTATTATTAAAATTGTTGCTCTTAATAAAATTCACATCTACATTTTCTTCTTGAGCAACCAAAGAGGCTAAAGGAACATTGTTTGGATCCATAGGAGCATTATTAATTACAAGCATATACATAATAGCATCAATCTTATCACTCAAAGTAGAAGTTTCCTCAACAGAATTTACCTTTTTACCTTGTGGAGCTCTCTCGGTATGCCACTCCGAATAATTTACCATCATATTGTCCAGAAGTTTTGTAGCCGCCCCAAGGGTCATAGACATAAAAGTGCCTCCAGCAGCTGAATCCAATAAGTTCCTTGAAGAAAAATTTAGTCCTGCATAGAAGGTTTGAATAATCATCCAAGTAGTCAGTCCATGAGTGGGACAATTTTTAACCAAAGATTTCATTCTTTCCCAAGCTTGGGCAACATGCTCAGTATCAAATTGTCTAAACTTCATAATATCACTTCTCAAAGATATAATTTTAGCAGGAGGATAATATTTTCCAATAAAAGCATCTTTGCATTTAACCCAAGAATCAATACTATTTCTAGGCAAAGATAGCAACCACTCCTTAGCTCTACCTCTTAATGAGAAAGGAAACAATTTCAACTTAATAATATCACCATCTACATCCTTATATTTTTGCATCTCACATAGCTCAACAAAATTGTTGAGGTGAGAAGCAGCATCATCAGTACTAACACCAGAAAATTGCTCTTTCATAACAAGGTTCAACAAGGCAGGCTTAATCTCATAAAAAGCTGCTTCAGGAGCAGGTGGAGCAATGGGTGTGCAAATAAAATCATTGTTGTTGGTGCTAGTAAAATCACACAACTTAGTATTCTCAGGAGTAGCCATTTAATAAAAATAATGCAAGCAACAGAAATAAAAGCTATACTATTTTTTTGGATTTTCGATATAAAATGCAAACAAGATAAAAATAAAATATGCAAGCAAAACAATAACAAAGTAAAAGAGTTGAGAGTGAGAGACTCCCCTCGCAGAAGAGATGCTTTTCTCCCCGGCAACGGCGCCAGAAAAAGTCTTTGCTGAGCGCGGAGTTGATGAAGGAGAATTTATGCGCAACGTTGAGTGGAACCCCAAGAGGAAGGTATGATGAGCACAGCAGGAAGTTTTCCCTCAGTAAGAAACCAAGGTTTATCGACCAGTAGGAGAAAAACGTTCTCTCCCGAGGTGTTGCGAACCAACTCGTGGCAGGGCGCACTGCCGGCGTCAGCAGCAACATGGAGACCTGCACACAAACAACCAAGTACTTTGTCCCCAACTTTCAGCGAGGTTGTCAAGCTCACTGGTTTTGCTGAAAACAAAGGATTAAACGAACCGTGTGGAAGAAGAATTGTTTGCAGAGAACAGAACAGGAAAATGTTGTAGAAGATTGCAATTAAAAGAAGAAGGACCGGGGTCCACAGTTCACTAGAGGCGCCTCCCCAATAAAATAAATATGCTGGGTAAACAAATTACAGATGGGCAATTGACAAACAGAGATTCTACGCTAATGGTTGGTGCAGAATACATGCTATGAAAGTATGCGGGCATTACAACAATATACATAGACCGTAATCCAACTGCATCTATGACTAATAATCCACCTTCAGGATTGCATCCGCGACACCCTGATGCGCGTAAATGTACACGTCCGTTGGGAACCCCAAGAGGAAGGTATGATGCGCACAGTGGCAAGTTTTCCCTCAGAAAGAAACCAAGGTTTAATCGAACCAGGAGGAGCCAAGAAGCACGTTGAAGGTTGATGGTGGCGAAATGTGATGCGGCGCAACACCAGGGATTCCGGCGCCAACGTGGAACCTGCACAACACAACCAAAGTACTTTGCCCCAACGAAACAGTGAGGTTGTCAATCTCACCGGCTTGCTGTAACAAAGGATTAACCGTATTGTGTGGAAGATGATTGTTTGCAAGAAAACAATAAAACAAGTATTGCAGTAGATTGTATGCGATGTAAAGAATAGGACCGGGGTCCACAGTTCACTAGAGGTGTCTCTCCCATAAGATAAAAGCATGTTGGGTGAACAAATTACAGTCGGGCAATTGACAAATAGAAAAGGGCATAACAATGCATATACATGATATGATAAATATAGTGAGATTTAATCAGGGCATTACGACAAAGTACATAGACCGCCATCGAACTGCATCTATGCCTAAAAAGTCCACCTTCAGGTTATCATCCGAACCCCTTTCAGTATTAAGTTGCAAAGCAACAGACAATTGCATTAAGTATGGTGCGTAATGTAATCGACAACTACATCCTTAGACATAGAATCAATGTTTTATCCCTAGTGGCAACAGCACATCACAACCTTAGAACTTTCTGTCACTGTCCCAGGTATCAATGAAGGCATGAACCCACTATCGAGCATAAATACTCCCTCTTGGAGTTAAGAGTAAAAACTTGGCCAGAGCCTCTACTAGTAACGGAGAGCATGCAAGATCATAAACAACACATAAACAATAGATTGATAATCACCATAACATAGCATTCTCTATTCATCGGATCCCGACAAACACAACATATAGTATTACAGATAGATGATCTTGATCATGTTAGGCAGCTCACAAGATCCAACAATGAAGCACAATTAGGAGAAGACGACCATCTAGCTACTGCTATGGACCCATAGTCCAGGGGTGAACTACTCACTCATCACTCCGAGGCGATCATGGCGATGAAGAGTCCTCCGGGAGATGAATCCCCTCCCGGCAGGGTGCCGGAGGTGATCTCCTGAATCCCCCGAGATGGGATTCACGGCGGCGCGTCTCAGAAGGTTTTCCGTATCGTGGCTCTCGGTCGGGGGTTTCGCGACGGAGGCTATTTGTAGGCGGAAGGGCAGGTCAAGAGGCTGCACGAGGGCCCACACCACGGTCGGCGCGCCAGGGCCCGGCCGCGCCGCCCCGTGGTGTCGCCACCGTGGCCCCACTTCGACTATCCTTCGGTCTTCTGAAGCTTCGTGCAAAAATAGGACCCTGGGCGTTGATTTCGTCCAATTCCGAGAATATTTCGTTACTAGGATTTCTGAAACCAAAAACAGCAGAAAACAAGAACTGGCTCTTCGGCATCTTGTTAATAGGTTAGTTCCGAAAATGCGTAAATACGACATATAATGTGCATAAAACATGTAGATATCATCAATAATGTAGCATGGAACATAAGTAATTATCGATACGTTGGAGACGTATCAGCATCCCCAAGCTTAGTTCTGCTCGTCCCGAGCAGGTAAAACGATAACAAAGATAATTTCTGAAGTGGCATGCCATCATAATTTTGATCATACTATTTGTAAACATATGTAATGAATGCAGCGATCAAAACAATGGTAATGACATGAGTAAACAAGTGAATCATAAAGCAAAGACTTTTCATGAATAGTACTTCAAGACAAGCATAAATAAGTCTTCCATAAGAGTTAACTCATAAAGCAATAAATCAAAGTAAAGGTGTTGAAGCAACACAAAGGAAGATTAAGTTTCAGCGGTTGCTTTCAACTTATAACATGTATATCTCATGGATATTATCAACATAAAGTAATATAACAAGTGCAATATGCAAGTATGTAGGAATCAATGCACAGTTCACACAAGTGTTTGCTTCTTAAGGTGGAGGGAGATAGGTAAACTGACTCAACAATAAAAGTAAAAGAATGGTCCTTCAAAGAGGAAAGCATCGATTGCTATATTTGTGCTAGAGCTTTTATTTTGAAAACATGAAACAATTTTGTCAACGGTAGTAATAAAGCATATGAGTTATGTAAATTATATCTTACAAGTTGCAAGCCTCATGCATAGTGTACTAATAGTGCCGCACCTTGTCCTACTTAGCTTGGACTACCGGATCTTCGCAATGCACATGTTTCAACCAAGTGTCACAAAGGGGTACCGCCTGTACAAAGGTCTAAGGAGAAAGCTCGCATTTTGGTTTTCTCGCTTTTGATTATTCTCAACTTAGACATCCATACCGGGACAACATGGACAACAGATAATGGACTCCTCTTAAATGCATAAGCATGTAGCAACAATTATTATTCTCATATGAGATTGAGGATATATGTCCACAACTGAAACTTCCACCATGACTCATGGCTTTAGTTAGCGGCCCAATGTTCTTCTCTAACAATATGCATGCTCCAACCATTAAGGTGGTAGATCCTCTTACTTCAGACAAGACGGACATGCATAGCAACTCACATGATATTCAACAAAGAGTAGTTGATGGCGTCCCCAGAGGCATGGTTATCGCACAACAAGCAACTTAATAAGAGATAAAGTGCATAAGTACATATTCAATACTACGATAGTTTTTAAGGCTATTTTGTCCCATGAGCTATATATTGCAAAGGTGAATGATGGAATTTTAAAGGTAGCACTCAAGCAATTTACTTTGGAATGGCGGAGAAATACCATGTAGTAGGTAGGTATGGTGGACACAAATGGCATAGTGGTTGGCTCAAGGATTTTGGATGCATGAGAAGTATTACCTCTCGATACAAGGTTTAGGCTAGCAAGGTTATTTGAAGCAAACTCAAGGATGAACCGGTGCAGCAAAACTCACATAAAAGACATATTGTAAACATTATAAGACTCTACACCGTCTTCCTTGTTGTTCAAAACTCAATACTAGATATTATCTAGACCTTAGAGAGACCAAATATGCGAACCAAATTTTAGCAAGCTCTATGTATTTCTTCATTAATGGGTGCAAAGTATATGATGCAAGAGCTTAAACATGAGCACAACAATTGCAAAGTATCACATTACCCAAGACATTTTAGAATTACTACATGTAGCATTTCCCAATTCCAACCATATAACAATTTAACGAAGAAGAAACTTCGCCTTGAACATTATGAGTAAAGCCTAAGGACATATTTGTCCATATGCAACAGCGGAGCGTGTCTCTCTCCCACAAAGTGAATTCTAGGATCCATTTTATTCAAACAAAAACAAAAACAAAAACAAACCGACGCTCCAAGTAAAGAACACAAGATGTGACTGAATAAAAATATAGTTTCAGGGGAGGAACCTGATGATGTTGTCGATGAAGAAGGGGATGCCTTGGGCATCCCCAAGCTTAGACGCTTGAGTCTTCTTAGAATATGCAGGGGTGAACCACGGGGCATCCCCAAGCTTAGAGCTTTCACTCCTCTTGATCATAGTATATCATACTCCTCTCTTGACCCTTGAAAACTTCCTTCACACCAAACTTCAAGCAAACTCATTAGAGGGTTAGTGCACAATTAATAATTCACATATTCAGAGGTGACACAATCATTCTTTACACTTCTGGACATTGTATAAAGCTACTGGACATTAATGGATCAAAGGAATTCATCCAACATAGCAAAAGAGGCAATGCAAAATAAAAGGCAGAATCTGTCAAGAACAGAACAGTTCGTAAAGACGAATTTTAAAGTGGCACCAGACTTGCTCAAATGGAAAAACTCAAAACTAATGAAAGTTGCGTACGTATCTGAGGATCACGCTCGTAAATTGGCAGATTTTTTCGAATTTTCTAGAGAGACTTGTGCCCAGATTCGTGACAGACAGCAATGCTGTTTCTGCGCAGCGATCCCAAATATAACATCAACTTTAACATAGAAACTTTACTTGGCACAAAAACATGATAAGGAGAGGTTGCTACAGTAGTAAACAACTTCCAAGACTCAAATATAAAACAAAGTGCTGTAGTAAAAACATGGGTTGTCTCCCATAAGCGCTTTTCTTTAACGCCTTTCAGCTAGGCGCAGAAAGTGCAAATCAAGTAACATCAAGAGTAGAAGCATCAACATTACCTTGGGCTTTACCCTTACCTTTCTTGTCCTCTTTCTTACTCTTTGGCTTAGGGAATATATGGCTACACCCAGGTGTAGAGGTGAATTTTAAGGTGCCTTCTCTCACGTCTATGACTGCTCCCAATAGTTTCAGCAGGGATCTTCCGAGTGTGATTTGTCCTGTTCCTGCACATTCAATGACAAGGTAATCAATGGATATTGTTCTCCCAAGAATGGTTGTATGCACACCTGCAGCTATCCCTTTAGGAATTATAACAGAGTTATCAATAAGAGTTATTCCTTCTCCCCCTTCAGCGAATTCCCAAAGTTTCAATGATTTATGAATACTCTTAGGCATTAGGCAAAATTCAGTCATAATATCACAATTAGCACGACGAGTTTGGTTACCTATGACAATTTTAATAGTAGGATCCCACAATGAAGGTTCAGAGTTCACTAAAACTTGATCAAGACGGTTACGAATATATCCATAATTTTCATTTAGGCGAGATGCACTTGTTTCAAGAGTGTTTAATCTATTATAAATGCTAATAAGGGCTGAATCAAAGTTATTAGCTGAATCATGTGATGCAACCAACTTCTTTATGGCATTAAAAGCTTGATCCCCATTACAATGAAGGAAATCTCCTCCCACTACAGCATCTAAGGCATATCTATAGCGAATCATAAGACCAAAATAAAAATTACTAAGGAGCAAACTTAGAGTCATTTGAGGTTCAGTTCTACGATAAGAAGTAAAAATCCTGGACCAAGCATCTTTAAAACTTTCCTCATCCCCTTGTTTAAAAGTAAAAACTAATTCCTCAGGTGAAGAAGTAACAAGTACAGAACTAGACATGATAACAAAAGTAAACTAAATGCAAGTAACTATTTTTTTTGTGTTTTTGATATAGAGAGCAAGACAGAAATAAAGTAAAACTAGCAACTATTTTTTTTGTGTTTTGTTTAGTGCAGCAAACAAAGTAGTAAATAAAATAAAGCAAGACAAAAACAAAGTAAAGAGATTGAGAAGTGGAGACTCCCCTTGCAGCGTGTCTTGATCTCCCCGGCAACGGCGCCAGAAAACAGCTTGATGCGCGTAAATGTACACGTCCGTTGGGAACCCCAAGAGGAAGGTATGATGCGCACAGTGCAAGTTTTCCCTCAGAAAGAAACCAAGGTTTAATCGAACCAGGAGGAGCCAAGAAGCACGTTGAAGGTTGATGGTGGCGAAATGTGATGCGGCGCAACACCAGGGATTCCGGCGCCAACGTGGAACCCGCACAACACAACCAAAGTACTTTGCCCCAACGAAACAGTGAGGTTGTCAATCTCACCGGCTTGCCGTAACAAAGGATTAACCGTATTGTGTGGAAGATGATTGTTTGCAAGAAAACAGTAAAACAAGTATTGCAGTAGATTGTATGCGATGTAAAGAATAGGACCGGGGTCCACAGTTCACTAGAGGTGTCTCTCCCATAAGATAAAAGCATGTTGGGTGAACAAATTACAGTCGGGCAATTGACAAATAGAAAAGGGCATAACAATGCATATACATGATATGATAAATATAGTGAGATTTAATCAGGGCATTAAGACAAAGTACATAGACCGCCATCCAACTGCATCTATGCCTAAAAAGTCCACCTTCAGTTATCATCCGAACCCCTTTCAGTATTAAGTTGCAAAGCAACAGACAATTGCATTAAGTATGGTGCGTAATGTAATCGACAACTACATCCTTAGACATAGAATCAATGTTTTATCCCTAGTGGCAACAGCACATCACAACCTTAGAACTTTCTGTCACTGTCCCAGGTATCAATGAAGGCATGAACCCACTATCGAGCATAAATACTCCCTCTTGGAGTTAAGAGTAAAAACTTGGCCAGAGCCTCTACTAGTAACGGAGAGCATGCAAGATCATAAACAACACATAAACAATAGATTGATAATCACCATAACATAGCATTCTCTATTCATCGGATCCCGACAAACACAACATATAGTATTACAGATAGATGATCTTGATCATGTTAGGCAGCTCACAAGATCCAACAATGAAGCACAATTAGGAGAAGACGACCATCTAGCTACTGCTATGGACCCATAGTCCAGGGGTGAACTACTCACTCATCACTCCGGAGGCGATCATGGCGATGAAGAGTCCTCCGGAGATGAATCCCCTCTCCGGCAGGGTGCCGGAGGCGATCTCCTGAATCCCCCGAGATGGGACCGCGGCGGCGCGTCTCGCAAGGTTTTCCGTATCGTGGCTCTCGGTACTGGGGTTTCGCGACGGAGGCTATTTGTAGGCGGAAGGGCAGGTCAAGAGGCGGCACGAGGGCCCACACCACAGGCGCGGCCCAGGGCCGGGCCGCGCCGCCCGTGGTGTCGCCACGTGGCCCCACTTCGACTCTCCTTCGGTCTTCGGAAGCTTCGTGCAAAAATAGGACCCTGGGCGTTGATTTCGTCCAATTCGAGAATATTTCGTTACTAGGATTTCTGAAACCAAAAACAGCAGAAAACAACCGCTTCGGCATCTTGTTAATAGGTTAGTTCCAGAAAATGCGTAAATACGACATATAATGTGCATAAAACATGTAGATATCATCAATAATGTAGCATGGAACATAAGAAATTATCGATACGTTGGAGACGTATCACACCCTCCAGTATTAAGTTGCAAGCAATGGACTATCGCTTTAAGCAATGTGTGTAAAGTAAACGATGAAACTACCCTTGAATAGAACACCGTTGTTTTCTCCCTAGTAGCAACAACACATCTACAACCATAGAGAACAAGGTCACTTCCCATGGTTAAATAGAGGCATGAACCCACTATCGAGCATAAATACTCCCTCTTGGAGTCGCTAGCATCTACTTGGCCAGAGCATCTACTAGAAATGGAGAGCATGCAAGATCATAATAACATAATACATAATCTCAACCAAAGCAATCTCTCTATAAATCGGATCCACATCAAACCAACATGTAGCAATTACAAATAGATGATCTTGATCATGTTAGGCAGCTCACAAGATCTATACATGAAGCACAACAAGGAGAGGACATCCATCTAGCTACTGCTATGGACCCATGGTCCCGTGGAGGACTACTCACGCATCACCTCGGATGAAGACATGGCGATGTAGAGGCCTCCGGCGGTGATTTCCCTCTCCGGCAGGGTGCCGGGATGGACTGCAGAACCCTCCCGAACTAGGGTTTCGGTTGACGGCGGCGTCGGAACTTTTCGTGGATGGAGGCTCCCTTCTTTGGGGTTTTCCCGATACGAGGAATAAATAGGCGGAAGGGCGGAGCAAACGAGGCGACGAGGCGCCAATACAAGGGCCAGGCACGACCACGGGTGGGGCCACACTTGCCCTATGTATTGCCACGTGGCAGCTCTCCTGCGCGTGTCCTTCTGGCTCCGTCTTTGTCCCGGAAAATAATACTCTGGGCTTTTGTTTTGTCCAATTCCGAGAAACTTTCATGTACAACTTTTCAAAACACAAAAACAGCAGAAAACAGAACGGCATGGCGGCACTGCGTTAATAGGTTAGTCCCAGAAAATGCTAAAAAGTGTGGAAAAGTGCACATAAAACATATAAGAATTGTAACAAAACAAGCATGGAACATAAAAAATTATAGATACGTGTGGGACGTATCACACCTGGCTGCAGCACTCGACCCACATGTCACCGACACGACCCACCTGTGTGGGGCCACCCGTTCCGATAGCCTCCAGCATGCGAAGTGGACCGAACCACAAGTACCACCAAATGGGTTCCACATGTCGCTGCCATGCCAAATTTTTTTCGCACGTACCAGCACAAGTGTCTACCGCCGTCAATTTCGGGACGCATGGCCCCACAGTCGAGCTTGCTGCGCCTACATAATACTTTGGGCCTACGTGGGTCCTAGGTTCCATTCTCGTTGGGACCACATGGAGATGTGGCGTGGCCCCGCATGTCAGAGTTTCGGTGGGCCCGCATGTCAGATATTGGTGGGTCCTCGTGTCGAGCTTTAGGCCTACATACTTTGTCGGGCCTACATGGGTTCTAGGTGCCATTCCCATCGGGCCCACATGGAGATGCGTCACTGGACGCGTGGCCCCGCATGTCGAACGGACCACCCGTCGTGTCTCCAAGGTGGATCCCATATGTCGGGCTTACACGTGTCGAACAGACCGGCCAAAATAACTATCCCATCTTGCTGGGTTGAACCTATAAAAGAATCTGGTTTCGAATTTCAGGATAGAAGACAACAAAGGCCTATTTTGCTAAATTAGTATGGCCTGATTTAGGCCCCTCTAGCCTCCGAGCACCTGATTCTTGGATCCAAATGAAATACGGCGAAATATGGGCCACCTTTTACTTGGGCCGGTTTGGGATTGTTGGGCCGGCCAAATTTGCAGCACTCATAAGGTTCGAATTATCATTGGAGGAGCATTGAAAATTAAAATGACCCACTCTATGGCAAAGTTCACAAATAAAAGGATAGAGGGCACAAACTTTTTCACCAAGATCATCTAGAGCCCTAGACCACTTTCTAGTTTTTTCATTCCTGTGATGGATACAATATTCTTCTTCAATTTTATTCTTTTCACAAGGTCTATGAACTCCACAAAAATTAACATGCTTATAGGAAATAGCATTTTCAGAAGTTTGAGCATGTTCATTGCAATCATTAATAACAGTTTCATCCTTCATGCAAGTGTCTTTAAAAGGTTCATGATACTTATCAAAATTCTTCCTAGGAAATTCAAAATGAGAGGCAAAAGCTTTATAAAAATTTGCAACAACTTGAGAGTCAAGACCATAAGTAGCACTCATATTTCGAAATTTATCAGTATCCATAAAAGTTTCAATGCATTCATAATCATAATTTATACCTGACTCTCTACCTTTGTCGTTCTTCCATCCTTCAATATTCTCCTGAATCCGATCAAGAAGGTCCCATTTAAACTCTTCTTTGTTGCGTGTGAATGATCCAGAACAAGCAGTACCCAGCAAGGTTTTATCTTGAAAAGAAAGTCTTGCATAGAAATTATCAATGATAACATTACCAGGAAGCTCATGAATGGGGCATTTGAGCATTAAAGACTTCAATCTCTCCCATGCTTCAATTTAGAATAAAATAGAGGCATAATATCCTTCCAATCAAGAGAATGCCCATCCTTCAGCAGTTTATACCAATGCGCCGCTTTACCAGACAGCGACATAGAGAATAATTTCTTCCTAACTTCATCCATAGAAATACCTGCACACTTGAATAACCCGCATAATTCATGTAAAAACAGTAAATGATCTCCAGGACGGACAGTTCCATCCCCTTCATAGCGGTTATCCATAACAAGTTCAATAATTTTCATAGGTATCTTGAAAGGAATATTTTCAGTAGGTGGATTTAAAATATCACAAGCATCATTAGAGTTATCGCATATGGGAGATAAAGTATTATCAGAGCAAATTTTCTCCCCTAAAACTGGGAAGCTAGAAAGATCATAAAAACTAGCTTCCCCAAGCTTAGACTTAATTGCGTTCATACTAATAACATTGCTACTAGCATGCAAATAAGGTTCCATAGGTTTTTTAATTTTCGCATCAAACAATTCTAACTCAGGAAAAAGATTAAAAAGCTCACTAAATTTATTGTTCATTATGCCTAACTAGTGAAAAATAAAAACAAGAAACAAAAAGATGCAATGGCAGAATCTAAAGGAGATAGCTTCGAGCACTCACACACCGGCAACAGTGCTAGGAAATAGCTTAGTAGTCGGAGGATGTGAATACCTTTTACCTTACCTCCCCGGCAACGGCGCCAGAAAATAGCTTGATGTCTCCAAGAGCAGAGGTTTGTAGAACAGCAGCAAGTTTCCCTTAAGTGAATCACCCAAGGTTTATCGAACTCAGGGAGGTAGAGGTCAAACATATTCCTCTCAAGCAACCCTGCAATCAAGATACAAGAAGTCTCTTGTGTCCCCAACACACCTAATACACTTGTCAGATGTATAGGTGCACTAGTTCGGCGAAGAGATATTAAAACGCAGATGATATTGATGGTGGTAAACGGTAATTTCGATATGAAGTAAATATTGCAGGAAGTAAAGATGCAATAAAACAGTAAATAAGCGATGTTTGCAGTATTTGGAAACAAGGCCTAGGGATCCTACTTTCACTAGTGGACACTCTCAACAATGATCACATAATTATAAATAACTTCTCCTCACTTGTGCTACTTTCAAACACTCTCTTGTTCGATAACAAACACAATTCATTGTGTAGGGCTACAAGAGCTCCCTCAAGCCAGAGTAAACAAGCTCCACAACATCCGGAGTTCATATTAAAGTAACCTCTAGAGTGCATAATATACCATTGCAATTTAGAATGAGTACTAACATAGCATACACACTGTTACCTTTAGCTATGAAAGGGGGAATAGATCACATCAATACTATCATAGTAATAATTAACTTCATAATCTACAAGAGATTACAATCACAACCCATGCCAAGTACTACATGATGCACACACTGTCACCTTTACATCATGGAGGAGGAATAGACTACTTTAATAAAATCACTAGAGTAGCACATAGATTAATAGTGATACAAAGCTCATGATCACATAAAGATCACACCATGGGAGAGAGATGAACCACATAGCTACCGGTAGAGCCCTTAGCCTCGGGAGAGAACTACTCCCTCCTCATCATGGGAGACAGCAACGGCGATGAAGATGGCAAGGTGTCGATGGAGATGACTCCGGGGCCCCGTCCCGGCGGCGTGCTGGAACAGAGACTTTTGTCCCCCGAAACTTGTCTTCGCGATGGCGGCGGCTGCGTAACTTTTCCCGTATCGTGGCTTCCTGTTTTAGGGTTTTCGCGACGGAGAGATTATATAGGCGGAAGGGCGGAGTCGGAGGAGCCAGGGGTGGCCTCCCCACCTGGTGGCGCGGCCGGGAGGCCCGCGCCTGGTATGGTGTGGGCCCCCCTGCCCCCTTGGCCCCTCCACTCTCGGCTCCCTGGGTCCATCTCGGTAAAATAGAAGGTTTGGCTTTTGTTTCGTCCAATTCCGAGAATATTTCCTGTGTAGGATTTCTGAAACCAAAAACAACAGAAAACAGGAACTGGCACTTCGGCATCTTGTTAATAGGTTAGTTCCAGAAAATGCAAAAAAACATTATAAAGTATGAACAAAACATGTAGGTATTGTCATAAAACAAGCATGGAACATAAGAAATTATAGATACGTTGGAGACGTATCAGCAAGCCGGTGAGATTGACAACCTCACTTTTAAGTTGGGGCAAATTGATTGTGTTGTGCAGGTTCCACGTTGGCGCCGGAATCACTGGTGTTGCGCCGCACTACACTCCTCCACCAACCTTCACGTGGCCTTCATCTCCTACCGGTTCGATAAACCTTGGTTTCTTCGAGGGAAAACTCGCTGCAGTACTCATCGTACCTTCCTCTTGGGGTTCCCAACGGACGTGTGCTTTACCGTCACAAGGAAGCTGCCTCCACACGCCAGCAGCTACTTTTCTGGCGCCGTTGTCGGGGAGATCAAGACACGCTGCAAGGGAGTCTCTCACACCCAATATCTTTACTTTGTTTATTGTCTTGCTTTATTTTATTTTTTTTCTTGTTTGCTTTCTTTATATCAAAAACACAAAAAAAAATAGTTACTTGTTTTACTTTATTTAATTTGGTTTTTCTTAGTTTATTTTTATTATTGGTACAATGGGTACTCCTGAGAATACTAAGTTGTGTGATTTCACTAGCACAAATAATAATGATTTTATATGCACTCCATTGCTCCACCTGCTACTACAGCAGAATTTTATGAAATTAAACCTGCTTTACTAAATCTTGTTATGAGAGAGCAATTTTCTGGTGTTAGTACTAATGATGCTGCTGCCCATCTTAATAATTTTGTTGAACTTTGTGAAATGCAAAAGTATAAGGATATAGATGGGGATATTATAAAACTGAGATTGTTTCCTTTCTCCTTAAGAGGAAGAGCTAAAGATTGGTTGCTATCTTTGCCTAAAAATAGTATTGATTCATGGACTAAATGTAAAGATGCTTTTATTGGAAAATATTATCCTCCTGCTAAGATTATATCTTTGAGAAGTAGCATTATGAATTTTAAGCAATTGGATAATGAACATGTTGCCCAAGCATTGGAGAGAATGAAATCTTTGGTAAAGAATTGCCCTACCCATGGACTAACTACTTGGATGATCATCCAAACCTTTTATGCAGGATTGAATTTTTCTTCGAGGAACCTATTGGATTCAGCTGCTGGAGGTACTTTTATGTCCATCACTTTGGGTGCTGCAACAAAGCTTCTTGATGATATGATGATCAACTACTCTGAATGGCACACTGAAAGAACTCCTCAAGGTAAGAAGGTAAATTCTGTTGAAGAAACCTCTTCTTTGAGTGATAAGATTGATGTTATTATGTCTATGCTTGTTAATGGTAGGTCTCATGTTGATCCTAATAATGTTCCTTTAGCTTCATTGGTTGCTGAAGAAGAGCGTGTTGATGTGAATTTCATTAAGAATAATAATTTCAACAACAATGTTTATAGAAATAATTTTGATAACAACAACTATAGGCCATGTCCTTCTAATAATGGTAATTCTTATGGTAATTCTTACAACAATAGTAGAAGTGTACCCTCTGACCTTGAAGTCATGCTTAAAGAATTTATTAGTACACAAACTGCTTTTAACAAATCTGTTGAGGAAAAGTTTGGTAAAATTGATGTTCTTGCTTCTAAGGTTGATAGTCTTGCTCTTGATGTTGATCTTTTGAAACTGAAAGTTATGCCTAATGAAGTTAAAGATACTAAGTCATTTGCTAAAACAAATGCTATCCAAGTTCGAATTAATGACAATATTAGAATGATGGCTGAATTGCATGCTAGGTGGGAAAGAGAAGAAAGAGAAGAAAAACTTGCTAAAGAGAATAATATAGCTAAAGTTTGGACTATTACCACCACTAGTAATGTTGATGCTTCACATGTTGCTAAACCTCCCACTATCAATGGTAAAATAATTGGTGTTGGCAATGTTTCTAATTCTACTGCAAAGCGTGCAAAATTGCCTGAAACTGCTAAAACTGTTTGTGATAAAAGTGCTGACATTTTTCAAAATGTTGTAGCTCATAATGGTTTAGATTTTGATAGTTGTCATATTTCTGAAGTTATTAAGTTCTTACAAAAACTTGCTAGAATTCCTAATGCTAGTGCTATAAATTTAGCCTTTACAAAACATATTACAAATGCTCTCATTAAAGCTAGGGAAGAGAAATTAAAATTTGAAGCTTCTATCCCTAGGAAGTTGGAAGATGGTTGGGAGCCCATCATTAAAATGAAAGTCAATGATTTTGATTGTAATGCTTTATGTGATCTTGGTGCAAGTATTTCTGTTATGCCTAAGAAACTTTATGATATGCTTGACTTGCCACCTTTGGAAAATTGTTATTTGGATGTTAATCTTGCTGATAATTCTATAAAGAGACCTTTGGGGAGAATTGACAATGTTCACATTACGGTTAACAATAACCTTGTCCCCTTTGATTTTGTTGTTTTGGATATTGAATGCAATGCATCTTGTCCTATTATTCTGGGAAGACCCTTTCTTCGAACTGTTGGTGCTATTATTGATATGAAAGAAGGAAATATTAAGTATCAATTCCCTCTTAAGAAAGGTATGAAACACTTCCCTAGAAAGAGAATGAAGATGCCTTTTGATTCTATTATTAGAACAAATTATGATGTTGATGCTTCTTCTCTTGATGTTACTTGATTTGCACTTTCTGCGCCTAGCTGAAAGGCGTTAAAGAAAAGCGCTTATGGGAGACAACCCATTGTTTTATTTCTGCAATTTTGTTTTATATTTGAGTCAAGGTGCTTGTTAATACTGTAGCAATACCTTTGTATCTTTACTTTCATGCATTGTTGTGCCAAGTAAAGTCTCTAATAGAAGCTTGATACTAGATTTGGATTTCTGCGCAGAAACAGATTTCTTATCTGTCACGAATTCACGTTTTTCTCTCTGTAGAAGAATCAAAAAAATCTTCGAACATTCATGTGTGATCCTCAGATATGTACGCAACTTTCATTAGTTTTGAGTTTTTCCATCTGAGCAAGTTAAGTGCCTCAAAAAAATTCGTCTTTACGGACTGTTCTGTTTTGACAGATTCTGCCTTTTATTTCACATTACCTCTTTTACTGTGTTTGATTGGATTTCTTTGCTCCATTAAATTTCAGTAGCCTTGGGTAATGTCCATAAGTGTTGGTAATTATTGTGTCCTTGCTGAACATGTGAATTTTTGATTATGCACTAACCCCTTAATTAGATTGCTTTGAGTTTGGTGTGGAGGAAGTTTTCATGGATCAAGAGAGGAGGATGATATGATATGATCAAGAAGAGTGAAAAGTCTAAGCTTGGGGATGCCCCCGTGGTTCATCCTTGCATATTTCAAGAAGACTCAAGCGTCTAAGCTTGGGGATGCCCAAGGCATCCCCTTCTTCATCAACAACTTATTAGGTCACCTCTAGTGAAACAATATTTTAATTCCGTCACATCTTATGTGCTTTACTTGGAGCGTCTGTTTGCTTTTATTTTTGTTTATGTTTGAATAAATTCGGATCCTAGCAATCCTTGTGTTGGAGAGAGACACGCTCCGCTTTTTCATTTGAACACTTGTGTTCTTTGTTTTACTTTAATGTTCATGGCGAAAGCTGAAAGCCGCAGCATTTATTTGGTTGGAAACAGAAAATGCTTCATATTGTCTTAAATAATTTGATACTTGGCAATTGTTTTGAGCTCTCAAGTAGATCATGTTTAAGCTCTTGCATCATGTAGTTTAAATTTATTAGTGGAGAACTACCGTAGAGCTTGTTGAAATTTGGATTGCATGACTGGTCTCTCTAAGGTCTAGATATTTTCTGGTGAAAGTGTTTGAACAACAAGGAAGACAGTGTAGAGTCTTATAATGCTTGCAATATGTTCTTGTGTAAGTTTTTGCTGTACTAGTTCATACTTGTGTTTGCTTCAAACAACCTTGCTAGCCAAAGCCTTGTACTGAGAGGAAATTCTTCTCGTACATCCAAAAACCTTGAGCCAAAACCTATGCTATTTGTGTCCACCATAACTACCTATATGTGGTATTTTTCTGCCATTCCAAAGTAAATTTCATTCCTTGTCTTTGCAATACATAGCTCATGGGAAAGTAGCCTAAAAACTATTGTGTTAATGAATATGTTGCTATTTATCTTAGTTCTTATAAGTTGCTTGTTGAGCGGTAACCATGTTTTCTGGGGACGCCATCAACCTGTCACACCTTTGTTGAATATCATGTGAGTTGGTATGCATGTTCGTCTTGTCTGAAGTAAGGGAGATTTTCCATGAGTTGAATGGTTTGAGTATGCATGTTGTTAGAGAAGAACATTGGGCCGCCAACCAAAGCCATGTATCATGGTGGAAGTTTCAGTTTGGACATTAATCCTCAGAATCTCTTATGAGAATATTATTTGTTGTTGAATGCTTAAAGCATTAAAAAGAGGAGTCCATTATCTGTTTTCTATGTTGTCCCGTTATGGATGTCCTCAAGTTGAAATCTATCAAAATCGAGAAATCAAATGCGATTTATCTCCTTGGACCTTTGTACAGGTGGCATAGAGGTACCCCTTTGTGACACTTGGTTGAAACATATGTAATGTGATGTCTACGGGTGCTTCTATTCTTGTAGACAGTGTTGGGCCTCCAAGAGCAGAGGTTTGTAGAACAGCAGCAAGTTTCCCTTAAGTGGATTACCCAAGGTTTATCGAACTCAGGGAGGAAGAGGTCAAAGATATCCCTCTCAAGCAACCCTGCAACCACAAAGCAAGAAGTCTCTTGTGTCCCCAACACACCTAATAGGTGTACTAGTTCGGCGAAGAGATAGTGAAATACAAGTGGTATGAATGAATATGAGCAGTAGTATGGCGCCAGAAAATAGCTTGCTGGCGTGCAGTTGATGGTAGTAATATTGTAGGAAGTAAACAAGCAGTAGTAACGCAGCAGTAGTAACAAGCAGCGATAGCAGTATTTAGGAACAAGGCCTAGGGATTAGACTTTCACTAGTGGACACTCTCAACTTTGATCACATAACAGAATAGATAAATGCATACTCTACACTCTCTTGTTGGATGATGAACACATTGCGTAGGATTACACGAACCCTCAATGCCGGAGTTAACAAGCTCCACAATTAAATGTTCATATTTAAATAACCTTAGAGTGCATGAAAGATCGATACGACTAAACCAAGTACTAGCATAGCATGCACACTGTCACCTTCACGCTTATGTAGGAGGAATAATACACATCAATTCTATCATAGCAATAGTTAACTTCGCAATCTACAAGAGATCATGATCATAGCATAAACCAAGTACTAACACGAGTGCACACACTGTCACCATTACACCGTGTAGGAGGAATAAAACTACTTTAATAACATCACTAGAGTAGCACATGGATAAATTGTGATACAAAACACATTGCAATCATAAAGAGATATAAATAAGCACTTCACTATGCCATTCATAACAGTGAATAAGTATTCTGTGAAATATAGCCTAAGAGACCCACACGGTGCACACACTGTCACCTTTACACACGTGGGACAAGGAGTCTCCGGAGATCACATAAGTAAAACTCACTTGACTAGCATAATGACATCTAGATTACAAGCATCATCATATGAATCTCAATCATGTAAGGCAGCTCATGAGATTATTGTATTGAAGTACATAGGAGAGAGATGAACCACATAGCTACCGGTACAGCCCCGAGCCTCGATGGAGAACTACTCCTCCTCATGGGAGCAGCAGCGTTGATGAAGATGGCGGTGGAGATGGCAGCGGTGTCGATGGAGAAGCCTTCCGGGGCACTTCCTTCCAGGTGCCGGAGCAGAGACTCCTGTCTCCCCGCTTCTTGATGGTGGCGGCCTGGAAGGTTTCACGTACCGTGGCTTCTTCCCTCAGGGTTTTCGATGCAGGGGCTTTAAATAGGCGAAGAGGCGGCGCAGGAGGGTCGAAGGGGTGGCGACACCATAGGGCCGCGCGTCCAGGGGTGGGCCGCTGTCCTGTTGGGCCCTGTGTCCCTCGGCTCGGTGTTCCGGATGCTTCCGGGCAAAATAGGAACCTGGGCGTTGATTTCGTCCAATTCCGAGAATATTTCGTTACTAGGATTTCTGAAACCAAAAACAGCAGAACAGAACTGCACTTCGGCATCTCGTCAATAGGTTAGTTCCGGAAAACGCATAAATATGACATATAATGTATATAAAACATGTAGGTATCATCAATAAAGTAGCATGGAACATAAGAAATTATCGATACGTCGGAGACGTATCAGCATCCCCAAGCTTAGTTCTGCTCGTCCCGAGCAGGTAAAACGATAACAAAGATAATTTCTGAAGTGACATGCCATCATAACCTTGATCATACTATTTGTAAACATATGTAATGAATGCAGCGATCAAAACAATGGTAATGACATGAGTAAACAAATGAATCATAAAGCAAAGACTTTTCATGAATAGTACTTCAAGACAAGCATCAATAAGTCTTGCATAAAAGTTAACTCATAAAGCAATAATTCAAAGTAAAGGTATTGAAGCAACACAAAGGAAGATTAAGTTTCAGCGGTTGCTTTCAACTTATAACATGTATATCTCATGGATAGTTGTCAATGCAAAGTAATATAATAAGTGCAATATGCAAGTATGTAGGAATCAATGCACAGTTCACACAAGTGTTTGCTTCTTGAGGTGGAGAGAAATAGGTGAACTGACTCAACATAAAGGTAAAAGAATGGTCCTTCAAAGAGGAAAGCATCGATTGCTATATTTGTGCTAGAGCTTTTATTTTGAAAACATAAAGAGAGCATAAAAATAAAGTTTTGAGAGGTGTTTGTTGTTGTCAACGAATGGTAGCGGGTACTCTAACCCCCTTGCCAGACAAACCTTCAAAGAGCGGCTCCCATTTTATTTTATTTTTGTGTGGCACTCCTTCCAACCTTTCTTTCACAAACCATGGCTAACCGAATCCTCGGGTGCCTGCCAACAATCTCATACCATGAAGGAGTGCCTTTTTATTTTAGTTTTATTATGATGACACTCCTCCCCACCTTTGCTTTCTCAAGCCATGGCTAACCGAATCCTTCGGGTGCCGTCCAACAATCACATACCATGGAGGAGTGTCTATTTTTGTTAATTAATTTGGGACTGGGAATCCCATTGCCAGCTCTTTTTGCAAAGTTATTGGATAAGCGGATGAAGCCACTAGTCCATTGGTGAAAGTTGCCCAACAAGATGGAAAGATAAACACCACATACTTCCTCATGAGCTATAAAACATTGACACAAATAAGAGGTAATAACTTTTGAATTGTTTAAAGGTAGCACTCAAGCAATTTACTTTGGAATGGCGGAGAAATACCATGTAGTAGGTAGGTATGGTGGACACAAATGGCATAGTGGTTGGCTCAAGGATTTGGATGCATGAGAAGTATTCCCTCTCGATACAAGGCTTAGGCTAGCAAGGTTATTTGAAACAAACACAAGGATGAACCGGTGCAGCAAAACTCACATAAAAGACATATTGTAAACATTATAAGACTCTACACCGTCTTCCTTGTTGTTCAAACTCAATACTAGAAATTATCTAGACCTTAGAGAGACCAATTATGCAAACCAAATTTTAGCATGCTCTATGTATTTCTTCACTAATAGGTGCAAAGTATATGATGCAAGAGCTTAAACATGAGCACAACAATTTCCAAGTATCACATTATCCAAGACATTTTACCAATTACTACATGTAGCATTTTTCCAATTCCAACCATATAACAATTTAACGAAGAGGAAACTTCGCCATGAATATTATGAGCTAAGAACACATGTGTTCATACGAACCAGCGGAGCGTGTCTCTCTCCCACACAAGGATGAACTTATTCAGAGAATGAAAATAACAAAACAAAAAATAAAAGCACACAGACACTCCAAGTAAAATACATACAATGTGACGGAATAAAAATATAGTTTCACTAGAAGAAACCTGATAAGTTGTCGATGAAGAAGGGGATGCCTTGGGCATCCCCAAGCTTAGATGCTTGAGTATTCTTAAAATATGCAGGGATGAACCACCGGGGTATCCCCAAGCTTAGACCTTTCACTCTTCTCGATCACATTATATCACCCTCTTCTATTGACCCTTGAAAACTTCCGCCACACCAAACTTCAAGCAAACTCATTAGAGGGTTAGTGCATAATCAAAATTCACATGTTCAGAGGTGACACAATCATTCTTAACACTTCTGGACATTGCACAAAACTTCTGAAAGTTAATGGAACAAAGAAACCCATTCAACAAAGCAAAAGCGGCAATGCGAAATAAAAGGCAGAATCTGTCAAAAACAGAACAGTTCGTAAAGATGAATTTTAAAATGGCACCAGACTTGCTCAAATGGAAAAACTCAAAACTAATTAAAGTTGCGTACATATCTGAGGATCACTCACGTAAATTGGCATAATTTTCTGAGTTACCTACAGAGAATTAGGCCCAGATTCGTGACAGACAGCAATGCTGTTTCTGCGCAGCAATCCAAATCTAGCATCAACTTTACCATAGAGGCTTTACTTGGCACAAAAATATGATAAGGAGAGGTTGCTACAGTAGTAAACAACTTCCAAGACACAAATATAAAACAAAGTACTGTAGTAAAAAAACACATGGGTTATCTCCCAAGAAGTTCTTTCTTTATAGCCATTAAGATGGGCTCGATCAGCAGTTTCAATGATGCACTCGCAAGAAATAGTAGTTGAAGCAAAAGAGAGCATCAAAAAGCAAATTCAAAACAAATTTAAGTCTAACATGCTTCCTATGCATAGGAGTCTTGTAAATAAACAAGTTCATGAAGAGCAAAGTAACAAGCATAGGAAGATAAAACAAGTGTAGCTTCAAAAATTTCAGCACATAGAGAGGTGTTTTGGTAACATGAAAATTTTTACAACCATATTTTCCTCTCTCATAATAATTTTCAGAGGCATCGTGAACAAACTCAACAATATAAGTATCACACAAAGCATTCTTATTCTCATGCATAAAAGTATCATTACTCTCCACATAAGCATAGTCAATTTTATTAGATGTAGTGGGAGCAAATTCAACAAAGTAGCTATCATTATTATTCTCATCATCAAATATAGGAGGCATAGTATCATCAAAGTAAATTTTCTCCTGGGGGACTAAAAATATCATGCTCATCAAAGCCAGCTTCCCCAAGCTTAGAATTTTCCATAGCATTAGCAACAATAGTGTTCAAAGCATTCATATTAATATGTTCCATGGGTTTTTTAATTTTCGCATCAAACCATCCATGTCTTAAATCAGGAAATAGAATAAAAAGGTCATTGTTGTCCATTATGCCTAACTAGTGTAAACAAGAAACCAAATGTCGCAATTGCAGAGTCTAAAGGAAATAGCTTCGAGCACACACACAATGGCGCTAGAAAAGTACTTTACCTGGGACCGAAGTATGAGTGCCTTTTACCTTTCCTCCCCGGCAACGGCGCCAGAAAAGTGCTTGATGTCTACGGGTGCTTCTATTCTTGTAGACAGTGTTGGGCCTCCAAGAGCAGAGGTTTGTAGAACAGCAGCAAGTTTCCCTTAAGTGGATTACCCAAGGTTTATCGAACTCAGGGAGGAAGAGGTCAAAGATATCCCTCTCAAGCAACCCCGCAACCACAAAGCAAGAAGTCTCTTGTGTCCCCAACACACCTAATAGGTGTACTAGTTCGCGAAGAGATAGTGAAATACAAGTGGTATGAATGAATATGAGCAGTAGTATGGCGCCAGAAAATAGCTTGCTGGCGTGCAGTTGATGGTAGTAATATTGTAGGAAGTAAACAAGCAGTAGCAGTAAAACAGTAAACAAGCAGCGATAGCAGTATTTAGGAACAAGGCCTAGGGATTAGACTTTCACTAGTGGACACTCTCAACTTTGATCACATAACATAATAGATAAATGCATACTCTACACTCTCTTGTTGGATGATGAACACATTGCGTAGGATTACACGAACCCTCAATGCCGGAGTTAACAAGCTCCACAATTAAATGTTCATATTTAAATAACCTTAGAGTGCATGAAAGATCGATACGACTAAACCAAGTACTAGCATAGCATGCACACTGTCACCTTCACGCTTATGTAGGAGGAATAATACACATCAATTCTATCATAGCAATAGTTAACTTCGCAATCTACAAGAGATCATGATCATAGCATAAACCAAGTACTAACACGAGTGCACACACTGTCACCATTACACCGTGTAGGAGGAATAAAACTACTTTAATAACATCACTAGAGTAGCACATGGATAAATTGTGATACAAAACACATTGCAATCATAAAGAGATATAAATAAGCACTTCACTATGCCATTCATAACAGTGAATAAGTATTCTGTGAAATATAGCCTAAGAGACCCACACGGTGCACACACTGTCACCTTTACACACGTGGGACAAGGAGTCTCCGGAGATCACATAAGTAAAACTCACTTGACTAGCATAATGACATCTAGATTACAAGCATCATCATATGAATCTCAATCATGTAAGGCAGCTCATGAGATTATTGTATTGAAGTACATAGGAGAGAGATGAACCACATAGCTACCGGTACAGCCCCGAGCCTCGATGGAGAACTACTCCCTCCTCATGGGAGCAGCAGCGTTGATGAAGATGGCGGTGGAGATGGCAGCGGTGTCGATGGAGAAGCCTTCCGGGGCACTTCCCCGTCCGGCGGGTGCCGGAACAGAGACCTGTCCCCCATCTTGGCTTCGCGATGGCGGCGGCTCTGGAAGGTTTCGCGTACCGTGGCTTCTTCCCTCAGGGTTTTCGATGCAGGGGCTTTAAATAGGCGAAGAGGCGGCGCAGGAGGGTCGAAGGGGTGGCGACACCATAGGGCCGCGCGGGGGTGGGCCGCGCCGGCCTATCATCTGGGGCCTATGTGGCCCCCCCTCTGGCGGCTCTCGGGTGTTCTGGATGCTTCCGGGCAAAATAGGAACCTGGGCGTTGATTTCGTCCAATTCCGAGAATATTTCGTACTAGGATTTCTGAAACCAAAAACAGCAGAAAATAGGAACTGGCACTTCGGCATCTCGTCAATAGGTTAGTTCCGGAAAACGCATAAATATGACATATAATGTATATAAAACATGTAGGTATCATCAATAAAGTAGCATGGAACATAAGAAATTATCGATACGTCGGAGACGTATCATAATGCAATGATAATCCATGGAAATCTGAGCTAATTAGGACAAGGTGCGGGCACTATTTGTATTCGATGCATGAGGCTTGCAAATTATAGGAAGTTTTATGCATAACCCATATGAATTATTACTACCATTGACACAATTGTTTCCATGTTTTCAAAATAAAAATCTCTAGCACATGAGTAATCCCTGCTTCCCTCTGCGAAGGGCCTTTCTTTTACTTTATGTTGAGTCAGTTTACCTACTTCTTTCTATCTTAGAAGCAAACACTTGTGTCAACTGTGTGCATTGATTCTTACATGTTTACTTATTGCACTTATTATATTACTTTGTGTTGACAATTATCCATGAGATATACATGTTGAAAGTTGAAAGCAATTGCTGAAACTTAAATCTTCTTTTGTGTTGCTTCAAAACCTCTTACTTTGAATCTATTGCTTTATGAGTTAACTCTTATGCAAGACTTTTTGATGCTTGTCTTGAAAGTACTATTCATGAAAAGTTTTTGCTATATGATTCAGTTGTTTAGTCATTATCTTTTTGTTAGCAATCTATTGCTTTGAATCACTTCATTCATTTCATATGCTTTACAATAATGTTGATCAAGATTGTGTTGGTAGCATGTCACTTCAGAAATTATTATTTTTATCGTGTACCTACTCGAGGGCGAGTAGGAACTAAGCTGTGGGATGCTTGATACGTCTCCAACGTATTTATAATTTCTTATGGTCCATGCTTGTTTTATGACAATACCTACATGTTTTGTTCATACTTTATAATGTTTTTATGCATTTTCCGGAACTAACCTATTAACAAGATGCCGCAGTGCCAGTTTCTGCTGTTTTTGATTTCAGAAAAGTTAGTTTCCAAATATTCTCGGAATTGGACGAAACAAAAGCCCACGGTCTTATTTTCCACGGAGCCTTCCAGAACACCGAAGAGGAGAAGGAGAGGGGCCACGAGGCGGCCACCCCCACCGCGCGCCAAGAGGGGGCGCGCTGCCTATGGGGTGGGCCCCGGGCGCCCCTACGCTGCCCTTCGCCTATTTATTCCTCCCGTCGCGAAAACCCTAGTACAGAGCCACGATACGAAAAGTTACCGAGATTCCGTCGTCAAACCCCATCTCGGGGTTCAAAGATCGCCTCGGCACCCTGCCGGAGAGGGGAATCATCACCGGAGGGCTCTACATCACCATGCCCGCTTCCGGACTGATGCGTGAGTAGTTCATCCTTGGACTACGGGTCCATAGCAGTAGCTAGATGGTTATCATGATCAGGATCATCTATTTGTAATGCTACATGTTGTGTTTGTTGGGTCCGATGAATATTAATACTATGTCAAGTTTATTATTGATCTATTATATATGTGTTATTTATGTTCTTGCATGCTCTCCGTTGCTAGTAGAGGCTCTGGCCAAGTTGATACTTGTGACTCCAAGAGGGAGTATTTATGCTAGATAGTGGGTTCATGTCTCCATTGAATCTGGGGGAGTGACAGAACCCCTAAGGTTGTGGATGTGTTGTTGCCACTAGGGATAAAACATCAATGCTTTGTCTAAGGATATTTGTGTTGATTACATTACGCATAGTACTTAATGCAATTGTCTGTTGTTTGCAACTTAATACTGGAGAGGGTGCGGATGCTAACCTGAAGGTCCACTTTTTAGGCATAGATGCATGCTGGATGGAGGTCTATGTTCTTTGTCGTAATGCCCTAAGTAAATCTCATAGTAGTCATCATGATATGTATATGCATCTCTATTTGTCAATTGCCCAACTGTAATTTGTTCACCCAACATGCTATTTATCTTATTGGAGAGACACCACTAGTGAACTGTGGACCCCGGTCCTTTCTTTTACATCTGAAATACAATCTACTGCAATCACTGTTCTCTGTTGTTTTCTGCAAGCAAACATCATTCTCCACACCATACGTTTAATCCTTTGTTTTCAGCAAGCATGTGAGATTGACAACCTCACTGTTAAGTTGGGGAAAAGTAGTTTGATTGTGTTGTGCAGGTTCCACGTTGGCGCCGGAATCCTGGTGTTGCGCCGCACTACACTCCTCCACCAACAACCTTCGCGTGGCCTTCATCTCCTACTGGTTCGATAAACCTTGGTTTCTTACTGAGGGAAAACTCGCTGCTGTACTCATCATACCTTCCTCTTGGGGTTCCCAACGACGTGTGTTTACTGACAAGGAAAGCGACGCACGTGAAGCCATGCATCCATCCCCTTTAGATAAGGGGATTATGACCAAGAATATATATGTAGCTTCATATGCATCGATTTAGAGATCTAGCTATTTTCTATATATTATGCATGTAAAAAATAATATCGCATTTCCACCATGATTCGAGCACCACAGCCTCCAAACGATGCCGATGCCGATGCCGATATCGGCATGGTCAGAATGGCTATGCTCACCGCCACTGCTAGGTCACCGTCGGGATGCACAATGTTTAGCATAAGAGTCACTTTAGATTAAGCTGTGAAAATAGTCAACTGCCATGGGCTGAGGTGGCCCCTACAGAGCGGCTCTATATTATATTCTCTAAATAAAATAGACGACCACAGCGGAGGAAAACTACAACTAAATAGGGGAAAAAATATCCATTTTGATTAATCCCATGCTTAAAGAACTGGGTTTGTTAGTGCTCAACTAATGATTCCATTTTAATTGTTTCAAGCATGCATGACTTTGGTACCAAAATGTAGATCTCATTTTTTTGAACATTTTGATAAATTATACATATTTTTATGTTTTGAAATTACTTAGTTATGAATTTCCAAAGTATTATTCATTTTAAATCAATTTCTGAAATTTCTGGAAAATATTAAAAATTTGGTAGACCGGATCCACTGTTAGGGTTTTATTAATTATCACAATATTTATGAAGTGATTAAATTCTGACATAGGGCCCTAGCTATCATATATCTAAATTACAGTAATAAAATTAGGAAAAATAATAATAAAATGGATTATGACGTCAACATGACGTCCTGATAATGTCAGCCGATGGGCGCCCGGCCAAGCACAACCATGACAATACAAGTAGCGGGGGGGACGCACGCGAGGGCATGTTTGACGCGCTGCAATGCGAGGAACAAATTGGTGGTGGCGCCGCTTTGGTTTGGTCACCGGAGAATGAACGGCGACGAGGCCGAGCGCTGGCGGGCAGGGGCGCATGACGCGAGGGAGGAATAGAGGCGGAGGGAGAGAGGCGTATTGTGGGTATATTTTATGGGTGTACCATCGACGGTGGCTAGATCCGGCAAGCCCGGGTGGCCCATAGACGGTGATGGTGGCGTATGGCCCATCGGGCGGCCCAGTTGCTACAAATCAAGATGGATGAAGTCCAACCCAGGAACAAGGAGCCGGATCCACCGACCTACTCTGGAAGTCAGATCCGGCCTAGCCCATCAAGGGTAGCCGGATCTAGTACGGCGTATAAGGAAAGGCAGATCCTTGACGTGCACGGCAATGTAATATTCTATAGGTAGGCAAGTTGTATTCCGGCTAGGACTCTCCGTGTAAACCCTAGATCATGTCGCCTTTATAAGCCGGATCCCGGGAGCCCTAGAGGCACAACCACAATTCATTGTAATAACGCGAAAGCGCCCAGATAATTCCAGACAAGCAGCAGTAGGCCCTGTCATCGTGAAGGTGTTCTGAAGCTGGGTAAATCGCATACCACCCTCCCGAGGACTCTCGCCCGATGAACCCTATTTCTTCTCCCCCTTATGAGGATCCATCTTGCGAGGTACCATCGAATAGGCAACGATAGTTGGCACCCACCGTGGGGCCAGCGGCGTCTGGAGGCTGGAACCGGGAGGGTTCCGCCATGGGAAGCTTCAACGACTCCATCGCTGTGGGGCGTGTCCTTTACGCCGCGAACTTTCCGATCGTCCCCCAGGACGAGTGCTGTATTCCGGATAAGACCGACCCCGTCAAGCTCTCCATCGTCCCAATCGGCCGCATTCACATCTTCATCGGCGAGACTGTCGATTCCAACGGAAACGGCCTGGTAAGTAATGCTGACGTGACCGCCGCTGAGCAGGACGCAGTCGCGAAGATCCGATCTGAGTCGCAGGAACTTCCTAATTAATATTCCGCCTTAGATCTAAAAATTTCAAAGCCCACCCAATCTGTCCCTGAGCAGGAAACTACGGTGGAAGACCAATGCAGATCCGCCTGGGTCTCCCAGGTGTTAGAGAAGCAAAGGTGCCACTTCGTGCACTTCCTCGCACATACCGCAGAACCGCCCCTCCTCAGGATGGAGCTGGACCCATGCAGGTTGAGGCTGCCGGAGACAACGATACTCCGGATCAGCAAGAGGTTGCCGGAGACAACAACGCTCCGGATCAGCAAGAGGATGCCGGAGACAAAGAAGAGTCAATACTCGAGAACCTAAGCCCACTACCTGACAACGCATCCTTCATGGACACAGAGGAATACAACATAACTGGGCTGGAGCAAGGAACTGACGCAGAAGCAACTCCGCCCAACGCCGGAATTTCGATCCCGTCGAATCCGGAAGCTCCGCGTCGAGATTGCTCTCGCATCGTGCCGGATCCTGGAGAAGGACGTGGCCTTGACTTCGGGGAAGAGATGTCCATAGAAGAGCTTGCTAGGGCAGCAGGCCGAGGTGCCATTGCGCACTCGGAAATCCTAACCAAGCCAATAACTCCGGAAGAAGCCGCAGATCGGGAAGCTTTAGACATTAGTAACATATGGGTCTTCAATAACGGTATGATACTGACGATTGACAAATCCGTTAGCGATTGTCTTTTTCTATGACGATATGGCGTTTTCGCGTCACGGTTGGCAATTTGGGCCGCTCGGCCCGAAAAATTAGTGACGGGCGAGGTCTAAACGTCAAAGATTGTGCAGAAATGAGCGGGTGGTGGGCGGCCCGAACTGCGGAGCCAGCAGGGGGCGTCACAACAACTGGGCTTCGGGCCGGTTGACACACCTGACCCACAATCTACATGCTTCTGTTCACGTACTTTTCTGTCTGCCCGCACAACAGTCTAAGGCCTGCAGCACTGGGACCCATATTTGTAAGGGGAGACAACCATTGTCTGCACACATGTACCTGGCTGAGCGCGGAGAAGGAAGGATAATTTATGCGATGGAAACACAGCGGAAGTTTTCCCTCAGTAAGAAATCAAGGTTTATCGACCAGTAGGAGAAAAACGTTCTCTCCCGAGGTGTTGCAAACCAACTCGTGGCAGGGCGCATTGCCGGCGTCAGCAGCAACATGGAGACCTGCACACAAACAACCAAGTACTTTGTCCCTAACTTTCAGCGAGGTTGTCAAGCTCACTGATTTTGCTGAAAACAAAGGATTAAACGAACCGTGTGGAAGAAGAATTGTTTGCATAGAACAGAACACGAAAATGTTGTAGAAGATTGCAATTAAAAGAAGAAGGACCGGGGTCCACAGTTCACTAGAGGCGCCTCCCAATAAAATAAATATGTTGGGTAAACAAATTACAGATGGGCAATTGACAAACAGAGATTCTACGCTAATGGTTGGTGCAGAATACATGCTATGAAAGTATGCGGGCATTACAACAATATACATAGACCGTAATCCAACTGCATCTATGACTAATAATCCACCTTCAGGATTGCATCCGCGACACCCTCCAGTATTAAGTTGCAAGCAACGGACTATCGCTTTAAGCAATGTGTGTAAAGTAAACGATGAAACTACCCTTGAATAGAACACCGTTGTTTTCTCCCTAGTAGCAACAACACATCTACAACCGTAGAGAACAAGGTCACTTCCCATGGTTAAATAGAGGCATGAACCCACTATCGAGTATAAATACTCCCTCTTGGAGTCGCTAGCATCTACTTGGCCAGAGCATCTACTAGAAACGGAGAGCATGCAAGATCATAATAACATAATACATAATCTCAACCAAAGCAATCTCTCTATAAATCGGATCCACATCAAACCAACATGTAGCAATTACAAATAGATGATCTTGATCATGTTAGGAAGCTCACAAGATCTATACATAAAGCACAACAAGGAGAGGACAACCATCTAGCTACTGCTATGGACCCATGGTCTCGTGGAGGACTACTCACGCATCACCTCGGATGAAGACATGGCGATGTAGAGGCTTCCGGCGGTGATTTCCCTGTCCGGCAAGGTGCCAGGATGGACTGCAGAACCCTCCCGAACTAGGGTTTCGGTTGACGGCGGCGTCGGAACTTTTCGTGGATGGAGGCTCCCTTCTTCGGGGTTTTCCCAATACGAGGAATAAATAGGCAAAAGGGCGGAGCAAACGAGGCGACGAGGCGCCAAGGGGCCGGCGCGGGGTGGGGCCACGCCTGCCCTATGTATTGCCACGTGGCAGCTCTCCTGCGCTGTCCTTCTGGCCCGTCTCGTCCCGAAAAATAAGACTCTGGGCTTTTTTTTTGTCCAATTCCGAGAAACTTTCATGTACAACTTTTCCGAAACACAAAAACAGCAGAAAACAGGAACTGGCACTGTGGCGCTGCGTTAATAGGTTAGTCCCAGAAAATGCTAAAAAGTGTGGAAAAGTGCACATAAAACATATAAGAATTGTAACAAAACAAGCATGGAGCATCAAAAATTATAGATATGTTTGGGACGTATCAACATCCCCAAGCTTAACTCCTGCTCGTCCTCGAGTAGGTAAGTGATAACAAACAAATAATTTTTGAGGTGACATGCTGTCACACTACTTTGATCAATCTAAGTGTAAAAGCAAACATAGCTGGAATCATAGAATCCTAACATAAGCATGATAGATATAATCAAACAATGAAACTTAATAACCATGCTAAAACATGAATAGTAATCAAACAAAAGAAAATGTATAACGTGCATGGAAAGCAAAGTGATTGTCAAGAGCATAGCATAGATACATAATAAAGTGGTACTCAGCTTGTCCCATAAGTGGAAGCAAAACATAAATGCTTGGACACCTTTAAAAGATTATAAGGATGACTAGAAACAAAAAGTTTGAACAAGCAATACCATAATTATGAATCAATCAATAAAATCTTGGGACCATGCACATAAAACTAAGAATGAAAACTATGCTCTCATAAGTGGTGCATAAACTAGAAGGTGGAGACTCAACATAAAAGTAAAAGAAGGTCTCTCTTTGAGAGGCAAGTAAGATCACTCATGTGCTAGAGATTTTTATTAAACAACAAGAGTATAAAATGCACTTTTGAGAGGTGGATGATGTCAACGGTAAGTACAAAGCATATGGGTTGTGCAAAAGTGCTACTTCTAAATCGCAAGCCTCATGCATAATTGCTACTAGTGCTCACACCTCGTCCTACTCACCTCGGATCACCATTAGCTCTCATCACATACAAGTTGTTTTAACCGAGTATCACAAAGGGGTACCCCCGTGCCTCCTGTACAAAGGTCCTAGGAGATGCATTGCTTTTGATTTCTCATTTTTAAAGCATCTTCAACTTGGGACATCCATACCGGGACGACACGAGCAACAGATAAATGGACTCCTCTTATTTTTTTATTGCTAGAAGCTTTCTCATAAGAGATTGAGGATTTGTCCAACTGAAACTTCCACCATGATACATGGCTTCGGTTAGCGGCCCAATGTTCTTCTCTAACAAAAATGTATACTCAAACTATTTTGCATGGATAATCTCCTTCATTTCAGACAAGATGAACATGCATAGCAACCCACATGATATTCAGCGGCAAAGCACGCTGAGGTGTCCCCAGTATTTCAATGGTTATCACACAACAAGCAACTTAAAAGAGCTACGGTTACACAAGGAACACACGCTAGGCACAATAGTCATTTTTGACTACTTTCCCATGAGCAACAAAAATATAATACTTTGAAATTTAAAGGTAGCACATGAGCAAACTACTATGGAATGGCAATGAAATACCACATATAGGTAGATATGGTGGACACTTTGGCATATTTTGTTTTTGGTGGTTGGATGCATGAATAAAATACTCACACAAATGGAGGCTAGAAAAAGACCGGGTGCGACCAACTAAGAGAGCATAATGGCCATAATCATGCACAGCGACAAAATATATTAATCAAAGCATAAAGTGATACACAAGTTGCAAACTAAATGATCATAGAGGCAAGAATTGACTGGAATGTAGTCATAACATGTTGCAAAACATGTGCCAAGTCGACCCAAATAAAAACATTCGCAGGAGAATATATACCACAATATTATGCTTTTCTATTGTATGCTAAAAACAATGCATGAAACCTTCAATGGCACACTAAACACTCTCAGTATTTGAGACTAATCATAATGAAAACATAATTAACAAGCTCATCATGAGAATAACATCTAGCAAGATATGCAAAAATAACTATGCCATAGTCTAAAAATGCTTCCATTTGCATCACATACACATAAAACTTTTTTCATGCTTCCAACGCCAACCAAATGAAACCAAACAACTCTCATATATGAAAAACAAGTAAATGTCCAGAGAGCTATTGAAACTCAAATAAATGTAAAAGTGGAGCGTGTCTCTCTCCAACGCAAAATGCATAACAGTGGAGCGTGTCTCACTCCAAAATAAACATGCAAAACAGCGGAGCGTGTCTCACTCCAAAGTAAATATGCAAAGCGGTGGAGCGTGTCTCACTCCGAAGTAAACATGAATGATGGGATCCAACTTTATTGAAAGTAAACACACAGCAAAAAGTAAAGACGCTCCAAGGATAACACATATCACATGAAGGAATAAAAATATAGCGTGTTGAAAAATGACCTGGTGCTTTTTGTTGATGAAGAGGGGATGCCTTGGGCATCCCCAAGCTTTGACGCTTGTACTTCTTGGATATTTCTTGGGGGGTCCAGGGGACATCCCCAAGCTTGATCTCTTGTCCATGCTTCATCTTATTGCATCATTCTTCTCTCCCTACACTTGAAAACTTCCTTCACACAAAACTCAACACAATTGATTAGCAACATTAGTGCAAATAAAAATATATCAAACCAGCAAGGCTTCAGTAATGGCACATATCAAACACTCATTTTAACATATGCTACTGTAGCTACTTCTTCCCAAAGCTCTTTTTCACAAAAGAACTCAAAAAGACGAAGCATAAGACGCAAATGCAAAACATGGCAGAAATCTGTCAAAACAGACCAGCAGGCAAAGATCGAAATTAAAGAAATAGTTATGTTGCTCAAATCGAAAAATGCTAAACTAACGAAAGTTAGCTAACATACTGGGGCATAATAACAAAAATTTCAGCTCAAAATAACGTTCTGGCGATTTTTAAGAATTTTTTCGTGACCAGCACAGAATCTGTTTCAGAATTGCAAATACCCCAAACACTGCTTTCTTTCTATTAGAGGCTACCCTTGGCACAAAAACGAAATAAAAATGATAAGAAGAGGTTATTACAGTAGCAATAACTTCCAAGACTCAACAAAGCAAAAATAACAGAAATAAAACATGGGTTGTCTCCCATAAGCGCTTTTCTTTAACGCCTTTGAGCTAGGCGCAGAAGGGGTGCAAATCAAGTATTATCAAGAGGTGGCTCATCAACACCATAAGTTGTCCTATAAATAGATTCATAAGGTGACTTATTTCTTTTTCTACGGAAGTGTTCCATACCTCTTTTGAGTGGAAATTGATAACGAATTATTCCATCTCTCATATCAATGATAGCACATGCAGTTCTAAGAAACGGTCTTCCCAAAATAATAGGGCATGAAGCATTGCATTCAATATCCAAAACAACAAAATCAACGGGGACATAATTATTATTCACTTGTATAAGAACATTATCAACTCTCCCCAAAGGTTTCTTTGCAGCAACATCAACAAGAAGAACATCCAAATAACATTTTTCTAATGGTGGCAAGTCAAGCATATCATAAACTCTTTTAGGCATAACAGAAATACTTGCACCAAGATCACATAAAGCATTACAATCAAATTATTCTACTCTCATCTTAATAATAGGTTCCCAACCATCTTCTAACTTTTTAGGAATTGAAGCCTCATGTTTCAACTTCTCTTCCCTCATTTTCATAATAGCACTAGCAATATGCTTTGTAAGAGCAACATTTTGTTCACTAGCATTGGGAGTTTCAGCGAGATTTTGCAAGAACTTTATAACTTCAGTAATGGTACAACTTTCAAAATCAAAATCATTGCTATCAAAAATAAAAGGACAATTATCTCCCACACCTCTAAAAATTTCAGCACGCTTGTCGGGAACAGTTTTAATGGGTTTATACACTTTTCTATGTGGAGTGGGGACTTTTCCTACATTTTCGATTTTTCTAGTAGTAGTAGGAGGTTTGCTAGCATTCAAAGGTTTAGTATTACTATTGGTGGTGATTGTGTAAACCTTGGCTAAATTATTTTCTCTAGCCATCTCATCTTCTCTTTCCCACCTAGCATGCAATTCAGCTAACAACCTCATATTGTCATCAATTCTAACTTGAATAGCATTTGCTTGAGAAAAAGTTTTATTCTCAGTATTATCATGAGGAACAACCTTTAATTTAAGAAGATCAACATCAAGAGCAAGGCTATCCACTTTAGAAACAAGAGCATCTATTTTGCTAAACTTTTCCTCCACATATTTATTAAAAGCAGTTTGTTTACTAATAAAATCTTTGAGCATACCCTCAAGTTCAGAGGGAGCACTCCTATTTCTGTTATAAGAATTACCATAAGAGTTACTAAAACCACTTCCATTGTTGGGAGGATACGGCCTATAATTATTGCTACCAAAATTATTCCTATAGGCATTATTATTAAAATTGTTGCTCTTAATAAAATTCACATCTACATTTTCTTCTTGAGCAACCAAAGAGGCTAAAGGGACATTGTTTGGATCCATAGGAGCATTATTATTTGCAAGCATTGACATAATAGCATCAATCTTATCACTCAAAGTAGAAGTTTCCTCAACAGAATTTACCTTTTTACCTTATGGAGCTCTCTCGGTATGCCACTCCGAATAATTTACCATCATATTGTCCAGAAGTTTTGTAGCCGCCCCAAGGGTCATAGACATAAAAGTGCCTCCAGCAGCTGAATCCAATAAGTTCCTTGAAGAAAAATTTAGTCCTGCATAGAAGGTTTGAATAATCATCCAAGTAGTCAGTCCATGAGTGGGACAATTTTCAACCAAAGATTTCATTCTTTCCCAAGCTTTGGCAACATGCTCAGTATCAAATTGTCTAAACTTCATAATATCACTTCTCAAAGATATAATTTTAGCAGGAGGATAATATTTTCCAATAAAATCATCTTTGCATTTAACCCAAGAATCAATACTATTTCTAGGCAAAGATAGCAACCACTCCTTAGCTCTACCTTTTAATGAGAAAGGAAACAATTTCAACTTAATAATATCACCATCTACATTCTTATATTTTTGCATCTCACATAGCTCAACAAAATTGTTGAGGTGAGAAGCAGAATCATCAGTACTAACACCAAAAAATTGCTCTTTCATAACAAGGTTCAACAAGGCAGGCTTAATCTCATAAAAAGCTGCTTCAGGAGCAGGTGGAGCAATGGGTGTGCAAATAAAATCATTGTTGTTGGTGCTAGTAAAATCACACAACTTAGTATTCTCAGGAGTAGCCATTTAATAAAAATAATGCAAGCAACAGAAATAAAAGCTATACTATTTTTTTGGATTTTCGATATAAAATGCAAACAAGATAAAAATAAAATATGCAAGCAAAACAATAACAAAGTAAAAGAGTTGAGAGTGAGAGACTCCCCTCGCAGAAGAGATGCTTTTCTCCCCGGCAACGGCGCCAGAAAAAGTCTTTGCTGAGCGCGGAGTTGATGAAGGAGAATTTATGCGCAACGTTGAGTGGAACCCCAAGAGGAAGGTATGATGAGCACAGCAGGAAGTTTTCCCTCAGTAAGAAACCAAGGTTTATCGACCAGTAGGAGAAAAATGTTCTCTCCCGAGGTGTTGCGAACCAACTCGTGGCAGGGCGCACTGCCGGCGTCAGCAGCAACGTGGAGACCTGCACACAAACAACCAAGTACTTTGTCCCCAACTTTCAGCGAGGTTATCAAGCTCACTGGTTTTGCTTAAAACAAAGGATTAAACGAACCGTGTGGAAGAAGAATTGTTTGCAGAGAACAGAACAGGAAAATGCTGTAGAAGATTGCAATTAAAAGAAGAAGGACCGGGGTCCACAGTTCACTAGAGGCGCCTCCCCAATAAAATAAATATGCTGGGTAAACAAATTACATATGGGCAATTGACAAACAGAGATTCTACGCTAATGGTTGGTGTAGAATACATGCTATGAAAGTATGCGGGCATTACAACAATATACATAGACCGTAATCCAACTGCATCTATGACTAATAATCCACCTTCAGGATTGCATCCGTGACACCCTCCAGTATTAAGTTGCAAGCAACGGACTATCTCTTTAAGCAATGTGTGTAAAGTAAACGATGAAACTACCCTTGAATAGAACACCGCTGTTTTCTCCCTAGTAGCAACAACACATCTACAACCGTAGAGAACAAGGTCACTTCCCATGGTTAAATAGAGGCATGAACCCACTATTGAGCATAAATACTCCCTCTTGGAGTCGCTAGCATCTACTTGGCCAGAGCATCTACTAGAAACGGAGAGCATGCAAGATCATAATAACATAATACATAATCTCAACCAAAGCAATCTCTCTATAAATCGGATCCACATCAAACCAACATGTAGCAATTACAAATAGATGATCTTGGTCATGTTAGGCAGCTCACAAGATCTATACATGAAGCACAACAAGGAGAGGACATCCATCTAGCTACTGCTATGGACCCATGGTCCCGTGGAGGACTACTCACGCATCACCTCGGATGAAGACACGGCGATGTAGAGGCCTCCGGCGGTGATTTCCCTCTCCGGCAGGGTGCCGGGATGGACTGCAGAACCCTCCCGAACTAGGGTTTCGGTTGACGGCGGTGTCATAACTTTTCGTGGATGGAGGCTCCCTTCTTTGGGGTTTTCCCGATACGAGGAATAAATAGGCGGAAGGGCGGAGCAAACGAGGCGACGAGGCGCCAGTACAAGGGCCAGGCACGACCACGGGTGGGGCCACACTTGCCCTATGTATTGCCACGTGGCAGCTCTCCTGCGCGTGTCCTTCTGGCTCCGTCTTTGTCCCGGAAAAATAATACTCTGGGCTTTTTTTCGTCCAATTCCGAGAAACTTTCATGTACAACTTTTCTGAAACACAAAAACAGCAGAAAACAGGAACTGGCATGGCGGCACTGCGTTAATAGGTTTGTCCAAGAAAATGCTAAAAAGTGTGGAAAAGTGCACATAAAACATATAAGAATTGTAACAAAACAAGCATGGAACATAAAAAATTATAGATACGTGTGGGACGTATCAGTACCTGGCCTGCAGCACTCAGGCCCACATGTCAGGTACCGACACGACCCACCTGTGTGGGGCCACCCGTTCCGATAGCCTCCAGGCATGCGAAGTGGACCAGAACTGTCAGTACCACCAAAATGGGTTCCACATGTCAGTTGCCATGCCAATTTTTTTCGCACGTACCAGCACAAGTGTCTACCTGCCGTCAATTCTGGACGCATGGCCCCACAGGTCAGAGCTTGCTGGGCCTACATAATACTTTGGGCCTACGTGGGTCCTAGGTTCCATTCCCGTTGGGACCACATGGAGATGTGGCGTGGCCCCGCATGTCAGAGTTTCGATGGGCCCGCATGTCAGAGTTTGGTGGGTCCTCGTGTCAGAGCTTACAGGGCCTACATACTTTGTCGGGCCTACATGGGTTCCAGGTGCCATTCCCATTTGGCCTACATGGAGATGCGTCAATTCTGGACGCGTGGCCCCGCATGTCAGAACTGGACCACCTGTCGTGTCTCCATGGTGGATCCCATATGTCAGTTTACACGTGTCGAACAGACTGGGCCAAAATAACTATCCCATCTTGCTGGGTTGAACCTATAAAAGAATCTGGTTTCCAAATTTCAGGATAGAAGACAACAAAGGCCTATTTTGCTAAATTAGTATGGCCTGATTTAGGCCCCTCTAGCCTCCGAGCACCTGATTCTTGGATCCAAATGAAATACGGCGAAATATGGGCCACCTTTTACTTGGGCCGGTTTGGGATTGTTGTCCGAAGAAAGTGAATGTACTTTTGTGTTCAACGGCCGATAAACGCCTATCACCTATTACTTGGTATCCGAATGAACTGGGTGTCCTTTTATATATATGCTGCAGATCCTGTGTTTCAAACTTTACTCCAACAATGCACATAACAAACATTTCGCATAATAAATGTTTCAATTATGGAACTATTGACCAACACATTCGTCTACAACTATCGAGAAAAGACACATCGCAACTACAATGAGCCCTTCCATCACGTATGAAGAAGGCAACATTAGGTGCCAGAAAAGGGGTGGCTAACCGAAGCCTTGATATGAGCAACAATTCATCTACTCGATAGTACCATCAACATCCTCCTCAACGGGTAGCTGACCACGCATGTCCTCGATCCTCATTAGCAGCACATTGATATAACCCAAGGTGGATCTTACTTCTGTGTTGGACTCATGCAAGGTTTCAAGGGCCTCATTGAGGTCCCTGCGTGCCTACACGAGATCAATCGCAACCTGATTCCACTTGCCAACAACGTCGACATTCTGTGCGCGGAGGTCCTGGATGGAAGTCTTATCTCTCTCCATAGTCACAATGTTCTCCTCCTGAAGCTTGGACAACTTATTAATCTCCAAACACAGCATGTTGCGTTCCACGCGAAGATCATTCACCTCTTGCTTATACAAATTAGCGCACCCAACAATTTCATCCAGGTCGTGCCTGAGATGGGTAATATTCTCTTGAAGCCGGCAGGTGTTGGCGATGGATTGCAATAAAACATAGAAACACCATAAGCCTAAGATGGTAATATTCTCTTCACGAAAAGTACCCTAGGTTCCAAATTTGTAGACGCGGCTTTTTTTTCTTTCAGAAATGTGGGAGCCTACACGGTTTAATATGTCTAGAAAAATGCGTATCATGCGTATCATGGATTCAGGTGCAGGCTTTTTCTTCACGAAATGTGGGAGCCTACTCCAAAACTGAATAACAATGGATTTAGACCACATGCGACAAGACTTAAAGAAGAGACGACCAACATAATTGCAGCAAAATTCAGTGGAACAACATGGTTCTTAGGTACAATCAACAAAACTGAACATAACTATACATAAGACTTGGACAACGGATTTTCATAGATGGAACCAACATATTCTTCTCACAGATAATAGGTTTCCAGAGCAGACGCCAAAGGATTCTTTCCTTCTCAGGCACAACAGCTTTTCAGATATGACACCAACCAACCGATTCCATGTCTATCTTTATCACAACGTATAATCAGCTTGGGTGTTACAACAATCTGAAGAAAAAAGTACATTAATAAACAAATATCAAACAATGGAAGCTAGACTAGCAGAATTTTAATGAAAGAAGTCAAGTGAAAGTTAACAGAAGGAGAGACATACATCCTCATCCGTTCAAGTTAAGATTACATAACCACGACTAGACCTACTATAGGGCCCAAGGGGTGGCTGACCAGCATAGCCTTTTGTGCAGTGTCACCGAAATAGTTTCAGTAGCAGCAACTTGCACTAGTAACATTTAGCTAGTCCATAACGATTTTAGTTCGTCAGCGAATGTGCAAAATCCGTCATGGAGGCCTCATCCTGACGGTTTGCGGGACCGTGGCGGATCTCGCATCATAGATGGCCAGACTAGCGGTTAGGAAAGTGCGTCACAGATCCATGACGGGTAGGTCCAAGCCCAAAGCCCAGCCGGCTCGGACCGTTGTGATGGACTTACACCTTGTCGGGCGGTCCCCCTGTACCCGACCGATGTGTCAGCCAATGATTGGGCCATTATTACGGTCGGGTGATATTGTTTTGTCGCCTAGAATATTCTCATCGATGCGGTGGCTTGCCCCGTGGAGGACACGTGGCAGCATCTGCTCTGAAATAAACTAACATCATTGCGACAAATGTGCCACTAGATTCATGACACGTGGCATCATACAGCAGGTGGGCCCGATAGGACATGGGCCTTGAGGCCCGTTAGGCGATGGGCCTTGAGGCTCGTTAGGCGGTGGGCCTGGAGGCCTGATAGGCGATGGGCCTTCAGGCCCATTAGGCGATGGGGCTTTAGGCCCATTAGTCTATGGGCCTTGAAGCCCATTAGTCGATGGGCCTTGGGGTTCGTTAGGCGATGGGCCTTGAGGCCCATTTTTGATGGGTCTTGAGGCCCGTTGGTTGATGGCCCTTGGAGGCCCGTTAGTTGGTGGGCCTTACGTCCCGTTAGTCGGTCGATCTTGAACCTCTTAGTTTATGGGCCTTGGGCCGTTATTTGATGGACCTTCAGGCTCGTTAATTTGTGAGCCTTTAGGCCCTATATTTGGTGGGTCTTGAATCCCTCTGATCGTGGGCCTTGAGCCCGTTTGTTGATGGGCATTGAGGCCCGTTAGTTGATGGATCGGCTCGTTTAAAATTGCCTCTTATGCAACCCATTAAAATTCAATTTCTTAATTTTCGTATAACCAATATACCCACAAGAGCATGCTAAAACTAAAAACGCTACATTATTACATTCAGGAATATAATTTACATATTAAGATAATTACAGTTATGCAATAACATCAGATCAGAGTTCAGCGTGCACAGTAGCACCAAGATATCTCTTCAACATGACCAGAACAGCTTAAGCAGCATCAAAAAACATTTCCAGCGTTGAGCATAGCACGACCTGTGTGAACCACGTTATTAGGGTTATGCAGTCTACCTTTACTTAAGCATGAGAAACCTTTAAATCTTTGCCGACATCGTAGCCTGCTTTTGTAATCTTTCCTTTGCCTTGGTTGTCAGCTGATTAATTTGATCCCTCTGGATCTTGGCAACATTGGACAGCTCTACACTTGCCAACTTCTCCTTCTCCAGTTCTGCAGCAAGCTTGCTCATTCTGGATCGAGAGGAGTTATGTGTGACCCCTACTGAAGAAATGTAGGCTGGGAAGTTTTCCTCGAGAGGACCTCGTAAACAACCTGGGCCTCAGTCTTGCGTTGTCCGTCTGCTGTAGGTACACACAGCTCATATTCCATCTCAGCCTTATTTTACAATGAAGAATTATGGTTAGGAGATGCAGGATATAAGATAAACGTTACTGACAACTCTTTGAAAGATGGCTTACAATTGCATCCTTTGTCGGGGTGGAGAAGCCGTTATGTCGGCTCAAGTGGCACTCTTTGAACATATCCAGAGGACTAAGTTCTTTGCCGTTGTATTTGTCCTTCTGAAAAAATAACATAAATAGGTGATCAGCTTAAAGGTTTCAGGTGTACATAAAATCTACAGTTTCCGCTAGCGACCATGTGCACTATAGTTACCATAGCTGGAATTCAATTCAACTTGCTCTGTAAATGACGTTATTGTGAAATAAATAAAATGCAATCCATCCTAAAAAAACAGGGAACATCATCTAGCACGTGCGTTGAGCGCAACAACAAACTTATATAACCAACAAACTTGAAATACTCATCACATCACAGTTTTATGTTGTGACAGTTCGTGACTTACCACGTTTTTCAAGTGCGCGACATAGCTGCGTGATCCGATTGCCGGATGGATCAGGACCTTAGCACGGTTGAATTTGTTTTTCTCACTGATTTCCTGCTGGATGGTATAATTAGTAATGGTACTCATAGTCAAGCTTCATGCACAAGAAAATGCAGTCATAAGTCAGAACTGAGGAAAGGGCTAGTCAATTCAATTAACAAGATCATTTGCCATAATTAAGCATGTAATGTACCAGCTTCGATTTGCATAAAATAACTGACCTTCATCTTGGGATCCATCCAGTGCTGCACAAGCTCATTCCACTCAACGTCGTTCATCGAACTGACATGACTTTCTTTCGGTACATCGCAGAGAAGACGGTTATCAAAGTACTTTCTTTTAAGGACATGCCGTTGGTGCTTAACACCTATCTGAAGATACCTCTTGCAAGCTGCTTTTACTGGTGAAACATTTATATCCATATCAAACCTAACCTAGTGGCATGGAAGAACATGCATAAGAATGGAAATCTCTGAATCAACAACATTATATAAATATTGTAGAGGAGCAAAATGCCTAAGATGGACTCACCGAAACTCTGTGGTAATAGTCAGAGAGGAGCCTACTATCCCCCTTATATTTTTTTCTTGTGCAAGCGCACATGCACATGGTTCTTGACTTCATTGTGGCATTCAGCTGCAAACTTTGCAGCGACAAAAGGTGACACTGGCCTCATCATACCTTTTTGAATGACAACTGCCAGTTTGCCAGCCACCACTACACATGTAAACAATTAATGAGGTAACAATAATGGTACTACAAACAGAATATGGAATAAACAGACTAAATACACTAAGCATGCATGCCTTTATCCCCATTACTATTCAGGGTTGCCTCCTCATGGTTAGCATCCATCCAGTGACTGACTATGTCCACAAAGACATGCCTAGTAGCATCATTACCTGTGTTCAAGGGAAGCAGCCTGAGTGTGTCATCGTGCAATAGAAGGTAACATAAATGCACATAAGAACTTGACAGTACAACATGCTAAATGTAGTAAGAACTTGATTGTACATGTTGCCTTCAGCGAGAGAAGGGTTTAAACAAAGGGATCTTCGACACACTGAGATTGGATTTGATTTGCACGTAGGAGGTGCCGGATCTGGAAATGAACTCTTGGCGCTCATCAGGGTCAGAAGTCCGGTTAGCCTCTTGTTGTTGCTGGCAGTTATTGTTCCCGGGTAATAACTACAACATTGATCAATTAAGCTAGCATGAAAATGATAGATTGTCCTTCGCAATAATACATAAACAAGATGAGACAAGTTGTAAATGCAGGAACTAGCACCTTAGCTGATGAGAGAGCATAGGAGGCCTCACGGATATTGTTAGTACGAGTGCAAGATTATAGTCTCCTTCAGGTGGCTGGGATGATGATACTCCCTTTTTGCCGTAGCTGTTGAGCCTCCTCTTTTACTAATTTCTATTGTTTTCCTCCATTTCAGCATGAGATGCCAGCAACATTTCTAGGCTGCTACAAATACAAAGACAAAAATAAACGTACATTATGATGTGCTTGCTGTCAAGCTTTATGCAGTCAACTCAACCAATAATCCGAACTTATGGACAAGGCTAGTCCAATCCATAGCAAGAAATAGACGAACTAATAGGATGCGAAATAACTCAAAAGAAACGATTTACCAAATTCTATATGGGATACTATTTAGCCGAAACGGTGAAGATGTTGCCCCAGACGATGGAGGACCGTGGTCTTTGCATAACGCGACAACGCTGCGTCCGGCGATCGACGGGGACGAGTAGCGGCAGGCGGCAGTGGATATATCCGGAGGGGGATCTAGGGTTAGTAGAGATGACGAAAACTGCGTCTGAGCCTCAGTTGGATTCAGATTGGAAACGATTGTCATGTGGCCATAGTTTACAGTTACTTCAATACCCTTGCCCTCCCGAAAATGTTCTTCATTAGTTCTGCAAGCCAGGTGGGTAGAATGGCCATTTCGCTGGATGAAATTGGTCTGGCGCCAACTTTTTGGAGCCAACACAGTTCAAATTTCTAACATGCGAATCCGCAGTCATGGACTTGGCACCGAAGTTGGGTTGCGAACACACCTCTACCTGAAGGGACATAGCCCAACAGGTTCGTAGTTCCTGCAAAATACTACTGCCATTCCATTACATTTTTTTCGCATTCGAAGTTTATTGGCCAAATTCTAGAATTACAATCACTCAAAAAAGTATCAGCGAGAAAACCCGGGATATAGTATCCACAAACCCGGGAAAATGTTTCAGTAACTAAAATAATATAAACTAACTAATATGGGATAGTCGGAAACAATATTTTCTTGCCAAAATTTAGTGAATTTTTGACCTTTTAATAATATTGGAAAAATGCAGTAATAAAAAGAAGACAAAACAAAAAAATCTGCGAAAGTTCGAAAATAATTGTACATGTCATTTGAAAGTTATATCACTTTTTGTGAGATTAGCCTAAAATTTGATGAAAAAATGAACTTCTAAAATAAAATAAAAATTGTAGTATTTGAAAGGGTATGTGTTCAATCTTGGAAATTGATACAACCTGGAATAAAAAAGTATTGGTGGTCCCCGATCATCTGATTTGCTCTTAAATAGCTTAATCTTACAAATAGTTGGTGGCATGTGCAAAAAACATGTGAAGTCAGTGTTTTGTGCAACGAGAACAACATCAATAAGTGGTGGCTTGTGCAATTTTCTCCCATCTACGGTACTCCCCCGCGAAGATTCCTTCCCTACATTTTGCTTATTTCCAACATCTCTCGAATAATATTCTTATCTAGTTGGAGCAGAGAGGAGAGGAGGGAGATAGGGAGTGGGCTCCAACTATTTCTCGTAGGCACTTTGTGAAAGTGAAAGGTGGGCCATATATATATTCGAAACGTATTACTAGTACATTTTTATAACTCACTATGGTACAGTGTAGCTCTATGTTTGCTCAAGATGACTTACCACACTCACTTTATAGCTAGCAGTTGGCTATACTATTATATACTTGATCTAAGGCATGGCGAGGGGACACCTCCACAAACGCAATCCATATGGGAGAGGGGGGTCTCCGTTGGGGGCAAATAGGGGACGGGGCCAATGATATCTTACATGTGACATGGTACCGCTTCTAAAATTCAAATTTACAAGCATATAAAGATTTGAAAAATTGGGGGTGTTCACAAGATGTGTACTTACATCCCTTGGAAATTTCAAACACAAATTCAAAATAAACACACAGATAAAAAAGGACATGTTTCTATGTGAATATTGTCATTTTGTGCTTTTTGTCTTCTTGTCGCGCTATTTATGTAATATTTTTCAATTTCGTTTTTTCTTGCATATTTCAAAATTTTATTTGCAAATTCTAGGAATTGTAGTCAACATAATATGAACGTTTAAAAATTTATTTTTATTCGAAAAAGTATAACTTTGAACTTTAAATAGTAATATCATGGTATATCTTGTAGTCAAAGATATACTGTTGGAGCAAGTTTCTTCCATCTCTCTCCCCTAATAAACTTAGCCGGAGTACACCTGGAAATTCATGCATGAAATTGTCTAGAACTGAACTAACAAGGCAACAAAAACAATTCGTAATTAAAAAAATATTTCTCTTCTCATGCAACATCAAAGAAAATGTTACGAAATACACCTACGCTAACGGGTCAAATCCGATTTAACAAATCCGATCAGGTGCCCCAATCAAGATACCACATCGGATGGTCAGCATGCATGGTGCCCATGCTCCTTGGTGCCCCAGTTGAGCTTCCTATAGGTAAACTAATTGGGGCACCATGGTGCCCAGGCTCCCTGATCTCCCACCGTTCAATTGATCCAGAGGCAGATGAAATGAATCCAGGTTTATTTTGTGATTGAACCCGTTAGCACAACAGAAAACCCGTTTTGTAGCCTGATCCAACATTTCCCAAATCTTTCCATATTTGATTCGCATGGCAACTCCAATGGATGATTCCAGAATATTAGCATTTATCGTTTTGCATGCATGCACCATGATTGAAAATTTTAGATACCCGGAATGAAAAAATCAGGCTAGTACTCTCTTACCATAGAAACGCTGGCCCATTTAATGTATTTTCAATTAGCCGTGATTTATGTGTCCTTGTTGCCTTTTCTGCTTATATTTGAACTCATATCTCCCGGCTATTTATAAGGTGCCAGTCAGGGACGAAATTCATGCCAAATTATTGCATTCCTATCTACCTCATACGCCTCCACGTTTTTGAATTCTTCTTGGCCGAGGTATGTCTTGTGGCTGCTGTGCATGATGTCTTGTTAATCTTCACCATCAGATCCATTAGCATTTACATTTTTTTTTGTTAAATCACATGTATCTTGATGCCCACGCTGCAGAGGTGTGCTAGTGCAACAACTCCAATAAAGAATCATGTTCAGCATACACTCATCCCATGCTAATTTCAGGTATTATACTTACATAACATGGATTTTGGGCCTCTGAATATTAAGCACGAGCATTTCCCAAGAATAGCAGAATACGGTCGTGATGCAATTAAAGTAAGAATGAATCTTGACCTTAAAGAAAAGGGTTTGTACAACAAGCATACCCAGTTTAGAAAGATGTTGGTAAATAGGTATACTTTATATTTGAGAAAAAAATTCATCTAAGATTTTGCACATACCTATATTACCTACAATTGCAACAGTCAAGTGATGTCTGCTATCGTTGATCTTCAGCGAGCACTAGGTCCACCGCAACAACTGAAAATGCTCCTGGTCCATCAAATGTCGGTCCTGGTGGAATTCAGGTATTCTTACAGTAATTCAATCACATGGAACAAAAATAGTGTGTACAATGTAGTAACATTTATTTATTGCTATCAGTTTGTCCAACACGCTTACCAAATCATTAAGCAGCAACAACAGATGAATAATGTTTGGAAATCATGCATTGCACGGATGTAGATGGCAAAGAATCAGCTTCTGAAGGTGGCACAAGCGTTCAATGTTGTTGACAGCCTTGAGAGTGTCAGTCTAAATGCAGACAATGTTGGCATTGGGAAAACAAGCTACAAAACGGACAAAATGTCAACAAATTTGTTGTCATTCCTGAGAATAAAAATTCATTGTAATAAGTAGTACAATTTTTTTGCTTGAAACAATGTTCTTATGATTTGTAAGAGAGCCTTTCTTGTAGTAAGTATATTATGTTTACTTCTAGAATTTATATGGTATTTACAAAGGTTCCTAAGATATGCAATAACTCAACCAATACCTAGATCACTCAATACCTGCACGAACCAACAAATAGTGGTACCCCAATTTCTCATCATACCTCGCTACGTTGAGTCTGGTAACTTGATACATGGATACCGGTATCGTAGGTATGATATGACTTGAGTTACCCACGACTCTTACAATGTAGGTACTGGTATTTAATAAATATGCTCATACCTGTGATACCCTCTTCAGCTATAATACTCATTGTACAATACCTTGATACCTATACATGTATACCTCAAAACCGGTACCTCGAAACCAGTAACTCATGTACGAAAAGACTTGAATTACTTGTGATGCTAAAAATAAAGGTACTAGTATTTTCAAAACATACCTACCATTGACTTTACTACTTGGTATCTACTTCCAACATACTGTCATACCACAAGTTAACCTCGTTAACTATGACATTACTCAGTCAATACATCGACACTACTAGGAAATATCCTACCATTGGAGCACGTATTTAGTGAACTGCTGGCGCAACCCGGTACGCCAGTGGTAACTAGCTACCGCCGGTGCACCAGCCTTTTTAGGCCAGTGGTATATGAACCCACTACTGGCGCACCATGTTAGGTATGTTGGCACTATTTTTTTGCTAATTAAAAAGAAGCGACGAGTCATGAACCCCACATCTGCAGTGCTAGGATGTCCACCTGTCTTCCATGTTCTCCCGGTACCACCGCCACACTCGCACACCCCCGCCTCCTCCCCAACACCACGCACACTACAAGGGAAAGGCCTACCGCTGGCGCACCTAATTGGCCTATTGCCGGCGCACCAAAGCCCGCCGGTGCGAACGGGCCGGTGATAAATGGCCACTGCCGGCGCACCAGACTGTGCGCCGGTGGTAGGTCAGCTACTGCCGGCGCACCATCCAAGCTTCGCCGGCAAAGTCCTAGTTCCACCGGCGCACGTGCCGCTGCGCCGGCAGTAGGGCTTCCAGCACTGGCGCATGCCATGTGCGCCGGCAGTAGGGCATTGAGGTGCGCCGGCAATACTATTCGAAAATTCAATTTTACAGCTTTTTCCCAGCATATTACAATACATATTTGACAGCAGTATATATTTACAATGCAGTTCATATTTATACAGCAGCACATGCAATATGAGAAGCACATAGAGAGCCAAGTCTCATTTCGGTATCAATACACAATTACGCAAGTCTCGTTTCGGAATGTTGATTCATACAACACATGTGCATATGCAACATGGAACGACGAAGTTTCACAAAGTTAGAAGTCTCGGTACATAGTCGTCACAAGTGTCGTCATACACCTCACAATGTAGCTACTAACCTAAACTACAATCACATAGAACATGACCAACATGGTCACGATGACCATCATCACGAAGGCCATGGTCTTCATCCGGTTCCTCCTCATGTCCCTCATCTCTCCCGCTAGATAACGGGCGTATCTTCCTTCCGCCTCCACCCTAGTGGGGTATCCCTTGTAGCTGTTGCCGCTGAAGCGGTGCACCTGTCTCCGACAGTCCTCCCAGTCGTCGTAGACTCCAGGAACCCTCCCCTTGTACACGACATATGTCGTCGGCATCTCCATGCACAAGACAAGTAAAACGTTAGTACCAATGCAATGAACAAGTGCCAACTCAAATAAGAGACAAGTAGTATGAACTAAATAGCATGTGCCTCATACTTTGTTGGTCGAAACAAATATTAACATTCAGGGATGGGGTCAGCGAGGCCAGGTAGGATGCACAAGAGATTGATATTTGTGCCATCGCACCAGGCTCACTGGCCCCACCCCAGAGTGTACAAGTGACCAAACATTCTAATCATCGGCCAACGCAATTAAGAAGTGCCAACTCAAATAAAAGACAAGTAGTACGAAGTAAATAGCATGTGCCTCATACTTTGTGGTCGAAACAAATATTAACATCCAGGGATGGGCCGTAAGTGAAGATGGGCTTGAAAGGTATACGCGTGGAGTGATGACCCACAAGTATAGGGGATCGCAACAGTCTTCGAGGGAAGTAAAACCCAAATTTATTGATTCGACACAAGGGGAGGTAAAGAATACTTATAAGCCTTAACAACTAAGTTGTCAATTCAGCTGCACCTGGAAAAGCACTAGTAACAGGGGTGATGTGAAAGCAGCAGTAATATGAGAGCAGTAGTAACAGTAACACAGCAGTAGTAGCAATAATATGAGAGCAATGGCACCAGAAAATAGTTGATACTACTTCCAATGACATGTAGAACGAGTATATGATGATGCGAGATGGACCGGGGTTCCCAGCTATCTACACTAGTGGTAACTCTCCAATAACAAGTGTTGGGTGAACAAATTACAGTCGGGCAATTGATAGGATTGAAATAGCATTAAGACAGAATATCAAGATCATTAATCATGTAGGCATGTTTTCCATATATAGTCGTACGTGCTCGCAATGAGAAACTTGCACAACATCTTTTGTCCTACCAGCCGGTGGCAGCCGGGCCTCAAGGGAAACTACTGGATATTAAGGTACTCCTTTTAATAGAGCACCGGAGCAAAGCATTAACACTCCGTGAAAACATGTGATCCTCATATCTAAGCCTTCCCCTCCAGTTGTCCCAATTTCTGTCACTTTGGGGCCTTTGGTTCCGGACATAGACATGTGCATACAACTTGTAGATACAATCTAAGCAATAATATAGAGCTTAAATCTAAGATCATGCCACTCGGGCCCTAGTGACAAGCATTAAACATAACAAGATTGCAGCAACAATAACTTCACAAACTTTATAGATAGACAATCATAACGTAACAATCCATCGGATCCCAACAAACACAACACCGATTACATCAGATGAATCTCAATCATGTAAGGCAGCTCATGAGATCATTGTATTGAAGTACATGGGGAGAGTATACCAACTAGCTACAGCTAGAACCCGTAGTCCATGGGGGAACTACTCACGGAGCATGATGGAGGCGGTGGCGTTGATGGAGATGGCTTCCGGGGCACTTCCCCGTCTCCGGCAGGTGCCGAACAGAGTTCGTCCCCGAATTGAGTTTCGCGATGGCGGCGGCGCCCTGGAGTCTTTCTGGAGTTTCGTCAATTGGTACTGCGTTTTTAGGTCGAAAGGGCTTAAATAGGCGAAGAGGCGGCGCAGAGGGGCGACAGGGTGGCCTCCCACTAGGCCGGCGCGGCCAGGGTGTGGCCCGCGCGGCCCACATGTGTGGTGGCCCCCTGGCTCTCCTCCGACTCCCCTTCGGTGTTCTGGAGCCTCCCGGGAAAAATAAGATCTTTGGCGTTGATTTCGTCCAATTCCGAGAATATTGCCCGAACAGCCTTTCGGAACCAAAAACAGCAGAAACAGGAACTGGCACCGTGGCATCTTGTTAATAGGTTAGTTCCGGAAACGCATGAAATCATCATAAAGTGCAAGCAAAACATGTAAGTATTGTCATAAAACAAGCATGGAACGTCAGAAATTATAGGTACGTTGGAGACGTATCAAGCATCCCCAAGCTTAGTTCCTGTCGCCCTCGAGTAGGTAAACGATAAAAAGAGTAATTTCTGTAGTGACATGCTACTTACATAACCTTGATGATACTATTACAAAGCATATGAAATGAATGAAGTGACTCAAGGCAATAATCTATAGTTGCTAACAAATAGATAACATATAGCAAAACTTTTCATGAAGAGTACTTTCAAGACAAGCATCAAAAGTCTTGCACAAGAGTTAACTCATAAAGCAATAAATTCAAAGTAAAGGCATCGAAGCAACACAGAGGAAGATATAAGTTTCAGCGGTTGCTTTCAACTTTCAACATGCATATCTCATGGATAATTGTCAACACAAAGTAATATGATGAATGCAAATAAGCAAGTATGTAAGAATCAATGCACAGTTGACACAAGTGTTTGCTTCTAAGATGGAAGGAAGTAGGTAAACTGACTCAACATAAAGTAAAAGAGTGGCCCTTCAAAGAGGGAAGCATCGATTGCTATATTTGTGCTAGAGCTTTGGTTTTGAAAACATAAAGAGAGCATAAAAGTAAAGTTTTGAGAGGTGTTTGTTGTTGTCAACGAATGGTAGTGGGCACTCTAACCCCATTGCCAGACAAACCTTCAAAGAGCGGCTCCCATTTTATTTTATTTTTGGGTGGCACTCCTTCCAACCTTTCTTTCACAAACCATGGCTAACCGAATCCTCGGGTGCCTGCCAACAATCTCATACCATGAAGGAGTGCCTTTTTATTTTAGTTTTATTATGATGACACTCCTCCCCACCTTTGCTTTCTCAAGCCATGGCTAACCGAATCCTTCGGTGCCGTCCAACAATCACATACCATGGAGGAGTGTCTATTTTTGGTTAATTAATTTGGGACTGGGAATCCCATTGCCAGCTCTTTTTGCAAAATTATTGGATAAGCGGATGAAGCCACTAGTCCATTGGTGAAAGTTGCCCAACAAGATTGAAAGATAAACACCACATACTTCCTCATGAGCTATTAAACATTGACACAAATCAGAGGTGATAAATTTTGAATTGTTTAAAGGTAGCACTCAAGCAATTTACTTTGGAATGGCAGGAAATACCACATAGTAGGTAGATATGGTGGACACAAATGTCATAGTGGTTGGCTCAAGGATTTTGGATGCATGAGAAGTATTCCCTCTCGATACAAGGCTTAGGCTAGCAAGGTTATTTGAAGCAAACACAAGTATGAACCGGTACAGCAAAACTTACATAAGAACATATTGCAAGCATTATAATACTCTACACTGTCTTCCTTGTTGCTCAAACACTTTTACCAGAAAATATCTAGACCTGAGACCAATTATGCAAACCAATTTTAACAAGCTCTACGGTAGTTCTCCACTAATAGGTTTAAACTACATGAAAAAACTTAATCATGATCTACTTGAGAGCTCAAAACAATTGCCAAGTGTCAAATTATCCAAGACATTATGAGGCATTTTTTAATTCCAACCAAATACCAATAAGTATTGTAGCTTCCAACTTTTATCATTGAACATTAAAAGTAAAATGAAGAACAAGTGTTCATATGAAAAAGCGGAGCGTGTATCTCTCCCAAACAAGGATTGCTAGGATCCGAATTTATTCAAACACAAACAAAAACAAAAATAAAGACGCTCCAAGTAAAGCACATATGATGTGACCGAATAAAAATATAGTTTCAATAGAAGAAACATGATAAGTTGATGAAGAAGGGGATGCCTTGGGCATCCCAAGCTTAGACGCTTGAGTCTTCTTGAAATATGCAGGGATGAACCACGGGGCATCCCCAAGCTTAGACTTTTCACTCTTCTTGATCATATATCATCCTCCTCTCTTGACCCTTGAAAACTTCCTTCACACCAAACTTCTCATAAACTTCATTAGAGGGGTTAGTACTCAAAAAACTTGAATCCACCTTGGTCCTGTAGTGACACATTGCAAAAACTCAATAAAACATTAGCTACAGCTCTCCACGTCTAGAAAGCCTCACATAAAGTCCACAAGAGACAATGCAAAAACAGAGACAGAATCTGCCAAAACAGAACAGCCAGTAAACACGAATTTTAAAATGGTACTTCCGTTGCTCAAATCAGAAAACTCAAAACTAATGAAAGTTGCGTACATATCTGAGGATCACGCACGTAAATTGGCAGATTTTTCTGAGTTTCCTACAGAAAAATATGCCCAGATTCGTGACAGATAGAAATCTGTTTCTGCGCAGAAATCCAAATCTAGTATCAACCTTCTATTAGAGACTTCACTTGGCACAACATTGCAATAAAATAAAGATAAGGAGAGGTTGCTACAGTATTAAACAACTTCCAAGACTCAACAAAACAAAAATTGCTGTAGTAAAATAAACTCATGGGTTATCTCCCAAGAAGTTCTTTCTTTATAGCCATTAAGATGGGCTCAGTAATTTCAAAGATACTCTCGCAGGAAAGAAGAGTTGAAGCAAAAGAGAGAATCAAAAAGCAAATTCAAAACACATTTAAGTCTAACCCACTTCCTATGCATAGGAATCTTGTACACAAATAAATGCATGAAGAACAAAGTGACAAGCATAAGAAGATAAAACAAGAGTAACTTCAAAATTTTCAGCATATAGAGAGGTGTTTTAGTACCATGCAAATTTCTACACCCATATTTTCCTCTCTCATAATAATTTTCAGTAGCTTCATGGATAAACTCAACAATATAAGTATCACATGCAGCATACTTTTCATGATTCACAAACACATAATTTTTATCAAGCTCAGAAATAATAGGATTAAAACTTTCAAATCCACTTTTATCAATAATATAACAAGATGATTGATCAATCTCAAAAGATATGGGACTCATAGATAAAGTCAAGAACTCTCCAATCCCATTTTCATTAGTAGTACAATTAATATTATCAAGTAACATAGGACCATCATCTAGAGATTTATCATAAACATTTACTAAGCAAAATTCTTTAGTACCATGCATTCCGACATCAGGCACAAACAAAGCATTATCATAAGATTTATCAAAATAGCATGGATTATCATAGACAACAGTAGCATAATTATTCTCACAAGTTTTACTCATAGGGAATATTTCAAGAGAATCCACAGGAACATAACATTCATCCTCTTTCGGTAAGCATGGAGGACAATCAAATAGTGTAAGAGATAAAGAGTTACTCTCATTAGAAGGTTGGCATGGGTAGCTAATCCATTCTTCCTCCTTTTGTTCATCACTCTCCTCTTCTTTTTCATCCAATGAGCTTTCAGGTTCATCAATTTCCTCCTCTTTTTCATCCAATGAGCTTTCAGGTTCATCGATTTCTTCTTCCACCGGTTCCTGCAAATTGTGAGTGCATTCTTGTGCATTAATGTGTCTCTCTTTATAATCAAGGATATAAGGATTCCTACTGTAGCATTCTATACAAGAATTAAGGATAGTAGAGACATAATCTTTAAGGTCCTTACAAATAGCACAAGTTTCATAATTCTCAACCATGAAGGATTCTATCTCGGAGGCTCCCATAAATAAGACAAATTGTTCTACCTCTTCGAACCCATAATGAATATAGCAATTCCGATTATAGTTCTTAATAAAAAATTCCTCACTAAAGCCACATTGAAATTTAAGATGTTTAGTATCCTGTTGAGAGCAACAGTTTATATCATGGCGTCTAAGCAAGATTCTAGCCATTGTATTCAATTTTTCTATCATAGCACTCATTATTTTACCAGTTCTTGATTCTCTATAATTATTATAACATTCTATAAGCTCCAAGTAGGTTGTTGGTTCTCCCATAACAGCAGTTTTTAATTTTTAGGTTTTTCAAATTTTTATGGATTTTTGGGTATATAGGAAAAGTAAAACAAGACAAAAAGAAACTAAGCAAAAGTAAACTACGCAAAATAATACTAGACAGAAATAAACTAAGCACAAATAAACTAAACAAAAGTAAAATAAGCAAAACAAAATAAAACAAAATAAAAACAGAGAGAGAGGTAGAGTGTACTCCCCAGTGAACTTATGAGTAGAGCTATGCCTCCCCGGCAACGGCGCCAGAAAATAGTCTTGATGACCCACAAGTATAGGGGATCGCAACAGTCTTCGAGGGAAGTAAAACCCAAATTTATTGATTCGACACAAGGGGAGATAAAGAATACTTATAAGCCTTAACAACTAAGTTGTCAATTCAGCTGCACTGGAAAAGCACTAGTAACAGGGGTGATGTGAAAGCAGCAGTAATATGAGAGCAGTAGTAACAGTAAACAGCAGTAGCAATAATATGAGAGCAATGGCACCAAAAAATAGTTGATACTACTTCCAATGACATGTAGAACGAGTATATGATGATGCGAGATGGACCGGGGTTCCCAGCTATCTACACTAGTGGTAACTCTCCAATAACAAGTGTTGGGTGAACAAATTACAGTCGGGCAATTGATAGGATTGAAATAGCATTAAGACAGAATATCAAGATCATTAATCATGTAGGCATGTTTTCCATATATAGTCGTACGTGCTCGCAATGAGAAACTTGCACAACATCTTTTGTCCTACCAGCCGGTGGCAGCCTCAAGGGAAACTACTGGATATTAAGGTACTCCTTTTAATAGAGCACCGGAGCAAAGCATTAACACTCCGTGAAAACATGTGATCCTCATATCTAAGCCTTCCCCGCCAGTTGTCCCAATTTCTGTCACTTTGGGGCCTTTGGTTCCGGACATAACTTGTAGATACAATCTAAGCAATAAATATAGAGCTTAAATCTAAGATCATGCCACTCGGGCCCTAGTGACAAGCATTAAACATAACAAGATTGCAGCAACAATAACTTCACAAACTTTATAGATAGACAATCATAACGTAACAATCCATCGGATCCCAACAAACACAACACCGATTACATCAGATGAATCTCAATCATGTAAGGCAGCTCATGAGATCATTGTATTGAAGTACATGGGGGAGAGTATACCAACTAGCTACAGCTAGAACCCGTAGTCCATGGGGGAACTACTCACGGAGCATGATGGAGGCGGTGGCGTTGATGGAGATGGCTTCCGGGGCACTTCCCCGTCCCGGCAGGGTGCCGGAACAGAGAGTTCTGTCCCCCGAATTGGAGTTTCGCGATGGCGCGGCGCCCCTGGAGTCTTTCTGGAGTTTCGTCAATTGGTATTGCGTTTTTAGGTCGAAAGGGCTTAAATAGGCGAAGAGGCGGCGCAGAGGGGCGACAGGGTGGCCTCCCACTAGGCCGGCGCGGCCAGGGTGTGGCCCGCGCGGCCCACATGTGTGGTGGCCCCTGGCTCTCCTCCGACTCCCCTTCGGTGTTCTGGAGCCTCCCGGGAAAAATAAGATCTTTGGCGTTGATTTCGTCGAATTCCGAGAATATTGCCCGAACAGCCTTTCTGGAACCAAAAACAGCAGAAAACAGGAACTGGCACTGTGGCATCTTGTTAATAGGTTAGTTCCGAAAAACACATGAAATCATCATAAAGTGCAAGCAAAACATGTAAGTATTGTCATAAAACAAGCATGGAACGTCAGAAATTATAGGTACGTTGGAGACGTATCATGGAGCATCTTTGAAGCGGCCTGGCACGAAGAGTTTGGGCTTAATTGCCCATGTATCTGTAATATAGTAGATCGCATGTTAGTTTAGATTAAAAGATAGAGTTTGACCCGTGCACGGTTAGGTGCACGCCCGAATTAGAAAGTCCCTTGGACTATAAATATGTATCTAGGGTTATCGGAAAAGGAGGACAATCACGTTCACAACAAACACAAATCAGGCGCATCGCCACCCCTTCTTTCGAGGGTTTCTCCCGGGTAAGCATCATGCTGCCTAGATCGCATCTTGCGATCTAGGCAGCACACGTTTATTCGTTTACCTTGTGTTGCTCGTGCTGAAGCGTTGTTGATGGCGAGTAGCACTACTTATCGTAGATGTTTTGGGGCTTGCATAGATGCTTTTCTTACGCATATCTGCTTAGTTGTGCCGTCCCTCGATATCTAGCTGCCCTTACACCTATCCAGGTGTAAGGGCAGCATCTTGCTTGTTCGTTACTTAGTAGATCCGATCTGTTATAGTTGCTCCTTGTTCTTCAAGGATTAGTTTAATATCTGCATGATTAGGCCTTATGCTGGGGTTGGACGATCCGGTAGTGCATTAGGTGTTGTTTGCCGTTCCTATAAGGGATGTTCCGGGAATTGACTTAAACGTTGGTTTTTAGGCCTCTTATAGGGGTAGTTTTCATCATCTTTCGTATCTGCTAGGCCCAACTACGCGTAGGATGTTCCGGTTATGCGGTGAAAACCCTAAACTGTCGTAGATTGGTTTAGCTTTGTTTTGATCAAGCAGGATCCCCATGTCATTGAAAATCCAACGTGAACCATGGGGCGATCGGCTCTTTGAGCCGATCCGCAGGGCAACCTGAGAGCCGATAGGGATCGTATTTAATGTTTACGTGTCTGCCATGCAGGGAACTAATCGAAGCAATCCAACACCTTCCTGACCAGGTATAGGTCAGGTGGCACGCCCTTGCAACCGCCAGGTCGTGTGCCGGAGCATTTGCGGGACGACGTCGAGGGACCAGGGCCCGCTGCCGCCTTGGAAGCCTCCCGGCTCTTCGTGTTGCTTAACCACTGCTCGCCGGTGGGTTTTGGCAGGCAACACATTCTGGCACGCCCGGTGGGACATCGGGACAATCTTCCGCAGCAACCACGTCGACATCTGCATCTGAGATGGCGGAAGAACCGGTCAAGTACCAAGATTTGCCTCCTGAGCATAAGAAGAAATACGATGATCTCAAGGCCATCTTGGAAGCCGATCTCATCGGCGCTTTTGAGAAAACCCGTTCACACGGGATCAAGTTCAAAGGGTTCCAACCCGAAGGCGCGCTAGATGGACTAGATCTATCTCTCCCTTCGGACGAACGTACCAGAGCCCTGCGACAGGAAGTCAACTATGCCGTTGCTCACTCTCTACATCGGCATTCTGAGAGCCGGTGACATAGGCACCCCAAATGGGCCTGCCATAGATGGTACCCGGGATTTACTGAAGGCCTACTATCCGAAGAATAAGAAGATTCGGGAGCCCAAGATGTATTAAGGAAAGCTAGAGTTGTAATAGGAAGTATTATTTGTAATCTGGCGGGACGAGTTAGAAACCGTCCCGAACTCTGTAACTTGTACGATACGAAACCCTCGGCTCCACCTCCTATATAAGGGGGAGTCGAGGGACAAAGAAAGGATCGAATCTACTGTCAACATAACCCTAGTTTTCATAATCGCCGAGTACTTTTCGCCTAAACCTTCGAGATCTACTTGCCCTCTACTTCTAGCAAAACCCTAGTCTACAATCTGTAGGCATTGACAAGTTAATCCCTTGTCACCTGGTGAATACTTTGGAGCGTGTTGCGCTCAATGTGGTGCAGGAAATCATGAAGCACAAGTACTCTCCGTCAGGTCCTGCTCTAGGAACTCACCAAGGGGAGATACCGCTCTACACAAGGCCACCACTGCAACACACGTTTGCAGCTCCACAGCAACAAGGTTCACCGGCGTACGTCGTCTACAAGGTTGGAGGTGATCCAGGCGACTACCAATTCCTGTATGAGCCGCCCAAGGAAATTCCACATGGATACGTGTGCACATACGTGCCGGACTGCAACAACTGGATGACCCAGGTTACAGCAGGAAGGACTGCCACGGCAGGAGGAGTCGCTGGAGCAGGAAGCAGTTCTGGAGCAGATGCTGAGAAACAGGCGTGGCTAACTAAATATGCCACCAGTACAAGTCATGAACGATCAACTTCTGCAGCTCCTACGATGGATGAGATCACCGCAATCATGAGAGACCAGTTCGGCATCCTGCCGAAGAAGAGAATGATCGGCTATTCCAAGCCGTATCCCAACGACTATGACCTAATCCCACTACCGCCTAAGTATCGGCTCCCCGACTTCACAAAATTCAGTGGATCAGAAGGAACCAGCTCAATCGAGCACGTGAGCCGATATTTGGCACAGCATGGTCTCAGCTTCAGACGAGCTGCGTGTGAGGTTCTTCTCACAATCTCTCACGGGTCCAGCCTTTGGGTGGCACACCTCGTTGCTACCAGATTCGGTTCGGACGTGGAAGCAGCTGGAGGAACAATTCCATGTACAATACCAGAAGCTACGAAGCTAGCCTTGCCGATCTGACCCAAGTTCGGCAGAGACGAGGAGAGACGGTATCTGAGTACATCCAGAGGTTCAGGACCGTCAGGAACCGATGTTATTCGGTTCACCTATCTGAGAAGGAAGCAGTCGAGCTGGCGATAGCAGGATTATCAGCGCCGCTCAGAGATGTGACCTTCCAAGCGAGTACAATTCAGGCGCACATGGTTCAGAAGTTGACAGATATGAACAGCGCCATCCGAATTGTACCAGGACAAGTACAAGCGTGTCGCCCTGATCGAGACGGACGAAGATGAAGATTCTGCAGGAGATCAGGAGGTCGCTGTAGCTGAATGGACTCGGGGGCAAAACCCGTGTCCTGCAAGTGGGTGAAACAACCAGGGCCTGTGAAGGGGTTGACTTCGATTTGAGCAAAACGGAGCAAATTTTTGATTTGCTGCTGAAGGAGAAACAGCTGAAGTTGCCCGAAGGCCACAAAATCCCCACGGTACAAGAGATGAACGGCAGGCCATACTGCAAATGGCATCACACGTTCACCCATGCCACCAACGACTGCAAAGTCTTGCGCGGACAGATTCAGATGGCGATAGAACAAGGCCGATTACTCTTCGGTCAGTTTGCCATGAGAGTTGACACGCAGCCGTTTCCGGAAGTCAACATGGTCGATCTCAGCCACTGCATAGGACGCGAGCCAGGTTTCTCGTTTGATATCAATATGGCAGGGCTTGCAGATCGCCATGGCGAGGATAAGCCAGAGAGCAGTCGCTCTCGCGGCAAAGATAAGAAGGAGGCCGATCCACGCGACCGGCCCCAGCATGATGACAGACGGTATTTGACTGAGGAAGAGGTGATCAGCGTGCGGTATCAACGACCACTTTCCGCGCACCTCCTTAACAAATATGAACAGCAATACGACCGACGTCGACGCTACGACGTAGATGATGATAGATATCGTCGGTCTGATGCAGACAACAGGAAATACCGTCGATATGAAGGGTATGAGCGTCACGCCAGAGGGAGGTCAAGGGAGCAAGAGGACATGGACAGGCATTGGAATTGTCCTTTCTTCAAACACTGCTGGGACTCAGGAATGAGCCGATTGCCTACAATCGAGAACTGCCCAGAATGCAAACAGAAGAGGAAGGGAACGAATGAAGTTTCAGTGTTCAAGCGTCTAGGACCTCTCCCACCTCAGAACAAACGAGCTGAGTCATCCCAAGATGAAGACTTCGAGGAGTCAGAGGAAGAAGATAGATATCACCGACCAAGGTGGTGTCCTGATGGACTCAGCCACTCCCAAAAGCGCAGAGTGCAACGGCTACGAAACTTGGAGGAAGCCGAGGCGCAGTACCTGTACACGTTGAGGAAAGCACGGCCCGATCTGGCCGTGAAAATTCAGCAAACACTGGAAACAGAAGCTCGCCCACCAAAGAAAGTGTGGCGACCCAAGCAGACGAAAGCCGATGCAGGGACATCGGCTGATACAAACATGGTGTTCATTCTCCCATCAGAGTTTTGTGCTCCGAGAGATGAGGAAGTATCAGTGGCACAGTTTGATTGCGGGCCATGATGACCCACAAGTATAGGGGATCGCAACAGTCTTCGAGGGAAGTATTACCCAATTTATTGATTCGACACAAGGGAGACAAAGAATACTTGTAAGCCTTAACAGCGGAGTTGTCAATTCAGCTGCACCTGGAAACAGACTTGCTCGCAAGAGTTTATCAGTAGTAACAGTTTTATGGCAGTAGGAATAGTGAAATAACAGCAGCGTGAAATAAAGATAGCAGAGTGATTATAGTAAACAGCAGGATTAAAATACTGTAGGCACAGGGACGGATTAACGGGCGTTGCATGGATGAGAGAAACTCATATAACAATCAAAGCAGGGGCATTTGCAGATAATAATAAAACGGTATCCAAGTACTAATCAATCAATAGGCATGTGTTCCATATATAGTCGTACGTGCTCGCAATGAGAAACTTGCACAACATCTTTTGTCCTACCAGCCGGTGGCAGCCGGGCCTCTAGGGAAACTACTGGAAATTAAGGTACTCCTTTTAATAGAGTACCGGAGCAAAGCATTAACACTCCGTGAACACATGTGATCCTCACATCACTACCATCCCCTCCGGTTGTCCCGATTTCTGTCACTTCGGGGCCATTGGTTCCGGACAGCGACATGTGTATACAACTTGCAGGTAAGATCATAAACAACGAATATCTTCATGAATTAATAACATGTTCAAATCTGAGATCATGGCACTCGGGCCCTAGTGACAAGCATTAAGCATAACAAGTTGCAACAATATCATAAAAGTGACATCTACGGATACTAGGCACTATGCCCTAACAATCTTATGACTATTACATGACCAATCTCATCCAATCCCTACCATCCCCTTCAGCCTACAGCGGGGGAATTACTCACACATGGATGGGGGAAACATGGCTGGTCGATGGAGAGGCGTTGGCGGTGATGGCGGTGAAGATCTCCTCCAATTCCCCATCCCGGCGGAGTGCCAGAACGGAGACTTCTGGCTCCCGAGACGGAGTTTCGCGATGTGGCGGCTCTCTGGAGGGTTTCTGGCGACTTCGACTTCTCCCCGTGCGTTTTTAGGTCGAGGCCAATAAGTAGTCCGAAGGAGAGCGTCGGAGGCCGGCCGAGGGGGCCACACCATAGGGCCGCGCGGCCCCTAGGCCGCGCCGCCTTATGGTGTGGGGCCCTCGGGCCTCCACTTGATTTGTCCTTCTAGCTCCGTCAGTATTCTGGGAAAATAGAGCCTTCGTCAAAATCCCGAGGTTTTTCCTGAAAGTTGGATTTCTGCACAAAAACGAGACACCAGAATTCTGCTGAAACAGCGTTAGTCCGCGTTAGTTGCATCCAAAATACACAAATTAGAGGCAAAACAATAGCAAAAGTGTTCGGGAAAGTAGATACGTTTTGGACGTATCAACTCCCCCCAAGCTTAGCTTATTGCTTGTCCTCAAGCAATTCAGTTAACAACTGAGCGATAAAAGAACTTTCACGAACACATTTGCTCATATGATGTATATATTCTCATGCTATGGCTAATACTTAAGCAGTTCATAATGAGATACATGCGAATGAGATCATCCAACAGCTATGTCAATCATGGAGAGGTACCAACAATTAATAATAAGCATCATGAATCATGTATATAAGCAGGATTGCAATGTTCATAAGAGAATATGATAAAGTGGTATCTCGCTTGCCCGTATTTGATCGGCAAAACATAAATGCCGAGGCACCTCTGGAGTTCATAGAAAGACTAGAAGTAGTGATTGTCAAAGATAAAAGCATCAAAGTTATACCACAATCAATCATATTTTGAGACAAGCATATTATACTAAGAATGACAGTTGTGCTCTCAAGATAGTGCTCAAAGAAAGAATGGAGACACAACATAAAAGTAAAAGATTGACCCTTCGCAGAGGGAAGCAGGGATTAACATGCGCTAGAGCTTTTCATTTTTTTAAACAGGAGTAAAATTATTTTGAGAGGTGCTTGTTGTTGTCAACGAATGGTAATGGGTACACTAACTACCTCGTCAACCGGACTCCCAAGAGCGGCTCCCATGAATTATTTGTATGTTTATGTGGCACTCCTTCCAACCTTTCTTACACAAACCATGGCTAACCGAATCCTCGGGTGCCTGCCAACAATCACATACCATGAAGGAGTGCCTTTTTATTTAAGTTTTATTATGATGATGACACTCCCCCAACCTTCGCTTACACAAGCCATGGCTAACCGAATCCTTCGGGTGCCGTCCAACAATCACAAACCATGGAGGAGTGTCTATTTAAGTTAATTAATTCGGGACTGGGAATCCCATTGCCAGCTCTTTTTGCAAAATTATTGGATAAGCGGATGTGCCACTAGTCCATATGAGAGTCCGTCAAAAGTAAATGACAAGGTTGAAAGCTAAACACCACATACTTCCTCATGAGCTATGAAACATTAACACAAATTGAGAAGCATTTTGAAGGTTTTAAAGGTAGCGCATGAGAATTTACTTGGAATGGTTTGAAATGCCATGCATAGGTATTTATGGTGGACACTTTGGAATAACTTGGTTTTCATGTGTTTGGAAGCACGAGCAGCATTCCCGCTCAGTACAAGTGAAGGCTAGCAATAGACTGGGAGCGACAAATCAAGAGAGCAATAACTGTCATAATCATGCTTGCGGCAAAATAAATTAACTGAGGCATAAAAGTGATACAAGAACTCTGAAGCAATGTAAATCATTGAGGCTTAATTGACTTTTGTTCAGTCATATGCATGCGTGAGCATGTGCCAAATCGATATAAATGAATTATTCAGAGGAGGATACCACAATATCATACCTATCTATGAATAAAACAATGCAAGCAAACATCCATGACATGCTACTCATATTAATAAATTGGAGCTAAACATGAGAGATCATGAACTACTAGACTTTCTTAAATGACATATACCTCACATGAACCAACTAAGCATGCTCACATGGATGAGTATATGTACAAAAATGAAAACAAATAGAGTTCATACCAGCCTCTCACCACAATCAGATTGTCGTAGATCGTCATTATTGCCTTTCACTTGTGTAGCTTGGATAATATGAAATGAAAACCACGCTCCAGCCACCGAAGACCATTGAACTCATGATGAACTTTACAAACCAAAGAAGAACAGCAAATATTTTTGGTGTTTTCGAATTGGAAACAAGAACAAAAGAAACAAGCAAACAAAGCAAAATCTTTTTGGGTTTTCTCATAGCAAACCAACGATAGCAAATAAAGTAAACTAAGAGCAAAGAACCAAATAAATAAATGGTGAAGAGAAACAACAGAAATATTTTTGGTCTTTTTGTGTTTTAGGAAAGAAACAAAGTGAAAACAAGAGAATGCAAACTAACAGAAACACAGAAAAGCAGGATGACAGAAATCTGCCAAATCCTGACAGCAGTACAGAAATCGAAATTAACAAAAATCTTCCATTGCTCAGCTCAAAAAGTGTTCAACTAATGAAAGTTAGATAACAACCTGGGGCACATGCTCAAAAATTGGCAACTCAAAATAACGTTCTGTCTGTGCGTACGAATTTTTTTAGTAACAGCGTGATGACCCACAAGTATAGGGGATCGCAACAGTCTTCGAGGGAAGTAAAACCCAAATTTATTGATTCGACACAAGGGGAGGTAAAGAATACTTATAAGCCTTAACAACTGAGTTGTCAATTCAGCTGCACCTGGAAAAGCACTAGCAACAGGGGTGATGTGAAAGTAGCAGTAATATGAGAGCAGTAGTAACAGTAACACAGCAGCAGTAGCAGTAATATGAGAGCAATGGTACCAGAAAATAGTTGACATGTAGAACGAGTATATGATGATGAAAGATGGACCGGGGTTCCCAGCTATCTACACTAGTGGCAACTCTCCAATAACAAGTGTTGGGTGAACAAATTACAGTCGGGCAATTGATAGGATTGAAAAGGCATTAAGAAAGAACATCAATTCATTAATCATGTAGGCATGTTTTCCAATAATAGTCGTACGTGCTCGCAATGAGAAACTTGTACAACATCTTTTGTCCTACCAGCCGGTGGCAGCCGGGCCTCAAGGGAAACTACTGGATATTAAGGTACTCCTTTTAATAGAGCACCGGAGCAAAGCATTAACACTCCGTGAAAACATGTGATCCTCATATCTAAGCCTTCCCCTCCAGTTGTCCCAATTTCTGTCACTTTGGGGCCTTTGGTTCCGGACATAGACATGTGCATACAACTTGTAGATACAATCTAAGCAATAATTATAGAGCTCAAATCTAAGATCATGCCACTCGGGCCCTAGTGACAAGCATTAAGCATAACAAGATTGCAGCAACAATAACTTCACAAACTTTATAGATAGACTAATCATAATGTATCATCCATCGGATCCCAACAAACACAACACCGATTACATCAGATGAATCTCAATCATGTAAGGCAGCTCATGAGATCATTGTATTGAAGTACATGGGGGAGAGAATACCAACTAGCTACAGCTAGAACCCGTAGTCCATGGGGGAACTACTCACGGAGCATGATGGAGGTGGTGGCGTTGATGGAGATGGCTTCCGGGGCACTTCCCCGTCCCGGCAGGTGCCGGGACAGAGACTTCTGTCCCCCGAATTGGAGTTTCGCGATGGTGGCGGCGCCCATGGAGTCTTTCTGGAGTTTCGTCAAGTGGTACGGTGTTTTTAGGTCGAAAGGGATTTTATAGGCGAAGAGGCGGCGCAGGGGGGCACCTGGGGGCTCCCCACCACAGGCCGGTGCGGGCCCAGGCCAGCCGCGCCGCCCTATGGTGTGGTGGCCCTCTGGCCCCTCTCCTCTTCTTCGGTGTTCTGGAGCCTTCCGGGAAAAATAGGAGGTTTGGTCTTCGTTTCGTCGAATTCCGAGAATATTGCCCGAACAGCCTTTCTGGAACCAAAAACAGCAGAAAACAGAACTGGCACCGTGGCATCTTGTTAATAGGTTAGTTCCGGAAAACGCATAAAAACATCATAAAGTGCAAGCAAAACATGTAAGTATTGTCATAAAACAAGCATGGAACGACAGAAATTATGGATACGTCGGGGACGTATCAGCATCCCCAAGCTTAGTTCCTGCTCGTCCCGAGTAGGTAAACGATAAAAAGAATAATTTATGTAGTGACATGCTACTTACATAACCTTGATCATACTATTACAAAGCATATGAAATGAATGAAGTGACTCAAGGCAATGATCTATAGTTGCTAACAAATAGATAACATATAGCAAAACTTTTCATGAAGAGTACTTTCAAGACAAGTATCAAAAGTTTTGCACAAGAGTTAACTCATAAAGCAATAAGTTCAAAGTAAAGGCATCGAAGCAACACAAGGGAAGATATAAGTTTCAGCGGTTGCTTTCAACTTGTAACATGCATATCTCATGGATAATTGTCAACACAAAGTAATATGATGAATGCAAATAAGCAAGTATGTAAGAATCAATGCACAGTTGACACAAGTGTTTGCTTCTAAGATGGAAGGAAGTAGGTAAACTGACTCAACATAAAGTAAAAGAATGGCCCTTCAAAGAGGAAAGCATCGATTGCTATATTTGTGCTAGAGCTTTGGTTTTGAAAACATAAAGAGAGAATAAAAGTAAAGTTTTGAGAGGTGTTTGTTGTTGTCAACGAATGGTAGTGGGCACTCTAACCCCCTTGCTAGACAAACCTTCAAGAGCGGCTCCCATGAATTATTTTTATTTTTGGGTGGCACTCCTTCCAACCTTTCTTTCACAAACCATGGCTAACCGAATCCTCGGGTGCCTGCCAACAATCTCATACCATGAAGGAGTGCCTTTTATTTTAGTTTTATTATGATGACACTCCCCCAACCTTTGCTTACACAAGCCATGGCTAACCGAATCCTTCGGGTGCCGTCCAACAATCACATACCATGGAGGAGTGTCTATTTTTGTTAATTAATTTGGGACTGGGAATCCCATTGCCAGCTCTTTTTGCAAAATTATTGGATAAGCGGATGAAGCCACTAGTCCATTGGTGAAAGTTGCCCAACAAGATTGAAAGATAAACACCACATACTTCCTCATGAGCTATAAAACATTGACACAAATCAGAGGTAATAAATTTTGAATTGTTTAAAGGTAGCACTCAAGCAATTTACTTTGGAATGGCAGAAAATACCACATAGTAGGTAGGTATGGTGGACACAGATGGCATAGGTTTTGGCTCAAGGATTTTGGATGCATGAGAAGTATTCCCTCTCGATACAAGGCTTAGGCTAGCAAGGTTATTTGAAGCAAACACAAGTATGAACCGGTACAGCAAAACTTACATAAGAACATATTGCAAGCATTATAATACTCTACACTGTCTTCCTTGTTGCTCAAACACTTTTACCAGAAAATATCTAGACCTTAAGAGAGACCAATCATGCAAACCAATTTTAACAAGCTCTACGGTAGTTCTCCACTAATAGGTTTAAACTACATGAAAAAAAAACTTAATCATGATCTACTTGAGAGCTCAAAACAATTGCCAAGTGTCAAATTATTCAAGACATTATGAGGCATTTTCTATTTCCAACCAAATACCAATAAGTATTGTAGCTTCCAACTTTTATCATTGAACATTAAAAGTAAAACGAAGAACAAGTGTTCATATGAAAAAGCGGAGCGTGTATCTCTCCCACACAAGGATTGCTAGGATCCGAATTTATTCAAACAAAACAAAAATAAAAACACACAGACGCTCCAAGTAAAGCACATATGATGTGACCGAATAAAAATATAGTTTCAATAGAAGAAACCTGATAAGTTGATGAAGAAGGGGATGCCTTGGGCATCCCCAAGCTTAGACGCTTGAGTCTCCTTGAAATATGCAGGGATGAACCACGGGGGCATCCCCAAGCTTAGACTTTTCACTCTTCTTGATCATATATCATCCTCCTCTCTTGACCCTTGAAAACTTCCTTCACACTAAACTTCTCATAAACTTCATTAGAGGGGTTAGTACTCAAAAAACTTGAATCCACCTTGGTCCTGTAGTGACACATTGCAAGAACTCAATAAAACATTAGCTACAGCTCTCCACGTCTAGAAAGCCTCACATAAAGTCCACAAGAGACAATGCAAAAAACAGAGACAGAATCTGCCAAAACAGAACAGCCAGTAAACACGAATTTTAAAATGGTACTTCCGTTGCTCAAATCAGAAAACTCAAAACTAATGAAAGTTGCGTACATATCTGAGGATCACGCACGTAAATTGGCAGATTTTTCTGAGTTTCCTACAGAGAAATAAGCCCAGATTCGTGACAGATAGAAATCTGTTTCTGCGCAGAAATCCAAATCTAGTATCAACCTTCTATTAGAGACTTCACTTGGCACAACAAAACACAAAACTAAGATAAGGAGAGGTTGCTACAGTAGTAAACAACTTCCAAGACACAAATATAAAACAAATTACTGTAGCAAAATAAAACATGGGTTATCTCCCAAGAAGTTCTTTTCTTTATAGCCATTAAGATGTGCTCAGCAGTTTTAAATGATGCACTCGCAAGAAATAGTATTTGAAGCAAAAGAGAGCATCAAAAAGCAAATTCAAACACATTTAAGCCTAACATGCTTCCTATGAAAAGGAATCTTGTAAATAAACAAGTTCATGAAGAGCAAAGTAACAAGCAAAGGAAGATAGAACAAGTGTAGCTTCAAAAATTTCAGCACATAGAGAGGTGTATTAGTACCATGAAAATTTCTACAACCATATTTTCCTCTCTCATAATAATTTTCAGTAGCTTCATGAACAAACTCAACAATATAACTATCACATGCAGCATACTTTTCATGATTTCCAAACACATAATTTTTATCAATCTCAAGAATAGTGGAATTAAAACTTTCAAACTTACTTTTATTAATAATATAACAAGGTAGTTGATCAATCTCAAGAGATATGGGACTCCTAAATAAAGTCAATACTTCTCCAATCCCATTTTCATTAGTAGCACAATTAATATTGTCAAGTAACATAGGACCATCATCTAGAGCTTTATCATAAACATTTGCCAAGCAAAATTCTTTAGTACCATGCATTTCGACATCAGGCACAAACAAAGCATTATCATAAGATTTATCAAAGTAGCATGGATTATCATATATAACAGTAGCATAATTATTCTCACAAGTTTTACTTATAGGAAATATTTCAAGAGAATCCACAGGAACATAACATTCAACCTCTTTCGGTAAGCATGGAGGACAATCAAATAGTGTAAGAGATAAAGAGTTACTCTCATTAGAAGGTTGGCATGGGTAGCTAATCCATTCTTCCTCCTTTTGTTCATCACTCTCCTCTTCTTTTTCATCCAATGAGCTTTCAGGTTCATCAATTTCCTCCTCTTTTTCATCCAATGAGCTTTCAGGTTCATCAATTTCTTCTTCCACAGGTTCCTGCAAATTGTGAGTGCATTCTTGTGCATTAATGAGTCTCTCTTTATAATCAATGATATAAGGATTATCACTGTAGCATTCTATGCAAGAATTAAGGATAGTAGAGACATAATCTTTAAGGTCCTTACAAATAGCACAAGTTTCATAATTCTCAACCATGAAGGATTCTATCTCGGAGGCTCCCATAAATAAGACAAATTGTTCTACCTCTTCGAACCCATAATGAATATAGCAATTCCGATTATAGTTCTTAATTAAAAATTCCTCACTAAAGCCACATTGAAATTTAAGATGTTTAGTATCCTGTTGAGAGCAACAGTTTATATCATGGCGTCTAAGCAAGATTTTAGCCATTGTATTCAATTTTTCTATCATAGCACTCATTATTTTACCAGTTCTTGATTCTCTATAATTATTATAACATTCTATAAGCTCCAAGTAGGTTGTTGGTTCTCCCATAACAGCAGTTTTTAATTTTTAGGTTTTTCAAATTTTTATGGATTTTCGGGTATATAGGGAAAATAAAACAAGACAAAAATAAACTAGACCAAAGTAAACTAAGCAAAATAAAGCTAGACAGAAATAAACTAGCAAGACAAAATAAAATAAAAGCAGAGAGAGAGGTAGAGTGTACTCCCCAGGTGAACTTATGAGTAGAGCTATGCCTCCCCGGCAACGGCGCCAGAAAATAGTCTTGATGACCCACAAGTATAGGGGATCGCAACAGTCTTCGAGGGAAGTAAAACCCAAATTTATTGATTCGACACAAGGGGAGGTAAAGAATACTTCTAAGCCTTAACAACTGAGTTGTCAATTCAGCTGCACCTGGAAAAGCACTAGCAACAGGGGTGATGTGAAAGTAGCAGTAATATGAGAGCAGTAGTAACAGTAACACAGCAGCAATAGCAAATATGAGAGCAATGGTACCAGAAAATAGTTGACATGTAGAACGAGTATATGATGATGAAAGATGGACCGGGGTTCCCAACTATCTACACTAGTGGCAACTCTCCAATAACAAGTGTTGGGTGAACAAATTACAGTCGGGCAATTGATAGGATTGAAAAGGCATTAAGAAAGAACATCAATTCATTAATCATGTAGGCATGTTTTCCAATAATAGTCGTACGTGCTCGCAATGAGAAACTTGTACAACATCTTTTGTCCTACCAGCCGGTGGCAGCCGGGCCTCAAGGGAAACTACTGGATATTAAGGTACTCCTTTTAATAGAGCACCGGAGCAAAGCATTAACACTCCGTGAAAACATGTGATCCTCATATCTAAGCCTTCCCCTCCAGTTGTCCCAATTTTTGTCACTTTGGGGCCTTTGGTTCCGGACATAGACATGTGCATACAACTTGTAGATACAATCTAAGCAATAATTATAGAGCTCAAATCTAAGATCATGCCACTCGGGCCCTAGTGACAAGCATTAAGCATAACAAGATTGCAGCAACAATAACTTCACAAACTTTATAGATAGACTAATCATAATGTATCATCCATCGGATCCCAACAAACACAACACCGATTACATCAGATGAATCTCAATCATGTAAGGCAGCTCATGAGATCATTGTATTGAAGTACATGGGGGAGAGAATACCAACTAGCTACAGCTAGAACCCGTAGTCCATGGGGGAACTACTCACGGAGCATGATGGAGGTGGTGGCGTTGATGGAGATGGCTTCCGGGGGCACTTCCCCGTCCCGGCAGGGTGCCGGGACAGAGACTTCTGTCCCCCGAATTGGAGTTTCGCGATGGTGGCGGCGCCCCTGGAGTCTTTCTGGAGTTTCGTCAAGTGGTACGGTGTTTTTAGGTCGAAAGGGATTTTATAGGCGAAGAGGCGGCACAGGGGGGCACCTGGGGGCTCCCCACCACAGGCCGGCGCGGGCCCAGGCCGCGCCGCCCTATGGTGTGGTGGCCCTCTGGCCCCTCTCCGACTCTTCTTCGGTGTTCTGGAGCCTTCCGGGAAAAATAGGAGGTTTGGTCTTCGTTTCGTCGAATTCCGAGAATATTGCCCGAACAGCCTTTCTGGAACCAAAAACAGCAGAAAACAGAAACTGGCACTGTGGCATCTTGTTAATAGGTTAGTTCCGGAAAACGCATAAAAACATCATAAAGTGCAAGCAAAACATGTAAGTATTATCATAAAACAAGCATGGAACGACAGAAATTATGGATACGTCGGGGACGTATCAGCAGAATCTGTTTTTGGACAGCACTTCCCCAAATATCATCTCCCTCTCATTAGAAAACCACTCTAAGAAACTAAACAAGTATGTACAAGTATCCAGCAACCATAATATGCAAAGAATGAGTGATGCCGGTATACCTCCCCCCAAGCTTAGGATTTTGGCCTAAGTGGAGTTCATTCCCATGGTCCCCATGAAGTGGTGTCTCCGTAGTACGACGAAGAACGACCCGGTTCCAGGTATGTGCTGGAGGAAACATCGGGGTATGTGACGGTGCAGTCGTAGGAGGGCTCGGCGTCCTCGGAGTCATGCTGCTGGTGGAAGTCTTGTATCTTCATATGCTCCTCCACCTCCTCCTTAGTGAGCGACCATGATTGCCTGTCAATATTGAACAAACCTGGCTGGGGAAGAGGGATTTCCTTCTCATTCCCGTCAGCAAACAACATTCTATAGACCATATTATCTATAGTGGAATCAGTAGTAACAAAATGATGGCTCTTCATAGCAGCAATATCAAGTCTCCTAGGGGTTAATGGCACATCATTAGAATCAAGAGGGAGTCTTAAATGTGTTAAAATGCGCAGTGCAATAGTTCCTCCAAAAATAGGCCCCCTGCTAGACAGGCGGCGAGCAATAAGAGAACCAAGATGATAAGGTGTCTGTCCAGTAAGTGCAGCATTCAAGAAAGCAAGATGATAGCTAGAGATATTGCTAGTATTTTCTCTACCCAAAATGCTAGTAGCAATGTAATATGCAAAATATTTAATGGCGGGGAGTTGAATGTTTCTTATCTTCCCGCGCTGAATGGTGCGGCAATCATCTTCGGTGATCCCTCGATAGAGCTCCAACAGGTCCCGGGGGTTGTCATCAATCCTCCTTGCTGTACCTACAGGGGCAATATCCAATGCACGACAAAATTCTTCCAATTCCATAGTAACAGGATTATCATAGATCTTGAATGCAACTGTCGGCTCGTATTGCGTGTTGTGGAACTTGAAGCTCTCAACGAAAATTTTGGTGAGCCTGTAGTATTGCTCCCTTTCATCTCCCACGTAGGTGGCTAAGCCTGCCCTGTTGACAAGGGTGAAGAAGTCATCCAATATCCCTGCATTTGTCAGAAAATCATAACATGGGAAGGATGAAGCATTAGGAGCCCCATTGTCCTCCTCGGGCGCGAAGCTAGGCGCGATGATATCCTCATTGTAGGATCGCCTAATCTGAGTGGACGCCCTCGAGGGCCTACCGGTGCTGGTTGTTCCTTTCTTGAACAATTCTCCAAATTTGAATTTCTTCATCTTCCTCTTCTGAAATTTTCAACAACCATTATAAAATTTGATTTCAAGGTATATAATTGAGGGGAACTACTATAGGAACTTGCTAGAGTACTAAACATGCATCAAAACTAGTTTCTACCACTTAGAACAAGCATGCAAGCTCACTAAACATGTTATCTACAGCAGCAAAATATTCAAGATATACTCAACCAAACAAAATTCTAATTGGACAATCAAAGGAGTCACATACCAAGGAGTAAATGTGCCAAATTTCAGACAGAAATCTAGGCTGAGCAAGGAGATCGAGAAATCGCAAGTTCTTGAGCAGAAACGCGAGTGAGAGGAACTTGGTGCGAGTTTTTTCGGGAGAGAGAAGATGCTGGGAGGAAGAGATGAAGTAGTGGGGCAAGGAGGGGCCCACACCACAGGGTGGCGCGCCCACCTCCTTGGCCGCGCCGGCCTGTGGTGTGGCACCCTGTGGTGCCCCACAGGTCATCCTCTGGTACTCCCAGGTGCCTCGTCGAAAAATAGGACCAATGGTGTAATTTTCGCGAATTTTTGAAAACTTTGAAAAATGCACATTTCTGGGTATTAAATTAATTATTACTGCGCAGGAAAATGATTTCCAAAATCTTAAACAACTAAAGCATATTGCAAAACAAAAAGGTGCTACAGCAAGTAAAATAAATGGAGGGAGAAAGAAAGAAAGAAATGTTGTTTAGCTCTCTTATGCATTAAAATATACTTGTTAACAAGGTTGATCAAGTCTTGCTACCAAATAAATTTTATATGACATAAGAAGAAATAAACCTCAAATCAATCATGTTACCTTATATTGAATTGATATGGATCCAATCACAAGAGTTTGATATTCTTCTTTAGGCTCATATATAGGACAATCAATGGATCCCACTTTGATAGTTTTCACATTAAAAATTGTATTAACTCCATATACTTTATCAATCCTCTTGGGAAAATAGACAGTATGTTCCTTATCATCAACATTGAAAGTAACCATGCCTTTATTGCAATCAATAACAGCCCCTGCAGTATTAAGAAAGGGTCTTCCAAGAATAATGGACATATTATCATCTTCAGGCATTTCCAACACAACAAAATCAGTTAATATCAAGCAATGTTGAGTTACTTGAACAGGAACATTTTCACATACACCAACAGGAATAGCGGTAGATTTATCAGCCATTTGCAAAGATATATCAGTAGGTATCAACTTATCTAAGCAAAGCCTCTTATAAAGAGAGAAAGGCATAACACTAACACCGGCTCCCAAGTCACATAGAGCAGTTTTAACATAATTATTCTTAATAGAACAAGGAATAGTAGGTATACCTGGGTCTCCCAACTTCTTTGGAACTTTGCCATTGAAAGAGTAATTAGCAAGCATAGTGGAAATTTCCTCATTGGGGATTTTCCTTTTGTTAGTAACAATATCTTTCATATACTTTGAATAAGGAGGCAATTTAATAGCATCAGTCAAAGGGATTTGCAAGAATAAAGGTTTCATCCAATCGCAAAATTTATTATAGTGTTCCTCCTCCTTTGATTTTAGTTTCTTAGCAGGAAAAGGCATTTGCTTTTGAACCCAAGGTTCTCTTTCATTACCATGTTTCTCAGCAATAAAATCTTCTTTAGTGTACTTTTTAAATTTCTTCTTTATCAGGAGTATCATCCTTATCATTATCTTTATCATGTTCATTACCACTTTCAGTTTCAGCATCAGAAATAGAAATACTATTAGGATCATTAACAGGTTCAGAGGATTCTACAACATTTTTATGTTTCTTTTTCTTAGATGGAGCACTAGTTTTAGTTAGTTGAGAATCTTGTTCAACTCTTTTGGGATGCCCTTCAGGATATAGAGGATCCTGGGTAGAAACACCACCTCTAGTTGTTACTTCATAAGCATGTTTTTCTTTAGAATTATTTCCCAACAAGTCATTTTGCACTTTAGTGAGTTGATCAATTTGAGTTTGAACCATTTGAAAATGTTTAACAAGTATCTTAACATCATTGGAGGTTCTCTCCACAATACCATGCAATTCACTAATAGCTCGAGAATTTTCCATTAAATGATTCTCTACTCTCATATTAAAGTTTTCTTGCTTAACAATATAATTATCAAACTCATCTAAGCATTGAGCAGGAGGTTTTGAATATGGAATATCTTCCCTAGTAAAGCGTTGAAGAGAGTGTACCTCAATCATGGATGAAGGGGGAGTTATCTCACATAAATCTTCTATAGGAGGTAAATTCTTCACATCTTCAGGTTTAATACCCTTCTCTTTAAGAGACTTCTTGGCTTCCCTCATATCTTCATCATTTAATTTAATCATACCCCTCTTCTTCACTATCGGTGTCGGGGTTGGTTCAGGTGTAGACCAATCATCATGATTCCGGCTTATTTTAGCCAATAATTCTTCAGCGTCGTCTGGAGTTCTTTTCCTGAAAACACAACCAGCACAACTATCCAGGTATGCCCTAGACTCAATGGTTAGTCCACTATAAAATATATCAAGTAAATCATGCTTTTCCAAATCATGATCAGGCTGAGCTCTAATAAGAGAACAAAATCTCGCCCAAGCCTCAGGCAATTTCTCTCCATCTTCCTGGTCAAAATTATAAATTCTCTGCAAAGCAGCATGTTGAGCACTAGCAGGAAAGTATTTTCGAAAGAAAACATCACGCAAGTCAATTGGACTTTTAATAGAACCAGGAGGCAAATTATTATACCAAGTTTTAGCATCATCCTTTAATGAGAAAGGAAAAATTTTAGCGACAAAATAAGTACGCATCTTGACATCATCAGAAAACACGCTACTCAGAGTAGATAACTCAATCATGTGTTCAACAACACTTTCTTTTTCAGTACCACAAAAGGGTGTTTTCTCAACAATAGCTATATGAGATAGATCAAGAGAAAAATCATAATCTTTATCCCTAATGTTTATAGGAGATGTGGCAAATTTAGGATCAGGAGATAGTTTATATCTAACAGCATGTTCTGCAAGCAACTTTTTAATTTTTCTTGCATCAGTAGTAGCATTGCATTTTTCAATAAAATCATCATTAAGCTCCACATAATCTTCATCAAGATCATCACTAGAATATTCAACAGACTCAGGTGAATTAACAGGTGTAGCAGCATTTTCATTAGGAGTTTCAGTATTTTCAATTTGTCTAGACTTAGCAATTGTAGCATCTAGAAAAGATCCCAATGAACCACTATCATCAAGCACAGCAGAAACATTATCAATATTATAAGAATTTTCAGATTCAGCAGAAGTACCAGCATTTGAAGCATGTGGCGGTGAAACAAGTTTACTTATCACAGATGGTGAATCAAGAGCAGCAGAGGTACTAAGAGTTGTACCTTTTCTTGTAGTGGATGGTAATATGGCGATCTTAGTATCGCGAGGTTTACCCATGATGGAGAATTGCAGCGAACAATATCAATCCAAGTGAACTTCCAAATAAAGCTATGCTCCCCGGCAACGGCGCCAGAAAATAGTCTTGATGACCCACAAGTATAGGGGATCGCAACAGTCTTCGAGGGAAGTATTACCCAATTTATTGATTCGACACAAGGGGAGACAAAGAATACTTGTAAGCCTTAACAGCGGAGTTGTCAATTCAGCTGCACCTGGAGACAAACTTGCTCGCAAGAGTTTATCAGTAGTAACAGTTTATGGCAGTAGGAATAGTGAAATAACAGCAGCGGTGAAATAAAGACAGCAGTAGTGATTATAGTAAACAGCAGGATTAAAATACTGTAGGCACAGGGACGGATTAACGGGCGTTGCATGGATGAGGGAAACTCATATAACAATCAAAGCAGGGGCATTTGCAGATAATAATAAAACGGTATCCAAGTACTAATCAATCAATAGGCATGTGTTCCATATATAGTCGTACGTGCTCGCAATGAGAAACTTGCACAACATCTTTTGTCCTACCAGCCGGTGGCAGCTGGGCCTCTAGGGAAACTACTGGAAATTAAGGTACTCCTTTTAATAGAGTACCGGAGCAAAGCATTAACACTCGTGAACACATGTGATCCTCACATCACTACCATCCCCTCCGGTTGTCCCGATTTCTGTCACTTCGGGGCCATTGGTTCCGGACAGCGACATGTGTATACAACTTGCAGGTAAGATCATAAACAACGAATATCTTCATGAATGAATAACATGTTCAGATCTGAGATCATGGCACTCGGGCCCTAGTGACAAGCATTAAGCATAACAAGTTGCAACAATATCATAAAAGTGACATCTACGGATACTAGGCACTATGCCCTAACAATCTTATGACTATTACATGACCAATATCATCCAATCCCTACCATCCCCTTCAGCCTATAGCGGGGGAATTACTCACACATGGATGGGGGAAACATGGCTGGTCGATGGAGAGGCGTTGGCGGTGATGGCGGTGAAGATCTCCTCCAATTCCCCGTCCCGGGGAGTGCCAGAACGGAGACTTCTGGCTCCCGAGACGGTTTCGCGATGTGGCGGCTCTCTGGAGGGTTTCTGGCGACTTCGACTTCTCCTCGTGCGTTTTTAGGTCGAGCCCAATAAGTAGTCCGAAGGAGAGCGTCGGAGGCCGGCCGAGGGGGCCACACCATAGGGCCGCGCGGCCCCCCCTAGGCCGCGCCGCCTTATGGTGTGGGGCCCTCGGGCCTCCACTTGATTTGTCCTTCTGGCTCCGTCAGTATTCTGGGAAAATAGAGCCTTCTGTCAAAATCCCGAGGTTTTTCCTGAAAGTTGGATTTCTGCACAAAAACGAGACACCAGAGCAATTCTGCTGAAAACAGCGTTAGTCCGTGTTAGTTGCATCCAAAATACACAAATTAGAGGCAAAACAATAGCAAAAGTGTTCGGGAAAGTAGATACGTTTTGACGTATCAGGCCACGGCCAGTTATCTTTGAGAAGCCACGAGAAAGGAGCTATAGGCATCTGAAGGCCCTATACCTGAAGGGTTATATCAACGGGCAGCCTATCAGCAAGATGCTGGTTGACACGGGAGCCGCGGTCAACATAATGCCGTACTCCATGTTACGACGTTTGGGACGTTCCAATGAAGATCTGATCAAGACCAACGTCACGCTAAGCGATTTCAACGGCCAACCGTCAGAAGCCAAGGGTGTTCTGAATGTGGACTTAACTGTCGGCCGAAAGACCATCCCTACATCCTTCTTCATCGTCGACAGCAAGAGCACTTATGTTGTTCTGCTAGGAAGGGATTGGATCCATGCTAACTGTTGCATTCCGTCCACAATGCATCAGTGCATCATACAATGGGATGGAGATGAAGTGGAGGTTGTTCATGCAGATGATTCGTCGATATCTCTTTGGCTGCCATGAACATCTGGGAAGCAAATGACCAAGAGCCGCTCTCTGGAATCAATCTGGACGGCTGTGAGCGCATCGAAGCTACAAAAAATGGGGTGAGGCTAGTCTTATCCACTGGCCTGACAGAGTAGCAAGATCCAAGTCTATGGACGTACGTGGCAAGGCCGATCCCTGCGATCGGCCCCAAAAAATAAGAAGCAAGGATCTCACCTCAGACATGCCACGTCGCTATAGTAGAGAACCAAGAAGTTGTAAACCCTCGTGAAACATCGCAATGCCTCAACCTACCTTCTGCCTGTGTTCATCATTGATTTGGCAGGCGATGGAAAGCTGAGATATGGGTTTACAGCAGCTGATGGACTAGAAGAGATTGACATTGGTCCTGGGGATAAGCCACGACCAACATTTATCAGCAAATAAGTTGGATCACCAACTGCAAGGGGAGCCGATTCCAGCAATCGGCTAAAATTATTCCCACCACCCGTGTTTATTGATGTGCTATTTCGCATGGTGAGTGGTGAGACAAGCTTGAATTGGCTGAAAAGCCGATATCTTCAATCACTTGAAGGATTCGGCTCGGGGGGCATACACACGGAGAAGGTACAAAGCCATGAAGTATGTACCCAGGGGAAGCCGATTCATGAATCGATCGGCTAATAAAAAATCGAAAATACAAAAATTTCAGCACAGCCGATGCTTGGACATCGACTTGAGAACCTCTTTAAGAGCAACCACAGAGAGATCAAGCCCTAACAGACAACAAGGGCAGCACAAGCATGCAGATCAGAGAAAGGGCGAGCCAATCGGAGCAGTAAATCACAAGAATTGAGCTAGGAGGAATTGGAGAGCCATTGCATGTGAAGCTTCTTGGTTCAAGAAAGGGGTTTGCTAATCTTCCGAGCCCTCTTGGTGCATCGACTCCTTGTGCGTAAGCTTTCCTATCTTGTTTTGATGGGAGTTGAGGGTTGACCTTTTCTTGGAAGCCGATGGTGACATATCTGGCTAGGTCTACATGGTGGTGTACCCGGAGGTGCCCAAGTTGGAGCTTCGTCAGCTGGATTGCATGTCCTCGATGATATCATCTTCGGTGGAAGTCTACAAGAGCAGGATTACTGGACTTAATAGGCTAACCAAAGCCTAGAGGGGTGTTTGCCCTTCAAAGTTTTCCTGGCAGCCACCTTCTTTGCTACTATTCTCGCCTTGACTGAGGCTCGGGGGGCAGCTGCCCCTGAAGATCCTTTGCTCTTGGGAGCCGATTTTGGTTAAAATCGGCTAGCTCTGCACCACAATTGTTATAAAACAGTGGTGAATTATTGAAGAGGGGAACCACCGGAGCTGGTTTGAAGGGGGAGCCATTATCATTGATAGGCTCTGGGCCAGTTTGTTGCTGCAAGGGAACAGAACATCACAAGGAAAGTTGTGAGCAAATGGTACCTGTTATACAGGTGTATCAGCTTCAACGTCAAGTTGTTTCAGCTATGGTCCTAGAAGCTTTCCTGGAGGCGTTAATTCAGGAGTTTTGCCGTCAGGTCAAACATCACGATCGGATGATTTGAAGTCCAAAGATCTAGGGGTCTCAAGGCTGTGTGCTGGACCTGTTCGATTGGAAGTTTGGATCTGAATTTCAAGGATTGCAAGTTACCATCTGAGGGGATGACTAGATTGACCTGTCTTGCAATTCATTGTAAAAAACTGATGCATTGCCATCGGCTCATTGAGCATCGACCAAGGTGACAATCGGCAAAGTCAAGATAAGGGAGAATCGGCTAAATCAATATGGAAGAAATCGACAAAGTCAAATTGGGGGAATTTCTTCATTGATAATCAGATTTCTTACATGAAAGGAGCTGATTGCTCTCAAAAGGAATTACTAGGGGATACATTGCCCCATCTACTACTCCTAGCTCTATGCTAAAGATCCTATCTACGGGCCATTGCTGCCCTCGTCATCGCCGTCGCCGCCGCTGTCGGCGCTCTCGGCGGGCTCGTCGTCGCTGCTGCCGCGGCCGCCAGGAGGACCCTCGTTGTCCTCGTCCTCTTCATCAGCGTCATCGTCGTCGCTGTCGAAATCGCTGAGGTTGCCCGGCCAAGGACAGAGGCGCTTGGCCGGCGGCTCGTCGGAGGAGGTGTCGTCCTCCTCCTCTTCTTCCTCCTTCACCTCCTCGGAGGAGGTGAAATCGCCCCAGGAGAAGCGATCGTCGTCGCTCTCCTCCTCCGATTCCCCGTCTGCGAGGAAACGGAGGTCGCTCTCCCCGTCGGTCGAGGACTTGTCGTCCTCCGACCAGACGGAGAAGTCGTGGCTCGACTCATCCCCGTCGGCTATGGCGCGGCGGATGTTGGCCGCGTGGGCCTCCTGCGGGTCCCACTCCGGCGTCGGCTCCCGGAGGGGGAGGATTGGACGGAAAGGCTCGACGAAGAAGAGGAGGAAGAAGAGGAAGACATGGTGGCAGAGAGGGCTTTTGGAGTGCTAATGCGAAGGGGACGAAGACGGGAACTGCAAGAAGTGGCTAAATAAAAGGGGATATAGCAGAGATTTAATGCTTAAGCAGTTTTCGAGGATGTGGTGCCAAAACTGTCAAATCGTGCAGAGAAGTTGAGAAGGCAAGGCGTCATGATGAAGAATACTGCGACGGTTCTGCTCTGCCACGACATGACCCCTCGAAGGAAAAACATAGTGGTTTTGAAATTATCATTACCAAAACCAGGGGGGCATGTGTTATCACCGGATTTTGGCCAAATCAGGAGATGGGCCGTAAGTGAAGATGGGCTTGAAAGGTATACGCGTGGAGCATCTTTGAAGCGGCCTTGCACGAAGAGTTTGGGCTTAATTGCCCATGTATCTGTAATATAGTAGATCGCATGTTAGTTTAGATTAAAAGATAGAGTTTGACCCGTGCACGGTTAGGTGCACGCCTCAATTAGAAAGTCCCTTGGACTATAAATATGTATCTAGGGTTATCGGAAAAGGAGGACAATCACGTTCACAACAAACACAAATCAGGCGCATCGCCACCCCTTCTTTCGAGGGTTTCTCCCGGTAAGCATCATGCTGCCTTGCGATCTAGGCGACACGTTTATTCGTTTACCTTGTGTTGCTCGTGCTGAAGCGTTGTTGATGGCGAGTAGCACTACCTATCGTAGATGTTTTGGGGCTTGCATAGATGCTTTTCTTACGCATATCTGCTTAGTTGTGCCGTCCCTCGATATCTAGCTGCCCTTACACCTATCCAGGTGTAAGGGCAGCATCTTGCTTGTTCGTTACTTAGTAGATCCGATCTGTTATAGTTGCTCCTTGTTCTTCAAGGATTAGTTTAATATCTGCATGATTAGGCCTTATGCTGGGGTTGGACGATCCGGTAGTGCATTAGGTGTTGTTTGCCGTTCCTATAAGGGATGTTCCGGGAATTGACTTAAACGTTGGTTTTTAGGCCTCTTATAGGGGTAGTTTTCATCATCTTTCGTATCTGCTAGGCCCAACTACGCGTAGGATGTTCCGGTTATGCGGTGAAAACCCTAAACTGTCGTAGATTGGTTTAGCTTTGTTTTGATCAAGCAGATCCCCATGTCATTGAAAATCCAACGTGAACCATGGGGCGATCGGCTCTTTGAGCCGATCCGCAGGGCAACCCGAGAGCCGATAGGGCTCGTATTTAATGTTTACGTGTCTGCCATGCAGGGAACTAATCGAAGCAATCCAACACCTTCCTGACCAGGTATAGGTCAGGTGGCACGCCCTTGCAACCGCCAGGTCGTGTGCCGGAGCATTTGCGGGACGACGTCGAGGGACCAGGGCCCGCTGCCGCCTTGGAAGCCTCCCGGCTCTTCGTGTTGCTTAACCACTGCTCGCCGGTGGGTTTTGGCAGGCAATACTTTGTCGGTCGAAACAAATATTAACATCCAGGGATGGAGTCAGTGAGGCTAGGTAGGATGCACAATAGATTGATATTTGTGGCCATCACACCAAGGCTCACTGGCTCCACCCCCGAGTGTACGAGTGACCGAACATTCTAATCATCGGCGAACTCCAAATACGAGGCAAGTAAGGGTCGAGTAAATGCAAATAATGATTAAGGTACACACGCCATAATCTTGAAATATATAGCAAAGTAAATGAAACTATAGACACAGGTTCACATGCACATCCATACAAACTAAATAAAGGCGACAAGTCGATTCTATCGGAATATATAGCAATTATTACAGTACGGAAGTTCAGGGACATATCGTTCAAGCTTTAGCAATAGAGTTCCCGTCGTAGGATCAGGTTGTACGCCTAGGGGGAAATGGACGGCAGCCCTCAAGCGAATTTTCCCATGAGCTATGTATTGCAATGACAAGGAATGAAATTTTAAAGGTACCACGCAAGCAATTTACTTTGGAATGGCAAAAAAATACCACATATAGGTAGTTATAGTGGACACAAATGGCAAAGGTTTTGGCTCAAGGTTTTTGGATGCACGAGAAGCATTTCCTCTCAATACAAGGCTTTGGCTAGCAAGGTTGTTTGAAGCAAACACAAGTATGAACTGGTACAGCAAAAACTTACACAAGAACATATTGCAAGCATTATAAGACTCTACACTGTCTTCCTTGTTGTTCAAACACTTTTACCAGAAAATATCTAGACCTTAGAGAGACCAATCATGCAATCCAAATTTCAACAAGCTCTACGGTAGTTCTCCACTAATAGATTTAAACTACATGATGCAAGAGCTTAAACATGATCTACTTGAGAGCTCAAAACAATTGTAAAGTATTAAATTATTCAAGATAATATACCAATTACCATATGAAGCATTTTCTGTTTCCAACAAAATAACAATAAATGCTGAGGCTTTCAGCCATGAATACTAAAGTAAAATGAAGAACACAAGTGTTCAAATGAAAAAGCGGAGCGTGTCTCTCTCCCACACAAGGATGTTTAGGATCCAATTTATTCAGAGAATAAAAATAACAAAACAAAAATAAAAGCACACAGACGCTACAAGTAAAGCACATATGATGTGAAAGAATTAAAATATAGTTTCACTAGAGATGACCTGATAAGTTGTTGATGAAGAAGGGGATGCCTTGGGCATCCCCAAGCTTAGACACTTGAGTCTTCTTGAAATATGCTTGGGTGAACCACCGGGCATCCCCAAGCTTAGGCTCTTCACTCTTCTTGATCACATTATATCACCCTTCTCTCTTGACCCTTGAAAACTTCCTTCACACCAAACTCAAAGCAATCTCATTAGAGGGTTAGTGCATAATAAAAAATTCACATGTTCAGCAAGGACACAATCATTCCCAACACTTCTGGACATTACCCAAGGCTACTGAAATTTAATGGAGCAAAGAAATCCAATCAAACACAGTAAAAGAGGCAATGTGAAATAAAAGGCAGAATCTGTCAAACAGAACAGTCCGTAAAGACGAATTTTTAGAGGCACTTAACTTGCTCAGATGGAAAAACTCAAAACTAATGAAAGTTGCGTACATATCTGAGGATCACGCATGAATGTTCGCAGATTTTTTTGATTCTTCTACCGAGAGAAAAACGCGAATTCGTGACAGATAAGAAATCTGTTTCTGCGCAGAAATCCAAATCTAGCATCAACCTTCTATTAGAGACTTTACTTGGCACAACAACGAAATAAACATGATAAGGAGAGGTTGCTACAGTAGTAACAACTTCCAAGACAAAACAAAACAGTAGCAAAATAAAAAACATGGGTTATCTCCCAAGAAGTGCTTTCTTTATACTCCCTCTGTTCCATTTTATAGTGCCTATAGTTTTTTGGCACGGAAATTAGCGCAAGAGTATTTTTTACATAAGACCCCTAGCTGAACGATTTGAGATTAACGTAAAATTTGGAAAATCCATGTCTTACTAACTTACCATAATAAATATGGGACCTGAACGATTTGGGAGCTAAACGGGGAGGGGGTAATTGAAAAAAAGCTAAGCTAAAACCTTATATTCTGAAACAAATGCCAAAAATCTATAGGCACTATAAAAAGAAACGGAGGGAGTAGCCATTAAGATGGGCTCAGTAATTTTAATGATCCTCACATGAAAATAAAAAATGAAGCAAAAGGAGCATCAAGAAGCAAATTCAAAACACATTTAAGCCTAACCCACTTCCTATGCATAGGAATCTTATACACAAATAAATTCATGAAGAACAAAGTGGCAAGCATAGGAAGATAAAACACGAGTAACTTCAAAATTCTCAACATAAAGAGGGAAACTTAATATTATTAAGATGCATATAACCATGTTTCCCTCTCTCATAGTAACTTCCAGTAGCATCATGAACAAACTCAACAATATAAATATCACATACAGCATTCTTGTCATGAGCTACATGCATAAAATTATTACTCTCCACATAAGCATAATCAATTTTATTAGTTGTAGTGGGAGAAAATTCAATAAGATAGCTGTCATTATTATTCTCATCACCATAATCATCATATATAGGAGGCATATTGTAATCATAATTAATTTTCTCCTCAATAGTAGGTGGACTGAAAATATGATAGTCATCATTGTAATCATCATATATAGGAGGTAAAGTATCACCAAAGTAAATTTTCTCCTCCATGCTTGGGGGACTAAAAATATCATGCTCCTCAAAACCAGCTTCCCCAAGCTTAAATTCTTCCATATCATTAGCAATAATAGTGTTCAAAGAGTTCATGCTAATAACATTGCTACAACTATTTTGCAAACAAAGTTCCATGGGTTTTTTAATTTTCTCTTCAAACACATCATGTCCTAATTCAAGATAAAGTTCATAAAGATCTCTAATTTTTTTTGTTGTTTTCCATTAAGCCTAACTAGTGAAAATAAAAACAAGAAGCAAAAAGATATAATTGCAGAATCTAAAGGAAATAGCTTCGAGCACTCACATACCGGCAACAGTGCTAGGAAATAGCTTAGTAGTCGGAGGATTTGAATACCTTTTACCTTACCTCCCCGGCAACGGCGCCAGAAAATAGCTTGATGTCTACATGTGCTTCTATTCTTGTAGATAGTGTTGGGCCTCCAAGAGCAGAGGTTTGTATAACAACAGCAAGTTTCCATTAAGTGAATCACCCAAGGTTTATCGAACTCAGGGAGGTAGAGGTCAAAGATATTCCTCTCAAGCAACCCTGCAATCAAGATACAAGAAGTCTCTTGTGTCCCCAACACACCTAATACACTTGTCAGATGTATAGGTGCACTAGTTCGGCGAAGAGATATTAAAACGCAGATGATATAGATGGTGGTAAACGGTAATTGCGATATGAAGTAAATATTGCAGGAAGTAAAGATGCAGTAAAACAGTAAATAAGCGATGTTTGCAGTATTTGGAAACAAGGCCTAGGGATCCTACTTTCACTAGTGGACACTATCAACAATGATCACATAATAAATAAATAACTTCTCCTCACTTGTGCTACTTTCAAACACTCTCTTGTTGGATAACAAACACCATTCATTGTGTAGGACTACAAGAGCTCCCTCAAGCCGGAGTAAACAAGCTCCACAACATACGGAGTTCATATTAAAGTAACCTCTGGAGTGCATAATAGACCGTTGAAATTTAGACCGAGTACTAACATAGCATACACACTGTCACCTTTAGCTGTGAAAGGGGGAATATATCACATCAATACTATCATAGTAATAGTTAACTTCATAATCTACAAGAGATTACAATCATAACCTACGCAAGTACTACATGATGCACACACTGTCACCTTTACATCATGGAGGAGGAATAGACTACTTTAATAACATCACTAGAGTAGCACATAGATTAATAGTGATACAAAGCTCATGATCACATAAAGATCACACCATGGGGGAGAGAGATGAACCACATAGCTACCGCCCTCGGGGGAGAACTACTCCCTCCTCATCATGGGAGACAACAACGGCGATGAAGATGGCGGTGATGTCGATGGAGATGACTCCAGGGGCAATTCCCCGTCCCGGCGGCGTGCCGGAACAGAGACTTCTGTTCCCCGAACTTGGCTTCACGATGGCGGCGGCTGCGTAACTTTTCCCGTATCGTGGCTTCTTGATTTAGGGTTTTCGCCCCTGAAGAATATATAGGCGGAAGGGCAGCCTCGGAGGGGTCCCGAGGGGCCACCATAGTGGGGCGCCCCCCCCCTTGGTCGCGCCGCCATGTGGGGTGGGGCCCCCTTGGCCCCCTCTGCCCCCTCTCGACTCCATGTGTCCGTCTCGGCAAAATAGGAGGTTTGGCTTTGTTTCGTCGATTCGAGAATATTTCTGTGTAAGATTTCTGAAACCAAAAACAGCAGAAAACAGGAACTGGCGCTTCGCATCTTGTTAATAGGTTAGTTCCAAAATGCATAAAAATAATATAAAGTGTGAACAAAACATGTAGGTATTGTCATAAAACTAGCATGGAACATAAGAAATTATAGATACGTTGGAGACGTATCACTCTTCCGCTCGGACCGGAAGGGGAAGGGGAAGGGGAAGTGGATCATCATCATTGCCACCACCACCGTCAACACTGTCATTGATCATAGAGGAGTTCTTCATCGTCGTCTATGAAGACCCTTTGGTCAAGAAGGTACGTACGCGTTCCCACATATATGATGCATGTGATTAATTATGGGCATGTTCTAAAAACCTTTAATTTCAAACGATCGGCGCTCGATCTCTTTGCAGGCACTCCCAAAAAAGTTTGCGGACTATCTTGACGGCCAGGAGCCAGCTAAGGTGTATCTGCGAGCAGCTGACTGCGGTCCTCGTCTCTGGACCGTGGAGGTCCTATTTGACGGACAAGGCCGGATGTACCTCGACAAGGGCTGGGAGAATTTCGCCATCGCGCACGGTGTGGATTTCGGCTGCTACGTACACTTCAAATATGAAGGCGATGATGTGCTCACAGTGAAGGTGTTCGACGGAACAATGTGCAGGAAGTACTACTACTCAGACGATGAACATATTGACGATGAAATCGACGACGACGTGAAGCCATGCATTGATACGTCTCCAACGTATCTATAATTTCTTATGTTCCATGCTTGTTTTATGACAATACCTACATGTTTTGTTCATACTTTATAATGTTTTCATGCATTTTCCGGAACTAACCTATTAACAAGATGCCGCAGTGCCCTGTTTTCTGCTGTTTTTGATTTCAGAAAAGTTAGTTTCCAAATATTCTCGGAATTGGACGAAACAAAAGCCCACGGTCTTATTATCCACGGAGCCTTCCAGAACACCGAAGAGGAGATGGAGAGGGGCCACGAGGCGGCCACCCAACCTGGCGGCGTGGCCAAGAGGGGGGGCCCGGGGTGGGCCCTCGCCCCCTACGCTGCTCCTTTCGCCTATTTATTCCCTCCGTCGCGAAACCCTAGTACAGAGAGCCACGATACGAAAAAGTTACTGAGACGCGCCGCCGTCAAACCCCATCTCGGGGTTCAAGATCGCCTGCACTCGGTACCGGGAGAGGGGAATCATCACCGGAGGGCTCTACATCACCATGCCCGCTCCCCCGATGATGCGTGAGTAGTTCATCCTTGGACTACGGGTCCATAGCAGTAGCTAGATGGTTATCATGATCAGGATCATCTATTTGTAATTCTACATGTTGTGTTTGTTGGGATCCGATGAATATTGAATACTATGTCAAGTTGATTATTGATCTATCATATATGTGTTATTTATGTTCTTGCATGCTCTCCGTTGCTAGTAGAGGCTCTGGCCAAGTTGATACTTGTGACTCCAAGAGGGAGTATTTATGCTAGATAGTGGGTTCATGTCTCCATTGAATCTAGTGACAGAACCCCTAAGGTTGTGGATGTGCTGTTGCCACTAGGGATAAAACATCAATGCTTTGTCTAAGGATATTTGTGTTGATTACATTACGCATAGTACTTAATGCAATTGTCTGTTGTTTGCAACTTAATACTGGAGGGGGTGCGGATGCTAACCTGAAGGTGGAATTTTTAGGCATAGATGCATGCTGGATGGCGGTCTATGTTCTTTGTCGTAATGCCCTAAGTAAATCTCATAGTAGTCATCGTGATATGTATATGCATCTCTATTTTTCAATTGCCCAACTGTAATTCACCCAACATGCTATTTATCTTATTGGAGAGACACCACTAGTGAACTGTGGACCCCGGTCCTTTCTTTTACATCTAAAATACAATCTACTGCAATCACTGTTCTCTGTTGTTTTCTGCAAGTAAACATCATTCTCCACACCATACGTTTAATCCTTTGTTTTCAGCAAGCATGTGAGATTGACAACCTCACTGTTAAGTTGGGGCAAAGTAGTTTGATTGTGTTGTGCAGGTTCCACGTTGGCGCCGGAATCAGTGGTGTTGCGCCGCACTACACTCCTCCACCAACAACCTTCGCGTGGCCTTCATCTCCTACTGGTTCGATAAACCTTGGTTTCTTACTGAGGGAAAACTCGCTGCTGTACTCATCATACCTTCCTCTTGGGGTCAACGGACGAAGATACTGACAAGGAAAGCGACCACGTGAAGCCATGCATCCATCCCCTTTAGATAAGGGGATTATGACCAAGAATATATATGTAGCTTCATATGCATCGATTTAGAGATCTAGCTATTTTCTATATATTATGCATGTAAAAAATAATATCGCATTTCCACCATGATTCGAGCACCACAGCCTCCAAACGATGCCGATGCCGATGCCGATATCGGCATGGTCAGAACGGCTATGCTCACCGCCACTGCTAGGTCGCCGTCGGGATGCATAATGTTTAGCATAAGAGTCACTTTAGATTAAGCTGCGAAAATAGTCACCTGCCATGGGCTGAGGCGGCCCCACAGAGCGGCTCTATATTATATTCTCTAAATAAATAGACGACCCCAACGGTCATTGGCTGCGGAGGCCCCACAGAGCGGCAATATATGATTTTCTATAAATAAATAGACGACCCACTGGTCATTGGCTGCGGCAGCCCCATAGAGCGGCCCCATTTGTCATTGGCAGCACCGCGTATACAATCAGGAAATAAAACGGCCCACGCGTCAGCGATAGATGGATGGCTACCCGTCAGCACGAGACGGTCAGAGAGGAACTGCCCTCTGTGCAGCCCCACCCGTCAGATTAACGGTAACGGTAAGGCCTCTGACCTGACGGCAACCCTCTCGTCCGAGCGTCTGCAGGGGTTTCAAACTAGAGGGAGGAACTGAGGAAACTAACGAGCTGGGGAAAACTGAGTACAACTAACGACCTGAGGGCACGAAAATAGAAATCCTTTTTGATTAATCCCATGCTTAAAGAACTGGGTTTGTTAGTGCTCAACTAATGATTCCATTTTAATTGTTTCAAGCATGCATGACTTTGGTACCAAAATGTAGATCTCATTTTTTTGAACATTTTGATAAATTATACATATTTTTATGTTTTGAAATTACTTAGTTATGAATTTCCAAAGTTTTATTCATTTTAAATCAATTTCTGAAATTTCTGGAAAATATTAAAAATTTGGTAGACCGGATCCACTGTTAGGGTTTTATTAATTATCACAATATTTATGAAGTGATTAAATTCTGACATAGGGCCCTAGCTATCATATATCTAAGATTACAGTAAATAAAACAAAAAAAAATAATAAATGGATTATGACGTCAACATGACGTCCCGAGTCAACCGCCGGGTCACCACAACCGCGGGTGGCGCACGCGCGGGCATGTTTGACGCCCGCAATGCGAGGAACAAATTGGTGGTGGCGCCGCTTGGTTTGGTCACCGGAGAATGAACGGCGACGAGGCCGAGCGCCAAGGGCAGGCGCATGACGCGAGGGAGGAATAGAGGTGGAGGGAGAGAGGCGTGTATATTTTATGGGTGTACCATCGACGGTGGCTAGATCCGGCAAGCCCGGGTGGCCCATATACGGTGATGGTGGCGTATAGCCCATCGGGCGGCCCAGTTACAAATCAAGATGGATGAAGTCCAACCCAGGAACAAGGAGCCGGATCCACCGACCTACTCTGGAAGTCAGATCCGGCCTGGCCCATCAAGGGTAGCCGGATCCAGTACGGCGTATAAGGAAAGGCGGATCCTTGACGTGCACGGCAATGTAATATTCTGTAGGTAGGCAAGTTGTATTCCGGCTAGGACTCTCCGTGTAAACCCTAGATCATGTCGCCTTTATAAGCCGGATCCCGGGAGCCCTAGAGGCACAACCACAATTCATTGTAATAACGCGAAAGCGCCCAGATAATTCCAGACAAGCAGCAGTAGGCCCTGTCATCGTGAACGTGTTCTGAAGCTGGGTAAATCGCGTACCACCGTCCCGAGGACTCTCGCCCGATGAACCATATTTCTTCTCCCCCTTGTGAGGATCCCTCTTGTGAGGTACCATCGAATAGGCAACGACAGTTGGCACCCACCGTGGGGCCAGCGGCGTCTGGAGGCTGGAACCGGGAGGGTTCCGCCATGGGAAGATTCAACGACTCCATCGCTGTGGGGCGTGTCCTTTACGCCGCGAACTTCCCGATCGTCCCCCAGGACAAGTGTTGTATTCCGGATAAGACCGACCCCGTCAAGCTCTCCATCGTCCCAATCGTCCGCATTCACATCTTCATCGGCGAGACTGTCGATTCCAACGGAAACGGCCTGGTAAGTAACGCTGACGCGACCGCCGCTGAGCAGACGCAGCGCGAAGATCCGATCTGAGTCGCAGAACTTCCTAATTAATATTCCGCCTTAGATCTAAAAATTTCAAAGCCCACCCAATCCGCCCCTGAGCAGGAAACTACGGTGGAAGACCAATGCAGATCCGCCTGGGTCTCCCAGGTGTTAGAGAAGCAAAGGTGCCACTTCGTGCACTTCCTCGCACATACCGCAGGAACCGCCCCTCCTCAGGATGGAGCTGGACCCATGCAGGTTGAGGCTGCCGGAGACAACGATACTCTGGATCAGCAAGAGGTTGCCGGAGACAACAACGCTCCGGATCAGCAAGAGGATGCCGGAGACAAAGAAGAGTCAATACTCGAGAACCTAAGCCCACTATCTCGACGCGCATCCTTCATGGACACAGGAATACAACGTGAACGGGGCTGGAGCAAGGAACCGACGCAGAAGCAACTCCGCCCAACGCCGAATTTCGATCCCAAATCCGGAAGCTCCACGTCGAGATTGCTCGCATCGTGCCGGATCCCGAGAAGGACGTGGCCTTGACTTCGGGGAAGAGATGTCCATAGAAGAGCTTGCTAGGGCAGCAGGCCGAGGTGCCATTGCGCACTCGAAAATCCTAACCAAGCCAATAACTCCGGAAGAAGCCGCAGATCGGGAAGCTTTAGACACTAGTAACATATGGGTCTTCAATAACGGTATGATACTGACGATTGAGAAATCCGTTAGCGATTTTCTTTTTCTATGACGATATGGCGTTTTCGCGTCACGGTTGGCAATTTGGGACGCTCGGCCCGAAAATTAGTGACAGGCGAGGTCTAAACGTCAAAGATTGTGCAGAAATGAGCGGGTGGTGGGCGGCCCGAACTACGTTGTCAGCAGGGGGAGGGCGTCACAACAACTGGGCTTCGGGCCGGTTGACACACCTGACCCACAATCTACATGCTTCTGTTCACGTACTTTTCTGTCTGCCCGCACAACAGTCTAAGGCCTGCAGCACTGGGACCCATATTTGTAAGGGGAGACAACCATTGTCTGCACACACATGTACCTGCTGAGCGCGGAGTTGATGAAGGATAATTTATGCACAACGTTGAGTGGAAACACAGCAGGAAGTTTTCCCTCAGTAAGAAATCAAGGTTTATCGACCAGTAGGAGAAAAATGTTCTCTCCCGAGGTGTTGCAAACCAACTCGTGGCAGGGCGCATTGCCGGCGTCAGCAGCAACACGGAGACCTGCACACAAAAAACCAAGTACTTTGTCCCTAACTTTCAGCGAGGTTGTCAAGCTCACTGATTTTGCTGAAAACAAAGGATTAAACGAACCGTGTGGAAGAAGAATTGTTTGCATAGAACAGAACAGGAAAATGTTGTAGAAGATTGCAATTAAAAGAAGAAGGACCGGGGTCCACAGTTCACTAGAGGTGCCTCCCCAATAAAATAAATATGTTGGGTAAACAAATTACAGATGGGCAATTGACAAACAGAGATTCTACGCTAATGGTTGGTGCAGAATACATGCTATGAAAGTATGCGGGCATTACAATAATATACATAGACCGTAATCCAACTGCATCTATGACTAATAATCCACCTTCAGGATTGCATCCGCGACACCCTCTAGTATTAAGTTGCAAGCAACGGACTATCGCTTTAAGCAATGTGTGTAAAGTAAACGATGAAACTACCCTTGAATAGAACACCGCTGTTTTCTCCCTAGTAGCAACAACACATCTACAACCGTAGAGAACAAGGTCACTTCCCATGGTTAAATAGAGGCATGAACCCACTATCGAGTATAAATACTCCCTCTTGGAGTCGCTAGCATCTACTTGGCCAGAGCATCTACTAGAAACGGAGAGCATGCAAGATCATAATAACATAATACATAATCTCAACCAAAGCAATCTCTCTATAAATCGGATCCACATCAAACCAACATGTAGCAATTACAAATAGATGATCTTGATCATGTTAGGAAGCTCACAAGATCTATACATGAAGCACAACAAGGAGAGGACAACCATCTAGCTACTGCTATGGACCCATGGTCTCGTGGAGGACTACTCACGCATCACCTCGGATGAAGACATGGCGATGTAGAGGCCTCCGGCGGTGATTTCCCTCTCCGGCAGGGTGCCGGGATGGACTGCAGAACCCTCCCGAACTAGGGTTTCGGTTGACGGCGGCGTCGGAACTTTTCGTGGATGGAGGCTCCCGTCTTCGGGGTTTTCCCAATACGAGGAATAAATAGGCAAAAGGGCGGAGAAAACGAGGCGACGAGGCGCCAGTACAAGGGCCAGGCGCGGCCAAGGGTGGGGCCGCGCCTGCCCTATGTATTGCCACGTGGCAGCTCTCCTGCGCGTGTCCTTCTGGCTCCGTCTTCGTCCCGGAAAAATAAGACTCTGGGCTTTTGTTTCGTCCAATTCCGAGAAACTTTCATGTACAACTTTTCTGAAACACAAAAACAGCAGGAAACAGGAACTGCACTGTGGCACTGCGTTAATAGGTTAGTCCCAGAAAATGCTAAAAAGTGTGGAAAAGTGCACATAAAACATATAAGAATTGTAACAAAACAAGCATGGAGCATTAAAAATTATAGATATGTTTGGGACGTATCAACATCCACAAGCTTAACTCCTGCTCGTCCTCGAGTAGGTAAGTGATAACAAACAAATAATTTTTGAGGTGACATGCTGTCACACTACTTTGATCAATCTAAGTGTAAAAGCAAACATAGCTGGAATCATAGAATCCTAACATAAGCATGATAGATATAATCAAACAATGAAACTTAATAACCATGCTAAAACATGAATAGTAATCAAACAAAAGAAAATGTATAACGTGCATGGAAAGCAAAGTGATTGTCAAGAGCATAGCATAGATACATAATAAAGTGGTACTCAGCTTGTCCCATAAGTGGAAGCAAAACATAAATGCTTGGACACCTTTAAAAGATTATAAGGATGACTAGAAACAAAAAGTTTGAACAAGCAATACCATAATTATGAATCAATCAATAAAATCTTGGGACCATGCACATAAAACTAAGAATGACAACTATGCTCTCATAAGTGGTGCATAAACTAGAAGGTGGAGACTCAACATAAAAGTAAAAGAAGGTCTCTCTTTGAGAGGCAAGTAAGATCACTCATGTGCTAGAGATTTTTATTGAAACAACAAGAGTATAAAATGCACTTTTGAGAGGTGGATGATGTCAACGGTAAGTACAAAGCATATGGGTTGTGCAAAAGTGCTACTTCTAAATCGCAAGCCTCATGCATAATTGCTACTAGTGCTCACACCTCGTCCTACTCACCTCGGATCACCATTAGCTCTCATCACATACAAGTTGTTTTAACCGAGTATCACAAAGGGGTACCCCCGTGCCTCCTGTACAAAGGTCCTAGGAGATGCATTGCTTTTGATTTCTCATTTTTAAAGCATCTTCAACTTGGGACATCCATACCGGGACGACACGAGCAACAGATAAATGGACTCATCTTATTTTATTTATTGCTAGAAGATTTCTCATAAGAGGTTGAGGATTTGTCCAACTGAAACTTCCACCATGATACATGGCTTCGGTTAGCGGCCCAATGTTCTTCTCTAACAAAAATGTATACTCAAACTATTTTGCATGGATAATCTCCTTCATTTCAGACAAGATGAATATGCATAGCAACCCACATGATATTCAGCGGCAAAGCACGCTGAGGTGTCCCCAGTATTTCAATGGTTATCACACAACAAGCAACTTAAAAGAGCTACGGTTACACAAGGAACACACGCTAGGCACAATAGTCATTTTTGACTACTTTCCCATGAGCAACAAAAATATAATACTTTGAAATTTAAAGGTAGCACATGAGCAAACTACTATGGAATGGCAATGAAATACCACATATAGGTAGATATGGTGGACACTTTGGCATATTTTGTTTTTGGTGGTTGGATGCATGAATAAAATACTCACACAAATGGAGGCTAGAAAAAGACCGGGTGCGACCAACTGAGAGAGCATAATGGCCATAATCATGCACAGCGACAAAATATATTAATTAAAGCATAAAGTGATACACAAGTTGCAAACTAAATGATCATAGAGGCAAGAATTGACTGGAATGTAGTCATAACATGTTGCAAAACATGTGCCAAGTCGACCCAAATAAAAACATTCGTAGGAGAATATATACCACAATATTATGCTTTTCTATTGTATGCTAAAAACAATGCATGAAACCTTCAATGGCACACTAAACACTCTCAGTATTTGAGACTAATCATAATGAAAACATAATTAACAAGCTCATCATGAGAATAACATCTAGCAAGATATGCAAAAATAACTATGCCATAGTCTAAAAATGCTTCCATTTGCATCACATACACATAAAACTTTTTTCATGCTTCCAACGCCAACCAAATGAAACCAAACAACTCTCATATATGAAAAACAAGTAAATGTCCAGAGAGCTATTGAAACTCAAATAAATGTAAAAGTGGAGCGTGTCTCTCTCCAACGCAAAATGCATAACAGTGGCGTGTCTCATTATTTTGTGCATCATCAGCATGCATGTCTCATCCATGTAAAATAAAATTATTTTATAAACCCCCTTGTCTTCTCCTTTAAATAAAACCTAAGTCTCTCTCTCATAATTCTTATTTTATAATTAAGCCTTTCCAACAAATAAATTTTAAATATAAATGTGCTTTGTTTTGGTTACAAATAAATTAAATATTTTAAAAACTAGTTTTTGAAGCTCACTCTCTTTCCTGGTTTAAATTCAAAACAGAATTGAATCCAAATTTCAAATAGTTTGTAAAATGAAAAAAAAAAGAAAACCCCTTCTCTCTTCCTGGACTGCTCTCCCCCTCTGGCCCATCTCTGCTTCCAATCCGGTGGCCCATCCTTCCCCTCTCGCTTCCCTCCACCGCTCAGCCCACCTTCCTTCTTTTCCTCTGGCCCAACCCACCCCAACAGACCGAAGGGGTACGCACCTTATCTTCCTGTTGTCGTCTTCCTGGACGCCGAGCACGCAGGAGACGTGCTCCGTCGACGTCACCACGCACTCACGCCCTCCTCACCTGCTCCCTCCCCTTCTTATCCCCTCCTCGAGGCCCCTGGAAACCCTAGCCCTCGCTATCTCCTCCCTCGCGCCGCCAGCAACCCTCATCTCTCTTCCCTTTTTGTTTCCTGCAAGCACCGAGCGCCACCGCCACTTCCTCGTCGTCGCCTGCTCACCTCCGGCCACCCCGCATGCCACCAAGACCACCACGAGACGCGCCTCTTCTTCCTCATCGTCCTGGTTCAAGTAATCGACTCCGCACGCTCCTAATCGACGGCAATTTCGCCGATTCCTTCCTTCGACCGCCGACTTCCGGCGAAGATTCCGGCGAACCCCGGCCTCCCCTGCTACCGCCGGCTTCAAGTTGAGCTTCAGGGCGCAATTGCGCACCCACTGGACACAATCTCCCCCTCTCTTTCTTCTGTTTTCTTCCTCTTCACGTGGTGACCGGTTCCCTTCTCCGCAGTACCTCGCCGCCGACGCCTCTCCGATGACCTCCTGCAAGGGGCGCCGCCACCGTCTGGTCCGCGCCGACGAGGCGAGCCCGACGCTCCCTTCCGCGCATCCGGGGACACCGCCAAACGCCCGCGCATCCGCGTCGCCGCGGTGACCACGTTCTCTGGAACGCGCGCGGCGTCAACCTTCTGTCGAACACCTTTCGGCCGCGTCGTGCATGCTCGGCCACGTCGTCCACCACGCGGCATCCACGTCGCCGCGCGGACCCCATCTGTCAGCCGCTCTGGCTAGGTTCTGCCCGGTGAGAAAATATCTCCTTAGATCCAGATCTAGCCTTTTTGCAAAAAGGCACCTCCCTGCTTCTCCATCTTAACCCGCAGTCCTTCCCTGTGGCTGTTTTCAGCATAACCCATGCAGCTTCTTCAAAGCAATCCGGGGTTCTTCTCTGACCCTGTTTTTGTTTTCGGGTCCTTGCCCCAAATAAAATAAATCTGTTTATCTATTTTAAATAACAAAAACTAATCTGCTAATAACTTTTAATCTGTAACTCCAATGAAAAAGTGTTCTATATGAAAATTGATCAGAAAAATATGCTGAACATGAATATGCCATCCATTAATTTGTTTGCGTCTCGCATCATGTCGTCCGTTGATAGTTATGCATGTTCACCTCACATATATGCGGAGTATTTTGGATTTCCGACTATGGTTTCCCCGCTCCGTTTAACATTGAAGTAGAGCACCCCTGCCATGATATGCCATGCTAACCAACACTTAACTTTGTCGGTAGATATGCAACACCAACCTAATTTGTTTGTCCGGGGTTCCGACTCCGATTAAATTGGATAAGTTGCATTGCACCATCTATGCCATGTCATGCATATCATCTTCATCATGCCGGTTCTTCTTTCGTAGTAGTAAGATTGCATATGTTGTGTGTTCCAGCATTTGCTTCTTCCCGGTTAGGATCACGAAGTGGTGATGTGAGATACGACGAGTGCTCCGACAAGTTCTTCAGAAGCTTTTCACAGGCGAGCCCTCTCTCTTCACCTATTACACTCTCCCTCGCATTGCTATCCTTATGTTGCGCTTCTTTATCGAGTCATGTGTCCTATTCCACTTGTTTACCATAATAATCCTATATATATCATTCCTTAACCATAGCCGTTGCTTGATGTTTGAGCCTTGCGAGTCGTAGGCGTGTTTAGGATCTGTTGTTTATCTCGATCTGTTATCGGGATATGTTGGGTTGTTGGGAGGTTATCACATGCTATATCATTTGTTGGAGATATTCACACTTTACTTTATTGTTAACAACTAAAATTGTAAGCAGAGGCATCTGTGAGCCCCTTTGCGAAAGCATCGGAACTTTGACTCGCTAATGTCCCCTAGGACCCGAGTTCTTGTTATCTGTTCCGAGATTGAGCGCTCTACCCGTACGTGGGGACGTTTATTGGGACCCCCCCTCACCCATTACCTTTTCTCAAGTCAGTTGAAAAGGGGGCCACAACCTTGGTTTTATTTGCCTATGCCATGTATGCCATGCTTTACTTACTATTGCCTTCGGGTGTTTATTTCTTGTTGCCTTCGGGTGTTTATATTCTGTACTGTACCCCGCGGAACGTTTAGCGAAGCGTGTGGTTTGCACGCCTAGCCGTTAACGCAAACCCTGAGTCCGCTTCGGAGTACGGCCGGACTTCGTCACGGGTAGCTTAGTCGGGTGGCCCCCTAGACTTTCTTGTTGAACTGGGAACGGTCTTGTTGTGAGACATCCACCTGTCGTAAGTGGGTCGAGCATGCGTATGGTTACATTTGGGCAACCCCTGCAGGGTGTACATCTTATCGATAAGCCGTGTCCGCGGTTATGGACGACTTGGAATTGTATAGCTCGATCATAGAACAACTTACACCTTTATGTTGTTGATAATAATTTGCTAATAACTTGATTAGTAATATAGCATTACTACAACCGATACCTAATAAAACTTGTCCACCGTTGAGTGCCTTTTACATTGCCTCTTCGCTTTGTTGAAGGGGATATGTGTAATCGGCTGGGTTATGTTTGTGTAGTATTTATCTGTTACCTTATGCGCTCTCTTATCTTCTCTGAGTAGACGGATGTTGTAGCGTGTCTCTATTGGTTATAGTTTTGCTGCCGCTAAACCTACCATATAGCCCCAGGCGATATATATATTCGCCCGACGAGCATAGCCATTTCTAGTCTCGCTAAGTACGTGCCGGAGTTCGTTCCTTGGTACTTACTCTCGCCTTTCCCTTTCTCTTTTGCTTCCTCCCTTTTGTCGGCAACCGATGGCCCGACTTTGACAGGTACAAGATGACGACGTTAGCAAGGTTACCCTTCCGGCTTGGCCTGGGCAGGGTTATGGACGTCACTGGTTATCTTCAGGACTCTTAGTCCAATTTGTATCTTGTCCGTACTCGGACGTATTTGATCTTCTGTATGATTTGGATCTTTGTATTGTATATTTGTATCTTGACTCGTCGGAGTCGTTGTTGTAATATATGTTTCTTGTGGGCTCTATTGTAATCCTGTTGTAATGTTACCGCTCGTGTTAATTCCTCTGGCATCACGTGTGTGATTTGTCGCGCACGTCATGTCGGAGGGCGTCTCAGAATCGATATCTTGCGGATTTCGGCGGGTTCGCTGGGATCCTCAAGGTACCGGTTCCGGGGCGTCACAAGTGGAGCATGTCTCTCTCCAACGCAAAATGCATAACAGTGGAGCGTGTCTCACTCCAAAATAAACATGCAAAACAGCGGAGCGTGTCTCACTCCAAAGTAAATATGCAAAGCGGTGGAGCGTGTCTCACTCCAAAGTAAACATGAATGATGGGATCCAACTTTATTGAAAGTAAACACACAGCAAAAAGTAAAGACGCTCCAAGGATAACACATATCACATGAAGGAATAAAAATATAGCGTGTTGAAAAATGACCTGGTGCTTTTTGTTGATGAAGAGGGGATGCCTTGGGCATCCCCAAGCTTTGACGCTTGTACTTCTTGGATATTTCTTGGGGGTCCAGGGGACATCCCCAAGCTTGATCTCTTGTCCATGCTTCATCTTATTGCATCATTCTTCTCTCCCTACACTTGAAAACTTCCTTCACACAAAACTCAACACAATTGATTAGCAACATTAGTGCAAATAAAAATATATCAAACCAGCAAGGCTTCAGTAATGGCACATATCAAACACTCATTTTAACATATGCTACTGTAGCTACTTCTTCCCAAAGCTCTTTTTCACAAAAGAACTCAAAAAGACGAAGCATAAGACGCAAATGCAAAACATGGCAGAAATCTGTCAAAACAGACCAGCAGGCAAAGATCGAAATTAAAGAAATAGTTCTGTTGCTCAAATCGAAAAATGCTAAACTAACGAAAGTTAGCTAACATACTGGGGCATAATAACAAAAAAATTCAGCTCAAAATAACGTTCTGGCGATTTTTAAGAATTTTTTCGTGACCAGCACAGAATCTGTTTCAGAATTGCAAATACCCCAAACACTGCTTTCTTTCTATTAGAGGCTACCCTTGGCACAAAAACGAAATAAAAATGATAAGAAGAGGTTATTACAGTAGCAATAACTTTCAAGACTCAACAAAGCGAAAATAACAGAAATAAAACATGGGTTGTCTCCCATAAGCGCTTTTCTTTAACGCCTTTGAGCTAGGCGCAGAAAGGGTGCAAATCAAGTATTATCAAGAGGTGGCTCATCAACACCATAAGTTGTCCTATAAATAGAGTCATAAGGTGACTTATTTCTTTTTCTAGGGAAGTGTTCCATACCTCTTTTGAGTGGAAATTGATAACGAATTATTCCATCTCTCATATCAATGATAGCACCTGCAGTTCTAAGAAACGGTCTTCCCAAAATAATAGGGCATGAAGCATTGCATTCAATATCCAAAACAACAAAATCAACGGGGACATAATTATTATTCACTTGTATAAGAACATTATCAACTCTCCCCAAAGGTTTCTTTGCAGCAACATCAACAAGAAGAACATCCAAATAACATTTTTCTAATGGTGGCAAGTCAAGCATATCATAAACTCTTTTAGGCATAACAGAAATACTTGCACCAAGATCACATAAAGCATTACAATCAAATTATTCTACTCTCATCTTAATAATAGGTTCCCAACCATCTTCTAACTTTTTAGGAATTGAAGCCTCATGTTTCAACTTCTCTTCCCTCATTTTCATAATAGCACTAGCAATATGCTTTGTAAGAGCAACATTTTGTTCACTAGCATTGGGAGTTTCAGCGAGATTTTGCAAGAACTTTATAACTTCAGTAATGGTACAACTTTCAAAATCAAAATCATTGCTATCAAAAATAAAAGGACAATTATCTCCCACACCTCTAAAAATTTCAGCACGCTTGTCGGGAACAGTTTTAATGGGTTTATACACTTTTCTATGTGGAGTGGGGACTTTTCCTACATTTTCGATTTTTCTAGTAGTAGTAGGAGGTTTGCTAGCATTCAAAGGTTCAGTATTACTATTGGTGGTGATTGTGTAAACCTTGGCTAAATTATTTTCTCTAGCCATCTCATCTTCTCTTTCCTACCTAGCATGCAATTCAGCTAACAACCTCATATTGTCATCAATTCTAACTTGAATAGCATTTGCTTGAGAAAAAGTTTTATTCTCAGTATTATCACGAGGAACAACCTTTAATTTAAGAAGATCAACATCAAGAGCAAGGCTATCCACTTTAGAAACAAGAGCATCTATTTTGCTAAACTTTTCCTCCACATATTTATTAAAAGCAGTTTGTTTACTAATAAAATCTTTGAGCATACCCTCAAGTTCAGAGGGAGCACTCCTATTGCTGTTATAAGAATTACCATAAGAGTTACTAAAACCACTTTCATTGTTGGGAGGATACGGCCTATAATTGTTGCTACCAAAATTATTCCTATAGGCATTATTATTAAAATTGTTGCTCTTAATAAAGCACACGAAGAGCCGGGAGGCTTCCAAGGCGGCAGCGGGCCCTGGTCCCTCGACGTCGTCCCGCAAATGCTCCGGCACACGACAGCGGCTGCAGGGCGTGCCACCTGACCTATACCTGGCCAGGAAGGTGTTGGATTGCTTCGATTAGTTCCTGCATGGCAGACACGTAAACATTAAATACGAGCCCTATCGGCTCTCTTGCCCTGTGGATCGGCTCAAAGAGCCGATCGCCCCATGGTTCACGTTGGATTTTCAATGACATGGGGATCCTGCTTGATCAAAACCAAGCTAAACCAATCTACGACAGTTTAGGGTTTTCACCGCATAACCGGAACATCCTACGCGTAGTTGGGCCTAGCAGATACGAAAGATGATGAAAACTACCCCTATAAGAGGCCTAAAAACCAACGTTTAAGTCAATTCCCGGAACATCCCTTATAGGAACGGCAAACAACACCTAACGCACTACCGGATCGTCCAACCCCAGCATAGGGCCTAATCATGCAGATATTAAACTAATCCTTGAAGAACAAGGAGCAACTATAACAGATCGGATCTACTAAGTAACGAACAAGCAAGATGCTGCCCTTACACCTGGATAGGTGTAAGGGCAGCTAGATATTGAGGGACGGCACAGCTAAGCAGATATGCGTAAGAAAAGCATCTATGCAAGCCCCAAAACATCTACGATAAATAGTGCTACTCGCCATCAACAATGCTTCAGTACGAGCAACACAAGGTAAACGAATAAACGTTGTGCTGCCTAGATCGCAAGATGCGATCTAGGCAGCATGATGCTTACCCGGGAGAAACCCTCGAAAGAAGGGGTGGCGATGCGCCTAATTTGTGTTTGTTGTGAACGTGATTGTCCTCCTTTTCCGATAACCCTAGATACATATTTATAGTCCAAGGGACTTTCTAACTGAGGCGTGCACCTAACCGTGCACGAGTTAAACTCTATCGTTTAATCTAAACTAAGATACGATCTACTATATTACAGATACATGGGCAATTAAGCCCAAACTCCTCGCGCAAGGCCGCTTCAAAGACGCTCCACATGTATGTCCTTCAAGCCCATCTTCACTTACGGCCCATCTCCTGATTTGGCCAAAATCTGGTGATAACACATGCCCCCTGGTTTTGGTAATGATAATTTCAAAACCACTCTGTTTTTCCTTCGAGGGGTCATGTCGTGGCAGAGCAGAACCGTCGCAGTATTCTTCATCATGACGCCTTGCCTTCTCAACTTCTCTGCACGATTTGACAGTTTTGGCACCACATCCTCGAAAACTGTTCGAACATTAAATCTCCATCTCTTTTTATTTAACTGCATCGAACAGTTCTCCTCTTCATCCCCTTCGCATTAGCACTCCAAAAGCCCTCCTCTGCCACCATGTCTTCTTCTTCTTCCTCCTCATCGGGTCTTTCCACCCAGTCCTCCCCCTTCCGCGAGCCGACGCCGGAGTGGGATCCGCAGGAGGCCCACGCGGCCAACATCCGCCGCGCCATAGCCGACGGGGACGAGTCGAGCCACGACTTCTCCGTCTGGTCCGAGGATGACCAGTCCTTGACGGACGGGGAGAGCGACCTCCGCTTCCTCGCCGGGGAATCGGAGGAGGAGAGCGACGACGATCGCCTCTCCTGGGGCGATTTCACCTCCTCCGAGGAGGTGAAGGAGGAAGAAGAGGAGGAGGACGACACCTCCTCCGACGAGCCGCCGGCCAAGCGCTTCTGCCCCTGGCCGGGCAACCTCAGTGACTTCGACAGCGACGACGACGACGCTGACGAGGAGGACGAGGACAATGAGGGTCCTGCCGGCGGTCGCTACAGCAGCGACGACGAACCGGACGGGAGCAGCGCCGACAGCAGCGATGACGACGACGAGGGCAGCACCGGCCCCTAGATAGGATCTTTAGCATAGAGCTAGGAGTAGTAGATGGGGCAATGTATCCCCTAGTAATCCCTTTTGAGAGCAATCAGCTCCTTTCATGTAAGAAATCTGATTATCAATGAAGAAATTCCCCCAATTTGACTTTGTCGATTCCTTCCATATTGATTTAGCCGATTCTCCCCTATCTTGATTTTGCCGATTGTCACCTTGGTCGATGCTCAATGAGCCGATGGCAATGCATCAGCTTTTTATAATGAATTGCAAGACAGGTCAATCTAGTCATCCCCTCAGATGGTAACTTGCAATCCTTGAAATTCAGATCCAAACTTCCAATTGAACAGGTCCAGCACACAGCCTTGAGACCCCTAGATCTTTGGACTTCAAAATCATCCGATCGTGATGTTTGACCTGTCGGCAAAATTCCTGAATTAACGCCTCCAGGAAAGCTTTTAGGACCATAGCTGAAACAACTCGACGTTGAAGCTGATACACCTGCATAACAGGTACCATTTGCTCACAACTTTCCTTGTGATGTTCTGTTCCTTTGCAGCAACAAACTGGTCCAGAGCCTATCAATGATAATGGCTCCCCCTTCAAACTCCTCCCATCAATTCTGGTGGTTTCCTTCTGAAAGAACTCACCACTTCTCAATAAAAATTGTGGTGCAGAGTAAGCCGATTTCAACCAAAATCGGCTCCCAAGAGCAAAGGATCTTCAGGGGCAGCTGCCCCCCGAGCCTCAGTCAAGGCGAGAATAGTAGCAAAGAAGGTGGCTGCCAGGAAAACTTTGAAGGGCAAACACCCCTCTAGGCTTTGGTTATCCTATTAAGTCCAGTAATCCTGCTCTTGTAGACTTCCCCCGAAGATGATATCATCAAGGACATGCAATCCAGCTGACGACGCTCCAACTTGGGCACCTCCGGGTACACCACCATGTAGAACTAGCCAGATATGTCACCATCGGCTTCCACGAAAAGGGTCAGCCCTCCACTCCCATCAAAACAAGATAGGAAAGCTTATGCACAAGGAGTCGATGTACCACGAGGGCTCAGCAGGACCAGCAAATCCCTTCTTTGAACCAAGAAGCTTCTCATGCAATGGCTCTCTAACTCCTCCTGGCTCAATTCTTGTGCTTTGTTGTTGTCTTCAGGTCATTTTCCTTCACTGAGGCCTGATCAAGTGGCAGCTTAAACTCTGTAATTCTAAAGTCGATGTCCGAGCATCGGCTGTGCTGAAATTTTTTGTATTTTCGATTTTTTATTGGCCGATCGATTCATGAATCGGCTTCCCCTGGGTGGTACATACTTCTTGTACCTTCTCCGTGTGTATGCCCCCCGAGCCGAATCCTTCAAGTGATTGAAGATATCGGCTTTTCAGCCAATTCAAGCTTGTCTCACCACTCACCATGCGAAATAGCACATCAGTAAACATGGGTGGTGGGAATAGTTTTAGCCGATTGCTAGAATCGGCTCCCCTTGCAGTTGGTGATCCAACTTATTTGCTGATAAATGTTGGCCATGGCTTATCCCCAGGACCAATGTCGATCTCTTCTAGTCCATCAGCTGTTGTAAACCCATATCTCAGCTTTCCATTGCCTGCCAAATCAACGATGAACACAGGCAGAAGGTAGGTTGAGGCTAATTGTGGCCGATTGCAGATGTTTAACGAGGGTTTACAACTTCTTGGTTCTCTGCTACGACAATGTGGCATGTTTGAAGTGAGATCCTTGTTTCTTATTTTTTGGGGCCGATCGCAGGGATCGGCCTTGCCATGTACGTCCATAGACTTGGATCTTGCTACTCTGTCAGGCCAGTGGATAAGACTAGCCTCACCCCGTTTTTTGTAGCTTCGATGCGCTCACAGCCGTCCAGATTGATTCCAGAGAGCGGCTCTTGGTCATTTGCTTCCCAGATGTTCATGGCAGCCAAAGAGATATCGATCGAATCATCTGCATGAACAACCTCGACTTCATCTCCATCCCATTGTATGATGCACTGATGCATTGTGGACGGAATGCAACAGTTAGCATGGATCCAATCCCTTCCTAGCAGAACAGCATAAGTGCTCTTGCTGTCAACGATGAAAAAGGACGTGGGGATGGTCTTTCGGCCGACAGTTAAGTCCACGTTCAGAACACCCTTGGCTTCTGACGGTTGGCCGTTGAAATCGCTTAACGTGACGTTGGTCTTGATCAGATCTTCAGTAGAACGTCCCAAACGTCGTAACATGGAGTACGACATTATGTTGACTGCTGCTCCCGTGTCAACCAGCATCTTGCTGATAGGCTGCCCGTTGATATAACCCTTCAGGTATAGGGCCTTCAGATGCCTATAGCTCCTTTCTCGTGGCTTCTCAAAGATAACTGGCCGTGGCCCGCAATCAAACTGTGCCACCGATACTTCCTCGTCTTTTGGAGCACAAAACTCTGACGGGAGAACGAACACCATGTTTGTATCAGCCGATGTCCCTGCATCGGCTTTCGTCTGCTTGGGTCGCCACACTTTCTTCGGTGGGCGAGCTTCTGTTTCCAGTGTTTGCTGAATTTTTACGGCCAGATCGGGCCGCGCTTTCCTCAACGTGTACAGGTACTGCGCCTCGGCTTCCTCCAAGTTTCGTAGCCGTTGCACCCTGCGCTTTTGGGAGTGGCTGAGTCCATCAGGACACCACCTTGGTCGGTGATATCTATCTTCTTCTGACTCCTCAAAGTCTTCATCTTGGGATGACTCAGCTCGTTTGTTCTGAGGTGGGAGAGGTCCTAGACGCTTGAACACTGAAACTTCATTTGTTCCCTTCCTCTTCTGCTTACATTCTAGGCAGTTCTCGATTGTAGGCAATCGGCTCATTCCTGAGTCCCAACAGTGTTTGAAGAAAGGACAATTCCAATGTCTGTCCACGTCCTCTTGCTCCCTTGACCTCCCTCTGGCGTGACGCTCATACCCTTCATATCGACGGTATTTCATGTTGTCTGCATTAGACCGACGATATCTATCATCGTCTACGTCGTAGCGTCGGCGTCGGTCATACTGCTGTTCATATTTGTTAAGGAGGTGCGCGGAAAGTGGTCATTGATACCGCACGCTGATCACCTCTTCCTCAGTCAAATACCGTCTGTCATCATGCTGGGGCCGGTCGCGTGGATCGGCCTCCTTCTTATCCTTGCCGCGAGAGCGACTGCTCTCTGGCTTATCCTCGCCATGGCGATCTGCAAGCCCTGCCATATTGATATCAAACGAGAACCCTGGCTCGCGTCCTTTGCACTGACTGAGATCGGCCATGTTGACCTCCGGAAACGGCTGCGTGTCAACCCTCATGGCAAACTGACCGAAGAGTAATCGGCTGATACGCGTAGATGCACACGTCCGTTGGGAACCCCAAGTGGAAGGTATGATGCGTATAGAAGCAAGTTTCCCTCAGTATGAAACCAAGGTTTAATCGAACCAGTAGGAGCCAAGAAGCACGTTGAAGGTTGATGGTCGCGAAATGTGATGCGGCGCAACACCAGGGATTCCGGCGCCAACTAGGAACCTGCACAACACAACCCAAGTACTTTGTCCCAACGAAACAGTGAGGTTGTCAATCTCACCGGCTTGCTGTAACAAAGGATTAAACGTATCGAGTGGAAGATGTTTGCAAAGAAAACAGTAAAACAAGTAGATCGTATGCTATGTAAAGAATAGGACCGGGGTCCACAGTTCACTAGAGGTGTCTCTCCCATAAGATAAAGCATGTTGGGTGAACAAATTACAGTCGGGCAATTGACAAATAGAGAAAGGCATAACAATGCATATACATGACATGGTAAATATAGTGAGATTTAATCCGGGCATTACGACAAAGAACATAGACCGCCATCCAACTGCATCTATGCCTAAAAAGTCCACCTTCAGGTTATCATCCGAACCCCCTCCAGTATTAAGTTGCAAAGCAACAGACAATTGCATTAAGTATGGTGCGTAATGTAATCAACAACTACATCCTTAGACATAGCATCAATGTTTTATCCCTAGTGGCAACAGCACATCCACAACCTTAGAACTTTCTGTCCCAGATTCAATGGAGGCATGAACCCACTATCGAGCATAAATACTCCCTCTTGGAGTTAAGAGTAAAAACTTGGCCAGAGCCTCTACTAATAACGGAGAGCATGCAAGATCATAAACAACACATGAACAATAGATTGATAATCACCATAATCATAGTACTCTCTATCCATCGGATCCCGACAAACACAACATATAGTATTACGGATAGATGATCTTGATCATGTTAGGCAGCTCACAAGATCCAACAATGAAGCACAACAAGGAGAAGACGACCATCTAGCTACTGCTATGGACCCATGGTCCAGGGGTGAACTACTCACTCATCACTCCGGAGGCGACCATGGCGGTGTAGAGTCCTCCGGAGATGAATCCCCTCTCCGGCAGGGTGCCGGAGGCGATCTCCGAATCCCCGAGATGGGATTCGCGGCGGCGGCGTCTCTGTAAGGTTTTCCGTATCGTGGCTCTCACGGGGGTTTCGCGACGGAAGCTTTAAGTAGGCGGAGGGTCAACGCGAGGGGCCACACGAGGGGCCCAGGGGCAGGTCGGCGCGGCCAGGCTTGGGCCGCGCCGGCCACCCTTCTGGCCGCCTCGTGGCCCCACTTCGTTATCTCTTCGGTCTTCTGAAGCTTCGTGCAAAAATAGGACCCTGGGCGAAAGTTTCGTCCAATTCCGAGAATATTTCTTTACTAGGATTTCTGAAACCAAAAACAGCAGAAAACAGCAACTGGCTCTTCGGCATCTTGTTAATAGGTTAGTTCCGAAAATGCATAAATATGACATATAATGTGCATAAAACATGTAGGTATCATCAATAAAGTAGCATGGAACATAAGAAATTATCGATACGTTGGAGACGTATCAGCATCCCCAAGCTTAGTTCTGCTCGTCCCGAGCAGGTAAAACGATAACAAAGATAATTTCTGAAGTGACATGCCATCATAATCTTGATCATACTATTTGTAAGCATATGTAATGAATGCAGCGATCAAAGCAAAGGTAATGACATGAGTAAACAACTGAATCATAAAGCAAAGACTTTTCATGAATAGTACTTCAAGACAAGCATCAATAAGTCTTGCATAAGAGTTAACTCATAAAGCAATAAATCAAAGTAAAGGTATTGAAGCAACACAAAGGAAGATTAAGTTTCAGCGGTTGCTTTCAACTTATAACATGTATATCTCATGGATATTGTCAACATAAAGTAGTATAATAAGTGCAATATGCAAGTATGTAGGAATCAATGCACAGTTCACACAAGTGTTTGCTTCTTAAGGTGGAAGGAGATAGGTAAACTGACTCAACAATAAAAGTAAAAGAATGGTCCTTCGCAGAGGAAAGCATCGATTGCTGTATTTGTGCTAGAGCTTTTATTTTGAAAACATGAAACAATTTTGTCAACGGTAGTAATAAAGCATATGAGTTATGAAAATTATATCTTACAAGTTGCAAGCCTCACGCATAGTATACTAATAGTGCCCGCACCTCGTCCTACTTAACTTGGACTACCGGATCTTTGCATGCCATGTTTCAACCAAGTGTCACAAAGGTACCTCCATGCCGCCTGTACAAAGGTCCAAGGAGAATGCTCGCATTTCGGATTTCTCGCTTTTGATTATTCTCAACTTAGACATCCATACCGGGACAACATGGACAACAGATAATGGACTCCTCTTAAATGCATAAGCATGTAGCAAAGTTATTATTCTCATATGAGATTGAGGATATATGTCCAAAACTGAAACTTCCACCATGATTCATGGCTTTAGTTAGCGGCCCAATGTTCTTCTCTAACAATTTTGCATGCTCCAACCACTAAAATGATAGACCTTCAGACAAGACGGACATGCATAGCAACTCACATGATATTCAACAATAGTTGATGGCGTTCCCCAGAAGCATGGTTATCGCACAACAAGCAACTTAATAAAATATAAAGTGCATAAGTACATATTCAATACTACGATAGTTTTTAAGGCTATTTTGTCCCATGAGCTTTATATTGCAAAGGTGAATGATGGAATTTTAAAGGTAGCACTCAAGCAATTTACTTTGGAATGGCGGAGAAATACCATGTAGTAGGTAGGTATGGTGGACACAAATGGCATAGTAGTTGGCTCAAGGATTTTGGATGCATGAGAAGTATTCCCTCTCGATACAAGGTTTAGGCTAGCAAGGTTATTTGAAGCAAACTCAAGGATGAACAAGTGCAGCAAAACTCACATAAAAGACATATTGTAAACATTATAAGACTCTACACTGTCTTCCTTGTTGTTCAAAACTCAATACTAGATATTATCTAGACCTTAGAGAAACCAAATATGCAAATCAAATTTTAGCAAGCTCTATGTATTTCTTCATTAGTGGGTGCAAAGCATATGCTGCAAGAGCTTAAACATGAGCACAACAATTGCCAAGTATCACATTATCCAAGACATTTTAGAATTACTACATGTAGCATTTTCCAATTCCAACCATGTAACAATTTAACGAAGAAGAAACTTCGCCTTGAACATTATGAGTAAAGCCTAAGGACACATGTGTCCATATGCAACAGCGGAGCGTGTCTCTCCCCCACAAAGTGAATGCTAGGATCCATCTTATTCAAACAAAAACAAAAACGAAAACAAACCGACGCTCCAAGTAAAGAACACCAGATGTGACTGAATAAAAATATAGTTTCAGGGGAGGAACCTGATGATGTTGTCGATGAAGAAGGGGATGCCTTGGGCATCCCCAAGCTTAGACGCTTGAGTCTTCTTAAAATATGCAGGGGTGAACCACGGGGGCATCCCCAAGCTTAGAGTTTTCACTCCTCTTGATCATAGTATATCATTCTCCTCTCTTGACCCTTGAAAACTTCCTTCACACCAAACTTCAAGCAAACTCATTAGAGGGTTAGTGCACAATTAATAATTCACACATTCAGAGGTGACACAATCATTATTTTCACTTCTGGACATTGCATAATGCTACTGGACATTAATGGATCAAAGAAATAAATCCAACATAGCAAAAGAGGCAATGCGAAATAAAAGGCAGAATCTGTCAAAAACAGAACAGTCCGTAAAGACGAATTTATAAATGGCACCAGACTTGCTCAAATGGAAAAACTCAAAACTAATGAAAGTTGCGTACATATCTGAGGATCACGCTCGTAAATTGGCAGATTTTTTAAAATTTTCTACAGAGAATTATGCCCAGATTCGTGACAGACAGCAATGCTGTTTCTGCGCAGCGATCCCAAATATAACATCAACTTTGACATAGAAACTTTACTTGGCACAAAAACATGATAAGGAGAGGTTGCTACAGTAGTAAACAACTTCCAAGACTCAACAAAACAAAAAATTGCTGTAGGTAAAAACATGGGTTGTCTCCCATAAGCGCTTTTCTTTAACGCCTTTCAGCTAGGCGCAGAAAGTACAAATCAAGTAACATCGAGAGTAGAAGCATCAACATCATAGCTTGTTCTAATAATAGAATCAAAAGGCAACTTCATTCTCTTTCTAGGGAAGTGTTCCATACCTTTCTTGAGAGGAAATTGATATTTAATATTACCTTCCCTCATATCAATAACAGCACCAACGGTTCGAAGAAAAGGTCTTCCCAACACAATAGGACAAGATGCATTGCATTCGATATCCAAGACAACAAAATCAACGGGGACAAGGTTATTGTTAACCGTAATATGCACATTATCAATCCTCCCCAAAGGTTTCTTTTTAACATTATCGGCAAGATTAACATCCAAATAACAATTCTTCAATGGTGGCAAGTCAAGCATATCATAAATCTTTTTAGGCATAACAGAAATACTTGCACCAAGATCACATAAAGCATTACATTCAAAGTCATTGAATTTCATTTTAATGATGGGCTCCCAACCATCTTCTAACTTTCTAGGAATAGAAGTTTCAAGTTTTAGTTTCTCTTCTCTAGCTTTTATGAGAGCATTTGTAATATGTTTTGTAAAGGCTAAATTTATAGCACTAGCATTAGGACTTTTAGCAAGTTTTTGCAAGAACTTTATAACTTCAGAGATGTGGCAATCATCAAAATCTAAATCATTATGAGCTACAGCAATGGGATCATTATTCCCAAGGTTGGAAAAAATTTCAGCAGTTTTATCACAAGCAGTTTCAGCAGTTTTAGCAATTTCATAGGTAGGTGCAAGTTCTACCAAGTGTCTATCTTCAAAATCTTCAGTAATACTAACATGATTGAAAAACTCTTCTATATTATTTCTCCCAACTATGGACCCACGTCCTACCGGTATGTCTTTTGTGGTAAAATTAAAAGGAAACATAATGCAATAAGCAAAAAGTAAACAAGGCGAATAAAGTAAAGACAAGTAACTAATTTTTTTGTGTTTTTGATATAGAGAGCAAGACAGTAAATAAAGTAAAACTAGCAACTAATTTTTTTGTGTTTTGATTTAGTGCAGCAAACAAAGTAGTAAATAAAATAAAGCAAGACAAAAACAAAGTAAAGGGATTGAGAAGTGGAGACTCCCCTTGCAGCGTGTCTTGATCTCCCCGGCAACGGCGCCAGAAATTTAGCTTGATACGCGTAGATGCACACGTCCGTTGGGAACCCCAAGTGGAAGGTATGATGCGTATAGAAGCAAGTTTCCCTCAGTATGAAACCAAGGTTTAATCGAACCAGTAGGAGCCAAGAAGCACGTTGAAGGTTGATGGTCGCGAAATGTGATGCGGCGCAACACCAGGGATTCCGGCGCCAACTAGGAACCTGCACAACACACCCAAGTACTTTGTCCCAACGAAACAGTGAGGTTGTCAATCTCACCGGCTTGCTGTAACAAAGGATTAAACGTATCGAGTGGAAGATGTTTGCAAAGAAAACAGTAAAACAAGTAGATCGTATGCTATGTAAAGAATAGGACCGGGGTCCACAGTTCACTAGAGGTGTCTCTCCCATAAGATAAAGCATGTTGGGTGAACAAATTACAGTCGGGCAATTGACAAATAGAGAAAGGCATAACAATGCATATACATGACATGGTAAATATAGTGAGATTTAATCCGGGCATTACGACAAAGAACATAGACCGCCATCCAACCGCATCTATGCCTAAAAAGTCCACCTTCAGGTTATCATCCGAACCCTCCGGTATTAAGTTGCAAAGCAACGACAATTGCATTAAGTATGGTGCGTAATGTAATCAACAACTACATCCTTAGACATAGCATCAATGTTTTATCCCTAGTGGCAACAGCACATCCACAACCTTAGAACTTTCTGTCACTGTCCCAGATTCAATGGAGGCATGAACCCACTATCGAGCATAAATACTCCCTCTTGGAGTTAAGAGTAAAAACTTGGCCAGAGCCTCTACTAATAACGGAGAGCATGCAAGATCATAAACAACACATGAACAATAGATTGATAATCACCATAATCATAGTACTCTCTATCCATCGGATCCCGACAAACACAACATATAGTATTACAGATAGATCTTGATCATGTTAGGCAGCTCACAAGATCCAACAATGAAGCACAACAAGGAGAAGACGACCATCTAGCTACTGCTATGGACCCATGGTCCAGGGGTGAACTACTCACTCATCACTCCGGAGGCGACCATGGCGGTGTAGAGTCCTCCGGGAGATGAATCCCCTCTCCGGCAGGGTGCCGGAGGCGATCTCCGAATCCCCCGAGATGGGATTCGCGGCGGCGTCTCTCGTAAGGTTTTCCGTATCGTGGCTCTCGGTACTGGGGGTTTCGCGACGGAAGCTTTAAGTAGGCGGAGGGTCAACGCGAGGGGCCACACGAGGGCCCAGGGGGGCAGGTCGGCGCGGCCAGGGCTTGGGCCGCGCCGGCCACCCTCTGGCCGCCTCGTGGCCCCACTTCGTTATCTCTTCGGTCTTCCGGAAGCTTCGTGCAAAAATAGGACCCTGGGCGAAAGTTTCGTCCAATTCCGAGAATATTTCTTTACTAGGATTTCTAAAACCAAAAACAGCAGAAAACAGCAACTGGCTCTTCGGCATCTTGTTAATAGGTTAGTTCCAAAATGCATAAATATGACATATAATGTGCATAAAACATGTAGGTATCATCAATAAAGTAGCATGGAACATAAGAAATTATCGATACGTTGGAGACGTATCATCGGTCTTGTTCTATCGCCATTTCAATCTGTCCGCGCAAAACTTTGCAGTCGTTGGTGGTATGGGTGAACGTGTGATGCCATTTGCGTATGGCCTGCCGTTCATCTCTTGTGGCGTGGGGATTTTGTGGCCTTCGGGTAACTTCAGCTGTTTCTCCTTCAAAGCAAATCAAAAATTTGCTCCGTTTTGCTCAAATCGAAGTCGAACCCCTTCACAGGCCCTGGTTGCTTCACCCACTTGCAGGACACGGGTTTTGCCCCCCGAGTCCACTCAGCTACGCGACCTCCTGATCTCCTGCGAATCTTCATCTTCGTCTGTCTCGATCAGGGCGACGCGCTTGTACTTGTCCTGTACAATTCCGGGTGGCGTTGTTCATATGCTGTCAACTTCTGAACCATGTGCCAGTGAATTGTACTCTGCTTGGAAGGTCACATCTCCGAGCGGCGCTGATAATCCTGCTACCGCGCCGATCGCTTCCTCTCGATAGGCGAACCGAATAACATCGGTTCTCGACGGTCCTGAACCTCTGGATGTACTCAGATACCGTCTCTCCTCGTCTCTGCCGAACTTGGGTCAGATCGGCAAGGCTAGCTTCCGTAGTTTCGAATGGTATTGTACATGGAACTGCTCTTCCAGCTGCTTCCACGTCCGAACCGAGTCTGGTAGCAACGAGGTGTACCACCCAAAGGCTGGACCCGTGAGAGACTGCGAGAAGAACCTCACACGTAGCTCGTCCGAAGCTGAGACCATGCCCAACTGTGCCAAGTATCGGCTCACGTGCTCGATCGAGCTGGTTCCTTCTGATCCACTAAATTTTGTGAAGTCAGGAGCCGATACTTAGGTGGCAGCGGGATCAGGTCGTAGTCGTTGGGATACGGCTTGGAATAGCCGATCATTCTCTTCTTCGGCAGGATGCCGAACTGGTCTCTCATGATTGCGGTGATCTCATCCACCGTAGGAGCTGCAGAAGCTGATCGTTCATGACTTGTATTGGTGGCATATTTAGTTAGCCACGCCGTTTCTCAGCATCGCTCAACGCTTCGCTCCCGACTCCTCCGCCGTGGCGATCCTTCCTTGTAACTGGGTCATCCAGTTGTTGCACCGCACGTATGTGCACACGTATCCATGTGGAATTTCCTTGGGCGGATCATACAAATTGGTAGTCGCCTGGATCACCTCCAACCTTGTAGACGACGTGCGCCGGTGAACCTTGTTGCGTGGAGCTGCAAACGTGTGTTGCAGTGGTGGCCTTGTGTAGAGCGGTACCTCCCCTTGGTGAGTTCCTAGAGCAGGACCTGACGGAGAGTACTTGTGCTTCATGACTTCTTGCACCACATTGAGCGCGACACGCTCCAGAGTATTCACCAAGCTCTCAGCATGCCGATGAAGAGAGTGAGCAACGGCATAGTTGACTTCCTGTCGCAGGGCTCTGGTACGTTCGTCCGAAGGGAGAGATAGATCTAGTCCATCTAGCGCGCCTTCGGGTTGGAACCCTTTGAACTTGATCCCGTGCGAACGGGTTTTCTCAAAAGCGCCGATGAGATCGGCTTCCAAGATTGCCTTGAGCTCATCATATCTCTTCTTATGCTCAGGAGGCAGATCTTCATACTTGACTGGTTCTTCCGCCATCTGAGACGCGGATGTCGACGTGGTTGCTGCGGAAGATTGTCCCGATGTCCCACCGGGCGTGCCAGAATGTGTTGCCTGCCAAAACCCACCGGCGAGCAGGGTTAAGCAACACGAAGAGCCGGGAGGCTTCCAAGGCGGCAGCGGGCCCGGTCCTCGACGTCGTCCCGCAAATGCTCGGCACACGACCCGCGGCTGCAAGGGCGTGCCACCCGACCTATACCTGGCCAGAAGGTGTTGGATTGCTTTGATTAGTTCCTGCATGGCAGACACGTAAACATTAAATACGAGCCCTATCGGCTCTCAGGTTGCCCTGCGGATCGGCTCAAAGAGCCGATCGCCCCATGGTTCACGTTGGATTTTCAATGACATGGGGATCCTGCTTGATCAAAACCAAGCTAAACCAATCTACGACAGTTTAGGGTTTTCACCGCATAACCGGAACATCCTACGCGTAGTTGGGCCTAGCAGATACGAAAGATGATGAAAACTACCCCTATAAGAGGCCTAAAAACCAACGTTTAAGTCAATTCCCGGAACATCCCTTATAGGAACGGCAAACAACACCTAACGCACTACCGGATCGTCCAACCCCAGCATAGGGCCTAATCATGCAGATATTAAACTAATCCTTGAAGAACAAGGAGCAACTATAACAGATCGGATCTACTAAGTAACGAACAAGGATGCTGCCCTTACACCTAGATAGGTGTAAGGGCAGCTAGATATTGAGGGACGGCACAGCTAAGCAGATATGCATAAGAAAAGCATCTATGCAAGCCCCAAAACATCTACGATAAATAGTGCTACTCGCCATCAACAACGCTTCAGTACGAGCAACACAAGGTAAACGAATAAACGTTGTGCTGCCTAGATCGCAAGATGCGATCTAGGCAGCATGATGCTTACCCGGGAGAAACCCTCGAAAGAAGGGGTGGCGATGCGCCTGATTTGTGTTTGTTGTGAACGTGATTGTCCTCCTTTTCCGATAACCCTAGATACATATTTATAGTCCAAGGGACTTTCTAATCTGGACGTGCACCTAACCGTGCACGAGTTAAACTCTATCTTTTAATCTAAACTAAGATACGATCTACTATATTACAGATACACGGGCAATTAATCCCAAACTCCTCGCGCAAGGCCGCTTCAAAGACGCTCCACATGTATGTCCTTCAAGCCCATCTTCACTTACGGCCCATCTCTTGATTTGGGCCAAAATCTGGTGATAACAGCATTATTATTAAAATTGTTGCTCTTAATAAAATTCACATCTACATTTTCTTCTTGAGCAACCAAAGAGGCTAAAGGGACATTGTTTGGTGATACGTCCAATTTGCATCACTATTTTATATCATAATTTGCTGTTATTCATTGATATATTTCATATTGGGACACAATACTTATGTTATTTCATCTATTTTGCATGTTTCATCATTATTGGAGGATCAAACACCGGAGCCAGGATTCTGCTGGAAAAAGCACCGTCAGAACGCAATATTTCAGAAGATCAACTGTGGAAGGAAATTACACGTAAATTCCTATTTTTCCAGATGACGAAGGAAGCCAGAAGGGGAGCCAGCTGGACCCAAGGTGGGCCCAGACAACATGGCGGCGCGGCCCATGGCCTGGCCGCGCCACCATGTGGTGTGGGAGCCCCACAGCCCCTCTCACCTCCTTTTCTTCGCGTACTCCTTCGTCCCGAAAACCTAAGCCACAGAGGGTACCTCGCGAAGAGTTACAGCCGCCTCTGCGGGGCGGAGAACACCAGAGAAGAGAATCCGCCGGGGAAATTCCCTCCCTGAGGGGGAAATCGACGCCATCGCCATCGTCATCGAGCTGGACATCATCTCCATCATCATCATCATCATCTCCACCATCTACACCGCCATCACCACCACTGCACCTCGTCACCGCTGTAACGATTTGGGTTGGATCTTGATTGTTTGATAGGGGAAACTCTCCCGGTGTTGATTTCTACTTGTTATTGATGATATTGAGTGAAACCATAGAACCAAGGTTTATGTTCAGATTGTTATTCATCACCATATCACCTCTGATTGTATTCCATATGATGTCTCGTGAGTAGTTCGTTTAGTTCTTGAGGACATGGGTGAAGTCTAAATGTTAGTAGTGAACTATGGTTGAGTAATATTCAATGTTATGATATTTAAGTTGTGGTGTCATTCTTCTAGTGGTGTCGTGTGAACGTCGACTACACGATACTTCACCATTTATGGGCCTAGGGGAGTGCATCTTGTATTCGGTTGCTAATTGCGGGGTTGCCGGAGTGACAGAAACCTGAGCCCCCGTTAGTATATCGATGCAAGAGGGATCGCAGGATCTCAGAGTTTAAGGCTGTGGTTAGATTTATCTTAATTACTTTCTTGTAGTTGCGGATGCTTGCAAGGGGTATAATCACAAGTATGTATTAGTCCTAGGAAGGGCGGTGCATTAGCATAGGTTCACCCACACAACACTTAACAAAACAATGAAGATTAATTAGCTGTATGAAGCGAAAGCACTAGACTAAAATCCCCGTGTGTCCTCAAGAACGTTTGGTCATTATAAGTAAACAAACCGGCTTGTCCTTTGTGCTAAAAAGGATTGGGCCACTCGCTGCAATTATTTCTCTCGCATTTTACTTACTCGTACTTTATTCATCTGTTACATCCAAAACCCCTTGAATACTTGTCTGTGAGCATTTACAGTGAATCCTTCATCGAAACTGCTTGTCAACACCTTCTCCTCGTCGTCGACATCGACATTCTTACTTATCGAAGATACTACGATACACCCCCTATACTTCTGGGTCATCATTTGGATCCATAGGAGCATTATTATTTTCAAGCATTGACATAATAGCATCAATCTTATCACTCAAAGTAGAAGTTTCCTCAACAGAATTTACCTTTTTACCTTATGGAGCTCTCTCGGTATGCCACTCCGAATAATTTACCATCATATTGTCCAGAAGTTTTGTAGCCGCCCCAAGGGTCATAGACATAAAAGTGCCTCCAGCAGCTGAATCCAATAAGTTCCTTGAAGAAAAATTTAGTCCTGCATAGAAGGTTTGAATAATCATCCAAGTAGTCAGTCCATGAGTGGGACAATTTTTAACCAAAGATTTCATTCTTTCCCAAGCTTGGGCAACATGCTCAGTATCAAATTGTCTAAACTTCATAATATCACTTCTCAAAGATATAATTTTAGAAGGAGGATAATATTTTCCAATAAAAGCATCTTTGCATTTAACCCAAGAATCAATACTATTTCTAGGCAAAGATAGCAACCACTCCTTAGCTCTACCTCTTAATGAGAAAGGAAACAATTTCAAATTAATAATATCACCATCTACATTCTTATATTTTTTCATCTCACATAGCTCAACAAAATTGTTGAGGTGAGAAGCAGAATCATCAGTACTAACACCAAAAAAATTTTCTTCAAGGTTCAACAACGCAGGCTTAATCTCATAAAAAGCTGCTTCAGGAGCAGGTGGAACAATGGGTGTGCAAATAAAATCATTGTTGTTGGTACTAGTAAAATCACACAACTTAGTATTCTCAGGATTAGCCATTTAATAAAAATAATGCAAGCAACAGAAATAAAAGCTATACTATTTTTTTGGATTTTCGATATAAAATGCAAACAAGATAAAAATAAAATATGCAAGCAAAACAATAACAAAGTAAAAGAGTTGAGAGTGAGAGACTCCCCTCGCAGAAGAGATGCTTTTCTCCCCGGCAACGGCGCCAGAAAAAGTCTTTGCTGAGCGCGGAGTTGATGAAGGAGAATTTATGCGCAACGTTGAGTGGAACCCCAAGAGGAAGGTATGATGAGCACAGCAGGAAGTTTTCCCTCAGTAAGAAACCAAGGTTTATCGACCAGTAGGAGAAAAACGTTCTATCCCGAGGTGTTGCGAACCGACTCGTGGCAGGGCGCACTGCCGGCGTCAGCAGCAACGTGGAGACCTGCACACAAACAACCAAGTACTTTGTCCCCAACTTTCAGCGAGGTTATCAAGCTCACTGGTTTTGCTGAAAACAAAGGATTAAACGAACCGTGTGGAAGAAGAATTGTTTGCATAGAACAGAACAGGAAAATGTTGTAGAAGATTGCAATTAAAAGAAGAAGGACCGGGGTCCACAGTTCACTAGAGGCACCTCCCCAATAAAATAAATATGCTGGGTAAACAAATTACAGATGGGCAATTGACAAACAGAGATTCTACGCTAATGGTTGGTGCAGAATACATGCTATGAAAGTATGAGGGCATTACAACAATATACATAGACCGTAATCCAACTGCATCTATGACTAATAATCCACCTTCGGGATTGCATCCGCGACACCCTCCAGTATTAAGTTGCAAGCAACGGACTATCGCTTTAAGCAATGTGTGTAAAGTAAACGATGAAACTACCCTTGAATAGAACACCGCTGTTTTCTCCCTAGTAGCAACAGCACATCTACAACCGTAGAGAACAAGGTCACTTCCCATGGTTAAATAGAGGCATGAACCCACTATCGAGCATAAATACTCCCTCTTGGAGTCGCTAGCATCTACTTGGCCAGAGCATCTACTAGAAACGGAGAGCATGCAAGATCATAATAACATAATACATAATCTCAACCAAAGCAATCTCTCTATAAATCGGATCCACATCAAACCAACATGTAGCAATTACAAATAGATGATCTTGATCATGTTAGGCAACTCACAAGATCTATACATGAAGCACAACAAGGAGAGGACATCCATCTAGCTACTGCTATAGACCCATGGTCCCGTGGAGGACTACTCACGCATCACCTCGGATGAAGACACGACGATGTAGAGGCCTCCGGCGGTGATTTCCCTCTCCGGCAGGGTGCCGGGATGGACTGCAGAACCCTCCCGAACTAGGGTTTCGGTTGACGGTGGCGTCAGAACTTTTCGTGGATGGAGGCTCCTTCTTTGGGGTTTTCCCGATACGAGGAATAAATAGGCGGAAGGGCGGAGCAAACGAGGCGACGAGGCGCCAGTACAAGGGCCAGGCACGGCCACGGGTGGGGCCACACTTGCCCTATGTATTGCCACGTGGAAGCTCTCCTGCGCGTGTCCTTCTGGCTCCGTCTTTGTCCCGGAAAAATAATACTGGGCTTTTGTTTCGTCCAATTCCGAGAAACTTTCATGTACAACTTTTCTGAAACACAAAAACAGCATAAAACAGGAACTGGCATGGCGGCACTGCGTTAATAGGTTAGTCCCAGAAAATGCTAAAAAGTGTGGAAAAGTGCACATAAAACATATAAGAATTGTAACAAAATAAGCATGGAACATAAAAAATTATAGATACGTGTGGGACATATCAGTACCTGGCCTGCAGCACTCAGGCCCACATGTCGGTACCGACACGACCACCCACTGTGGGGCCACCCGTTCCGATAGCCTCCAGGCATGCGAAGTGGACCAGAACCGGTACCAAAATGGGTTCCACATGTCAGTTGCCATGCCAAATTTTTTTCGCACGTACCAGCACAAGTGTCTACCTGCCGTCAATTCTGGACGCATGGCCCCACAGGTCAGAGCTTGCTGGGCCTACATAATACTTTGGGCCTACGTGGGTCCTAGGTTCCATTCCCGTTGGGACCACATGGAGATGTGGCGTGGCCCCGCATGTCAGAGCTTTGGTGGGCCCGCATGTCAGAGATTGGTGGGACCTCGTGTCAGAGCTTGCTGGGCCTACATACTTTGTCGGTCCTACATGGGTCCCATGTGCCATTCCCATCGGGCCCACATGGAGATGTGTCAATTCTGGACGCGTGGCCCCGCATGTCAGAACTGGACCACCTGTCGTGTCTCCAAGGTGGATCCCATATGTCAGTTTACACGTGTCGAACAGACCGGGCCAAAATAACTATTCCATCTTGCTGGGCTGAACCTATAAAAGAATCTGGTTTCCGAATTTCAGGATAGAAGACAACAAAGGCCTATTTTGCTAAATTAGTATGGCCTGATTTAGGCCCCTCTAGCCTCCGAGCACCTGATTCTTGGATCCAAATGAAATACGGCGAAATATGGGCCACCTTTTACTTGGGCCGGTTTGGGATTGTTGTCCGAAGAAAGTGAATGTACTTTTGTGTTCAACGGCCGATAAACGCCTATCACCTATTACTTGGTATCCGAATGAACTGGGTGTCCTTTTATATATATGCTGCAGATCCTGTGTTTCAAACTTTACTCCAACAATGCACATAACAAACATTTCGCATAATAAATGTTTCAATTATGGAACTATTGGCCAACACATTCGTCTACAACTATCGAGAAAAGACACATCGCAACTACAATGAGCCCTTCCATCACGTACGAAGAAGGGAACATTAGGTGCCAGAAAAGGGGTGGCTAACCGAAGCCTTGATATGAGCAACAATTCATCTACTCGATAGTACCATCAACATCCTCCTCAACGGGTAGCTGACCACGCATGTCCTCGATCCTCATTAGCAGCACATTGATATAACCCAAGGTGGATCTTACTTCTGTGTTGGACTCATGCAAGGTTTCAAGGGCCTCATTGAGGTCCCTGCGTGCCGACACGAGATCAATTGCAGCCTGATTCCACTTGCCAACAACGTCGGCATTCTGTTCGCGGAGGTCCTGGATGGAAGTCTTATCTCTCTCCATCGTCGCAATGTTCTCCTCCTGAAGCTTGGACAACTTATTAATCTCCAAACACAGCATGTTGCGTTCCACGCGAAGATCATTCACCTCTTGCTTATACAAATTAGCGCACCCAACAATTTCATCCAGGTCGTGCCTGAGATGGGTAATATTCTCTTGAAGCCGGCAGGTGTTGGCGATGGATTGCAATAAAACATAGAAACACCATAAGCCTAAGATGGTAATATTCTCTTCACGAAAAGTACCCTAGGTTCCCAATTTGTAGACGCGGCTTTTTTTCTTTCAGAAATGAAATGCACACGGTTAAATCTCTAAATGACAAAAGAATTCTTGGATTCCAACCTGCAAATGATGACAAACAAATTGGGAGCCAAATCCAAAACTGAATAACAATGGATTTAGACCACATGCAACAAGACTTAAAGAAGAGACGACCAACATAATTGCAGCAAAATTCAGTGGAACAACATGGTTCTTAGGTACAATCAACAAAACTGAACATAACTATACATAAGACTTGGACAACGGATTTTCAGAGATGGAACCAACAGATTCTTCTCACAGATAATAGGTTTCCAGAGCAGACGCCAAAGGATTCTTTCCTTCTCAGGCACAACAGCTTTTCAGAGATGACACCAACCGATTCCATGTCTATCTTTATCACAACATATAATCAGCTTGGGTGTTACAACAATCTGAATAAAAAAGTACATTAATAAACAAATATCAAACAATGGAAGCTAGATTAGCAGAATTTTAATGAAAGAAGTCAAGTGAAAGTTAACAGAAGGAACATACATCATCATCCGTTCAAGTTAAGATTACATAACCACGGCTAGACCTACTATAGGGCCCAAGGGGTGGCTGACCAGCATAGCCTTTTGTGCAGTGTCACCGAAATAGTTTCAATATCAGCAACTTGCACTAGTAACATTTAGCTAGTCCATAACGATTTTAGTTCATCAACGAATGTGCAAAATCCGTCATGGAGGCCTCATCCTGACGGTTTGCAGGACCGTGGCGGATCTCGCGTCATAGATGGCCAGACTAGCGGTTAGGAAAGTGCGTCACAAATCCATGACGGGTAGGTCCAAGCCCAAAGCCCAGCCAGCTCGGACCGTTGTGATGGACTTACACCTTGTCGGGCGGTCCCCCTGTACCCGACCGATGTGTCAGGCCAATGATTGGGCCATTATTACGGTCGGGTGATATTGTTTTGTCGCCTAGCATATTCTCAGCGATGCGGTGGCTTGCCCCGTGGAGGACACGTGGCAGCATCTGCTCTGAAATAAACTAACATCGTTGCGACAAATGTGCCACTAGATTCATGACACGTGGCATCATACAGCAAGTGGGCCCGATAGGACATGGGCCTTGAGGCCCGTTAGGATGGGCCTTGAATGGGCCTTGAGGCCCGTTAGGCGATGGGGCTTTAGGCCCATTAGTCTATGGGCCTTGAAGCCCATTAGTCGATGGGCCTTGGGGTTCGTTAGGCGATGGGCCTTGAGGCCCATTTTTTATGGGTCTTGAGGCCCGTTGGTTGATGGCCCTTGGAGGCCCGTTAGTTGGTGGGCCTTACGTCCCGTTAGTCGGTCGGTCTTGAACCTGTTAGTTTATGGGCCTTGGGCCGTTATTTGATGGACCTTCAGGCCCGTTAATTTGTGAGCCTTTAGGCCCTATATTTGGTGGGCCAGGAATCCCTCTGACCGTGGGCCTTGAGCCCGTTAGTTGATGGGCATCGGGGCCCGTTAGTTGATGGATCGGCCGTTTAAAATTGCCTCTTATGCAACCCATTAAAATTCAATTTCTTAATTTTCGTATAACCAATATACCCACAAGAGCATGCTAAAACTAAAAACGCTACATTATTACATTCAGGAATATATTTACATACTAAGATAATTACAGTTATGCAATAACATCAGATCAGAGTTCAGCGTGCACAGTAGCACCAAGATATCTCTTCAACATGACCAGAACAGCTCCAGCAGCATCAAAAAACATTTCCAGCGTTGAGCATAGCACGACCTGTGTGAACCACGTTATTAGGGTTATGCAGTCTACCTTTACTTAAGCATGAGAAACCTTTAAATCTTTGCCGACATCGCAGCCTGCTTTTGTAATCTTTCCTTTGCCTTGGTTGTCAGCTGATTAATTTGATCCCTCTGGATCTTGGCAACATTGGACAGCTCTGCACTTGCCAACTTCTCCTTCTCCAGTTCTGCAGCAAGCTTGCTCATTCTGGATCGAGAGGAGTGATGTGTGACCCCTACATTCTGAAGAAATGTAGGCTGGGAAGTTTTCCTCGAGAGGACCTCGTAAACAACCTAGGCCTCAGTCTTGCGTTGTCCGTCTGCTGTAGGTACACACAGCTCATATTCCATCTCAGCCTTATTTTACAATGAAGAATTATGGTTAGGAGATGCAGCAAGATATAAGATAAACGTTACTGACAACTCTTTGAAAGATGGCTTACAATTGCATCCTTTGTCGGGGTGGAGAAGCCGTTATGTCGGCTCAAGTGGCACTCTTTAAACATATCCAGAGGACTAAGTTCTTTGCCGTTGTATTTGTCCTTCTGAAAAAATAACATAAATAGGTGATCAGCTTAAAGGTTTCAGGTGTACATAAAATCTACAGTTTCCGCTAGCGACCATGTGCACTATAGTTACCATAGCTGGAATTCAATTCAACTGACGTTGCTCTGTAAATGACGTTATTGTGAAATAAATAAAATGCAATCCATCCTAAAAAACAGGGAACATCATCTAGCACGTGCGTTGAGCGCAACAACAAACTTATATAACCAACAAACTTGAAATACTCATCACATCACAGTTTTATGTTGTCACAGTTCGTGACTTACCACGTTTTTCAAGTGCGCGACATAGCTGCGTGATCCGATTGCCGGATGGATCAGGACCTTAGCACGGTTGAATTTGTTTTTCTCACTGATTTCCTGCTGGATGGTATAATTAGTAATGGTACTCATAGTCAAGCTTCATGCACAAGAAAATGCAGTCATAAGTCAGAACTGAGGAAAGGGCTAGTCAATTCAATTAACAAGATCATTTGCCATAATTAAGCATGTAATGTACCAGCTTCGATTTGCATAAAATAACTGACCTTCATCTTGGGATCCATCCAGTGCTGCACAAGCTCATTCCACTCAACGTCGTTCATCGAACTGACATGACTTTCTTTCGGTACATCGCAGAGAAGACGGTTATCAAAGTACTTTCTTTTAAGGACATGCCGTTGGTGCTTAACACCTATCTGAAGATACCTCTTGCAAGCTGCTTTTACTGGTGAAACATTTATATCCATATCAAACCTAACCTAGTGGCATGGAAGAACATGCATAAGAATGGAAATCTCTGAATCAACAACATTATATAAATATTGTAGAGGAGCAAAATGCCTAAGATGGACTCACCGAAACTCTGTGGTAATAGTCAGAGAGGAGCCTACTATCCCCCTTATATTTCTTCTTGTGCAAGCGCACATGCACATGGTTCTTGACTTCATTGTGGCATTCAGTGCAAACTTTGCAGCGACAAAAGGTGACACTGGCCTCATCATACCTTTTTGAATGACAACTGCCAGTTTGCCAGCCACCACTACACATGTAAACAATTAATGAGGTAACAATAATGGTACTACAAACAGAATATGGAATAAACAGACTAAATACACTAAGCATGCATGCCTTTATCCCCATTACTATTCAGGGTTGCCTCCTCATGGTTAGCATCCATCCAGTGACTGACTATGTCCACAAAGACATGCCCAGTAGCATCATTACCTGTGTTCAAGGGAAGCAGCCTGAGTGTGTCATCGTGCAATAGAAGGTAACATAAATGCACATAAGAACTTGACAGTACAACATGCTAAATGTAGTAAGAACTTGATTGTACATCTTGCCTTCAGCGAGAGAAGGGTTTAAACAAAGGGATCTTCGACACACTGAGATTGGATTTGATTTGCATGTAGGAGGTGCCGGATCTGGAAATGAACTCTTGGCGCTCATCAGGGTCAGAAGTCCGGTTAGCCTCTTGTTGTTGCTGGCAGTTATTGTTCCCGGGTAATAACTACAACATTGATCAATCAAGCTAGCATGAAAATGATAGATTGGCCTTCGCAATAATACATAAATAAGACGAGACAAGTTGTAAATGCAGGAACTAGCACCTTAGCTGATGAGAGAGCATAGGAGGCCTCACGGATATTGTTAGTACGAGTGCAAGATTATAGTCTCCTTCAGGTGGCTGGGATGATGATACTCCCTTTTTGCCCTAGCTGTTGAGCCTCCTCTTTTACTAATTTCTATTGTTTTCCTCCATTTCAGCATGAGATGCCAGCAACATTTCTAGGCTGCTACAAATACAAAGACAAAAATAAACGTACATTATGATGTGCTTGCTGTCAAGCTTTATGCAGTCAACTCAACCAATAATCCGAACTTATGGAAAAGGCTAGTCCAATCCATAGCAAGAAATAGACGAACTAATAGGATGCGAAATAACTCAAAAGAAACGATTTACCAAATTCTCTATGGGAGACTATTTAGCCGAAACGGTGAAGATGTTGCCCCAGACGATGGAGGACCGTGGTCTTTGCATAACGCGACAACGCTGCGTCCGGCGATCGACGGGGACGAGTAGCAGGCAGGCGGTGGTGGATATATCCGGAGGGGGATCTAGGGTTAGTAGAGATGGCGAAAACTGCGTCTGAGCCTCAGTTGGATTCAGATTGGAAACGATTGTCATGTGGCCATAGTTTACAGTTACTTCAATACCCTTGCCCTCCCGAAAATGTTCGGCATTAGTTCTGCAAGCCAGGTGGGTAGAATGGCCATTTCGCTGGATGAAATTGGTCTGGCGCCAACTTTTTGGAGCCAACACAGTTCAAATTTCTAACATGCGAGTCCGCAGTCATGGACTTGGCACCGAAGTTGGGTTGCGAACACACCTCTACCTGAAGGGACATAGCCCAACAGGTTCGTAGTTCCTGCAAAATACTACTGCCATTCCATTACATTTTTTTCGCATTCGAAGCTTATTGGTCAAATTCTAGAATTACAATCACTCAAAAAAGTATCAGCGAGAAAACCCGGGATATAGTATCCACAAACCCGGGAAAATGTTTCAGTAACTGAAATAATATAAACTAACTAATATGGGATAGTCGGAAACAATATTTTCTTGCCAAAATTTAGTGAATTTTTTACCTTTTAATAATATTGGAAAAATGCAGTAATAAAAAGAAGACAAAATAAAAAAATCTGCGAAAGTTCGAAAATAATTGTACATGTCATTTGAAAGTTATATCACTTTTTGTGAGATTAGCCCAAAATTTGATGAAAAAATGAACTTCTAAAATAAAATAAAAATTGTAGTATTTGAAAGGGTATGTGTTCAATCTTGGAAATTGATACAATCTGGAATAAAAAAGTATTGGTGGTCCCCGATCATCTGATTTGCTCTTAAATAGCTTAATATTACAAATAGTTGGTGGCATGTGCAAAAAACATGTGAAGTCAGTGTTTTGTGCAACGAGAACAACATCAATAAGTGGTGGCTTGTGCAATTTTCTCCCATCTACGGTACTCCCCCGCGAAGATTCCTTCCCTACATTTTGCTTATTTCCAACATCTCTCGAATAATATTCTTATCTAGTTGGAGCAGAGAGGAGAGGAGGGAGATAGGGAGTGGGCTCCAACTATTTCTCGTAAGCACTTTGTGAAAGTGAAAGGTGGGCCATATATATTCGAAACGTATTACTAGTACATTTTTATAACTCACTATGGTACAGTGTAGCTCTATGTTTGCTCAAGATGACTTACCACACTCACTTTATAGCTAGCAGTTGGCTATACTATTATATACTTGCTCTAAGGCATGGCGAGGGGACACCTCCACAAACGCAATCCATATGGGAGAGGGGGGTCTCCGTTGGGGGCAAATAGGGGACGGGGCCAATGATATCTTACATGTGACATGGTACCGCTTCTAAAATTCAAATTTACAAGCATATAAAGATTTGAAAAATTGGGGGTGTTCACAAGATGTGTACTTACATCCCTTGGAAATTTCAAACACAAATTCAAAATAAACACACAGATAAAAAAGGACATGTTTCTATGTGAATATTGTCATTTTGTGCTTTTTGTCTTCTTGTCGAGCTATTTATGTAATATTTTTCAATTTTGTTTTTTCTTGCATATTTCAAAATTTTATTTGCAAATTCTAGGAATTGTAGTCAACATAATATGAACGTTTAAAAATTTATTTTTATTCGAAAAAGTATAACTTTGAACTTTAAATAGTAATATCATGGTATATCTTGTAGTCAAAGATATACTGTTGGAGCAAGTTTCTTCCATCTCTCTCCCCTAATAAACTTAGCCGGAGTACACCAGGAAATTCATGCATGAAATTGTCTAGAACTGAACTAACAAGGCAACAAAAACAATTCGTAATTAAAAAAAATATTTCTCTTCTCATGCAGCATCAAAGAAAATGTTACGAAATACACCTACGCTAACGGGTCAAATCCGATTTAACAAATCCGATCAGGTGCCCCAATCAAGATACCACATCGGATGGTCAGCATGCATGGTGCCCATGCTCCTTGGTGCCCCAATTGAGCTTCCTATAGGTAAACTAATTGGGGCACCATGGTGCCCAGGCTCCCTGATCTCCCACCGTTCAATTGATCCACAGGCAGATGAAATGAATCCAGGTTTATTTTGTGATTGAACCCGTTAGCACACCAGAAAACCCGTTATGTAGCCTGATCCAACATTTCCCAAATCTTTCCATATTTGATTCGCATGGCAGCTCCAATGGACGATTCCAGAATATTAGCATTTATCGTTTTGCATGCATGCACCATGATTGAAAATTTTAGATACCGGGAATGAAAAAATCAGGCTAGTACTCTCTTACCATAAAAACGCTGGCCCATTTAATGTATTTTCAATTAGCCGTGATTTATGTGTCCTTGTTGCCTTTTCTGCTTATATTTGAACTCATATCTCCCGGCTATTTATAAGGTGCCAGTCAGGGACGAAATTCATGCCAAATCATTGCATTCCTATCTACCTCATAGGCCTCCACGTTTTTGAATTCTTCTTGGCCGAGGTATGTCTTGTGGCTGCTGTGCATGATGTCTTGTTAATCTTCACCATCAGATCCATTAGCATTTACATTTTTTTTTTGTTAAATCACATGTATCTTGATGCCCACGCTGCAGAGGTGTGCTAGTGCAACAACTCCAATAAAGAATCATGTTCAGCATACACTCATCCCATGCTAATTTCAGGTATTATACTTACATAACATGGATTTTGGGCCTCTGAATATCAAGCACGAGAGAATACGGTCGTGATGCAATTAAAGTAAGAATGAATCTTGACCTTAAAGAAAAGGGTTTGTACAACAAGCATACCCAGTTTAGAAAGATGTAGGTAAATAGGTATTGACGACGGAACACCTCGGCAATGCCTACGTATTGTAGACTAGGGTTTCGGGAGAGAGCGACGATGGAGATTCCAGGGACGAGATTAGGCACACGACGTACCCAGCTTCGGGTCCCCTCGGTGGAGGATCCCTACGTGCTGCTAGCAATCCAGTATATGATCATAGGTGTGTTTACAGGGTGCCGCCGTAGGCGGAGCTATGTTGTCTATCTCCTATCTATCTGTTGGCCTATCTCTTCTCTCCTATTTCGGGTGCCCTGGCTAGCTTTATATATGCAACCAGCCTAGGGTTTTACAAGAGTCCTAGTCGACTACTTCTTCGGGTTGCCTTGTTGGGTCTTCTCCATATTGGGCCGAGCCAGGTATACTAATAATGGGTACCCGAAGGGTATGCCCATGTCAGTAGCCCCCGAGTTTATAGGGAAGTCGAAGACTTGCGTAGAAACTCCAAGCATAACCATCTCCGAAGTCGAAGAAATACAAGGCGAGGTCCATGTCGTAGATCATGTGTAGTGTAGATGATGTCGACGATTCTTGAAATTATCGGGTGCGCGGCAGCGCTCCCGATGGGAGTAGCCCCCGAGTCTATGGGCAAGTGCTTGCACTTAGGCATAGCCTCAAGTTGTACTACTCGATGAAGAACTTAACTATATTTCTGGAAGACTTGATGAAATCCATGTGCTCCCGATGGGAGTAGGCTCCACTCGAGTCGTAGAATCGAGTTGAGTCTACAAACCTGAATTGCCGTAGATGCTGTCGAAGTTATCTTTCTATCGGGTGCGCGACCAGCGCTCCCGATGGGAGTAGCCCCCGAGGCTACAGCCAAGTGTTTGCACTTGGGTGTAGGCTCAACTTGCTTTTAATCGACACCACAATTTTTCCTCTTTCTTGTATCTTATCGGGAGGGTGAACAATACTCTCGATAAGAGTAGCCCCCGAGCCTATGGGCAGGTGCTTGCACCTAGGCATAGGCTCAAGTTGTACTACTCGATAAGGAACTTGACTATATTTCTGGGCGCAGCCCTCTTTTTATCGACTCCAGGCCGTTGCTATTTTTATTTGACATCCATATCTATATTGTACAGGGATAATGGTAATTGGGGCTAGTTCATCTGACGGATCAGGTACTAGTTAACTGCTCTAGTGGCAATCCGCAAAAACCTACTTCAAGATCACGTCCCCGGACATGATCCCGGGATACTGGTGTTAACTCGACAGGTGCCGCTTAAGGTCTTACCATTCTGTCGAGTCCCAGTCATGTTTTATCGGTACCTAACGCGTCCGTTAGGATTTTTCTTCGTATCTGTTGATACGGAAAAAGTAGCAAACCGACGCCAGAGACGGTGCCACGCCGCTCAGAACGGATCCGGGGTCTTACCTTCGCAGAGTTTTGCGGCATTCAGAGATTATTCGCGACTTTTAGCACTCTGAGAATATATTGTCGAGTGCCTTGTTCGGCTGATGCAATGACCCATTTTACGGGCTCTTCTATATTTTTCTCGGGCGTGATGAGACAGCCGAATATATTGGATTCTTCTATATTGTCGGGTTCATCACCGATGCTCTTGCTCGGAAGAATATGACGAGTCAATGGACCCGAAGATTTGTCCATCTCTCTCTTTTTTTTGTTCCTCCTTGATGAAAATTTCGTCGAGTTCTTTCTTGAAGAAAATTTATTTGGGTCCTCCTTGAGGACAATTCTTTGGGTCCTTCTTGAAGATAATTTTTCGGGACCTCCTTGAAGATAATTTTTCGGGACCTTCTTGAAGATAATTCTTCGGGACCTTCTTGAAGATAATTCTTCGGGTCCTGTTCTTTCTTGAAGACAATTTCGTCGAGTTCTCCCTTTGGACAATTTCGTCGGGTTCTCTTTTGTAGACAATTTCGTCGGCTTTCTCCTGCATAAATAAACAAACTTTTTCTATCTTTTCCTTGACTCTCTTTTTCGCATGCGGTGTCAGATGCTCAGATTCGATGATATGTAAAGTGAATATATGCCGCGCAGCCCCCGAGTGTCGGGTGCGACGAAAGTAAACGATAATCAACTTTGTGCAAAATAAAAGAACACTTAGCTTTTTGGACACGACGAAGTCGATGCATGATGAAGTCTTCGAGTGTAGATAAGAAATCTAGCCAAAGTAGAAACCACCAAATAGCAAAAGTGGATGCCGCGAAATTGTTGATGAAGAAATAGCCGAGCCCCCGAGCGTTGCTGAGGTGATGTCATGATTGTTGTGTCGTAGTTGTGACCCGAGGCGAAATCGTTGTCGAGCCCCCGAGCGTTAGGCGTGACGTCGAAATAAGTTGATGGAGTCGCGGCGTCATATTTGGTGAAGCCATTTAAGATGAAGCCATAGACAATAATATGAATCCCAGATGAAGTATTTGAGATGAATCCATATTGAAGATTACGCCATTAAATATAGAGCATATATTGAAGATAAATCCGTCGATATCATAGAGGATGAATCCATTGGCCCGAAGAATCCAGTAATAATCATAGAAGATGAATCCGCTGATATCATAGAAGATGAATCCATTGATCCGAAGAAAATAGTTCTAGTAATAACCATAGAAGATGAATCCATTGTCCCGGAAACGCATCGGGTAATATTGTATAAGAATGAAGCCATAATAACCCGAAGAAAACCAATCCAGTAAGCCGAAGAAAACAAATCCACTGAGCCGAGGAAGATAAATCCACTAAAAATAATTCCACTAAGTCGAAGAAAATAATTCCACTGAACCGAAGAAAATAATTCCACTGAGCCGAAGAAAATAACTCCACTGAGCCAGAGAAGCTATATCCAGAGCCGACGAAAAGAAAATCACCAAGTAACCCAATATATTTGGGGTAACGAAGTAATGACGTAGTCCCCAGTGTTGGGTGTATTTGCTGTAATATTGTAATGGCACCGCCCCCGAGTATTTGGGTATGGCCAAAGTAAATAAATGAATCTTGGAGGAAGAGGAACACTTAGCTTTTTCATCGGGTACGACGGGGTCATCGCTAGAGCAAGTTGTACAGCTGGCACAGTCGATGTAGGCGCGCGACGCTTAATAGATCGGCGAGTCCTTGCGGCGTTTTAGCCGAAAGTGGTTGAAGAATTTTGCTTGACGCCTTGTTTTCTGCCTCATGCTGAGAAGCACACTCCAGCTGGACTCGTATCCTAGCAGCCCTGCTTTTGCCGGGATCGACGAATCTTCGGCCAGTGTGGTTGTAGCCGAGGATTTCACCAGCCTTTTCAACGTCGTCGGGTTGTTAAGACATGCGTGCAAGTTTCATCGAGTTACTCGTATACGTGGTTGTGTGCCTTCTTGCCGCCAGGGCTCGATTTTTCTGGGTCGCGATCCTCGCATGAGCAAACCGATTAGGAGATTAATGTAGACTATATTTAATTTAATGCAATACTATAATCAAGATAAGTGTACTAATCCTTCAAAGATTGGTCTAGTTCTGGTTTATACTAGTATTCAACTGAGAAACGTCTGTGACATGAAGCAATGAATTGAAAAGAACCTGGTGATAATCATATACTAGTATTCAACTGACATGAAGCAATGAATTGAAAAGAAATCACCTGGTGATAATCATATAAGAGTCGTCGGTTCTCTCTTGAAGAATAAAGCTTGATTGGTCATTGGCCTTCTTTTGTTTGCAGGTATCCACACCGATTTAAATTTCAAGTGAATTAATTCTCCTTGAGTCTCCTGCTTGCACCCAGCTATATTGGGTCTTGTACGGATGAAGTGATACTTTGCACGGCTCTTCCCTGGCTTGATCTGTACACGCATGCTGACTTGGTTCAGAAACCGACATGAACACGTCTTTATTTTTTCCTTCGCGATGTGTAGCTTTTTGCGACTTGGTAAAGTCGATGTGCCACGCTGCCGTAGCTTGCTGCTACTTTTTCCTCTGAACATCACTTGATTGGCTTGCTAGCACCGCCGGGACTCGATCCGGTGATTCTCCGCGATTTCCACTACTGACTCGCCAACGTATAGATCAAGCATACGTCGCTGTCCAGCTTAGATCCATTAGCCTCCTTGCTTTTTCCTCGTGCAGAAACGCGGCAGCTTGGCATCCGATAGATCGGCAAATCGTCCGTCGTCCGCCATGAAATCGAACGTTTTGAAGAGAACGAGTTCGACCAGATGCGATCAGACCTCTACTAGATATGATGTTGAAGGATCCCGCCCGGATAACAAAATCCAGTCGCCGCTATCCCCACGGTCGGCGCCAATTGACGAGGGAACACCTCGGCAATGCCTACGTATTGTAGACTAGGGTTTCGGGAGAGAGCGACGATGGAGATTCCGGGGACGAGATTAGGCACACGACGTACCCAGCTTCGGGTCCCCTCGATGGAGGATCCCTACGTGCTGCTAGCAATCCGTGTGTTTACAGGGTGCCGCCGTAGGCGGAGCTATGTTGTCTATCTGCTATCTATCTGTTGGCCTATCTCTTCTCTCCTATTTCGGGTGCCCTGGCTAGCTTTATATATGCAACCAGCCTAGGGTTTTACAAGAGTTCTAGTCGACTACTTCTTCGGGTTGCCTTGTTGGGCCTTCTCTATATTGGGTCTTCTCCATATTGGGCCGAGCCAGGTATACTAATAATGGGTACCCGAAGGGTATGCCCATGTCAGGTATACTTTATATTTGAGAAAAAAATTCGTCTAAGATTTTGCACATACCTATATTACCTACAGTTGCAACAGTCAAGTGATGTCTGCTACCGTTGATCTTCAGCGAGCACTAGGTCCACCGCAACAACTGAAAATGCTCCTGGTCCATCAAATGTCGGTCCTGGTGGAATTCAGGTATTCTTACAGTAATTCAATCACATGGAACAAAAATAGTGTGTACAATGTAGTAACATTTATTTATTGCTATCAGTTTGTCCAACACGCTTACCAAATCATTAAGCAGCAACAACAGATGAATAATGTTTGGAATCAATGCATTGCACAGATGTAGATGGCAAAGAATCAGCTTCTGAAGGTGGCACAAGCGTTCAATGTTGTTGACAGCCTTGAGAGTGTCAGTCTATGTCAGTCTAAATGCAGACAATGTTGGCATTGGGAAAACAAGCTACAAAACGGACAAAATGTCAACAAATTTGTTGTCATTCCTGAGAATAAAAATTCATTGTAATAAGTAGTACAATTTTTTTGCTTGAAACAATGTTCTTATGATTTGTAAGAGAGCCTTTCTTGTAGTAAGTATATTATGTTTACTTCTAGAATTTATATGGTATTTACAAAGGTTCCTAAGATATGCAATACCTCAACCAATACCTAGATCACTCAATACCTGCACGAACCAACAAATAGTGGTACCCCAATTTCTCATCATACCTCGCTACGTTGAGTCTGGTAACTTGATACATGGATACCGGTATCGTAGGTATGATATGACTTGAGTTACCCACGACTCTTACAATGTAGGTACTGGTATTTAATAAATATGATCATACATGTGATACCCTCGTCAGCTATAATACTGTTGACGTCAGAAACCCATCGGCGGCCAGTGACTGGTCAACACCGTAGAGCCGGGAACAACTAGGGCTGCGGCCCAGGCCCTCGAGCGACGGCCCGCAAAGCCTCCTGGTCGCGCGCCGATGCAAATTGCAAGCGTGCCACCTGACCTATACCTGGTCAGGAAGGTGTGGATGATGCCTCTTCCTGCAGGGCACACACGTACGCGTTAAATACGAGCCTCGATCGGCTCTCGTTATCCCGTGAATCGGCTCATGGAGCCGATCCACCCATGATTCGACCAAGGTGGCCGAATATATGGTGGTCCTGCTTGATCAAGATAAAGCATATGAGATCCACGACGATCTAGGGTTTTCACCGCATAATCGGATCATCCTACTCACGATTGGGCCTCGCGCTCACGCACGGTGATCGTAAGCCAACCCTAGACAAGGCCTAAAAACCAACACGAGGTTGATCCTCGGAACATCCTGTCTAGGGCCAGCAAACTACACCCTACACGCCGCTGGATCCTCCAACCCTTTGTAAGGCCTAACTATTGCAGATATTAAACTAATCCTTGATGAATCAAGGAGCAATCGTAACGGATCAGATCTACTAAATAACGATCAAGGGGTGCCGCCCCTGCACCCATGGTGAGGTACAGGACGGCTAGATGCGCAAGGGTTGCACTATGACAGCATATGATACTAAGAACAATGCTAACCCTAACACATCTATGATAACTACGTTGCTCGCCATCAAAAAGGCTTCAGTACGAGCAACGCATGAACAAGCAGGCTCGTGCTGCCTAGATCGCAAGATGCGATCTAGGCAGCATGGTGCTTACCGGAGAAACCCTTGAGACGAAGGGGTTGGCGATGCGCCGAGATTGGTTTGTGTTGAACGTTGGTTGTTGTTTATTCCATAAACCCTAGGTACATATTTATAGTCCAGGGGACTTTCTAATGCGGGCGTGCACTAAACCGTGCACAAGATAAACTCTAACTTCTACGTAGCCTACTATATTAAGATACACGGGCTAACTAGCCCAAACTTGATACACAAGGCCGATTCACATATTTCTCCACGCATATATCTTCAAGTCCATCTTGATCGCGGCCCACCTCTGACTCGGTCAAATTCTGGTGATAACACATGCCCCCCTGGTTTTGGAAATGACATTTCCAAAATCATTACGCTTTTCCTTCGTCGGGTCATGTCGTGGCAGAGCAAAACCGTTGTAGTATCCTTCACCATGATGCCCTGCCTCCTCGCCTTCTCTGCACGATTTGACGGTTCTGGCACCACGTCCTCGGAAACTGCTTGGGCATTAAACTTCCACCATATCCCCTTTTATTTAACCGCTCCGCACAGTTTATTCCTGCATCTCCTTCGCATTAGCACCCCAAAAGCCCTCCTGCGCCACCATGTCCTCTTCTTCCTCCGCCTCATCGGGCTTTCCCATCGAGTCCTCCTCTTCCCGCGAGCCGACGCCGGAGTGGAACCCAGCGGAGGTCCACGCGGCCAACACTCGCCGCGCCATCGAGGCCGGGAATGAGCCCAGCCATGATTTCTCCATCTGGTCCGAGGACGACAAGTCCCTGACTGATGGGGAGAGCGATCTCCGCTTCCTCGCCGACAGGGAAGAGGTGGAAGAAAGCGAGGATGATCGCTTCCCCTGGGATGGGGCCACCTCCGAGGAGGTGAAGGAGGAGGAAGAGGAGGAGGACGACGACAGCTCCCCCGACGAGCCGCCGGCCAAGCGCCATTGTCCCTGGCCGGGGAATCTGAGTGACTTCGACAGCGACGACGACGACGACGACGACGAGGAAGCTGAGGGCAATGAAGGTCCTGCCGGCGGCCGCTGGAGCAGCGACGACGAGCCGGCCGGGAGCAGCGCCGACAGCGGCGATGACGGCGACGACGAGGGCAGCAATGGCCCGTAGATAGGGCCCTTAGCATAGGATCCGTAGAAGTAGACGGGGCAATGTACCCCCTTAGTACTCCCTTTTGAGGGCAATCAGCTCTACTATGTAAGAAATCTCTCCTATTAATGAAGAACTTTTCCCCAATTTGATTTGCCGATTCCTTCTGAGTTCAATTGAGCCGATTCCCTCTTCTACTGACCTTGCCGATTCGTTTCCTTTGCCAATGCGTGATGAGCCGATAGCACCGCATCGGTCCTTCAAAATTCGCCCTTCCCTTCTTCAACTGATGATTTTCTTTCCGGAAGAAACTGTGGGATCTCCAGGAGAGCCCTTAAAATTCCCGCTACCGTTTTCAGCGGTCCTTTCCAGCGAGCGCTCATCATATTGCGAAGAAGGTTGCGACGAAAGATCAGCCGATGGTGCCCCAATCGGCTCCTCCATAGAACATCTACCAGGCCCGTCGCCCCCCGAGTCTTTAGCCAAGGCAAAAACAGAAACGAGGACGCGCAAATTAGCGGAATGAGCCTAGGCTTGATCATGCAGAGCCAGCCGATTTGCACATAAATCGGCTTCCCAGAGCAGAGAGCCTTCAAGGTGAGCTGCCCCCCGAGTTTCTTCAGTCCGCTCTTAGCGCCCTGCTGGTCAGATCGGCTCCTTTCCTTTGGCGGATCTAATGCGATCCATCCTTGACCTGATCATGCAGATTGACCCTCTGATCGTAACAGCTATTCCTCTTGAGTCGATGGCTGCGCATCGGCTACTTCTCAATTCTAAAGTCGATGCCCTTGCATCGGCTGTGAAAATTTTTCAAATTTTTTAGGCCGATTTGTGTATCGGCCCCCATACTTGATAGTTTTATCTCGTATCCTCATGTTTTATCCATCTAGGTGCCCCCCCGAGCCGATTCTGTCAAGAGAATTGATGGTATCGGCTCTTCAGGTAGTCCCTGTTGGGTCAAATGTTGATCCCAGGTGAAATAGATGGTGAGGATAATTTCGGCCGATTGCTGGAATCGGCCTCCACGTTGCTTGCTCGGTGAAGGTCTTGTAATGTCCCTTCATAAATTTTTTGGAGGGCCGATCGCAAGGATCAGCCTCGCCACCTTTGCTTATTGACGTAGTCTTGCTACTCGTCCATGTCGGTGGATAAAACCAGCCCAATCTCCGATTTTATCACGTTGGTGCGTTTGCTGTTGTCCACCTCGGGCGCATCGTGTAATCGTGGAGCTCTACACTTCGCCGGACGAACGAACACCATGTTGGTGCCAGCCGATGTTTCATCATCGGCTTTCCTTTGCTTGGGGCGCCACTCTTTTCTTTGCGGCAGTCCTCTTCATCCAGGGTCCTCTGGACTTTCGCAGCCAAATCAGGTCGTGCCTTCCTCAGCGTATGCAAGTATAACCTTTCGGCTTCCTCCAGACAATCGCTGAACCCTGCGCTTTTGTGAATGGCTGAGACCATCAGGGCACCACCTTGGACGGTGGTACCTGTCCTCTTCGTCTTCCCCCTCGTCTTCCGAATCCTCGAGATCTTCCAACCGAGGGTCTCAGCACGTCTATTTTGTGGTGGGAGAGGCCCTAGGCGCTCGAACACGTACACGTTGGCTGCCTCCTTCTTTTTCTGGTTGCATTCTGGGCTTGCCGATTGTTGGTAATCGGCTCATTCCTGAATCCCAGCAGTGTCTGAAGAAAGGGCAGTCCCAATGCCTGTCCGTATCGTCCTGCTCCCTGCGTGGCGCTCCTGCCGCTCCTCATCGTGGTTATGCCGACGATGTCTTCTGTCGTTTCTGGCCAGACGACCTCTTTCATCATCGTCGCCGTGTCGCCGGCGTTGATCATACCGACTCACATACTTATTGAGGAGGTGATCAGAGAGGGGTCGTTGATATCTTATGTTCTTCACTTCCCCCTCTGTGACGTAGCGCTTGCCATTTTGACGGAGCCGATCACATGGAGCGGCCCCCTCGTGTCCTTGCTCGAGAGCAGCTGTCCTCATCCCCGTCCTTCTCAGAGTGGTGTCCAAGCTCTACCATGCTGATGTTGGCTGAGAAATCAGGCTGGCACCCTCCAAGGTGGGCAAACTCCACCATGTTGACGGCGGGGAAGGGGTGTGTGTCAACCTTCATGGCATACTGGTTAAAAATTAGTCGCCCATTTTCTATTGCCATCTGGATCTGCTGACGCCACACCCTGCAGTCGTTAGTGGTGTGGGTGAACGTGTTATGCCACTTGCAGTATGGCTTTCCGTTCAGCTCTTGCACCGTGGGAACTTTGTGGCCTTCGGGAATCTTTATATGCTTCTCCGCGAGTAAGAGATCGAAAATCTGCTCGGTTTTCGTCACGTCGAAGTCGAACCCTCTTGGAGGTCCTGGTGGCTTCACCCATTTGCAGGTTACTGGGCCTGCAGCTCGAGTCCACTCAGCTACTGCGACCTCTTGTTCTCCCGTAGCAACTTCATCTTCGCCTGCGTCAACCATGGTAACCACACGCTTGAATTTGTCCTGGTAGACATCTGGGTGGCGCTGTTCATACGCTGACAGCTTCTGCACCATGTGTGCTAATGACGGGTAATCCGCTTGGGAGGCCACGTCCTTGATCGATGATGATAGACCCACCACCGCCAACTCGACTGCTTTTTCGCTTACATGAACCGAATAGCATCGGTTCCTAACGGTCCTGAAGCGCTGGATGTATTCTGACACTGTTTCCCCGTCGTACTTGTGTGCGATCGGCAATGCCCTAAGCCTCGAGTGATATTGCTCATGGAACCGTTCTTCCAGCTGCTTCCAAGTCTGGACTGAGTTCGGTGGCAGCGACGTGTACCAACCGAAAGCCGATCCTGTGAGGGACTGTGAGAAGTACCTCACACGCAGCTCGTCCGACGCTGAGATCATGCCCAGCTGCGCTAAATATCGGCTCACATGCTCGATGGAGCTAGAACCATCTGATCCGCTGAACTTTGTGAAGTCCGGGAGCCGATATTTGGGTGGTAGCGGGATCAATTCGTACTCGTTGGGGTACGGCTTGGTATAGCCGATCGTCTTCCTTTTCGGCATCATGCCGAACTGATCTTTCAGAATCGTACAAATCTGATCCGCGGTGATGGCTGCAGGTGCCGAACCCTGAAGATTCGCCGGAGTGGCGTACTTTACCAGCCATGCTTGTTTTTCCGGTTCTGAGCCAACCGCAGGAGCTGGGCTCTGGAGTTTTGTCGGGGTGGCGTATTTAGCTAGCCACGTCTGCTTCTCGGGGTCTGCCTCCGACGCTCCTCCTGTTGTTCCAGAAGTCCCCGCTGTTGCAACCTGGTTCGAGGGTGCCCAGGCGCTGCAGTCTGGCACGTATGCGCATGCGTATCCGTGCGGGATCTCCTTGGGCGCGTCATGTAGGAATTGGTAGTCACTGGGGTCACCACCAATCTTGTAGACGACGTAGGCCGATGCGTTCGGCGCTTCGGGCGCTGCCAAGGCGAACGGCAGCGGTGGACGGGACTGGAGTGGTACTTCTCCTTGGTGAGTCCCTAGAGCTGGTCCTGATGGAGAGTACGATGGCTCATGATCTCCTGGATCACGCGCAGAGCGACGCGCTCCAACGTATTCACCAGGCTCTCAGAATGGCGGTGCAGCGAATGAGCCACCATGAAGTTGATCTCCTGACGCAGCGACCTGGTGCGTTCTTCCGACGGGGTGGATAGGTCCACTCCATCAAGCGCGCCTTCAGGTGAGAACCCCTTCCATCTGATGCCATGGGAGCGGGTCCTGTGGAAAGAGCCGATGAGGTCGGCTTCGAGGAAGGCTTTGACCTCGTCATACTTCTTCTTGAGCTCGCCATTGAGCTCCTCGTAAGTGACCGGAGTTTCTTCCGCCATCTCCGATGTGGATGGCGAGGTGGTTGTCGTTGAAGATGTGTCCCACGGGCCAGAATGTGTTGACGTCGAAACCCACCGGCGGGCAGTGGATGGTCAACACCGTAGAGCGGGAACAACTAGGGCTGCGGCTGGCCCACCTCTCAGCGACGGCCCGCAAAGCCTCCTGGTCGCGCGCCGATGCAAATTGCAGGCGTGCCACCTGACCTATACCGGTCGGAAGGTGTGGATGATGCCTCGCTTAGTTTCCTGCAGGGCACACACGTACGCGTTAAATACGAGCCTCGATCGGCTCTCAGGTTATCCGGTGAATCGGCTCATGGAGCCGATCCACCCATGATTCGACCAAGGTGGCCGAATATATGGTGGTCCTGCTTGATCAAGATAAAGCATATGAGATCCACGACGATCTAGGGTTTTCACCGCATAATCGGATCATCCTACTCACGATTGGGCCTCGCGCTCGCGCACGGTGATCGTAAGCCAACCCTAGACAAGGCCTAAAAACCAACACGAGGTTGATCCTCGGAACATCCTGTCTAGGGCCAGCAAACTACACCCTACACGCCGCTGGATCCTCCAACCCTTTGTAAGGCCTAACTATTGCAGATATTAAACTAATCCTTGATGAATCAAGGAGCAATCGTAACGGATCAGATCTACTAAATAACGATCAAGCGGGGTGCCGCCCCTGCACCCATGATGAGGTACAGGGACGGCTAGATGCGCAAGGGTTGCACTACGACAAGCATATGATACTAAGAACAATGCTAACCCTAACACATCTATGATAACTACGTTGCTCGCCATCAAAAAGGCTTCAGCACGAGCAACGCATGAACAACGTGGTAGGCTCGTGCTGCCTAGATCGCAAGATGCGATCTAGGCAGCATGGTGCTTACCGGAGAAACCCTTGAGACGAAGGGGTTGGCGATGCGCCGAGATTGGTTTGTGTTGAACGTTGGTTGTTGTTTATTCCATAAACCCTAGATACATATTTATAGTCCAGGGGACTTTCTAATGCGGGCATGCACTAAACCGTGCACGAGATAAACTCTAACTTCTACGTAGCCTACTATATTAAGATACACGGGCTAACTAGCCCAAACTTGATACACAAGGCCGATTCACATATTTCTCCACGCATATATCTTCAAGTCCATCTTGATCGCGGCCCACCTCTGACTCGGTCAAATTCTGGTGATAACAAATACTCATTGTACAATACCTTGAAACCTATACATGTATACCTCAAAACCGGTACCTCGAAACCAGTAACTCATGTACGAAAAGACTTGAATTACTTGTGATGCTAAAAATAAAGGTACTAGTATTTTCAAAATATACCTACCATTGACTTTACTACTTGGTATCTACTTCCAACATACTGTCATACCACAAGTTAACCTCGTTAACTATCACATTTCTCGGTCAATACATCGACACTACTAGGAAATATCCTACCATTGGAGCACGTATTTTGTGAACTGCTGGCGCAACTCGGTACGCCAGTGGTAACTAGCTACCGCCGGTGCACCAGCCTTTTTAGGCCAGTGGTATATGAACCCACTACTGGCGCACCATGTTAGGTATGTTGGCACTATTTTTTTGCTAATTAAAAAGAAGCGACGAGTCATGAACGCCACATCCATGCTAGGATGTCCACCTGTCTGCCATGTTCTCCTGGTACCACCGCCACACTCGCACACCCCCGCCTCCTCCCCAACACCACACACACTACAAGGGAAAGGCCTACCGCTGGCGCACCTAATTGGCCTATTGCCGGCGCACCAAAGCCCGCCGGTGCGAACGGGCCGGTGATAAATGGCACTGCCGGCGCACCACTGTGCGCCGGTGGTAGGTCAGCTACTGCCGGCGCACCATCCAAGCTTCGCCGGCAAAGTCCTAGTTCCACCGGCGCACGTGCCGATGCGCCGGCAGTAGGGCTTCCAGCACTGGCGCATGCCATGTGCGCCGGCAGTAGGGCATTGAGGTGCACCGGCAATATTATTCAAAAATTCAATTTTACAGCTTTTTCCCAGCATATTACAATACATATTTGACAGCAGTATATATTTACAATGCAGTTCATATTTATACAGCAGCACATGCAATATGAGAAGCACATAGAGAGCCAAGTCTCATTTCGGTATCAATACACAATTACGCAAGTCTCGTTCCGGAATGTTGATTCATACAACACATGTGCATATGCAACACCGAAGGACGAAGTTTCACAAAGTTAGAAGTCTCGGTACATAGTCGTCACAAGTGTCGTCATACACCTCACAATGTAGCTACTAACCTAAACTACAATCACATAGAACATGACCAACATGGTCACGATGACCATCATCACGAAGGCCATGGTCTTCATCCGGTTCCTCCTCATGTCCCTCATCTCTCCCGCTAGATAACGGGCGTATCTTCCTTCCGCCTCCACCCTAGTGGGGTATCCCTTGTAGCTGTTGCCGCTGAAGCGGTGCACCTGTCTCCGACAGTCCTCCCAGTCGTCGTAGACTCCAGGAACCCTCCCCTTGTACACGACATATGTCGTCGGCATCTCCATGCACAAGACAAGTAAAACGTTAGTACCAATGCAATTAACAAGTGCCAACTCAAATAAGAGACAAGTAGTATGAACTAAATAGCATGTGCCTCATACTTTGTTGGTCGAAATAAATATTAACATTCAGGGATGGGGTCAGCGAGGCCAGGTAGGATGCACAAGAGATTGATATTTGTGCCATCGCACCAGGCTCACTGACCCCACCCCAGAGTGTACAAGTGACCAAACATTCTAATCATCGGCCAACGCAATTAAGAAGTGCCAACTCAAATAAAAGACAAGTAGTACAAAGTAAATAGCATGTGCCTCATACTTTGTCGGTCGAAACAAATATTAACATCCAGGGATGGAGTCAGTGAGGCTAGGTAGGATGCACAATAGATTGATATTTGTGGCCATCACACCAAGGCTCACTGGCTCCACCCCCGAGTGTACGAGTGACCGAACATTCTAATCATCGGCGAACTCCAAATACGAGGCAAGTAAGGGTCGAGTAAATGCAAATAATGATTAAGGTACACACGCCATAATCTTGAAATATATAGCAAAGTAAATGAAACTATAGACACAGGTTCACATGCACATCCATACAAACTAAATAAAGGCGACAAGTCGATTCTATCGGAATATATAGCAATTATTACAGTACGGAAGTTCAGGGACATATCGTTCAAGCTTTAGCAATAGAGTTCCCGTCGTAGGATCAGGTTGTACGCCTAGGGGGAATGGACGGCAGCCCTCAAGCGAGTTGAACGGCCTCTCATCACGCGACATCTCCAAGCGGAGTTCTATCTCGTCATTAGGTGGTAGACCGTAGCCGTAGAAGAACTCGCCAGACCTATTGTTGACATCCTGCAGGATTATCGTGCAAATCAACTGCTGGATGCGACCCCAGTTCTTTCTCAGCTCTCTATCAGGGACATCCGCCATGTTTGCAAACCTGTTTCTGAGAGTCTCTGGCAGCAACATGTCATCTGCGTACTTTATGTACTCCTGCATCTGAAGGATGGCGTACCACGCGTCCATCCCATTGTCTTGCTTCGACTGCCTGAGGCAGGGGAAGTTGGTTGTGTGGGTTAAGACCAAGCCTCCTCGGGATTTCCTCTCTACTTTGAGGGGGCCTGCCTTGTTGGCGAAGCCGGTGAGAGCATCATTGAGAAGGGCCTTGATGTGGGTGTAGTCTTTCTTGTGGTCCCTACCCGAGTCGAGATAGACTGCATGCGAGTGTTGCGGGTGCACGACGATGAGGGTGCAGAACTTGTCTCTGCGGAAAACACACGGATTAACCTTTGCAAATGCAAATGGAGATATAGGATAGAATGGTGATGGGGACTAGCGAGTGATTACTTACTCGGGGAAGTAAGGGATGAGAATGCCGCCCTTTTTAATGTTCGCCAGCATGAAATCCTCGACCTGCTGGGTGGCAATCGCCCGATCCCCAGCGTTGCAGATGATGCTCTCCCGCATATAGAAGGGGTCCATTATCGCGATGGTCGGCGTCCCCTCCTTAACGATCTGGGAAGACAAGCTAAGAGCAACTAGGCGAACCACACTAAAGTGGAGCATTTGCATGCGAAAGACGCTGAAGATGTCATTGAACCGGATGAAGCACAAGTCCGCGGGGTACTTCTCGACGAAGTTCATGCCAGTTGGCACCTTCGCCACGAAGAGAGGGTAACCAGGATCTTTTGATTTGAGAAGAAGGTTCTCCACATGCAAGACAGTCTCATGCAAGCTCCTCATATCCGGGGTGAGTTTCTTCACGACATGCTCCGGCAGCATCGGTTCACCCAAGTGATGCAGAGGTCGCCAATTGTTTGGCAACTTGTCAAGGTGTCGGACCGTGTCCTTGGATTTGACCACCTCCTTGGCTGTGGCGTCCTTCTTATTTGGCCTCTTCCTCTTCTTGGGTTGTACTACTGGACCATCCATCGCCGTAGTGGCCGTAGCACGGAGTGTGTTTGGGCTCAGCATCTTTTTGACGGCGGCGGTGGCGACCTCCTCAGGATTTTCCTCCTCAGCCGTTTCTTGAGAATCGAACAGCTTCTTGGAGCACACATATTTCGAGGCCGGCGCATCCTCATGGACAACTTGTGAAGACGTAGGAATATCCCATTGGAAGTCCTCACGTTCGTATTCCTCGGCCTCTGGCGCCGCTGGCTGTTGTGGTGGGGCGCTGACCACCGGCGCCGCTGGCTGTTGTGGTGGGGCGCTGACCACCGGCGCAGCTGGCCGTTGTGGTGGGGCGATGACCACCGGCGCCGCTGGCTGTCGTGGAGGGACGCTGACCTGTGGCGCCGCAAGGTGCTTGTCTTTGCTTGCCGTCGACCCCGAGTAGGTGTTGATCCTAATTAGGGTCTTCGGCCATAGCAGTACCCAACCCTTCAGTGAGGCCAGATTCAACGGGCTATCGTCATCGGCACCATGCGGTTGATTAGGAGGAAACAAATCCTCATAGCCCGGTAACGCCCGATCCACTTCAACCCGGTAAACGTCATCCTCCATATCTCGTGTGTGCCACTTCTTATCCAGGGGCCGAAGGATGGACCCCCTCGCGACGTCTTTGAGTTCGTCGTTTACTCTCATCAGGAAGGTGCATGGCGTTGAGAGCGCCTGCGAGAACATGTGTATGGCGTTAGAGAGAGGGCAAGGATGACGAAACTAATATATTAACTTGATGTACACATTAGTTAATTACCGTGAGGGCATTGAGCTCGGCTAATGTCGACGGGCCGGCACATGCGGCGGCGGGCGTGCAAGTGACGGAGGGGCTGCTACCCGGCATGGACGGTGAATCCCTAGCACCAGCGACATTGCCGGCGGCCGGAGGAGTCTCCATTATAACATTGTCATTGCCGGCGGACGGCGGCGCCATCGAGTTGCTGCCGTCGAAGCTAACCACTTGCATTTTCGGGGGGGGGCCTTGTTTGCCACCCTCATACCACGCGTGTAGAGCGTTGAAATCTGCTTGGACTGAAGCGGCGACTTCAGCTTTGACTTCAGGTACGAGTGTAGCTTTGAGTTGCGGTACCAGTTGCGGTACCAAACCAGCTTGGACTTGGGCTAGGATTGAGTCCCTCATTTCCTCCGCCTCCCGCTGCTTCCTCTCATTGCGCGCATTTTTATCGGCCGCAGACGACAAGCCGTAGTGACCATGCTTGTAGCCTGTACCGGCGCCAGCCACACGGCCTCTATGCGGCCTTCTCGTAGGTGAATGCTCATTAACGATGTTTAGCGCCCGTACGAGAGGCTTGTCCCAGGCTACCCTGCCCGTCGACGCCTGGGACGAGGAGCCTTCGTCACATTGAGAAAGTTTTTGTCTTTCTTCTTCCTGCGGAAGAAACGTGAACCATTTAGAAATGTTGCTACTATTATATGAACGATACTTGATCTAATTAAACCGGTAAATTGCTTACCAGTTTTTTTTTAATATCCCAGGTTTAGAGACGATCGAGGGGTAGAAATTAGAAAGGGATGTGCATTGCATCGTAAAATCTGGGGAAATTTCGCGCTTTTAAAGAAAAACTGCATCGAAGGGGGACAAGTTTCTCTCTCGACACCTTACAGGGTTAGGGTTTCGAGAGTGCGATAAACTTGGACCTCAATTAACTCAATTAGGGTTTTCGAGAAGAGAGGGGGATAACCTACCTCTCAACTTAAGTTGCATGGTTGAATTCAAACAAGTTGTGTTTGAATTTCAAATTCAAACATCAATTGAATATAATACAATTCAAATTGAGATAATTCATTAAACAAATAGATAATCAATAATATAGAAGAATACAACACATATTTAAAGCTCATTAGAGAAACTTTGAGCTTTATTGATTATCACACAAGATACATTGTCAATTACAATATTCATATAATATTACCACACATTCCAGAAATTGAATAAATGAAAAATAGAAAATTACAATTACAATAAAATGAAAAATAGTTGCATGCCCAACAGCACACCTAGACCAGGGGAGAGTCACCAAGTGACCAGGCTGTGCTGTCGACCAAGGGAGTGAAGAGAGGCAGGGTATAAAACCTTTTCACAGCCAAGAACCCTAGCAGCTCACCGCCAGAATCTCCAAAGGGTAAGCACAGCAAGAACAGCAAGAACAGGAAGAACAGCCAGAGCTGTTCGACCCTGTTTCAGTAGAAGCGGGCGTTAGTGAAGCAGATCTGGTTGGCTGGCAAGGGATTCGGCGAAGTTGATACAGCCGCTGCGCCGAGGTAGTCGGTGGAATAGATCGGCTTCTGTGGAGGGGGGGCGGTGAAGTAGACCCGGTTCCGTTGGAGAGGATCCGGTGCGTCGACAGGAAAGGCGTTGATTGCTACGCTGTGGATGAGGTCGGCGGTGAAGCAGATCCGTCGGTGGCGAGGTCGGCGGTGAAGCAGATCCGTCGGTGGAGAGGTCGGCGGTGAAGCAGATCCGTCGGTGGCGAGGGCGGCGGGGGAGCGGATCAGGTGGGTGGACAGCCAACACGATCAAGGCTACGTTGTGGAGGAGTATGCCGGCGGCGAAGCAGATCTAGTACTGTAGAGAGTCAGAGCTTTGGCGTGTGAGAGTATTTTTGAGCTAATGGGGCGAATGGTTGGTGGGTGGGTGTGGGCCTGTGGGGAGGGTTCGGGATCTAGGCAAGATATTTCATTGTTACCGAATGAGCCCTCCATGGTCGGTGGGTTGTAGCTTCCGGACCAGGGTTAAAAGGGTAAAACTGGTCACGAGATTTTCGAATGGATGCGGCGGGATGATTTGGCGCGCGGCCGAAATTTTCAGTTTCAAGCTACGAGCAGAACGACAAAAATAATGTTCTTCCCCAGGGAGCTCTCATTTCTTCCTCTTCTCTTTCTCTCTCGAGTCTCTCCCACTCCCCCGGCTCCTCTCCCCTTCTCTCCGGCGGCCTCGCCGGCCGGAGACGAGGCCGACTTCTCTCTGTATATTGTACACCCTCCGAACTAAATTAATTGATTCAACTTTCCTTAGACGTGTATGTATCTAGAGTAAAAACATGTGTGGATACATCCATATTTAGATAAGCAAAGTTGAGTCAGCTAATTTGGATCCGAGGGAGTTAGTGTTGTTGTAAGCTTAGATCCAGTGTTTCCCATGAGCAGAATGGCGCAATGGAGTCGGGGATCTCGTCATCGGCTTCAGATCTGGCCTATGGTGAATCTGGCGGATCTTGCCGGCCAAACCCCGATCTGGTGCCATCAAGGTGATGGCGCTAACGGTGAGGCTTGCTTTGGTCAGTGCTTCAGATCTGGCCAATGGGGAAGTCAAGCTGCTAAAGTTCACAAGCTCGGGGCATACGACGGCGTCATCCGTCTTGCCCATGCACATCTTGGCCTTTCAGCGGCCCTTCTCAGAGCCAATATGCCGTTGTTGAGGCCCTTCTTCTCCTTCGTCCTGGCGACTACCGGCGACACCGTCCCAAGTGGTGCGTCCCCGGCGACGGAGTTGCTGGAAAGGATGCGGAGCAGAGATCTGATGTGCGGTCGAGAAGGACTTGATTGCTTTTCTTCTATATGTTTTGGGGTCCTTTTTGTAAAGTTGCAGGTTCTATTAGTTATTGTCTAGTACTTTTGGACCTCTATGTAATTTTTTGGACTAGTTTCCATTGGCACTGATAAACTTGAATTTTGACAAGTTCACGGGAAAAAATTCCTTTGCACATATGGCCTATCATGTATGAACATTCTTGAGATTTAAACTATATGTAATGTGCCATGCATTAACCCTAAACCATATATATGTAACTAACCCTAGCTGATCAAACCCTACTTAATTAAAACAAATAACCCTAAACTATACGCATGCACTTTATGCGCAAAGGCGTGGGTGCCTCTAATAATGTGTGTGCGCACTCGATCGATGATCCCTAAACCTTAAACAACCCTAAAACCCTAATCCCTAATCCCTAAACCCTAAACACCCTATAAACACTAAACCCTAGACCCTAAACCCTAACCCTAAACCCTAATTAAACCCTATATATAGGCCAACGACAATTAATTGTGCATCAAGCAGGCCAGGGGTGCCTCGCGGTCCTCTAATTAAATTAAATGTGCCATGCATTAACCCTAAAACATATATATAACTAACCCTAGCTAATCAACCCTACTTAATTAAAACACATAACCCTAAACTATACAAGCTATAACCTGATCTAATAAAAACATGCTCTATATATAGCAGCTAGCTAGCAAACCGTAGATTAACACTAATTAATATATACATGGCCTATATCGATCATTTTGTATAACATATCCCTGAGATTCATTAATTAATTATATAATTATCGTGATAAATTAATTAACTTGAATTTTGACAAGTTCTCTCGAATGAAAACACATTTGATTAAGTTGCCTCATAATATATATATAATTAGTGTGCATGCATGGCCTACCATGCATTCGTGCATATATTTTAATGTATATTTGAACATATTCTTGGGGATTTCAATCTCTCTCTCGATCATCTATATATCGTTGGTGGCCAAAAAACACACATATATACGCATGCACTTTATGCGTAAAGGCGTGGGTGCCTCTAATAATGTGTGTCCGCACTCGATCGATGATCCCTAAACCTTAAAAACCCTAAAACCCTAAATCCCTAATCCCTAATCCCTAAACCCTAAACACTCTAAACACTAAACCCTAAACCCTAGACCCTAAACCCTAACCCTAACCCTAACCCTAAACCCTAGCTAACCCTAAACCCTAATTAAACCCTATGTATAGGCCAACGACACTTAATTGTGCATCGAGCAGGCCAGGGGTGCCTCGCGGTCCTCTAATTAAATTAAATGTGCCATGCATTAACACTAAACCATATATATGTAACTAACCCTAGCTAATCAACCCTACTTAATTAAAACACATAACCCTAAACTATACTAGCTATAACCCGATCTAATAAAAACATGCTCTATATATAGCAGCTAGCTAGCAAACCGTAGATTAACACTAATTAATATATACATGGCCTATATCGATCATGTTGTATAACATATCCCTGAGATTCATTAATTAATTATATAATTATCGTGATAAATTAATTAACTTGAATTTTGACAAGTTCTCTCGAATGAAAACACATTTGATTAAGTTGCCTCATAATATATATATATTAGTGTGCATGCATGGCCTACCATGCATTCATGCATATATTTTAATGTATATTTGAACATATTCTTGGGGATTTCAATCTTTCTCTCTCGATCATCTATATATCGTTGGTGGCCAAAAACACACATATATACGCATGCCCTTTATGCGTAAAGGCGTGGGTGCCTCTAATAATGTGTGTCCGCACTCGATCGATGATCCCTAAACCTTAAACAACCCTAAAACCCTAAATCCCTAATCCCTAAACCCTAAACACCCTAAACACTAAACCCTAGACCCTAAACCCTAACCCTAAACCCTAGCTAACCCTAATTAAACCCTATGTATAGGCCAACGACACTTAATTGTGCATCGAGCAGGCCAGGGTGCCTCGCGGTCCTCTAATTAAATTAAATGTGCCATGCATTAACCCTAAACCATATATATGTAACTAACCCTAGCTAATCAACCCTACTTAATTAAAACACATAACCCTAAACTATACTAGCTATAACCCGATCTAATAAAAACATGCTCTATATATAGCAGCTAGCTAGCAAACCGTAGATTAACACCAATTAAAATATACATGGCCTATATCGATCATGTTGTATAACATATCCCTGAGATTCATTAATTAATTATATAATTATCGTGATAAATTAATTAACTTGAATTTTGACAAGTTCTCTCGAATGAAAACACATTTGATTAAGTTGCCTCATAATATATATATAATTAGTGTGCATGCATGGCCTACCATGCATTCATGCATATATTTTAATGTATATTTGAACATATTCTTGGGGATTTCAATCTCTCTCTCGATCATCTATATATCGTTGGTGGCCAAAAAAACACACATATATACGCATGCACTTTATGCGTAAAGGCTCGGGTGCCTCTAATAATGTGTTTGCGCACTCGATCGATGATCCCTAAACCTTAAACAACCCTAAAACCCTAAATCCCTAATCCCTAATCCCTAAACCCTAAACACCCTAAACACTAAACCCTAAACCCTAACCCTAACCCTAACCCTAAACCCTAGCTAACCCTAAACCCTAATTAAACCCTATGTATAGGCCAACGACACTTAATTGTGCATCGAGCAGGCCAGGGGTGCCTCGCGGTCCTCTAATTAAATTAAATGTGCCATGCATTAACCCTAAACCATATATATGTAACTAACCCTAGCTAATCAACCCGACTTAATTAAAACACATAACCCTAAACTATACTAGCTATAACCCGATCTAATAAAAACATGCTCTATATATAGAAGCTAGCTAGCAAACCGTAGATTAACACCAATTAAAATATACATGGCCTATATCGATCATGTTGTATAACATATCCCTGAGATTCATTAATTAATTATATAATTATCGTGATAAATTAATTAACTTGAATTTTGACAAGTTCTCTTGAATGAAAACACATTTGATTAAGTTGCCTCATAATATATATATAATTAGTGTGCATGCATGGCCTACCATGCATTCGTGCATATATTTTAATGTATATTTGAACATATTCTTGGGGATTTCAATCTCTCTCTCTCGATCATCTATATATCGTTGGTGGCCAAAAAACACACATATATACGCATGCACTTTATGCGTAAAGGCGCGGGTGCCTCTAATAATGCGTGTGCGCACTCGATCGATGATCCCTAAACCTTAAACAACCCTAAAACCCTAATCCCTAATCCCTAATCCCTAAACCCTAAACCATATATATGTAACTAACCCTAGCTGATCAAACCCTACTTAATTAAAACAAATAACCCTAAACTATACGCATGCACTTTATGCGCAAAGGCGCGGGTGCCTCTAATAATGTGTGTGCGCACTCGATCAATGATCCCTAAACCTTAAACAACCCAAACCCTAATCCCTAATCCCTAAACCCTAAACACCCTAAACACTAAACCCTAGACCCTAAACCCTAACCCTAACCCTAAACCCTAATTAAACCCTATATATAGGCCAACGACACTTAATTGTGCATCAAGCAGGCCAGGGGTGCCTCGCGGCCCTCTAATTAAATTAAATGTGCCATGCATTAACCCTAAACCATATATATAACTAACCCTAGCTAATCAACCCTACTTAATTAAAACACATAACCCTAAACTATACTAGCTATAACCCGATCTAATAAAAACATGCTCTATATATAGCAGCTAGCTAGCAAACCATAGATTAACACCAATTAATATATACATGGCCTATATCGATCATGTTGTATAACATATCCCTGAGATTCATTAATTAATTATATAATTATCATGATAAATTAATTAACTTTAATTTTGACAAGTTCTCTTGAATGAAAACACATTTGATTAAGTTGCCTCATAATATATATATATATATATATATAATTAGTGTGCATGCATGGCCTACCATGCATTCGTGCATATATTTTAATGTATATTTGAACATATTCTTGGGGATTTCAATCTCTCTCTCTCGATCATCTATATATCGTTGGTGGCCAAAAAACACACATATATACACATGCACTTTATGCGTAAAGGCGCGGGTGCCTCTAATAATGTGTGTGCGCACTCGATCGATGATCCCTAAACCTTAAACAACCCTAAAACCCTAAATCCCTAATCCCTAATCCCTAAACCCTAAACACCCTAAACACTAAACCCTAAACCCTAGACCCTAAACCCTAGCTAACCCTAACCCTAAACCCTAGCTAACCCTAAACCCTAATTAAACCCTATGTATAGGCCAACGACACTTAATTGTGCATCAAGCAGGCCAGGGGTGCCTCGCGGTCCTCTAATTAAATTAAATGTGCCATGCATTAACCCTAAACCATATATATGTAACTAACCCTAGCTAATCAACCCTACTTAATTAAAACACATAACCCTAAACTATACTAGCTATAACCCGATCTAATAAAAACATGCTCTATATATATATATAGCAGCTAGCTAGCAAACCGTAGATTAACACCAATTAAAATATACATGGCCTATATCGATCATGTTGTATAACATATCCCTCAGATTCATTAATTAATTATATAATTATCGTGATAAATTAATTAACTTGAATTTTGACAAGTTCTCTCGAATGAAAACACATTTGATTAAGTTGCCTCATAATATATATATAATTAGTGTGCATGCATGGCCTACCATGCATTCGTGCATATTTTTTAATGTATATTTGAACATATTCTTTGGGGATTTCAATCTCTCTCTCTCGATCATCTATATATCTTTGGTGGCCAAAAAACACACATATATACGCATGCACTTTATGCGTAAAGGCGCGGGTGCCTCTAATAATGTGTGTGCGCACTCGATCGATGATCCCTAAACCTTAAACAACCCTAAAACCTAAAACCCTAATCCCTAAACACCCTAAACACTAAACCCTAAACCCTAGACCCTAAACCCTAACCTTAAACCCTAGCTAACCCTAATTAAACCCTATATATAGGTCAAAACGACACTTAATTGTGCATCAAGCAGGGCCAGGGGTGCCTCGTGGTCCTCTAATTAAATTAAATGTGCCATGCATTAACCCTAAACCATATATATTACTAACCCTAGCTAATCAAACCCTACTTTATTAAAACACATAACCCTAAACTATACTAGCTATAACCCGATCTAATTAAAACATGCTCTATATTATAATATAGCAGCTAGCTAGCAAAGCGTAGATTAACACCAATTAATATATACATGGACTATATCGATCATGTTGAATAACATCGATCTCCCTGAGATTCATTAATTAATTATATAATTATCGATGATAAATTAATTAACTTGAATTTTGACAAGTTCTCTCGTATGAAAACACATTTGATTAAGTTGCCTCATAATATATATATATATATATATATATATATATATATAATTAGTGTGCATGCATGGCCTACCATGCATTCGTGCATACATTTTAATATATATTTGAACATATTCTTGGGGATTTCAATCTGATAGGGCAAAGGTGGCCGATCTTTCGATGAGAGTATGATAGCGTCGATTTGTTGGTGGAGTTCGTGCTTGACGATCCGACTACACGTGCAAAGCTTGTGCGCCAATGCAATCGCTAGGACAATCTCCGGGAGTTACTGATCTTGCGGATGCACGATCAGCCTGACCAGCGAGGGTCTTAATTCCTACCTGAAATCGAGAACAAGTAAGAACTAATAATGCAATCAGAAGTATTGCGGATATAGATGAAAGCTTTATTGAAAAGGTGGGATTCCGAATAGTCGGTCTTGTTCTGGGCGTTGGCCTCAAAAGAAGTACACGAGAGTTGCAGCAATGGCTAACTTTTAGTCTAATCAAAATCCGAGTCTAAACGTGACGGCTATGGGGGTATTTAAAGGAGGAAAAGGTGGGGTTTCGGCCAGCCATACATATGGTGGCCGAACCAAACCCTAGAAGGCCTTTCCCCCTTCAATACGGACTCTAAAAAGTGGCTGACTTAATTCCTGCGAAAATGACATGGGCCTGGCCCAAAACTAAAGGTGACGCAGCACCATATTATGCTATGGACGAAATTATGAAGTGGAGAACTCTATATTTCGTCCATGTCTTCATCTCTTCTTATGGTGGCTTCAAAGTTCTGAAATCTCCACTTGTGGCGTCATCTTCAATCCTCAAGTGCTTGCTGCCATCTCCTCCATGTGTGATCATGCTCCAATGCTTGTCCTCCTCATCCATGCTAGGTCCATCATTCCTAAGAGTAACAAACATATCTGACTTAGGCAGCATCATATTCTCATGTATATGAGGAATAGTTCCAAGAAACGAAAGTACCTGATAGTTAAGTTGTTTGGCACGAGCTCGAGTGATTGGTCCTTGTATTTGTGTGGCTGTAGGTACAGCGGTTGTATCAATAGATGGGATGTCCTCATCATGCCCCCCTTCTTGAATTGAAGTCGTCCTCGACGCAAGCTCATCTTCTTCACCAAAGTAAGGCTTCAAATCTGCAATGTTAAATGTAGGACTTACCGGACCCAATTCTGCAGGAAGCTCAAGTTTATATGCATTATCATTTATTTTCTCTAACACCTTAAAAGGACCAGCGGCACGGGGCATTAACTTAGACTTGCGCAATGCAGGAAAACGATCTTTGCGCAAATGCAACCAAACAAGATCACCAACATCAAACACAACATGCTTTCTTCCTCTATCCCCAGCAATTTTATACTTAGCATTCATGCGTTGTATGTTGTCTTTAGTAGTCTCATGCAATTTTAATATCAATTCAGCATGTTGTGTAGCATCCAAATCATTTTGCACCGAAGATGGTAAAGGCAATAAATCAATAGGTGCACGTGGAACAAAACCATACACAATCTCAAAAGGGCACATCTTAGTGGTAGAATGCAGCGAACGATTGTAAGCAAATTCAATATGAGGCAAACACTCTTCCCACAATTTTAAGTTCTTCTTCAAAACAGCCCGCAGCATAGTAGACAATGTTCTATTTACTACTTCAGTTTGTCCATCAGTTTGGGGATGACATGTAGTACTAAACAGCAATTTAGTCCCCAACTTAGCCCATAAACATCTCCAAAAGTGGCTAAGAAATTTAGTATCACGATCAGAAACAATAGTATTTGGCACACCATGTAAACGCACAATTTCACGAAAGAACAAATCAGCAACATGTGTAGCATCATCAGTTTTGTGACATGGAATAAAGTGTGCCATCTTAGAAAACCTATCCACAACAACAAAGATACTATCCCTCCCCTTCTGTGTACGAGGCAAACCCAAAACGAAATCCATAGAAATATCCTCCCAAGGTACACTAGGAACAGGAAGAGGCATATATAAACCATGTGGATTAAGTCGAGACTTAGCTTTTTGACATGTAGTGCAGCGTGCCACAAATCTCTCAACATCTCGACGCATACGTGGCCAAAAGAAGTGTGCAGCAAGTACATCCTCCGTCTTCTTCACACCAAAGTGACCCATCAATCCTCCTCCATGCGCCTCCTGCAACAACAAAAGACGAACGGAACTATCTGGGATGCATAGCTTGTTAGCACGGAACACAAATCCATCATTGAGGACGAATTTGTTCCATGTTCTACCATCTTTACAATTCAGCAACACATCTTTAAAATCAGCATCATGCAAGTATTGTTCCTTTATGGTTTCTAATCCAAAAATCTTGAAGTCAAGTTGAGATAGCATAGTATAACGGCGCGACAAAGCATCAGCAATAACATTATCTTTACCCTTTTTGTGTTTGATAACATAAGGAAAAGACTCAATAAACTCAACCCACTTTGCATGGCGGCGATTCAACTTAGCTTGACTACGAATATGCTTCAAAGATTCATGATCAGAATGTATAACAAATTCTTTAGGCCATAAATAATGTTGCCAAGTTTCTAATGTCCGAACCAGCGCATATAATTCTTTATCATAAGTAGAATAGTTCAGACTAGGCCCACTCAATTTTTCACTAAAATATGCAACAGGTTTGCCCTCTTGTAATAACACACCTCCCAAACCAATTCCACTAGCATCACATTCAAGCTCAAAAGTCTTATTGAAATCAGGAAGTTGGAGTAATGGAGCATGTGTTAACTTATCTTTCAGTATCATGAAGGCGTCTTGTTGTGCATCGCCCCACACAAAGGGCACATCCTTCTTTGTAAGCTCATTCAGCGGCGCAGCAATGGATCCAAAATCTTTCACAAAGCGCCTATAGAAACCAGCGAGGCCAAGAAAACTCCTCACTTGTGTGACCGTCTTTGGCTGCGGCCAATTCTCAATTGCCTCAATCTTGGCTGGATCAACTTCAATTCCCTGCGCAGTAACAACATAGCCAAGAAACGCAACTCGATTGGTGCAAAAGGTGCACTTCTCAAGATTACCATACAAACGTGCATCACGTAAAGCATTGAAAACAACACGTAAATGATCCAAATGTTCCTCCAAAGATTTGCTATAAATCAGAATATCATCAAAGTATACCACCACAAAACGTCCAATAAAAGCACGTAAAACTTCGTTCATCAGTCTCATGAAAGTACTAGGTGCATTAGTTAAACCAAAAGGCATTACTAACCACTCATATAAACCGAACTTAGTTTTAAACGTTGTTTTCCATTCATCTCCTAATTGCATACGAATCTGGTGGTAACCACTACGCAAATCAACTTTAGAGAACATAATAGAACCACTCAATTCATCAAGCATATCATCTAAACGAGGTATAGGATGACGGTAACGAATGGTAATATTATTAATAGCTCTACAATCAGTACACATGCGTGAAGAACCATCCTTCTTAGGTACCAAGATAATAGGGACAGCACATGGACTAAGAGACTCACGAATGTAACCTTTATCTTGGAGAACCTGAATTTGTCGCTGAATCTCTTTGGTCTCTTCAGGATTGGTACGATATGGTGCACGGTTGGGCAGCGAAGCTCCTGGAATCAAGTCAATTTGGTGTTCTATCCCACGAATAGGTGGTAATCCAGGTGGAACATCTTGTGGGAACACATCAATGAATTCCTGCAAAAGGTTAGCAACCGCAGGTGGCAAAGAAGGAGGCATATCCTCAAATGAAAATAGAACTTCTTTGCAAATAATAGCATAGCATTGAGTAGTGTTCACATCAAGTTCAGCAATATCAGATTTGCTAGCAAGTAAACAAGGATTTTTCAAACGAATTTCAGTAGCATGGTTTGAATCAGATTTAGTATTAGTCTTATGTGGCACAAAATCTGCAGCAACAATCTGATTTTCACTCTTAGTTTTCTCCTCGTTTTTTACTCTACTAGCTCTAGCAAGATCATCTTTTAATATTTGTTCAGGAGTCATAGGTTTGAGACCAATTTTCTTTCCATCATGCATAAGAGAATACTGATTAGTTCTACCATGATGAACAGATTCTCTATCAAATTGCCAAGGTCTACCAAGTAACAAAGAACAAGCTTGCATAGGTACAACATCACAATCAACAAAATCAGAATATGTACCAATAGTAAAATGCACACGTGTAGTTCTTGTTACCTTGAGCTTCCGAGAGCTCTCAAACCATTGAATGTAATATGGATGTGTGCGCTGTCGTGTGGGTAGAGAAAGCTTCTCCACCATGTCAACGCTAGCCAGATTATTACAACTCCCTCCATCAATGATGATCCTTATAGCTCGCTCTTTTACAACGCCTCTTGTTTGGAACAGATTGTGGCGTTGATCATGCTCAGATTTGCTCAATTGCACGCTCAACACACGCTGTGCAACTAAGCTCCTGTACTGATCAGCAGTGTCAGCTTCCATTACCTCCATCTCTCTCTCAGAATCAGAATTGGCGCCATCACGTGCAGCAATAAGGGCCAATGTATCTTCATCAAAGTCACTTGCAGAATCATATTCTCCATCTTCACGCACCAACATCACACGCTTGGTTCTGCATTCTCTTTCTATGTGTCCAAATCCCAAGCATTTGCGACATTGAATGTCGCGCGTCTTCCCCGTGGAGGCCATGGAAGATGAACTCCGAGGAGGACCAGCGGATGGTGGTGGAGTAGCAGCAGGTGGTGCTCGTGATGCAGGCGCGGTGTACTTGGAGGTAGAAGGTGCTGATGCAGCCCCACGAGATGGTGGCGCTGATTGTCGCGGAGTCCACGACGATGTACGACCTGCAGAAATATTAGCTCTTCTCCATGGTGGTTGACGATCCTGCACTTCACGTTCAGCTTTGCAAGCAAGATGAAACAAGCGAGTAATAGTGTTGTACTCCTTATAATCTAAAATATGCTGAATCTCTTTATTCAAACCACCAAAGAAACGTGCAAGCATAGCCTCATTATCCTCTACAATACCACAGCGAATCATGCCAGTTTGCAATTCTTGATAATAGTCTTCTACAGAATTTTTCCCTTGTTCTAAGCGAGACAATTTTTTAAGCAAATCACGCTGATAATGTGGAGGAACAAAACGAGTACGCATAGCAAGTTTTAAACCAACCCAGGTAGTAGGAATATTAGCATGATGTACTCTACAATGTTCAGACCACCAAATAGATGCAAAATCTGTGAACTCACAAGTAGCAGCACTAACACGCAAATGATCAGGATAGCGTAAACATGCAAAGCGTTGTTCTACTTCCAATTCCCATGTAAGATATGCATCAGGATTATATCTACCCTCAAATGGCGGAATATTCAATTTAAGTTTAGCAACATGATCATCATCACGTACCGGCCGTGGAGGTGGGCGAGCGTGGCGGTTCAGTTGCCGCGGACGACCAGGTGCAGGTTGTTCGACTTCGCCATCCAGCACGTTCTCATCGACCTGCTCGTCCTCGTACGCTCCATAATCCTCGTATCCTTCATCAGAAGGCGCGTCAGGTGCGGCTGCTGCAGCAGGAGCGGTACCCGCAGGTACCTCCGCACGAGGGACGCGGCGCGCGCGTCGTCGCACGTTGTCGCGAGGTTGCGGCAATCGAGTCAACAACTCCTGGAACTTGGCGTCGAGCTTGGAGTTGAAAGCTGCCTCGAGGCCATCGATCTTGTCCAGCGCGTCGGTGAGTTTGGCGTCAACATCACCAAGGCGCCCATCCACGTCGGTTGCATGCCCGCCCAAAAGATGGGTGAAGTGAGCATGCATCTCTGCATTCGTCATCTTATCCGGGTCAACGTTCGCCGACTCTGTGCCTGTCATGGTTAGTATGCAACAAGCAACAATGTATATGCCTACAAACTACGGAATATGGTGGTTCACGCGCAATTCGTCAAGCAAAATACAAAGCTCTTACAAGTTCTTACCAAACAGTAGGAAGGCGATGTGGCAACCAGCAGGAATCAGCGTCTCCAAGGATTGCCAAAGCGATTACCAGGGTCGACACCAAGCACGTGGAGACAATATGTGGAGCTGTAGGAAGGCTAATATGGTAGCAAACAGCAAATGTCAAAACAGCAATGCAATATTGAAAGTATGCTCAACCACGGTACTGTGCTGGTCCTAGGCTAGACCGTACTAGAGACGCGAGCCTAGAACACAAACGAGGTCACGGCGCGGCACACAAGCAACGAGCAGCGATGAAGTGATATATGGTGGCGGTTGGCTCCCACAAGCACAAAGGAATAGCTCAAAAGCAAGATATAAGTGAAGAACACAGGAATTTCCGGGTAGTAAACTTAAAGGTCAAAAATCTCAACCTTCCCGACGTTTTTTGGCAATTCTGAGAGCTCGGAAAAGCGCACAACGGTGAAGCGGTTGTGGCTGGATAGAACTTTTTCTCCCGGTCGTTTTGAGTGGTCAAACGTCGAAAACGGAGTTCGTATGCAAAAGTTATGGCCGGTCAAAGTTTGCTGTCCAAAACAGCCTAATTCGGACTAAAAGGGTCCTGACTAGTGGAAATCGTGGTCAACCCGACTAGGATGCGGATTTGACTTTTTTTTTTTTTTTTCTCTTCTACTCACAAACGGAAGGCGGCGATTATCTGGACACGACTATGGCGGAAATATATGGCAGGTGTATATGATTGTGGCGGAAACGATCTGGTGGGTGTATATGGCAGCGGCGGAAGTATATGGTGGTGATGATCTGCGAGCGATGCGAGTATGCGGCGGCGGCGTAACTACTATGACCAGAACTCGAAACTCTAAAGGAACTAGACGCTAAGACCAGCAACTCGACACGAAGATGCAGACACAAATTCAATTATGCAAAACTGAAACGACAATGCAAGGCGTGGCAGGGGGTTTATGGGACGATGATCTAAAAACCCTAACAGTATTTTTGGCTTTTTCGTGGTTTATAGGTATGATGGCAGATGCAATCTACACTACGAAAACTAAAATCTCACCGAGCAACCTGAAATCTGATACCACTTGATAGGGCAAAGGTGGCCGATCTTTCGATGAGAGTATGATAGCGTCGATTTGTTGGTGGAGTTCGTGCTTGACGATCCGACTACACGTGCAAAGCTCGTGCGCCAATGCAATCGCTAGGACAATCTCCGGGAGTTACTGATCTTGCGGATGCACGATCAGCCTGACCAACGAGGGTCTTAATTCCTACCTGAAATCGAGAACAAGTAAGAACTAATAATGCAATCAGAAGTATTGCGGATATAGATGAAAGCTTTATTGAAAAGGTGGGATTCCGAATAGTCGGTCTTGTTCTGGGCGTTGGCCTCAAAAGAAGTACACGAGAGTTGCAGCAATGGCTAACTTTTAGTCTAATCAAAATCCGAGTCTAAACGTGACGGCTATGGGGGTATTTAAAGGAGGAAAAGGTGGGGTTTCGACCAGCCATACGTATGGTGGCCGAACCAAACCCTAGAAGGCCTTTCCCCCTTCAATACGGACTCTAAAAAGTGGCTGACTTAATTCCTGCGAAAATGACATGGGCCTGGCCCAAAACTAAAGGTGACGCAGCACCATATTATGCTATGGACAAAATTATGAAGTGGAGAACTCTATATTTCGTCCATGTCTTCATCTCTTCTTATGGTGGCTTCAAAGTTCTGAAATCTCCACTTGTGGCGTCATCTTCAATCCTCAAGTGCTTGCTGCCATCTCCTCCATGTGTGATCATGCTCCAATGCTTGTCCTCCTCATCCATGCTAGGTCCATCATTCCTAAGAGTAACAAACATATCTGACTTAGGCAGCATCATATTCTCATGTATATGAGGAATAGTTCCAAGAAACGAAAGTACCTAATAGTTAAGTTGTTTGGCACGAGCTCGAGTGATTGGTCCTTGTATTTGTGTGGCTGTAGGTACAGCGGTTGTATCAATAGATGGGATGTCCTCATCACAATCTCTCTCTCTCGATCATCTATATATCATTGTTGGTGGCCAAAAAACACACATATATACGCATGCACTTTATGCGCAAAGGCGTGGGTGCCTCTAATGATGTGTGTGCGCACTCGATCGATGATCCCTAAACCTTAAAAGACCCTAAAACCCTAAAACCCTAATCCCTAAACCCTAAACACACTAAACACTAAACCCTAAACCCTAGACCCTAAACCCTAACCCTAACCCTAACCCTAAACCCTAGCTAACCCTAAACCCTAATTAAACCCTATATATAGGCCAACGACACTTAATTGTGCATCAAGCAGACCAGGGGTGCCTCGCGGTCCTCTAATTAAATTAAATATGCCATGCATTAACCATAAACCATATATATATAACTAACCCCTAGCTAATCAAACCCTAGTTAATTAAAACACATAACCCTAAACTATACTAGCTATAACCCGATCTAATAAAAACATGCTCTATATATAGCAGCTAGCTAAATTAAACGGTAGATTAACACCAATTAATATATACATGGCCTATATCGATCATATGTTGTATAACATCTCCCTGAGATTCATTAATTAATTATATAATTATCGATGATAAATTAATTAACTTGAATTTTGACAAGTTCTCTCGAATGAAAACACATTTGATTAAGTTTCCTCATAATATATATATAATTAGTGTGCATGCATGGCCTACCATGCATGCATTCGTGCATATATTTTAATATATATTTGAATATATTCTTGGGGATTTCAATCTCTCTCTCTCTCGATCGATCATCTATATATCGTTGGTGGCCAAAAAAACACACACATATACGCATGCACTTTATGCGCAAAGGCGCGTGTGCCTCTAATAATGTGTGTGTGCGCACTCGATCGATGATCCCTAAACCTTAAACCCTAAATAAACCCTAATCCCTAATCCCTAAACCCTAAACACCATAAACATAAACCCTAAACCCTAAACCCTAGACCCTAAACCCTAACCTCCTAACCCTAAACCCTAAACCCTAATTAAACCCTATATATAGGCCAATGACACTTAATTGTGCATCAAGCAGGCCAGGGGTGCCTCGCGGTCCTCTAATTAAATTAAATGTGCCATGCATATATATGTGTTTAATTTGGGGATTTCAATCGCTCTCTCGTATGTAGCTCTCTCTCTATCTCTCTCTCTCGTTGGTGTCCAACAACACACACATGCACTTTGTGCGCAAAGGCATGCGCCTCTAATAATGTGTGCGCAGTCGATCGATCTAGTTTTGATTAATCATAGCACACAAATAAAGAAGTTGTATTTGAATCCACACAACCTAATCTAAAACACATAACCCCTAACATGGCCTAATTAATTAACCCCTTCTCTCTACCTAATTAGTGGAAATTGCACAAAATCAAAAGGGGTCCCTCACTAATTATACATATCTGCTAGATTGTGATAAACTTTTGCCCCATATATATTTGGTGGATGGGTGCATCTTGGCATGTAAAACAATTAGTGTTTGCAAATGGCGTTGTCAAAATTTATGTACAAATGATTTCTTTCCATCCAAAGTGCATAAAATGGGAGTTTTAATGAAGAAAGTACAAATAAAACAGCTCAACATGCTTCCACACCCCGATTTTCACACGAAGTAGAGCATATTTAAAGGATAATTCCAGAGTTTTACTATTTTTCAAGCAACTTTGCTAATTTTCCCCCACTCACATGACTTTATGTCGATTTAACGAAAATATGGCGAATTTAAACTACATGGGCGGGATAGTTTGAATTGTGCGCGCGGCAAAGGGAACCGCCTATTCCTCAACCTTGTGCACGGCAAATTACACACGCAACTCCATTAAACGCCACCTACCGACCTTAATTATCACCCCGGCGGCCCGGCCGCATGACCCCCCACCCACCCCTACACAACTTATCCCCGTCCGTGCGAAGAGCTTCCCCTCCCCGTCCCGTCCGTGCGAAGAAGAAGCTTCCCCTCCCCGTCGTTCTTCTCGAGACGCACCGGCGGTCAAGTTGATCCACGGTAGGGCTGCTATCTCTAGCTCAATCATGCATCGGGCAAGACGGCCTAACGATTTATATTTTCTTGATGCTGCTAAAAAAATTCGTCAGTATGCTCGAACTAATTGGCACTTTATAGTTTTCCGCTCGATTTGTCATCGATCAATTTGTTCATTTGCGTGGGCATATAGAGTCAGTTCTGCACTCGATCCGTTAATTTGCTGAAATGCCATGGCAGAGTTTTGTACACGATCTGTTTGCTAAAATGTCGATGGGAATTTTTTGTTTTGTACTCGACATGATTGCTGAAATGCATAATCATGTAGTATAGTTTTGTACTCGATGGATATACATTTCCTACTTCGCCTTAAATTAATCACCAACCACTGTATCTCATAATTAAACAGATGGACAGAACTTGGATACTGCATGGACACTTATGTTCCCCTTCATATATAAATGGTGTTCAACCCTTTATGGGGTTTATTAGAGCTCATGAAGGTCACAACCTGGACGTGTATTGCCCGCGCTGCACATGTATGAATGGTGAGAAGAGGCCTCACCATGTAGTGGCAGATCATTTACACATTTTTGGGATGGACCGCACATATGTTAGGTGGGTTTAGCATGGTGAACCATATAATGATCCTTCAGCAGAGAAGCAGATCTTGCTCACACTGTATGTGTGCTGGCATATGTAGTTAATTATTTATATTGATGCTGCCGCTTGTTTCAATCAATAGTTTGCATTGCTGTGCAAGGTTCTGTACTCAAATTTAACTTGTTGCAGATGGATGGACGGGAAGGAGAGAAAAAGCGCTTGCTTCAGGAAACGGGTTTCAGCTCTGGGACATGTGCTGTGCCAGATGAGAAGGTAAATATGTAAAACGGCATTTGTTCAGGTTGCATCCCTTAGATGTTTGTCTAATCGGTTGATGTACTAATTGCAGAAGCATAGAGTTGAAGAGGTCTCTCAGTTTGATGGGAGATTTGAAGATGAATCTCAGTTTGATGCACCTGTGGATGGTACTGATGACGAGCCTTTCATAGACGAAGGTCCTGCACCTGAGATTATCCAGCCTACAGAAGGAGGCCGTGGACCGAGTACACAGCTTTGCGTTGAAGTGGATGCACACCCGGAGATCATCAGGGGCGTCCCGGTAGTCTCAGGACCACCCAACCCTGATGCAAAATGTTGAGCTACTTTATGATTCGTACTCTTATGTTCTGGTGCTGTAGTATGTTATGATTTGTACGCCTTTGGCGCTAGATTAAGCATTCAGTGGATGATCGCGTTGCAAAATTTGACACCCACACAATCAGTTCATCGTATGAGTAGTAGCACAATTACTTCTACAGCGATTCCTGCCAGCGCATTAGTTGGTAGCATGAAACACTTTCAGGTACTCCCCTCTGATTCATATTAATTGACTCAATTTTGTCTAGATATGGATGTATCTAGATGCATTTGTTAACTAGACTAACAAACTTGAGTCAGTTAATATGAATCCGTGTAAACCGCCCAAGTCCTCGAGCAGCTAGTTTATTGACTCTGGACTCCAAGCCTCTCGCGGCAAGCCATCGACGAAGCTTTGACCAGATCTTGGCCCGAAATTTTTTTTGGCGAATAGCAAAGCTTTGACCAGTTCCTCTCGGGATACAGCACGCCGGTGAGCTTGCACGGTTGCCATGAGCACTTTCCGGCGGAACTTCCTCTTCAGCGCCCTCAAGCCGCTGCTGCGAGACAGCACGCAGTGCCTCGAGGTGGACGGAATTCTGGATCTCAGGGCGGGGGGTCCGCCTCGTCCGGGAACGATCTCCAGCGGGTTAACGAGGACATGCATGGCGGCCAGGGGATTTGTTTTTTTTTTGGTTTGAGCTTGGGATTTGGGGTTTTTTCGGATAGGGGAGGAGGAACCGAGGAAGAGGAAGGAACAGCCGCGTGCTTGGCGCGTGGCGGTGTGCTTGAATTTCGAATTTTTGTGAAATGTTTCATTTCCCCGCTACAATTCGGGGGTTTCTTGACGCGCCAATGCGTCCCGCCGGGCAGCTTCAAGTGAATTTGGGGTGCCACACTATGGGCCCCAGTTTCAGTGAGACATGTAATGACTAGTCACATCAGTAAGTTCACTGTGTAATAAAATATGTTACCCCTCCCCTTTATGTAGCACCCCTTCTCTCCCGATCGAGTGCCGATTGCCGACGGATGCAAGCCGCTAGCTCGATCCCCTCCTTTCGCCTCCACCGTCCAGGCATCCAGCTTGGAGGGGCAAGCTGCATCTAGACCAAGCGGATTAGGTAGGACTAGTAATGTTCTTTCCTTTCTCGAGATCGGTTCTTTTTTCCTCACCTCGATATCTTGCGCATCTCTTTCCTATTCTGGGCGAAGGGGTGTCTTTCTGGTCACCCTCGAGCTGGGAGTGATTGATGGGGGTGGGGGGCGGGGGCTACCTTTGCTTGGATTGGGGTGTTCTTCCTTTATTTGTTGACATTTGCAACCTTTGTAGTTTCTGCTGATCCTCACTGTATCTTTTGTCAGCTTGTACAGGAAAGGAAAGACCTCGGCGGTGGGGGCAATGGAGCGTAAGGCCACCACGCATGTGGGCAGTTGGCTGAGCCTGAGCTGCGTCCCCAGCCCCACGAAGCAGGTACTCCGTTTGCTTATCCACTCTTTACCTTTTAAGTGTCTGTCTGCATCCTCAATCTGTTCCTGTTCTGGAATATGCTTAAAGTAGCACATGTCTTCAGCTGTTTGTGCGTAAAGCCTCTGTGACACCATGCTCTATATTCTCTGTATCAGGTTGGTACCTCCAGGTTCCGTGCTGAGGCTATGGGGAACGAGAATAGCGCCCCACCTGCTGCAGGAGCATGGCCCGATCTGCAGCACAAGAAGCGAAATGCCACTGCCGAGCTGGGCAGGGACCGCCCAGGGGTAATTTTTTTTAACCAACTTACCATGATGTAGTCTGAATCTGATACTCCCTCAGATCCAAATTAATTGACTCAACTATCTGTAGATACGGATGTATCTAGATGTGTTTTAGCTCTAGATACTACTGCCTCCATCCCAAAGCTTTGGGCTTATATTATTTTTAGAAAGTCAAACTATACCATGTTTGACTAAGCTTTTACCAAAAATCAGTAACATGCAAAATACAAAATTAATATCATTAAATAGATAATAAAATATATTTTCCTACGGTATCTACACAGTATTATATTTGTTGATAGAATGTTCTAAAATTTTGGTCAAACTTTGCTTGTTTTGATTTCTCAAAAATAAATAAGCCTTAAGCTTTTGGATGGTTATATCTAGACAAAGCTGAGTCAACTAGTTTTTTTGTCTGTCCATAGCTAGTGTTCATGCTGCAAAAGGCTAAGAGCATCCACTATATGCATTAGTCTATCTCATACAGTAATTCAATATCACTGCTGAGGTCTGCCTTTTGTTTTGCTATTCATATGCAGACTGAAACTTTAGGGCCTTTACTCAAAAGGAAGATCAAAACTGCGGCTGATCAGGCTGCCAGTATGTTGATGCCGCCCCCATCTTCTAAATGCCTCTACAAGCACAAGGCCACGCGCCAGCTGGGTGGTGATCTTTTAATGAATATGGTATATTTTCTTAATCCACAAAACATGCCTTGATTTTTCTCTGTTTATTGTCGGTTTTTTCTATGCTTGCCAAAAGTTTACAACAACAACAACAACAACCAAGCCTTTCAGTCCCAAACAAGTTGGGGTAGGCTAGAGTTGAAACCCATAAGATCTCGAAGCCAAAAGTTTAGAAACACCAAATTCGTTTGCTTACAATCATCATACAGTAATGTTCATCTACTCCAGTTCCCCTAACCCAACAAAAAATGATGTTAATTACGATTTTTAGATTAAAAGAGCACCATTAGGCGTTGTTAATTACGACTTTGAGATTAAAATGTCATTTGCAATTGTTAATTACAATTTTGAGACAAATGGTTAGTTTAACCTCGATCTCTTCTGCTCTCCATTTTTCCCAACCGAACAAAAATGTAACCATTCCATTCCTCTGAAATGGAACCATTCCATTCCATTCCACGCTGTTTCAGAACCGAACACACCCTTGCATTGTTGTGAACTGTTGTCCATACACGGCCATACCCTTCCACTTACATCCAGCACTATATGCATCAGTCTGTCTCAGAGTCATTCAATATCACTGCTGAGATCTGTTCCCATTCTTATGCAGGCTGAAACTGCTGCGCCTTTACTCAAGTGGATGCAAAATGAGGCTAATGAGGCTGCTGTGAGGACGATGGTGCCGACACCATCTTCCGAAAACCTCTACAAGCACGAGGCCATGGGCCAGCTGGGTGGTGACCTTTTAATGAATCTGGTATATTTTCTTAATCCACATACATGATTTCATTATTATCTGTTTAATTACTGTTGGCTTTGTCTAATGCTTACCAAAAGTTCAGAAACACTGCGTTTGCTTACAATCATCATACACTAATTTTTCACTTTTCAGTCTGTCTCATCCAGTATATAAACTGTTGATTTCCGTTGGCTTCTTTTGTAATCATTTGCATTGTTGTCAACTGTTCTCTATGCACAACCCTATTCTTCCACTTACACCCCGCACTATTTGCATCAGTCTATCTCATAGATTTATTAAATATCAATGATGAGTTCTGTTGCTATTCATATGCAGGATGAAACTTCTGTGCCTCTACTCAAATGGATAAAAAATGATCCTGATGAGGCTGCTGTGAAGACGATGGTGCCGCCACCATCTTCTGAAAACCTCCACAAGCACAAGGCCACGGGCCAGCTGGGTGGTACCCTTTTCAGTAAGCAGGTATATTTTCTTAATCCTCATACATGATTTGATTTTTGTCTGTTTATTGCCGGCTTTGTCTAATGCTTACCAATAGTTCAGAAACACACACACCTATTCTTCCACTTACATCCAGCACTATATGCATCAGTGTCTCATAGATTCATTTTATATATCACTGCTGATGTCTGTTGCTCTTCAATTTTCATATGCAGACTGAAACTGCTAAGCCTTCATTGGTCAAAAGGATTGCAACTGCTGCTGATGAGGCATCTGCAGAGGCTGCCACCAAGTTACTGTCAGCCCCACCTTCTGGATGCTTATATAAGCTCAAGTCCAAGGACCAGCCGGGCCGTAACCATCCAAGGGTTCGGGTATATTTTCTTAAGCCACATATACATGCCATGATTTATGTCTGATATTATCACCGGCTCTGTCTAATGCTTTTTGGAATTCGGAAACACCAAATTAGCATGCTTATATTCATCATACACTAATTTTTCACTGTTCAGTTTGTAACATAGTGTTATGCACTCGCTTGTCAACATTTGCATTGCTCTGAACTATGCACTTTACACAACCTAATTCTTCCACTTACATTCAGCGCTACGCACCAGTAGTACCTCCCATGTTTCCTTCACCATCCCGATGCCGAGCTTGCGGGAATATGGCGGGCCCATGTACATACCCCGCATATAACACCTCCTATGGCTCTATCTACCTTTCTAGTAACTCCTTCACAGAGTTACAGGTATGTATTCTCAGTGGTTTAGCATGAATTGGCATATAGTAAAGTCTTGTTTTTAGTCTTCCTGCTTCTTACATTTGTATCAATTTTCACATGCAGACTGTACCTTGTGAACTTCGTCCAATGATTAACCAGATGTGTCCGCATGAAGGGTCTTTCACTATGCATGGCAATGGCAAATTGATGAACACCTACACGGTCTATGAGGTGTATGTCTACAAGACGCAGGCCATCACATATTTGTATGGACATGATTGGAGAAAGTTTGCTTTTGACTACGGTCTGAAGAAGGGCGACGAGCTGAGGATCAGAAACTCAAACGGGCAGATATACGTAACTGCTTACAGAGTTGGAGACACTTCCAAATATATAATATGTAACTTTTTCTACTCATATCTTTTGATAACTGCATTCTGAGTAGTTGTTCTAAACCATTCCCTCTGTTCTAGCTTGCTGGGTTTAACATGATCAAAGCTGCAGATCCCCTGATGGAACAGGAGCGGATGTCACAAAGGGCAACCACACCAGCACCGGCACCGGCTTCCCACTCTCCTGCATCAGCACCGGTTCCTGTACCAGCTCCGTTTACTACATCTACCCAGCAGTCCCCTACATCAGCATTGGTTCCTGTAGAGGCCCCATATAATACACACCCTGTCCTGCATCAGCACTGGTTCCTCTAGCTGCACCGTTTACTGCCCAACTCCTGCATCAGCACCGGTTCCTCTAGAGGCACCGTTTACTGCACCTACCCAGCAGTCTCCTGCATCAGCACCATCTCGTGTACCAGCCCAGGCTCCTTCACCTGCCCCAGCCAGATCACCAAGGTCTCGGCTCATTGCTGTGGCCACCCGTGTGGTGACCAGGACGCATCTGAAGGCTATGTTCGTGAGTATATGACAACATAACTGCTCTTATCTTGATGTCTTCTCTGCTCAAAGTCTCACATGGTTCAGTGCATTGGTGCCATTGACTAATTTTTGGTGGTATCTCTTGCTTTGAATCAGAAATTGCCTAAAAGTATCTCCAAGGATCTCAATGCTGGCCGAAGGGGCAAGATATCCCTCGTCATGGAGAGTGAAGGTCTCACCGTGGAGGGACGGTACTCTGTCAGTCCCACAGATGGCCGCTTGGCTGTTACTTCCAGGTGGAAAAAGTTCATTGACGGTGCCAAACTTCGCATTGGATCAAAGTTGAAGGTCAAGATCTTTCGATGCCGCTGTGACATGCTGGTCATAAAGTTCGCGGTTGTCTAGTTCTGTTGTCCCATGAGCCCTTAGCAAATGCATTTGTAGTTATACTTATATAAGGTTATCTTATCTAAACTGCTAATTAATTGTATGGGTGGTAAAACTCTGGCAAGCTTTTGCTCTTAGCAAGTATGTATGTATGATCAGCTATTATGATAACTAATGTTTGTGTTCATCTTAATTTGCATTTCCGTTTTAGAAAAAAACTTAATTTCTATTTTGGCTGACCTGTTAGAGAACTATCAGATTGAACCCACAACATGATTCAAATAGATTCATTACACCGAGCCACATGTCTTGACCTTGCTATACACTACTTCCATTAATCAGTGCAAGAAGGCTTACCTGAGCTGCCTGAACCATGGCAGATTCGAATCCACCTTATCTATCTAGAAATACAACCTTTGCAGAAAGAGGATTTGCAGTATGGGGAGGCTGACATTGGGGACCCATGAGCCAGCAGCGTCGTCAACGTTTTAAAGGTGGCAGGAGATCGAAAGAAAAAATAAGCCAAAAATCAGTTGGTAAACAAAATTCAAGAAAAGAAACATTTACCTTTCTGAGAGGATGACATGCGGGACCCATGAGGCAGCAGCATCCTCAACTATTTCAAGGCGGCAGGGGATCAAAAGAAAAAAGGAAATAGCCAGAAATTAATTAGGGTCAAAAATAAATCCATCAAAGGAAACTTTTATTGTTCATAGAGGATGACATGTGGGACCGACTTGCCAGCTGCGTCGTCATCGTTTCAAAGGGGGCAGGGGATCAAAAGAAAAAGGCAAATAGCCAGAAATTAGGGGTAAAAAATAAATCCAACAAAGGAAACTTTTATTGTTCATAGAGGATGACATGCGGGACCCATGAGCCAGCAGCTTCCTCAACGTTTCAAAGTCGGCATGAGATTGAAAGAAAAAGGCAAGTGACATAATATCAGGAGCCAAAAATAATCCAAGAAAAGAAACTTTATTGTACATAGAGGATGACATGCGGGTCCCATTTTGTAGCAGCGGTCTCAACGTTTCCAAGCGGCACAGGACCGAAAAAAAAAATGAAGTAGCCAGAAATCAGGGGGTGAAAAAATCCAAGAAAAGAAAGATTTCAATTGGGCTGCATCTGGACATGTGGGCCTTCGAACTATCCTGTTGGGCCTTTTGACTCGTACAATTTCAGCCCACTCCAAAACAGGAAAGTTCGGATTTTTCTCAAAAAAAACAGGAAAGTCCTATGCTTCGCAAAAACAAAAAACAAGGAGATTCAACATATAAGTTTGTTTATGTAGATATAAAGATTTAATTTATCCGTTTGCAATAGCTCAGAGCGAAATACAATGTTTATTGTCTGCAAAATAAGATATCACATGTTTCTTGTACGGGAGGCTGACATCGGGGACCCATGAGCCAGCAGCGTCGTCAACGTTTCAAAGGCGGCAGGGGATCGAAAATAAAAAAAGCCAAAAATCAGTTGGTAAAAAAATCCAAGAAAGAAAACATTTATCGTTCTGAGAGGATGACATGCGGGACCCATGAGGCAGCAGCATCCTCAACGTTTCAAAGTCGGCATGAGATCGAAAGAAAAAGGCAAGTGACATAATATCAGGAGCCAAAATTAATCCAAGAAAAGAAACTTTATTGTACATAGAGGATGACATGCGGGTCCCATTTTGTAGCAGCGGTCTCAACGTTTCCAAGGCGGCACAGGACCAAAAGAAAAATGAGGCAGCATCATTCTCAACAATTCCAAGGCGGCAGGGGATCAAAAGAAAATAGCCAGAAATTAATTAGGGGTCAAAAATAAATCCACCAAAGGAAACTTTTATTGTTCATAGAGGATGACATGTGGGACCGACCTGCCAACAGCGTCCTCATCGTTTCAAAGGGGCAGGGGATCAAAAGAAAAAGGCAAATAGCCAGAAATTAGGGGTAAAAAATAACTCCAAGAAAGGGAACTTTTATTGTTCGTAGAGGATGAAATGCGGGACCCATGAGCCAGCTTACTCAACGTTTCAAAGGCGGCATGAGATCGAAAGAAAAAGGCAAGTGACCAAATATCGGGAGCCAAAAATAATCCAAGATTTATTGTACATAGAGGATGACATGTGGGTCCCATTTTGCAGCAGCGGTCTCAATGTTTGAAATGCGGCTTGAGATCAAAAGAAAAAGAAAGTAGCTAGTAATTAGGGTGTTGGGGGGATGACCCCCGGTATGCCAAAGGTATGCCATACCGGATGGTCTCACCCTTCAAGATACCGGTTTAATATTCATGCCGGTATAAGAGAATAGAGTTTGGCTAAGTGAAGCTAGGCCGGTATCCCCAAGAGGGGTATACCGGAACCAGGAAGGAAAGATACCGGAGCACCGGAAGGGAGAACATGCCGGCTGACTGGTCAAAGATTCCGTCAGGAGCTAAAGGACAAAGATGAGCTAAGCAAAGTGGCTTTAAACGAAGACTAGAAGACAAGGAGGAGGATGACGGTCAAAGAAGCCGGAGGGCGTCATCCTTCATGTTTAAAGAAGACCCCGGCGTCATCTGTGATTAAAGTAGCTTTATAAAGTATCTTTGTAAAGTAGTTTGTCTAGTCAAAGATCCCATTAGGGTTTCTTGTTCTGTAAGCCACCCTCTCCCCTATATAAGGAGAGGGGGCAGCTTCTTTTACATGCGCGATCCACTGAAGGGAAAAACCTGTAACCTGTCTTGAGATCAATGAACATGGTGATCTAGAGCGAGTTCATCCTTGTGTCTTTCTTCTTCTACCTCTGGCCCTGGCCAGGTTCTTGAGGAAAGCATCCGGAAGTTCGTCCATCTAGTCACAAACCCTCCCCCGAATCCTCTAGCGCCCATTCGGCCCCAAGATAAGCCATCCTATGGCATCTGCTCGTTCACCACGACGACAGTTGGCGCCCACCGTGGGGCATGAAGTGGCGCTTGCTGGAGTTCATATTCGGGCGGGCATCCTCGACATCAACGGCGAGCGCACGGTGTCCGCGCTCGTGGAACGCATCTACAACATGGACTTCATCAACGATAATGCTGGCTGCTTCGCCAACGGCGGCAAGTTCCCGCAGAACGGCCGCACCATCGAGTTCGGCAGCATCCGCGTCTACCTCGGCACCGTCCCTGTGCGCCAGCACCTCTCGCCGGTGCTGGTGGCGCCGGATCCGCCAAGATGGCTGTGTGCTGGCCGCGCCGCCGGGAGCGTGGAGGTCATGATGGCTGGCGGTCAACACCGGCAAGGGAGCTGTGGAAGAAGGAGCTGAACGTGCGGCATCGACTCGCCCGGCAAAACCACCGCTGGAGCGCGACGCCGGCGTCGCGGGAGCATCGTCAGCACCACCGGCAACACCTCTTCAAGCGGCGATGAACACGCTGGCCACGCCCATCGCGCAGAACATCGACCCGGCAAAGGCTCAGGAGGAGCTGGAGGCCACGCGCAAGGCCCTGCTTACCGGCGGTGCCGACATCATCCGGGCGCAGCGCGAGCTGAACCTGACCCTACGTGAGTACAATGCTGCCCATGGCTTTGCTTCAGCTAGTGCTCATGCTGCTAGGATGCCGGAAAACCGGCTTAAAGCTCGCAATCTAGATCAGGATTTGCGTAAAGAAGTTCTTGCCGGCAAGAGTGCATCTGTATCTGTGAGCATCATAGAAAAGCCTAAGTACAGTAGTCCGGATAAAACCATAAAAGCCGCTAAAGCTGCAGTAGCATTATGCGAATCTCTTTCCGGTGACGAGTTGGCAAAGCAGCAAGAACGTGTACAAGAGCTGTTGAAAGTGATTGAGCAGCAAAATGCTGAGCAACTCGCTAAGCTGAATGAGGCAGTGGCCTCAAAATCCGCGCGTTCAACAAAGAATGCCGGAAGCAAATCTCAGGGGCAGGCATCGTCCCCACATCCGGACAAAAGAAAAGAAAAGAATGCACGGCAGATGACTGTGTATGACCCAGTTCTTGCCGGAAAGCAGAAAGCCGGGCAATACGATGCCGGTAGAAAAAGCCAAGGGGCAGATCGGGGCTATGCCAAGGGAGGCTATGCCGGAAACAATCATGCCGGTAGATATGAAACCGGGCAAAATTATCAAGCCGCAAGAGTGGCGTGCGTGGATGAAGAAATGCCACCACCAGGGTACCGGCAGGCAAGGGCCGCGGAACTGGAAGAATATGATGAATCAGATTCCGAGGCAGAACGAACAAGAGTCCGCCGGAACCCTTTGGGAGAACGCCTAGGGGAAAGATGTCTGCCAGACCGGGATGCGAGGCACAGGCTGGACAGAGTACGGCTATCTGCGATAGTTGAATGTGAAGGACCTCCTGGTCCAAGGTGTTTTGGCCCTCGGATCATGAGAGAAGAACCACCGGTGCGCAATTTCCAGTTGCCCCGAGACACAAGAACGTACGACGGTACGACCAAGCCGGAAGACTGGCTGACAGATTATGTCACAGCAGTTTATGTGGCTGGTGGTGGAGTAAACCGGCGTTGGGCGGTAAGAATCATACCGTCTTACCTTGTGGGTCCTGCAAGGATCTGGCTAAACAACTTGCCGGCAGGAAGTATTAACGGATGGTTGGACTTTGAGGAAGCATTTGTGAACAATTTCAGCAGCACCTACAAGAGGCCAAACCGGCCCCAACAGCTTGCGCTGTGCCAACAGCGTGCAGGAGAACCAGACCGGGATTATCTCACCCGGTGGAACTCAATGAGAAACACATGTGAAGGAGTGATTGAGGCACAAGCCATTGCTTGGTTCAGTCAAGGATGCCGGAGAGGATCACCTTTGTGGCAAAGGCTGCAGAGAAGCATGCCCACAACTCTAGCAGAGATGATACGTGTGGCAGACAGCTATGCATTGGGAGACCCGATGCAGCCGGCAGTGCAAGCTGAGCCGGAGCAGTCGAATCCGCACAGCAGCAATACCGGGATAACCGGAACAACAAAAGGAGGGAAGATTTCCCAGATCGAAGATACGCATCGCAGCAAGTTGCTGCCGTGCAAGAAAATTCTGACGCCAGCGGCAGTCAGAGACAAAAAACCGGATCGCAGCCGTGGGCGGGTCCTAAGAAGCAGTGGGTAGAAAAGAAACCCTGGGGCCAGAAAAAGAACTGGCAGGAACCCGTGAAATACACCATGGAAGCCGCCATGGACCAACCTTGCCGGTGGCACACACCGAATCCGGATCACCCGTCGAATCATTTGACGAAGGATTGTTCTTGGACCAAGTTCTTGATGCAAAGAGGAGCGGTAAAAGATGCGCAGGCGCCAGGGGGCCCCATGCAGCAACAGCAACAGTTACCACCTCCACCACCGCTTACCGGAGCAAACGCCTTACCGGTACAGCCAAACAGGCAGCAGTACCAGCAGGTTAACCGGGTGGAGCAAAACAATGACCAGCCACCTCCACCGGCACCTTTAGGCCGGAATGTTTATGAAGACCCACACTTGTGCATGGTTGTCTTTGTCACTGAGCCAATGGACAGGCAAAGCGTGCATCGCCGTTCCATGGAAGTGAACGCCGTGATGCCGGCAGTTCCAAAATACATGCTGTGGTCAGATCAGGAAATCACCTGGTCGTTCAAGGATCACCCCAAAGTCATGCCGAATCCGGGTGGATACGCTCTCGTTGTGGACCCAATCATGAAGGGGCCGGAAACTCGAGTAAAATTCAGCAAGGTGCTGATAGACAATGGTAGCAGCATAAACATCATGTACAAGCACACCATGCGTACGCTCGGCATAACAGAAAACATGTTGCAGCCAACTCACACAACTTTCCATGGGATTGTTCCCGGTTTGTCTTGTGCCCCGATAGGAAAAATTCGGGTGGATGTGTCGTTTGGAGGACGCGACAATTGTCGTGTGGAAAACCTTGAGTTTGAGGTGGTGGACCTAGATAGTCCCTACCATGCCTTGTTGGGGAGACCGGCCTTGGCAGCGTTCATGGCATCAACCCACACGGCTTATCTCAAGATGAAGATGCCGGCACCTCGTGGACCACTAACTGTGGTGGGAAACTACAAAGTCTCAATGGAAACAGCGTCTGCCGGATCAAACCTAGCGGAATCGCTGGTGATCGCGGAGGAGAAAAAGAGAATGCAAACTGCTGTTGCGCTGGCTCAGTCCTCAAAGTTGAGCTTAGCGGCAATGAGTGGAAGCTTGGACTCACCGGCATTCAAGCCGACAAATGAGACAAAGAACATTGTGCTGGATCCGGCTTACCCAGAGCGCACCGTTCGTATCGGTGCCGGCCTCAGCCAAGCATAGGAAAGCGCGCTCGTCAGCTTCCTCCGTGAGAATCGGAACATCTTTGCCTGGTCTACTGATGATTTGGTGGGGGTTCCGAGGGAGCTGGCTGAGCACTCTCTAAATGTCCGGAAGGATGCTAAGCCGGTGCGGCAACCTTTGCGCCGGTTCGCTGAAGATAGGAGGAAAATCATTGGAGAAGAAGTAACAAAGCTGCTGGTAGCCGGTTTCATCGTGGAGGTCACGCACACAGAGTGGCTGGCCAATCCGGTGTTGGTTGAGAAGAAAAAAGATGAGAACCTGGAGGCACAACTTGCCAAGGTGTGGCGCATGTGCATCGACTACACCAACCTCAACAAAGCTTGCCCAAGAGATCCTTTCCCTTTGCCCCGAATCGATCAAGTGATTGATTCTACTGCTGGGTGTGAGTTGTTGTCGTTTCTGGATGCCTATTCCGGCTTCCATCAGATCCCTCTGAAAAAAGAAGATCAAATAAAAACTGCGTTCATTACCCCGCACGGGGCTTATTGCTATGTTACTATGCCTTTTGGTTTGCGCAACGCTGGTGCAACGTACCAGCGCTGTATGCAAAAATGCTTGTTTGATCAAATCGGAAAGAATGTGCAAGTCTATGTGGATGATATCGTGATAAAAACTAAAGTAAAAGATACCTTAATCGATGACATCCGGCAAACATTTGATAACCTAAGGCGGTTCCGGATGAAACTCAATCCGGCAAAGTGCACCTTTGGCGTCCCAGCCGGCAAGTTGCTTGGTTTCCTTGTGTCAAGCCGGGGCATTGAGGTCAATCCGGTAAAAATCCGAGCGATAGAAAGAATGACCATCCCACGAGAACTGAAAGATGTGCAAAAGTTTACCGGAAGCTTGGCATCGCTAAGCCGGTTCATAAGCAGGCTAGGAGAAAAGGCCTTGCCGCTTTATGCTTTGATGAGAAAATCGGATACTTTCGTCTGGACCACGCAGGCAGACGCAGCATTTAAAGAATTGAAAAACATGCTCGTAACGGCCCCAATTTTGGCCTCACCCTTGGAAAGAGAACCTATGTTGCTTTATATAGCGGCAACAAACCGGGTAGTCAGTGTTGTAGTTGTGGTGGAAAGAGAAGAGGAAGGAAAAACCGTCCAGAGGCCGGTATACTACCTGAGCGAGGTGCTCTCCTCGTCGAAGCAAAACTATCCACACTTTCAAAAAATGACTTATGGTGTGTTCATGGCCGCCACGAAACTCAAGCATTACTTTGAGGAACACCCCATGAAAGTGGTGAGTGAGGCACCCATCTCCGATATCATGGGCAACAAGGATGCCAGCGGCAGGATTGCAAAATGGGCAATTCAGCTATCACCGTATGTGCCGGTATATGAAAGAAGAGATGCCATAAAATCGCAAGCTTTAGCTGATTTCTTGGTCGATTGGGCGGAGATACAATACAAGCCGCCAGAACACAAAATAGAGTACTGGAAGATGCATTTTGACGGATCCAAGCTCAAGGAGGGCCTAGGTGCCGGTGTGGTACTCACTTCACCAAAGGGAGATCACCTCCGGTATGTTTTACAAGTGCACTTCAGGGCATCAAACAATGTCGCTGAATACGAGGCTCTGATACATGGACTCAAGGTTGCAAAAGAAATAGGGGCACTCAGGATCATTTGCTATGGTGATTCAGATCTCGTGGTGCAACAGTGTTCCGGAGATTGGGACGCAAAAGATGCCAACATGGCCTCATACCGGTTCCATGTGCAAAAGATTGCCGGCTTCTTCGAAGGATGTGAGTTCCACCATGTGCCACGTGCAGAAAACGAGGCCGCGGATACTTTATCCAAGTTAGGCTCATCCAGGCAAGAAATTCCTCCCGGGATAGCTCTGGCGCACTTGCGAGTTCCATCAATCAAGCCAAGTCCGGAGTCGGAATCAATTTTTGTACCGGAATCACATGTGGTGCCAATGGAGGTTGACGAAGGAAACCCGGGGACTGCTCCGGCAAGCTCGGGGACTGCCGGTAAACTCGGGGACTGCGATGCCCATGCCGGAAGAGGCAATGCTTGTGGACAGCATGGACATAGACATGCCGGTGTTTGTGGTTAGAGAGGCACCATCTTGGGTCGAACCTATTAAGGAATTCCTGATCAACGGCACCTTGCCGATTGACGAAAATGAATCAAGAAGGATACAGAGAAGGTCCAAAGCTTACACCATCATCAATGGCGAGGTGTACAAGAGAAGTGTTACCGGTGTCCTCCAAAGGTGTGTGGAGCCGGAAGAAGGAAGAGAAATGCTTGAGGAAATTCATCGAGGAGAATGCGGGCACCATGCTTCTTCAAGAGCGTTGGTAGCAAAGGTGTTCCGGCATGGGTTCTACTGGCCCACAGCCTTGGACAATGCTGAGGATTTGGTAAGGAAATGCAATGGCTGCCAGAGGTATGCTAAGCAAAACCATACCCCAGCATCCGGCTTAAAAACCATACCGCTAACTTGGCCTTTTGCTGTTTGGTGCCTGGACATGGTTGGACCGTTCAAAACCGCAAGGGGAAACATGACCCACATTTTGGTAATGGTGGATAAGTTCACCAAGTGGCTGGAAGTGAAGCCTATCGCAAAATGTGATGGCCACACAGCAGTGAAATTCCTGAAAGATGTAATCCTGCGGTATGGATACCCACATAGTATCATAACTGACAATGGCACAAACTTTGCCCAAGGAGAGTTCAAGCGGTTCTGTGAAAGTAAAAACATCCGGCTGGATTTGTGCTCAGTAGCGCACCCACAAGGCAATGGTCAAGTTGAGAGAACCAATGCTTTGGTACTTTCCGGTATCAAGCCAAGACTCATTGATGCAATGGAAAAATCGCCGGGATGTTGGATCGATGAGCTACCGTCAGTGCTCTGGAGTCTAAGAACAACTCCGAACCGGTCTACCGGATACACGCCATTCTTCATGGTTTATGGAGCAGAAGCGGTCATACCAACCGACATTCTCCATGACTCACCAAGGGTGCAGCTCTATACCGAAGAAGAGGTAAAAGAGGCCAGAGAAAATGATGTGGACTTGCTAGAAGAAGCAAGAGAGCTAGCTTTGGCAAGAACAGCCATTTACCAGCAGAACCTCCGACGCTATCATAGCCGGAAGGTAAACCCGAGGGTATTCCGAGAAGGAGACCTGGTTTTACGCCTAGTGCAGCGCACTGAAGGCAGACACAAGTTGTCCCCTCCATGGGAAGGACCTTTCATTGTGAGCAAGGCTCTCCACAATGATGCATATTACCTAATCGATGCACAGGAATGGAAGAAGGGAAAGGCGGACAGATCCGGAGACGAGACCAAACGCCCATGGAACGTAGCCTTGTTGCGTCCTTTCTACTCTTGAAGTTGTGGTGTAAGAAGTTCCTTTTTGTACCTTACATGCTATGAATAAAAGATGTCGGAACCTCAAATGAATCTCGGGGACTTGTCTTGTTTAAATTGCATGGAACATGTCTATTTTTTCCGTTACCGGTTGCTTATTGAACGTTTTTTCTTTCCGGATTAGTAGTGTGCTAAACCCTACCGGAGTCTTCGACTCTGCTGTTGTCCATAACTTGGCTTCATGGCAAGCAAGATAAACCGGTAGGGGATAAGCACACGAACTGTGGAGAGGAAAACCGGAAAAGAACAATCCGGAAAAATTTAACTAACCCCGGTCATACCGGTTTTTTGCAAAATTTCGAATTATTTCTAAGTTCAAGAAAATGCTTGTTTGGTGAAAGAACCTTGTGCTCATATGCCAAAGAACGCCCAGAGAAGGCAGGCAGAGTCAAGGCAAAAGAACCAAGTGTGCATCGAATTGGATGCAGAAACAATTTGGAAATCTTTGCAAGTGCAGGATAAAAGCAGAACCAAAAGCAGAAACACTAAGGCAAACCTAAGATAATTAGATACCGGTATAACTTACCGGCACAAAAGTTGTACGTCAAACACAAGCAGACTTAAGGTTTTACATCATAAGCCCCGGCATACCGGGGCAGAATTTAACAAAAGATTGTTTTAAGCCACACAGGGCCAGGGGCATGACAGGTAAATCTCCAAGTCGAGAATCAGGCAGCAGGAGCTTCAGGGGGAGCGTCGCCAGCACCAGCATCATCCAGAGGCTCCTCCTCGGCTTCATCTTCCTCCTCGTCAAGATAATCTTGGACGCCATGAGGAGGAGGGATGAAGGTGCGCATTTCGGCGTACTCCGCGATCCGGTACGCGCGATCCTGCCGTTTGGCGGCAAGGATCGGGTCCAGATCGGTTTCCGCGCCTTCGCGCACGCCGATGAGGGCATCCAGGTCGAGCTCCGGGTACCAAGAGCAGGCGACGCGGAGGACAGAGTCTGCTCCAGCGCGGGCAGCAGAGCACTGCCATTCGCGGATCCTCCTGCCGGCGCCCTTGAGGCGATCGCTGATCAAGGAGAAAGTGTCCGGCACCACCTCGCCAGGCCAGAGAGTCCTGTAGAGCTGGGAAGCTACATCAGGAATATCAGACAAGTTGCGGTCAATGGCGCGCATATGAGACACCCGCGCGTTAAGCGCAACCAGATGGTCGTTGGGCGTCCATGGCACGGCGAGACTCGCTTGGCTCTGGCTGGGGCGGCGCGCGTTGACCTTCTTGACAGCATAAGTCTGGGAGTCCGGGAAGAGGCCTGTGCAAAGAAGAAAAAGGGCTAAGGAAAAGAATCCGGAAAGAAAAGAATCCGGAAGAAAAAGAGACCGGAAGAAAAGATAGCGAAAAGAAAATGAGGCCGGAGGAAAAATGGTTTGTATGCATTAATCAGAGAGCTTACGATGGGCAAGGTTGTCGGTTTGGAGGATCAGCTGATTGCATTCCTTGCGCTCCTCCTCCAGCCGCGCACCTTCTCCTCGGCAGCCTTCCGGGCCTTGGCCAGCTCCTCCAGCTCAGCTTGCAGCACCACGGTGGCGTTGCTAGCATTCTCCAGGGCCTCGTTCATCTTAGCCGCTGCGTCAGCTTCAGCGGCCTCGAGAGCTTTGGCATGGTCAAGACCCAGCTGGACAAGCTGGGACTTGAGCTCCTGGTAGCTGGTCTTCTGGGCGCCCAGCTCCTCCTGATGCTGCTTGATCAGCTGCTCCTTCTCCCCTGTGAGCCGGAAAGGAAGGTGTAAACAACAAGGTGTTGGTAAAATTCAAAGTAAAGACAAGTTAGCAGAAGGAAAAAAGGTCCCGGTAAGAAAGTCGTACGTTGGGCGTTGGCGAGCTGCTCCTTGAGGGCATCAATGGAAGCTTCCGGGAGCACTGTCAAGAAGAAATTACAAGTGTCAGAAAGAAAAAAGGTTCCGGTAAGAAAGATGCCGGCAGAACAAAAGTATACCTTGGCACTTGTCGTGTGCCTCCACAAGCTCCCGATGCTCCCACAAGAGCTCCTCAAAGAGGGTCTTCCGAGCGTCAGCCGTGAGCTGTTCAAAGCAAAAAAGATCAGGAAAAGTTTCGCGCTAAGAACAAAGTTCTTAACCCGAAACTCGGGGACTGGCAGTGCCGGTTTCGCGTGTTCTAAGGTAAAGTTTCGCGCTAAGAACAGAGTTCTTAACCCGAAGCTCGGGGACTGGCAGTGCCGGTTTCGCGCTAAGTTCTTAAAGTTTAAGTTTTGTCCTAAAAGCTACGCTTTCACCACAAAACTCGGGGACTGGCAGTGCCGGTTTCGCGTGTTCTAAGGTAAAGCTTCGCGCTAAGAACAGAGTTCTTAACCCGAAGCTCGGGGACTGGCAATGCCGGTTTGCGCTAAGTTCTTAAAGTTTAAGTTTTGTCCTAAAAGCTACGCTTTCACCACAAAACTCGGGGACTGGGAAGATAGACAAAAGAGAAACCGGCACGAAAGTGAAAGATAAAAGACTCCGGAAGAAAGGAAACCGGCAATCAAGAAAAATTGATAAAACGTACCATAAGATTGTTCGTGGCATCATACCACGAACTGTCCAGCTCCTTCACGGCGCAGCGGAGCCGTGTGAAGTGCTCCTCGGAAGAGCGGTTCCCAATGGGATCAGGTGCCGGCTGCCTGTCCTTGCCCAGGCCGCGGGTCGCCGGAGTGATATCCGCGGCGTTCCACTTCTGGGCGTAGGGCATGAGATGCCCCAGATCCTGGCCTTGGCGCTTGAAGTTAGTTATGCGGCCAAGAAGACCAGTGGCCTTAGTGACAGTGTTCTGGGCGGCCTTGGAGACGTGCAGCACCAGGGGCTGCTGGCCCGCAGAAGAGGTGCCGGGAGCCGTCGCCTTTCCCTTGGTAGGCCTGGAGGTCTTGGGCGGCGGCGCGGCAAAAGCAGCCCCGGAAGGCTGGGCGCCGGGAGCACTTGGCGGCGGCATGAGGATGGTCCGTGGAGAAGGGGGAGCGGTAGACGCACCACCCGGGTTGGAGCTTCCCGGCGCGGAGGATTCCGGCGCGGGAGTTGTCTTTTTCTCAAGGGCAGGAGGAGCTGGAGGCTCCGCCTGCCCGGTAGTTTCTTCTTCTCCGGCACCGATGTTGCTGGTGCCGGTGTCTTGGTTCTCGAGGAAGAAGGAAGGATCCTCCTCCGTGCGGTGATCAGAAGATGTAGGGGCCGCACGCCCCGAACTTGTTGTGCCCCCCGAGAGGGAGGCAGAGATGTTACCGGCACCAGGTGGTGCCGGGCTTGAGTGAGGAGGGGTTGAGGTCCTTGCGGAACCTTCAGAGCCCGAGGGTCTTGAGCCGAGCTTGAGCGCAGGGCTGAAAGAGAAAAAAGAGAGATGGTTGGAAGAAAGCAACCGGAAAAAGAACTTAGCAAAAAAGAGATGAGTCAGGGAATGAAAAATTTACCCGGAAGCGGTTGGCATCTGCTTGCGCGAATAGCGGCGCACGCCAACTTTCTTCTCCCCCAGCTCTTCAGTCCGGAAGCGCTTGGAGGGAGGGGCCTGGCTGGAGCCATCGTCAGATGGCGACCGCTTGTTCTTCTGGCCCTGGGCCATGAGCTTGTCCACAAACTCCGTGCCGGCCTCGGCGCGCAGGGGCGGCACGTGCTCATGGATCTGTAAATTGGATGAGGCTAAGAAGGAGTTCGAAGAAAAATGATAACGGAAGAGTAAAAGAAACCGGAAAAAGAAATACCTCAAGCATTTCCAGGTCGTCAGCGGACCCGGTTGGCTTTGGCGGAGATCGGCCCAGGCGAGATGCCGGGGTCTTGCCCATCTTCAGATCCTTCCAAAAGATGAGGGGATCTGGGTCGAAGGAGTCGAGGGCGCGCTTCCGGCAAGCTCCTCGCCGCTCGGCTTCAATGAGGGGGAAGCGGTCCTTGGCCTGAGACATGAAAAAGAAAATAAGCAAAAGCAAAAGGTTACCGGCAAGGAACAACCTCAATCGCATGGTCCCTTACTTCTTGGGTCGGAGGGTTAGTAGTGCTGAAGGGAAGAAGGCCCCATTTCCAGTTAAAACGCATAGCAGTTTGGCAAATCTGCTTGGCCTTGAGGACAACGTCCTTCTTGCTAAGAGGCAGGCCTGTGATCTTGGTAGGATCGCCAGGGCCGTACATCTCGCTCATCCTATGGGCGCGGCGCTTCAGAGGAAGTACCCGCCGCGATATGAAGGTGCGGATGATATCATCGGAGCAGATGCCGGTGTCCTTCATCTTCTGCTTCATGAAGCGTATAATCCGGTTGGTCTCGTTGTGAGACTCCTTCGGATTGTAGCTCCAGTTGGTTTTCGCGGGCGGCGCCGGATCAAAAGGAGGCAGGCAGATGAGATCTGCGGGGCCGTTGTTCTTCACATAGAAAAACGTCCCTTGCCATAACCGGCAAGACTCCAGGCCGGAAAACTCGAAAAAGGGGCTCCCTTGACGTTTGCTGATGATGCAAGACCCGCATTGTACGGGGGGCTTGGGTGCAGGAATATTTTTGCCCTGAACGGAATTAATCCGAAGAGCGAAGAAGCGGGCAAACGTCTCGAGAGTGGGACGTATGCCAATGTAGGCCTCCATGAAGGTGGTGAAGCAGGAGAGGTAAAAGACGGAGTTGCCGGGAAGATGATGAGGTTGGAGTTTGTAGAAATCCAGAAGATCAAGGAAAAAAGAGGAAGGAGGAAGGCCAAAGCCACGCTCAAAGTGAGCAAGAAAGACAACACGTTCGTCGGGCTCGGGGTCCGGAATTATTTCGTCACCAGGAATCCGGCAAGTGACTCCTTCCGGAATCCTACGGGACCGGTATAGCCAATCTATTTCATACTTAGTAACGTTGGAGCCCATCCAGGCTCCGCGTGTAACTGGGGAAGGCTCCTCGTCAGAAGATTGGCTGGAGCTGTGTTGGAGATATGCCCAAGAGGCAATAATAAAAGTGGTTATTATATATCTTTATGTTTATGATAAATGTTTATATACCATGCTATAATTGTATTAACCGAAACATTGATACATGTGTGATATGTAAACAACAAAGAGTCCCTAGTAAGCCTCTTAACTAGCTTGTTGATTAATAGATGATTAGTTTCATAATCATGAACATTGGATGTTATTAATAACAAGGTTATATCATTGTATGAATGATGTAATGGACACACCCAATTAAGCATAGCATAAGATCACGTCATTAAGTTATTTGCTATAAGCTTTCAATACATAGTTACCTAGTCCTTATGACCATGAGATCATGTAAATCACTTATACCGGAAAGGTACTTTGATTACATCAAACGCCACCGCGTAAATGGGTGGTTATAAAGGTGGGATTAAGTATCCGGAAAGTATGAGTTGAGGCATATGGATCAATAGTGGGATTTGTCCATCCCGATGACGGATAGATATACTCTGGGCCCTCTCGGTGGAATGTCGTCTAATGTCTTGCAAGCATATGAATAAGTTCATAAGAGACCACATACCACGGTACGAGTAAAGAGTACTTGTCAGGAGACGAGGTTGAACAAGGTATAGTGTGATACCGATGATCAAACCTCGGACAAGTAAAATATCGCGTGACAAAGGGAATTGGTATCGTATGTGAATGGTTCATTCGATCACTAAAGTCATCGTTGAATATGTGGGAGCCATTATGGATCTCCAGATCCCGCTATTGGTTATTGGTCGGAGTGAGTACTCAACCATGTCCGCATAGTTCACGAACCGTAGGGTGACACACTTAAAGTTGGATGTTGAAATGGTAGTACTTGAATATGGAATGAAGTTGGAATATTTGTTCGGAGTCCCGGATGGGATCCCGGACATCACGAGGAGTTCCGGAATGGTCCGGAGAATAAGATTCATATATAGGATGTCATTTTATGTGAATAAAATGATGCGGAAGGTTCTATGGAAGGTTCTAGAAGGTTCTAGAAAAGTCCGGAAGAAACCACCAAGGAAGGTGGAGTCCACATGGGACTCCACCTCCATGGCCGGCCAACCCTAGTGGGGGAGGAGTCCCAAGTGGACTCCCCCTTAGGGGGCCGGCCCCCCCCATGGAAGGTGGAATTCCCACCTCTAGTGGGAGGGAAAGTTTCCCACCATATGGAAGGTTTTGGTTTCGGGTCTTATTCGAAGACTTGGACACCAACACTTGGGATCCACCTATATAAACAAGGGCCAAGGGAGGGGGCCGGCCACCCCAAGACCACAAGCTGGCCGCCCCCATAGAGTGGCCGGCCACCCCCTCCCAAACCCTAGCTTTGCTCCTCCACTTCATATTGCCCGCATAGCTTAGCGAAGCTCCGCCGGACTTCTACACCGCCACCGACACCACGCCGTCGTGCTGTCGGATTCAAGAGGAGCTACTACTTCCGCTGCCCGCTGGAACGGGGAGGTGGACGTCGTCTTCATCAACAACCGAACGTGTGACCGAGTACGGAGGTGCTGCCCGTTCGTGGCGCCGGAACCGATCGTGATCAAGATCTTCTACGCGCTTTTGCAAGCGGCAAGTGAACGTCTACCGCAGCAACAAGAGCCTCCTCTTGTAGGCTTTGGAATCTCTTCAAGGGTGAGTCTCGACAATCCCCTCGTTGCTACCGTCTTCTAGATTGCATCTTGGCTTGGATTGCGTGTTCGCCGTAGGAAAATTTTTGTTTTCTATGCTACGTTATCCTACAGTGGTATCGAGCCGTGTCTATGCATAGATGGTTGCACGAGTAGAACACAATGGTTTGTGGGCGTTGATGCTCTTGTTATCTTTAGTTGAGTACTTTGCATCTTTGTGGCATAGTGGGATGAAGCGGCTCGGGCTAACTTTACATGACCGCGTTCATGAGATTTGCTCCACGCTTGACATGCAACTTGTATTGCATAAGTGGCTTTGCGGGTGTCTGTCTCTCCTACTATAGTGAAGATTCAATTTACTCTTCTATTGACAACACTAGTATCACCGTTGTGGTTCATGTTCGTAGGTAGATTGGATCTTGCTCGAAAACCCTAAACCACGTAAAATATGCAAACCAAATTAGAGAACGTCTAACTTGTTTTTGCAGGGTTTGGTGATGTGATATGGCCATAATGTGATGATGAATATGTATGAGATGATCATTATTGTATTGTGGCAACCGGCAGGAGCCTTATGGTTGTCTTTAAATTTCATGTTGAGTAGTATTTCAAAGTAGTTGTAATAGTTGCTACATGGAGGACGATCATGAAGACGGCGCCATTGACCTTGGTGCTTCGCCGACGATGATGGAGATCATGCCCGTTGATGATGAAGATCATGTCCGTGCTTTGGAGATGAAGATCAAAGGCGCAAAGACAAAAGGGCCATATCATATCACATATGAACTGCATGTGATGTTAATCCTTTTATGCATCTTATTTTGCTTAGATCGCGACGGTAGCATTATAAGATGATCCCTCTCACTAAAATCTCAAGATAATAAAGTGTTCATCCTTAGTAGCACCGTTATCAAGTCTTATCGTTTCGAAGCATCTCGTGATGATCGGGTGTGATAAATTCGATAAGTACATATGACGGGTGCAAGACAGTTTGCACATGCGGATACTAAGGTGGCCTTGACGAGCCTAGCATGTAAAGACATGGTCTCGGAACACGTGATACCGAAAGGTAGAGCATGAATCATATGATTGATATGATGAACATTTTGAGTGTTCGCCATTGAAATTACATCTTGTCTCGTGATGATCGGGCATAGGTGTGATGGATTTGGTTCATGTGATCACTAAGACAATGCGAGGGATATTGTTTTGAGTGGGAGTTCACCTAGATTTTTAATTATGTAGAATTAAAATTTGAACTCAATTTGTCATAAACTTAGTCTAAACTATTGCAAATATGTTGTAGATATGGCGTCCTCAATCAATTTTAACCAGTTCCTAGAGAAAGAAAAGCTTAAGAGCAACGGTAGCAACTTCACCGACTGGTTCCGTCATGTGAGGATCTTCCTCAATGGCGGAAATCTGCAATATGTGCTTGATGCACCGCTAGGTGACCCTCCTGCAGAAACTGAAACCGATGAAGTAAAGAATGTTTACATGACTCGGAAAACTCGGTACTCTCAAGTTCAGTGTGCCATCTTATGCAGTCTGGAATCCGATCTTCAAAAACGTTTTGAGCACCACGATCCTCATGAGTTGATAAAAGAGTTGAAGACTATTTTTGAGACTCATGCGGCCGTGGAATGCTATGAAGCATCGAAACACTTTTTCAGCTGTATGATGGAAGAAGGCAGCTCCATCAGTGAGCACATGCTCGTTATGACCGGGCATGCGAAGAAACTCAGTGACTTGGGAATAGTGATTCCTAACAGACTGGGGATTAATCGTGTCCTTCAATCACTGCCACCAAGTTACAAGAACTTTGTGATGAACTACAATATGCAGAACATGAACAAGGAGTTTCCTGAACTCTTTGGCATGCTAAAAGCTGCTGAGATTGAGATCAAGAAAGAGCACCAAGTGTTGATGGTCAACAAGACCACCAGCTTCAAGAAACAGGGCAAGTCTAAAGGCAAGAACAAGAAGAGTGGCAAGAAAGCTGCCACGCCTCCTGTGAAACCTAAGTCTGGCCCTAAGCCTGATGCTGAGTGCTATTACTGCAAGGAGAAGGGACACTGGAAGCGTAATTGCTCCAAGTATTTGGCAGATCTGAAGAGCGGCCTTGTCAAGAAGAAGAAAGAAGGTATATCTGATATACATGTTATAGATGTTTATCTCACTAGTTCTCGTTCTAGTACCTGGGTATTTGATACTGGTTCGGTTGCTCATATTTGTAACTCGAAACAGGAACTAAAGAATAAACGACAACTGCTGAAAGATGAAGTGACGATGCGCGTTGGAAACGGATCCAAGGTCAATGTGATCGCAGTCGGGACACTTCCTCTACATCTACCTTCGGGATTAGTTTTAAGCCTAAATAATTGTTATTATGTACCCGCGTTGAGCATGAACATTATATCAGGATCTTGTTTAATGCAAGACGGTTATTCATTCAAGTCTGAGAATAATGGTTGTTCTATTTTTATGAATAATATCTTTTATGGTCGAGCACCACAAAAGAATGGCTTATTTCTGTTAGATCTCGATAGTAGTAATACGCATATACATAACATTGATGCTAAGCGAATTAAATTGAATGATAATTCTACTTATATGTGGCACTGTCGTCTTGGTCATATTGGAGTGAAACGCATGAAGAAACTCCATACGATGGATTACTTGAATCACTTGACTTTGAGTCACTTGATAGATGCGAAGCATGTCTGATGGGAAAAATGACTAAGACTCCATTCTCGGGTATGATGGAGCGAGCTACTGACTTATTGGAAATCATACACACAGATGTATGTGGACCAATGAGTGTAGCATCGCGCGGTGGTTATCGTTATGTTCTAACCTTCACAGATGATTTGAGTAGATATGGGTATATCTATTTAATGAAACATAAATCCGAAACTTTCGAGAAGTTTAAGGAATTCCAAAGTGAAGTAGAAAATCAACGTAACAAGAAGATTAAATTTCTACGATCTGATCGCGGAGGTGAATATCTGAGTTATGAGTTTAGCATGCATTTAAAGAAATGCGGAATACTTTCACAATTGACACCGCCGGGAACACCACAACGAAACGGTGTGTCCGAACGTCGTAATCGAACTCTCTTAGATATGGTTCGTTCTATGATGTCTCTTACTGATTTGCCGTTATCATTTTGGAGTTATGCATTAGAGACAGCCGCATTCACTTTAAATAGAGCACCATCAAAATCCGTTGAAACGACGCCGTATGAATTATGGTTTAATAAGAAACCTAAGCTGTCGTTCCTAAAAGTTTGGGGTTGCGAAGCCTATGTAAAAAAGTTACAACCGGACAAGCTAGAACCCAAAGCGGAGAAATGCGTCTTCATAGGATACCCTAAGGAAACTATAGGGTACACTTTCTATCACAGATCCGAAGGCAAGATCTTTGTTGCTAAGAACGGAACCTTTCTTGAGAAAGAATTTCTCACTAAAGAAGTGACTGGAAGAAAAGTAGAACTCGATGAGATTGAAGAATCTCTACTCGTTGATCAGAGTAGCGCAGTACCGGAAAATGTTCCTGTACCACCTACACCGGCAACAGAGGAAGCTAATGATAATGATCATGAAACTTCAAATGAGACAGCTACTGAACCTCGCAGATCGACAAGGGATCGTGCCACTCCAGATTGGTATGATCCTTGTCTAAATGTCATGATTGTGGATAACAATGATGAGGACCCTGCGACGTATGAAGAAGCGATGATGAGCCCAGATTCCAACAAATGGCAAGAAGCCATGAAATCGAAATGGGATCCATGTATGATAACAAAGTATGGACTTTGGTAGAATTACCTGATAGCCGCAAGGCTGTCGAGAATAAATGGATCTTCAAGAGAAAAACAGATGATGGTAATATTACTGTCTATAAAGCTCGACTTGTCGCAAAGGGTTTCCGACAAATTCAAGGTGTTGACTACGATGAGACTTTCTCACCTGTAGCGAAGCTAAAATCTGTGAGGATTTTGTTAGCAATAGCTGCATTTTTCGATTATGAGATTTGGCAGATGGATGTCAAAACGGCGTTCCTTAATGGAGACATTGAGGAAGAGTTGTATATGGTACAACCCAAAGGTTTTGTCGATCCTAAAAATGCTGACAAAGTATGCAAACTTCAGCGTTCAATCTATGGACTGAAGCAAGCATCGAGAAGTTGGAACCGACGCTTTGATAAGGTAATCAAAGACTTCGGGTTTATACAGTGTCATGGAGAGGCCTGTATTTACAAGAAAGTGAGTGGGAGCTCTGTAGCATTCCTGATATTATATGTAGATGACATATTATTGATTGGGAATGATATAGAACTATTAAGCAGTGTAAAGGGTTATTTGAATAATAGTTTTTCAATGAAAGACCTTGGTGAAGCATCATACATATTAGGCATCAAGATTTATAGAGATAGATCAAGACGTCTAATAGGGCTATCACAGAGTACATACCTGGACAAGATTCTAAAGAAGTTTAGAATGGACGAAAGTAAGAAAGGATTCTTACCTATGTTACCAGGCAAGGTCTTGAGTAAGACTCAAGGACCGGCTACGGCAGAAGAAAGAGAAAGGATGAGTCAGATCCCCTATGCCTCGGCAGTAGGCTCTATCATGTATGCCATGCTATGTACAAGACCGGATATAGCACATGCTGTTAGTTTAACTAGCAGATATCAAAGTGATCCAGGAATGGAACACTGGACAGCGGTCAAGAATATCCTGAAGTACTTGAAAAGAACTAAGGATATGTTTGTTTGTTATGGAGGTGACCAAGAGCTCGTTGTAACAAGTTACACCGATGCAAGTTGGAACACTGATCCTGATGACTCTAAGTCACAATCTGGGTACGTGTTTATATTGAATGGTGCTGCAGTAAGCTGGGCAAGCTCGAAGCAGTGCACGGTGGCGAAATCCTCAACAGAATCGGAGTACATAGCGGCTTCAGAGGCTTCAGAAGCGGTATGGATGAAGAGGTTCATTATAGAGCTCGGTGTGGTTCCTAGTGCATTGGACCCATTTGTCATCTACTGTGATAACATGGGTGCCATCGCCAATGCACAAGAACCAAGGTCACACAAGAGGTGAAGCATATCAAGCTGCGTTACCACTCGATTCGCGAGTACATCGAAGATGGAGAAGTAAAGATTTGCAAAGTACACACTGATCTGAATGTAGCAGATCTGACTAAAGCTCTCCCTAGGGCAAAGCATGACCAACACCAGAATGCCATGGGTGTTAGGTATATTACAATGTAATCTAGATTATTGACTCTAGTGCAAGTGGGAGACTGTTGGAGATATGCCCAAGAGGCAATAATAAAAGTGGTTATTATATATCTTTATGTTTATGATAAATGTTTATATACCATGCTATAATTGTATTAACGAAACATTGATACATGTGTGATATGTAAACAACAAAGAGTCCCTAGTAAGCCTCTTAACTAGCTTGTTGATTAATAGATGATTAGTTTCATAATCATGAACATTGGATGTTATTAATAACAAGGTTATATCATTGTATGAATGATGTAATGGACACACCCAATTAAGCATAGCATAAGATCACGTCATTAAGTTATTTGCTATAAGCTTTCAATACATAGTTACCTAGTCCTTATGACCATGAGATCATGTAAATCACTTATACCGGAAAGGTACTTTGATTACATCAAACGCCACTGCGTAAATGGGTGGTTATAAAGGTGGGATTAAGTATCCGGAAAGTATGAGTTGAGGCATATGGATCAATAGTGGGATTTGTCCATCCCGATGACGGATAGATATACTCTGGGCCCTCTCGGTGGAATGTCGTCTAATGTCTTGCAAGCATATGAATAAGTTCATAAGAGACCACATACCACGGTACGAGTAAAGAGTACTTGTCAGGAGACGAGGTTGAACAAGGTATAGTGTGATACCGATGATCAAACCTCGGACAAGTAAAATATCGCGTGACAAAGGGAATTGGTATCGTATGTGAATGGTTCATTCGATCACTAAAGTCATCGTTGAATATGTGGGAGCCATTATGGATCTCCAGATCCCGCTATTGGTTATTGGTCGGAGTGAGTACTCAACCATGTCCGCATAGTTCACGAACCGTAGGGTGACACACTTAAAGTTGGATGTTGAAATGGTAGTACTTGAATATGGAATGAAGTTGGAATATTTGTTCGGAGTCCCGGATGGGATCCCGGACATCACGAGGAGTTCCGGAATGGTCCGGAGAATAAGATTCATATATAGGATGTCATTTTATGTGAATAAAATGATGCGGAAGGTTCTATGGAAGGTTCTAGAAGGTTCTAGAAAAGTCCGGAAGAAACCACCAAGGAAGGTGGAGTCCACATGGGACTCCACCTCCATGGCCGGCCAACCCTAGTGGGGGAGGAGTCCCAAGTGGACTCCCCCTTAGGGGGCCACCCCCCCCATGGAAGGTGGAATTCCCACCTCTAGTGGGAGGGAAAGTTTCCCACCATATGGAAGGTTTTGGTTTCGGGTCTTATTCGAAGACTTGGACACCAACACTTGGGATCCACCTATATAAACAAGGGCCAAGGGAGGGGGCCGGCCACCCCAAGACCACAAGCTGGCCGCCCCCATAGAGTGGCCGGCCACCCCTCCCAAACCCTAGCTTTGCTCCTCCACTTCATATTGCCCGCATAGCTTAGCGAAGCTCCGCCGGACTTCTACACCGCCACCGACACCACGCCGTCGTGCTGTCGGATTCAAGAGGAGCTACTACTTCCGCTGCCCGCTGGAACGGGGAGGTGGACGTCGTCTTCATCAACAACCGAACGTGTGACCGAGTACGGAGGTGCTGCCCGTTCGTGGCGCCGGAACCGATCGTGATCAAGATCTTCTACGCGCTTTTGCAAGCGGCAAGTGAACGTCTACCGCAGCAACAAGAGCCTCCTCTTGTAGGCTTTGGAATCTCTTCAAGGGTGAGTCTCGACAATCCCCTCGTTGCTACCGTCTTCTAGATTGCATCTTGGCTTGGATTGCGTGTTCGCCGTAGGAAAATTTTTGTTTTCTATGCTACGTTATCCTACAACTTGAAGCTTCGCCTGAGCTGCTCGTCCCAAGGTGGCTACCGGCATCCTGGGAGCTACCGGTATCCTGAGAGCTACCGGCGTCTTGGGAGCCACCGGCATCTCGGGAGCTACCGGCATCTTGAGGGCTACCGGCCTCTTGATGGCTTCCGGAACCTTGCTGACTACCGGAGTCCTGCTGGTTGCCGGAATCTGTCCTAATCGAGTTTGAGGGTGCAGATTCACCGGAAGTTTGTTTGCTATGGCTAGCGAAGAAGAAGAGGAAGACGCGGAAGAAGTTTCCTCGTCAGACATTGGTTGCGAGTCAAAGAAACAGAAATCCCACACTTGACCCCCACGCGAAGATCTACGAGTAAGAGAAAAACCAAAGAAAAAGGAAGAAATAAGAACACCGTAGACCCCAGATCTGGAAAGCAAGCAAATGGCAAACAAATCAAGATTCGAACTGACCTGGAGTGTCGCAGTTGATGAGGAAGACCTTCTCCGGCGAAAGAACAGGCCCGCGGTCGCCGGTGAGCTCTGCCGACGGCGAGGCGGTGAAGGTCAAGAGAAGCACGAATGCAGCGCGCGAGAAGAAGACGCTGCAGAAGCTCTCCACACGACGAAGTCCGGCGGAGGCGCGGCGTAAGTTCACCGGGCGGCGAAACTCAGGCGAGCAGCGGCGGACGAGGTGCGGTGAAGGAGCGCAGGAGCGAAGAACTCTATGCGCGAAGGAAGGAGAATGCGAAGAAGAGGAAGAAGAAGGGGCAGTTGAGCTTATAAAGGAGAGAGAAGGTGGGCCGAAAACCGCTGGGCCTGCGCGGTTTGCCTCGCGGCCCGCGACGGTTCGCGTCGCTGATCGCCACGTGTCACAGAGATACACGCGGAAAAGAGAAGGCCACACCGAGGCGCACACAGGATGCGAAGCGGTGAGTGGGATCCGCAGCGGTGCATTAAATGCGCGCGCAAGTGTCAATACGAAGTGACAACTGACACTGGCGCGACAGTCACAGTGCGCATGTCTCTGACAGGCACGGAACCCGAAATATTCTCGACCTCGTCGAGGAGAGACTTAAAGACTAAGATACCGGAGAGTAAGATGCCGGAGAATGTCTTGCGAACAGAATATGTGAGTCCGAGCAAAGATGCCGGATTTGAGCCAAGGGCTAAGAAAGTTAAACCGGTATCAAAGATACGAGAACCTGGCATGGTCTGTTGGATAAGATCCGCCAGACTATACCAGCTTCGGGGACTAATGTTGGGGGGATGACCCCCGGTATGCCAAAGGTATGCCATACCGGATGGTCTCACCCTTCAAGATACCGGTTTAATATTCATGCCGGTATAAGAGAATAGAGTTTGGCTAAGTGAAGCTAGGCCGGTATCCCCAAGAGGGGTATACCGGAACCAGGAAGGAAAGATACCGGAGCACCGGAAGGGAGAACATGCCGGCTGACTGGTCAAAGATTCCGTCAGGAGCTAAAGGACAAAGATGAGCTAAGCAAAGTGGCTTTAAACGAAGACTAGAAGACAAGGAGGAGGATGACGGTCAAAGAAGCCGGAGGGCGTCATCCTTCATGTTAAAAGAAGACCCCGGCGTCATCTGTGATTAAAGTAGCTTTATAAAGTATCTTTGTAAAGTAGTTTGTCTAGTCAAAGATCCCATTAGGGTTTCTTGTTCTGTAAGCCACCCTCTCCCCTATATAAGGAGAGGGGGCAGCTTCTTTACATGCGCGATCCAGGGAAAAACCTGTAACCTGTCTTGAGATCAATGAACATGGTGATCTAGAGCGAGTTCATCCCTGTGTCTTTCTTCTTCTACCTCTGGCCCGGCCAGGTTCTTGAGGAAAGCATCCGGAAGTTCGTCCATCTAGTCACAAACCCTCCCCCGAATCCTCTAGCGCCCATTCGGCCCCAAGATAAGCCATCCTATGGCATCTGCTCGTTCACCACGACGACATAGGGGGTCAAAAAAATCCAAGAAAAGAAAGTTGATGGACATAGAGGATGACATGCGGGTCCCTTGAGCCAACAGCTTACTCAACGTTTCAAAGGGGGCAGGGGATCAAAAAAAAAAGGCAAATAGCCAAAAATCAGAGGGTGAAAAAATCCAACAAAGGAAACTTTTATAGCACATAGAGGATGACATGCGGGTCCCATGAGCCAGCAGGTTCCTCAACGTTTCAAACGTGGCATGAGATCGAAAGAAAAAGACAAGTGACCAAATATCGGGAGCCAAAAATAATTCAAGAAAAGAAACATGATTTACATAGAGGATGACATGCGGGTCCCATTTAGCAGCAGCGGTATCACCGTTTGAGAGCGGGGGATCGAAAGAAAAAGGCAAGTAACAAAATATCGGAGCCAAAATAATCCAAGAAAAGAAAGTTTTATGGTACATAGAGGATGACATGCGGGTCCCATTTAGCATCAGCGGTATCACCGTTTGAGGCGGCGGGGATCGAAAGAAAAGGCAAGTGACCAAATATGAGGTGCCAAAAATAATTCAAGAAAAGAAAGTTTTATAGTACATAGAGGATGACATGCGGGTCCCATTTAGCAGCAGCGGTATCACCTTTGAGAGGCGGCAGGGGATCGAAAGAAAAAGGCAAGTGACCAAATATGAGGTGCCAAAAATAACTCCAAGAAAAGAAAGTTGATAGCTCATAGAGGATGAGATGCGGGTCCCATTAAGCTGCAGCGGTCTCAATGTTTCCAAGGCGGCACGGGATCAAAAGAAAAAGGAAGTAGCCAGAAATCAGGGGGTCAAAAAATATCCAAGAAAAGAAAGAATTTGGTTCATAGAGGATGACATGCGGGACCCGTGATCCTGCATCGTAAACGGCTCGATCGGAGAGCGTTGAACGAGATGGCGCGATCGAAAAAAAAAACAATGCTAGTGAGGCTGCCATCTGGGCCCTACATCCCTGGGCGGTGCGGATTTGCATTGACTCGGCCGGCGAACCCGAGAATTCGTGATGCACCACGTCCCGGGCCACCATACGCGACGTTTTGGCCGCTTTCGTCGGGCTAGGTGGCCTCAAAAACAAGAAAAAAAAGTTTTGACATGCACCACGGAGAGACCAAAAATCGTCGGCCATGGTGCACCAGCAACCACGACTTCAACTTCGTCGGCCATGGCAACTTTTCTTGTAGTGACATCAGCTTTCTGGAAGCAACTTCATGAAGCCTTAGGATCCAAATTGGACTTTAGCACAACATATCATCCTCAAACGGGAAGACAAACTGAAAGGACAAATCAGATACTGGAAGACATGCTTAGGGCTTGTGCCCTTGATTTCGGAGGATCATGGGAGGAACACTTACCTTTAGCAGAGTTTTCTTACAACAACAGTTATCAAAGCAGCATCAAGATGGCACCATTTGAAGCTCTGTACGGAAGGAAGTGTAGATCACCTATCTGTTGGTACGAGACAGGTTCAAGCAAGGAGTTTGATCTAGATTATGTGAAAGAGAAGCAACAGATCATAGATGTAATAAGGGATAGACTCAAGATAGCCCAAAGCCGACAGAAGAGTTATGCAGACCAAAAGAGAAGGACATGGGAGCCAAAGGTTGGAGACATGGTATATCTTAAAGTAAGTCCGATGAAAGGTCTCCAGAGATTCGGAGTAAAAGGGAAACTTAGCCCCAGATACATCAGACCTTTCAAAATATTGAGTCAGAATCGAGGGTTAGCCTTTGAATTGGATCTACCGGGAAGATTAGCTCAAGTACACAATGTATTCCATGTGTCACAACTCAGAAAATGTTTGAAGACCCCAGATGAGCCAGTATCTCATGATGAGTTAGATCTACAGCCCGATTTGACCTATATCGAGAAACCAGCCAAGATTCTCGAGGAGAACTGGAAACAACTCAGGAATAGAGCAATCAAGTACTGCAAGATTCAAAAATCATCCTGAGAGAGAAGCCACATGGGAGAAGGAAGAAGATCTAAGGAAGTCATATCCAGAACTGTTCAGGTATTACAACCACAACTTCGGGATGAAGTTTTCTTTAAGGAGGAAAGGTTGTAATATCCCAGGTTTAGAGACGATCGAGGGGTAGAAATTAGAAAGGGATGTGCATTGCATCGTAAAATCTGGGGAAATTTCGCGCTTTTAAAGAAAAACTGCATCGAAGGGGGACAAGTTTCTCTCTCGACACCTTACAGGGTTAGGGTTTCGAGAGTGCGATAAACTTGGACCTCAATTAACTCAATTAGGGTTTTCGAGAAGAGAGGGGGATAACCTACCTCTCAACTTAAGTTGCATGGTTGAATTCAAACAAGTTGTGTTTGAATTTCAAATTCAAACATCAATTGAATATAATATAATTCAAATTGAGATAATTCATTAAACAAATAGATAATCAATAATATAGAAGAATACAACACATATTTAAAGCTCATTGGAGAAACTTTGAGCTTTATTGATTATCACACAAGATACATTGTCAATTACAATATTCATATAATATTACAACACATTCTAGAAATTGAATAAATGAAAAATAGAAAATGAAAATTACAAGGAAATGTAAATAGCTAAACTAGACAACTAAATCTTCATGAGTTCTTGGACATCACTTGATTGATCTTCTTGATCATTTTTTAAACCCTGCATAGAAAGAACAACAAAGACAAAAACAGGGTTAATGCCAAGTGGTAAAACCACTTGGCAGGTTAGCAAAATAATGAAAGTGGAGAGAATATGACCAGGGATCAGCCGAGCTGATCCAGACCAGCTCAAGTCCCAACCTGTGAAGCACACAGGCAGCTCATACGGATAGTTGCATGCCCAACAGCACACCTAGACCAGGGGAGAGTCACCAAGTGACCAGGCTGTGCTGTCGACCAAGGGAGTGAAGAGAGGCAGGGTATAAAACCTTTTCACAGCCAAGAACCCTAGCAGCTCACCGCCAGAATCTCCAAAGGGTAAGCACAGCAAGAACAACAAGAACAGGAAGAACAGCCAGAGCTGTTCAACCTCTCCTAAAAACCACCAGAATTAAATCAAGCATCACAAGCCAGCAGGAGGAGTAGGGCAAGCTTCACACATCAACTAGAAGCAAACCCTCTACCTCAACACATTTTCTAGGAGCTGGAGTGAGGTATACACAAATGAACCTAAGCAAACACCTGTTTTGCTCATCAATAAGCATACACATGCATCACAGAAGCAAAAGAGGGTAGAACCCTGTTTGTATCATCATCTGGCTACTAAGCCATTTGGTGCAAGCAAACTGATGAATAGCCATAAGGAAATCATCCATGGAACACTGGTTGTGTCAACACAGTGACACAACCAGAGAAATCCAACAAGGATTTAATCCCTATCTAGCCACACGGATTCACCTAGCATCACACAGCTAGCAAAGCCATCAGATTATTGGACAGTTACCTGTCCAGTATGATTTCAACATCAAATATCCTAGCAGCCATGGAAGACTACACAGAACAGTGCACAGGAGCATTCAATAGAGGTAGGAGCAACCATTTCTAGCAGATAAAGTCTGCTAGGGTCACAACAGCTACCTAGCCACACAGAAAAGCTTACTGAAGCATCACATCATCACCCAGTAGGGTTCAGTATGAGCTAGGGTACCCAACCAGTGGTTGGCATCCCTCTAGCTACATCAAATTCATCCATGAGATCACCATGGCTAAGCAGTTCACATCATTTATCTATTCAATACATCAGAGCTACACAGATAAATGAAACAGATAAGAAAACCAAGCACCAAGTCTTGAACATGATCCAAGGGATCACTGCAAGCCTCAGCAGAAGCTTGAACAAGCACAACCACACACCAGCACAGACCAGTGTGTCACACAGACACAAGGAAGAGCATCTGTGGGACACAAGCATTGAACATCAGCCAATTACCAAGCCACTGATGATCATATGATCATCAGGAACTTGCCAGTGCATGTAAGAACATGCCAAAGCCAAGCTTAGCATCAATTCCTTGACCAAATAAAACAAATGATCACAATTCATTACCAAATGCATCACAGATAATCAAATAGGTAATATACATTTATATCCAGAAGCAAAACCATCAAGGGATGGAGCTGTATAGGCACAACCATGCTCAATAGAGCATTTTCAGGATTCACAGCTCTATACACAACATTCTAGGGGCACTGGCTCTTGAAAATTGCAAGGATTACACATAGTCATCAAGCCAGGGGCCAAGATTACGCACACACAGGATGTCCTAGCAGTAGTAGCAATAGCAGGAGCAAGCCAGTAGGCCATAAGCATCACTGGATGCTCATGAGCAATTACAGGAGGGCCACAGCAGGGATACAACATGAACAGAAGTAGCTAGGAAGCACAGAAGCATGCATAGATAGTCAACTAGAGCAGCACAAGCTAGAACACAGAGGTAGCAGCAGCACACAGCAACAGCAGCAGCACACAACAGCAGCACACAGCAGCATACGCACAGCAATAGCAGCTAGCATCGCCCAAAAGCAGCAGCAGCAGCACGGCATGGCAGCACCTCCAAGAGGAGGAGGAGCCGCAGCTTGAGCTAGACGAAGAGGAGAAGAAGAAGAAGAGGAGGAGAGGAGGTGTACCTGGAGCATGAGCACCACGGCGTTCCCGTGGCGGCACGGCGACACGGCCGACCATGGCAGCGCCAGGCCGAGGCCAAGCCAGGCGTCGCCGAGCAAAAGTGCTCCAGCACCACCACGGCGAGGCACATGGCAGCGCCAGGCCAGGCCACGCCTCGACCAGCGCCGCAGCACCAGCAGCACCGTGACGAGGTTCATGGCAGCACCGCAGCCTTGGAGCGCCGGCGAACACCAGATCGCCGCGAGCCCGTGACCGCGTGCAGGCGAGAAGGAGGCGAACGGAGGAGGCGACGAGGGCCAGATCGACGCGAACCATCTGGTTCGCCGTTGAGAGGCGGTTCTTCTGCAACCAACCGCGTCGCCGGAGTCGGCCGGAATAATTCGGCGACGGCGGCGGCGACGCGAGTCGCCAGAGCGTCAAGGAGAGAGTTAGTGTTAGGGGAGAGGAGCATCTACGGCGCGACTGGGTCAGTTGGACCGATCCCAGTGGGATGGTCCAACCTAACCAGCTCGGCGGCCTGACAGGTGGGCCTGAGGGGTATTTCGGGCATTTCAAAAATGCCAATATAAGTGGACCTTTCAATGAATTTTTATAAAATAAATATAGCTCTAAAAAATAAAGAAACATATGAAAATCACTTAGCATAAAATTCTCTATCATAATAAAATATGAAATCGAATTTTGAGACAAATAAACTTGGACCATAATTTAAGGCAAAGAATAAATACTAAAAATAATCATTAAAAATAACACACCATATTTTTTTAATGATAAAATAAGTCCATAATTTCTTTTGGACTTAAAAAAAACCCCTTGGCAACATTCCAAGGTAGTATTTTGCCTTAAACAGAGTATCCCTAAATTATTCTTAGTAATCACTTCCGACATGAAATAAAAAAGCACCTGGAAGGGGGAACCAAACCCTAAAAGCCGAAAGCATGCATAGTTAGCTCTTTAACCATTGCCCTTATCGGACAATGATGCTTCTTTCAGAAACAGAGGATCAGGGTCAATCCAAAGCATCCAACTGCATTACATCGCACTTGCCAGGCAAGTTCATCGCTTGCTCATGTCCCTTTGAGTATTTCTACCAAATTACTTGCAAAGTACTATACTTATCACTCTTGCATGAAAAGCAAAAGTGTTATTTTCATAACTATGAATATGACTAAGTGGTGGGCAATGGAACCATGGTATGTGTTGATATGGTGGAGGTTCCATTGCAAGGGTTTTATATCCATCTAGGATTAACAACAAATGTCGTCCAGTTATTCTTGTGCCGTAATACCCGTGTTAACCATAAGATTTGGAATGGGACGAAGTAGTCAATTGTATTTCCACCTCTCGTACATCAACAGATGCGCTTACCATAGCAGTTGTGTCTTGCGAGAACAACCGGAGTGTGGGGATCCCACTCTAATTCCCCACGGTAATGCGATCTATGATGGGTTGCAACGACCGGCGAAGGTATCGGGTCGAGTAACCTGATAGTAGTCGAGGTCGGATGGTATCCTATGGATACGCTGACCGGCGACCCAGGTTTGCAACAAAGGGTGGGTGTGGGGTAGCGGAGGAATATGATTGGCTAGGACCTTATACCGGGCCTCACACCATGGAAGTGTGGACGGGTAAGCTGCCCGGTTGGCACCAAGGTTAAGATCTCTTATGGGTAAAGCAACACCTCTGCAGAGTGTATGAATCGTGACCATCACTCCGTTCGGGATATGGAATCGCGAACGCTACGAAAGGAACTCCATGAATTTCTAGTAAACCGGTGAAGGCTGACGGACATAGTTCTTCTGAATAAAAGTAACCTTTTAAAGAAATGATTATGAAAACATGCATTGGTATTGGACTTTCTGGTCTAGTACCGTAGCTAGTGCATTAAACACCTCTTTCCTATTATGAACTTGCTGAGTACGCTCGTACTCATACCTCTTATAATACCCTACTTAGATTGCCTGAACCGTCTTGAGGAGAACAACGACGACCAAGAAGGAGCAGATGGGATCTGCTATGAAGAACCAGACCTCTCTGGAGGTGTAGAAGGAGTAGACTATCTCATAGTCTACGGAGGCGGGGACAATACTGAGGAGAACCAAAACTAGGATAGAGTAGTAGTAGTGATAACCGAGCAGTGCAAACCCTATAGTAATACGCTGCTCGAGTACAATAAATGTATAACCTGCTAAGACTACTATAATGTAAGTTAAGTCGGGTTCACCTGGAACCCAGGAGTATTCCTCTCTGGACCCAGGAGGAACTCCATGATGATGTGTACATATGGTTTGTATTAATAAATGAATGAGTTATGGACCAGCTATGTTCTGTTGTACTACTATGAGGGATGTAATATTTGCGGATTGGTACTCCGTGAATGTTATATCAACGACTGGCATACTACAAAATGCAGTTGTATGCAAGGTCACCACATTTTTTCTCCAACTACAGGACCTTCTTGTCGTTCGTGAACCAAATTATGTCGGTTACGACCTTGGTGTCCATGACAAGTTCCCCGATTAGTTTCTTCTTATGGTACCGGGACCTGATGAATCTTCTTTCAAGCGGGTCCTTCTACTTGAGCCAGGGTTCTCAATGCCGGCATTTACATACGCCTCGTCCTCCTTCGCCCAATAGGGCTCCTTTCCCTCGTACCCACGGCTCCCAAGGTTGTGGTTGTCGATGTTAAGCTCCCGCATTTCCTTCCCCACAACTTGCGATTCTTGGTCGCTTGTAGCTCTTCATTGGCCACAAAAGCATCAAAGTCCGCCTGGGAGACATGCGGAAAGGCAGAGTGGACCTCTTCGAAACCTTTGCCGTCAGCAATCAGCTTCCGCACCATGTACTTATAGCTGCTGAGGTGTTTGGTGAACTTCAGGAGGGCTTGTGAGTTCACAATGTTCTTGGTTTCATGAGTGGAGGCGTAGTCGCCTAGGAACATGTATCAAGAGTGCAACCTCGCAATGAGCTGGGCTCGCAAATGCGCTTTGTTCTCAGCTCGAAGGTCCGTCTCGTTGAGATTGACGACCTCTCGGAGGATACATGCCAGTTGGTTGCCGTACCCCTTGGCAACATCCTTAGGCTCCACCGGCAAACTACTAGCGGGGTCCACCTCTAAGATAGTGTCTCTTCCGGTGGCGACCGTGTTTTTGGCGCCTTGCCTTCCGCGGCCTCTTGGAACCACTTGTCCTGGTGCCACTACTCCCGGCGGCGCCGCTAGGATCGTCGCCGCTTGTCTCGCCGCCACCCCCGGCGGCGCCGGTTGCCTCGTCGCCGCTTGGCGCGTAGGTACTACCCCCGGCGGCGCGCTTGCCTCGTTGCCGCTTGGCTCGTCGCACTACCCCCAGCGCATCCTCCATCTCATGGTCTTCGTCGCCGCAAACCCCAGCGGCCTCGGCATCCTCCTCCGTCCTAAAGAAGTGCCTATTGTAGTGCTCCTCTAACTGTTCTTCAGACGCCATGGTGGCTTGCACTAATAGAAGATGAAAAGGAGTTAGAGTTCACGGAAAAATTCGGCATGACCTTTGCTAAAAATTGGTCACGCGGAGTGCTAGAATTGCCGGAACAGAAATGAATCAACATTCCGGCACTCAATTGCAACTCAATCCCTGACAAGTCCAATACTAGTTTATCCTTGTCAGAATCCATTGGTGGGGGATTAGCATCAATGTGGTCTTTGAACCAGCGCGAAAGAGGAGTTGTGCTCTCTGAATATTTCTGCTTCCGTCATCATCGGCTTGCCACTGCTCTCTATCATGGTTTTGTGCTCTTTCAACCAAGGATCGATCAATTCAATGTGTTGTAGCGCTACTAAGTTGGCCCTGTCAATGTCGGAAGTCCGACCAGACATGTGCACGTGCAGTTCCTTCCTTCCATTTTGTGGCCTACTCCCTCGAACCTGCGGAGGTGCTTGTTTTGAGTGAAACCAACAGGGTCCTCGATGTCTAGATAATTCGTGCAGAAAGAGATGCACTCTTCGGTGAGCCAGCCCTGGACGATGCTTCCATCCGGATGTGACCTGTTACGAACGTATCCTTTAATGACCCCATTCATTCTTTCAAACGGCATCATGTTGTGTATGAATGCCGGCCCTAGATTGATGATATCATCCATGATATGGACCAACAGATGGATCATCACGTCAAAGAACAGGCGGGAAGTACATCTCAAGCTCACATAGGATCACCACGATCTCTTCCTGGAGCCTTGCGAGTTTCTTCACGCTTATCGACTTCCGAGTTATGACGTCGAAGAAGTTACAGAGCGCAGTCAGCGTTGCACGGACTTGGTCATCCATTATACCTCGGATTGCAACCGGAAGAATCTGCGTCATCATCACGTGACAGTCATGAGACTTCATGCCGCTGAAGTTTCGTTTCTTGGGGTCCATGTATCTTTAGCCCGGAGTAACCGAAGGGCACACTGACTCCTAGAAGGCAATTGAAAAATTGATCGACCTCAGCCGGACTAAAAGTGAAGCGGGAGGGGGGGCAGTAATAGTCTGGCTTCTTAATCCTTTTGCGCTTCTGACCGCCATCTGTATCCTCCTCCGACTGTCCCTCTTGGGTCGCCGGGATCTGAAGCTCTTCCCTGATGCCTAAAACTTTCAGGTCGTGTCTTGCTTTCGGCCCATCTTTGGTCCGGTCCAGCATGTTGAGAAGAGTGTCAAGCAAGCTCTCGCACACGTTCTTTGTAATATGCATGACATCAAGGCAGTGAGGTGTATCGAGAATTTTCCAGTACGACAAGTCCCAAAACACGGACCTCCTTTTCCATACACCAATGAGCGGCGTCGTTGCCTTTTTCTTCTTCTCTCCAGGCTTTTGACGAATCTTTCCGCAGGGCACTCCTTCCAACCTTTCAGTAATGTATCGATCTCTTCGCCGCTGTTCTTACGTGGAGGTTCTCAGGGTTCATTTGTACCATCGAATAGATCTCCACGCTTTCTCCACGGGTCAGTCTTGTGTAGCCACCTTCGATGCCCCATGTAAACTGTTTTCGAAGAGCCGGGATCCTTACCAAGCTGCAAAAACATCGTCTCCTCCATGCACCTGACACATGCCTTGTGTCCATGGCACACCTGGCATGAAATATAACCGTATCCGAGGTAGTCCTGCACCGTCGTGATCAACGCGGCTCTCAAAGGGAAATATTCTTCCGCGACGGCGTCCCATGTATCTACCCCTTCCTCCGCCCACAATGTTTCAAGATCCTCCTTTAATAGTTCGAGATACATGTTGATATCTTTTCCTGGCTGTGTCGGCCCTTGAATTAGCATACTCATCTGTATGTACTTCCTCTTCATGCACAGCCAGGGCGGGAGGTTGTAGATCCAAACAAACACGGGCCATGTGCTATGTGTGCTGCTGGTTTCCGAACGGATTGAATCCGTCCATGCTCGCACCCAACCTGATGTTTCTGGGATCTGCCCCAAAACTTCCGAATTCATTGTCTAATGCTTTCCACTGGCTTGCATCCGAAGGGTGTGTCAGCACTGGGTGCTCAATCCGCTCTTCATCATTCAACACTGCCTCCTTTCTTTTAGCGTGCCAGCGCATGAGCTTTGCTTCCTTGCGGTCCGCGTAGAACCATTGAAGCCGAGGGGCGAGCGGGAAGTGCCACACAACTTTCCGAGGAGCTTTCTTCTTCCCTTTCTTGTACCGTTCAGCATCACACACATGACATTTGGTCTTGTCCACGTGCTCCTTGCGATACATGATACAGTCGTTGATGCAGGCGTGATACTTTTCATGGGGTAAGTCGAGAGGGCACGTGATTCTCTTGGCCTCGGCTAGACTACCAGGACACATGTTCCCGGTAGGAAGGAGATCTTTCACGTATTCCAGAATGCCATCGACGCTTGTGTCCGTCCATCCGTGTTTCGCCTTCATCTGCAGCACATCGAGCGCTACTCTCAAGCGGGACTCCCCCAACCCGCGACCTGAGTCGTACAACGGAGTATTCGAGTCTATCTCCAGTTGCTCAAGCTTTGATTTCCGCTTGGCGCCTTTCGTCTTTTCGAGAAGCAGATCTTGAAGATGAGGGTCCCGCACGACTGAAGCTAGCGGCACCTCTTCGTCGTCAGCAAGTTTATTGTCGTCGTCAAGGTTATTGTTGTCGTCAAGGTTATCGTCCTGTGCGACAAACTCTTCATCATCATCAATATCATGATGCCCTCCTTCTTGCTGGCCATTACCACCTGCCGCCGTCGCCCCATTGACCTCCGTGCCATCATCACTCATCCATTGAGTGTGTCCATGCATGAAACCATTAGTGAGCAGGTGCCCCTACAATTTTCCTGAATAGGCGTCAAACCATTTCCCTCGTTTGCATCGTCAGCATTGAGTGACTCCAAGACCGTGGTGGCGCGAGCTGGTGGGTGGTGAGGTTGGCGGAGCGCGCTGGAGCATCCGGGGTCGTGGTTCTTTGGGGGTTGGGAGAAATCCTTGTCGGATGTCCGACACCGACGCGGTGACGCCTGCTGGCGCCGCCATTCCTTCTTGAAGGGCGTCGGGTTCCCCCTCCCACACCCCTCCCGCATACCGGGGGAAACCCTAGGACTTGTCCGGGCAGCAGCGTCGTCATCGTCGCATCTCTTCTTGAAGGTGTTGCTTAGGTATGCGGCGCTTCGAAGGGCTAAGATTGTGGTGGGAATTCTCCGGAGGGTGCAACGGTGGTGGATCATTAGCGTTTTCGTCGATCCGGCTTGGTCGACATTGTTTTCTTTTTTCTTCTTCTTTTTTCTCTCTTGGGCTTTGATTTGCTGCTTGCCCCAGCGGTGGTCTCAATCTTGTATCGGTTGGTTGGTTGCTATATTAATATAGCGGGGCGAAAGCCTATTTGGAGGAAGAGGTAACTCTGCGGACTGTGGGCCTTAAGTTTTGGTTTGCTGGGTTACCTATTGGGCTACACTGGGCCGTAGCGGGCCATAACCCTAGCCATACGAACAAAACTCTGACCGCAACTCCCCAAGCCGTTCTTCTTCGGCAGCAAGCCAAAGCCGCGGCTGATTCCTCTGCTAGCGCGCTCTGTTGCGCTCGTTTTTTGGTGTTATCGTTTTATGTTTTCTCCATCGCTTGTGTGTGACGATATTGCAGTACATGTTATCGAGCGGTAAAGTGGAATGGCGGGTATGATCACTGCCTCCCCATTTCGTGTAGGGGCCAGTTATACGTCCACCTGACCTAACCTGCCTTCTGATGGGGCAGGGATAACATAGTGTCACAAAGAGCAGGCGGTATTGCTCGGCGCGTTCTTCTATTTTATGTTTCTCTGCTTGGTGGTGCTTCCGCAGCGAAATTCTTGGCTCTTGTATCATCAAAAGGATCAGCTATGTTATGGATCAATCTTGCCTTACCTTTCATAACTATTAGTGTTCTAAAAACAACATTGCTTTGTTAGATATACCATGTTGTCTTATGGTTGGAGGAGCGAGTCATGTTGCGGCATACAACCCCATGGACAATGCATGGATCATTATTAAAGAAAACAATTGCCATTGTTCACGCCTCACTCATTTATTCAGTAGCACAATATAGATAAAAGTATAAATTTTGTTTCAATTCTTTGATTCTGTAACACACACCAAATGTAATAACTTATCATGGAACAGGAAATGTACGAAACAAAAAAGTTGTATCCAACTTCTCTTGAAATATTGCGAATAAATTGGGAGCAATATTTAAACTTCCAATGACTTCTCGGTAGTAACGACCCATCCGTTGTCAGCCAATTCGTATGAGTTGCATTCTCTGGATTATTTTCCCTGTGTATATACCAGTCTTTTATATGTTCGCTTCTGTAGTAGCAACAAATGGTCTGAACGATTCTGATATTGAAAATTGAAGGAAGAAATAACCAACATCCATCTTTAGTCAATGCTATCTAGAGGCAATAAAATGAAGATGTCAAATACTCACAATACTTTTGTTAAACATAATCAATTTGACCAGAAAATCTGAGGAGAAACGAACAATTAAACCAGGCTGATAGTATGAGCCTGGAATAGAATCAATTTTGCCAATCTTTCTTCCAGCAAACTGCTCTGCCTCCTAAATACACATTCGCTCGCTCAGGTGGATTTTCCATGCATGTGGAAGGAAACTAATGGAAACAGATTAGTACTGAGACTTTATGCACATATGGCATAACAAGGATATAGATACTGTAGGATGAGGTTCACCCGCATCAATCAACACTCAAATGATGGAACAGACGGTACATAGAGTGACTAAAACAACCGTGATCTTAGCTTATTGGTTCAGCTAGATGGCACTTTTTTTTGAGAATTTACAGTAGGAGAGTCTCCTACTGTGTATTTTATTATCAAGGTATTTTTACAAAAAAAGAGCCTATGTACAAGGTCCACCAACGTGGAACCCAAAAGTCCTATCCAAACAGGAAGAGAAACGACCTATTTGTCAACACTTGTTGACTAACACGGTAGAAAAGGGAGGAGTGCTACACAGATATAAGAGCTAGATGGCACATTACCACAGGTTAGAAATCAAAGTCAAGTGATTTTAGAAACTGAGTAAAACCGATGTTTGCTCCTCGAGTAGTGTTTTTTGTACATATTTTATATCTTACCATTTTCTCAAGGAAAAATATTACTCGAAATCCATGTATCTTTAAAGAACTTTCTACTGTTGATATTATTTAAGTGAAGGTTTTAACGTGGCACCAAGAATTTTATCTCTGTGGCTAGTACATGAACTTCTAATAAAGATAAAATTGAATGGTTCCAATTGTTTATTACTCCATCCGTCTATAAATAGGCGTCTTGTATTTTTCCAAATTTTGATGTATCTATATACTAAATAGTGTCTACATACATCCAAGTTTTGACAAATCTAAGATGCGTATTTAAGACGGAGGGAGTATAATCTTTAAAACATCTCAAAAAGATAGTGAGACAAAAAAATATAGAACTGACATCACAAACTATAATTCAAGTGATATCAAGGAATAAACCTTACTTCTCTGGAGATAATAAAAGAATGATATATCACCATTAGTTGTATATACACCTAACATCGATGACTTCAGCACTATCTTTGACCTGAGGTAACAAAGCAAAAAATTAAATAATAAAGATGGCAATATGCTTTCCTGACAGAATACATGACACAAGTAGAGAAATGGTAAAAGCAATGGTACGGCAAACGACACCAAAATGTGGACAACTGTAGTATCATGGTTATTTGACTTCACATGTACCTCAGCAGGTATAAGTCAAACACTTAATTATAACTTTCAGTGAATTAAAGACTACCATTTCTTGATTTGGATTGATCAAATAAGGCTGTTTGCGCAGGAACAGTAAGTGTAGTTTTTGAATGGACAAACAGTGTAAATTTTTCTGGAAAGAAACGTTGGAATAAATACCAGGGTTCTCTTGAGAAACATGTAAGCTTCCTCTTTATTCCTCCCATAAAATATGTACACCATGAGTGAATATGCCAATTGATCTCCTGCAGTGAAGGTCGGAGAACATTAAATATCAGTTCGGAAACATGGACCTTCAAATCTTTTGCATAAAGAAAAACTGAATGTTTGAAGCATTGCAGGCTTTAGTACACATTCTTTTAATGGCTAAAGCTGAATTTCAATGTGAAGTGGAATATTTGAACTACATATGTCCATGGCCGGCCACAACCATTGTCTGAAAACAAATCGCAAACACAACAAGAGAAAGTGAAGTTTTTTCTGCTAAATCTATCCATCATTGTTTGCTGAACATTAAAGATGCACTCTTGTCGATAGTTTGCAAAAAGTATTTACATTAGAGGCTATACTGATGGCAACAACTACACCTGCTCACACTGGATACTATACACTCTGATTGAGGCATGGAGCAGCTTCAGTAATACAAAGGCATAATAAGCAAAGAAATCTCATTGTCAAGAAAAAAACACAGAACCTACCCTGTATTGTGGCTGATACGGTTGTAGAATTAGCAAATGTAAGAAATAACAAATTGGTATACTGGAGCAGTAATGACAAATACTGCATGACGTCCTCCATTATGCAAGAAAGACAAATATTTATGCAGGAAAAAAACAGGTACATAAGAGCAAGAACAACCAGATGGCAGTGGTAAATGTTTTCTAAAATCATTCTTTGATGTCATGCCCCTAGAAACAGGCCTTCGAGAGAAGAGAACAAAAATTCTCAGCCAACTCTTATTACTGCCCAAGAATCCTATTAATTCAACGTTCTGCTCTACCTTCTGTCAGTCCTATCAAATCAAAGTGAAGATCCTTTCCTCATAGGCTAATACCTAGAGCCTTGGTACTCCATTAGCAGGTGGGAGCACTGATTAAATCTGACCCTCCATGTAAAGGGATAGTTAGGTCTCTGCATCATGGTCTAATCTGATTGCTCATCAAATTGTGCACCAGTCTCGCAACAGAACTGCACGTCGTTCATAGATACCAGCATGCCACCACCGCCGTCCCGTTTGAGAGGTCACACACACACACCCCCATCGATGCCATCTAATCGAGCGGTCACACACGACAACTCTGAAGTTCTGTCCTCGGCTGCACCGTTGTCTCATCTCCCTCATCCCTCCTCCAGTTCCAGCCACACGGTTAACCCAGATCTCCTTTGAACAGGCCGCCATGAGTGGAATGCAACACATTGGTCCAGATTTTCTAAGATATATGGCCAGGGTATAACTCAGTCATTGGATGATTCTTATTTTTCTTTGCATTCAGAGTTACCAATAAATAAACAATGACGCTCTGGAAAACACATGCAGATTGCTAAGATGTAGATTAGAATTTAAAAAAAAGTAAGACGTTATGGACTACACATGTCATAGACAATACCAAGAAGAAATGTCCGCATACAGCAAGATTCTAGCTGGACACATAAATATTACCATACAGAGCACCAAATCGCATCATGTATTACTAAAATCAGAACCAAAAATTCCGCTTTTCAGTGTATAATATATCACTATATACATTAGAAAAAAAAGAATAGAAAGTTAAACTACTAACATGTACAGAGAAAGACATGGTTGAACAAGAACTGGATCTGGAGGCAAGAAGATTTTGTAGAATCGAAACACACGAACTGCTGATTTTGCCATACCAGGTTAAAGTGATAGTCAGGGGACTCAGGGTAGGGGATCAAGGATGGAGGTTGGAGGTTGGGGCTGCTTTATTTCCGGTGATGAAGGGGGGACATGGGTGCAGCACCATCCACGGAGAGGAGCTTCATCGTCCCTTCATCCCCATCTACCCAGAGGACGGCTGACGCGACGAAGACGGTGGATGCGGCCGGCATGGTCGGCGAGGGGAACGGAGGGAGGCGAGAGCAACCTTGTTTCACAACTGGTCGGTCGGATCGCCGGAGATGTGGTAGGGAACGGAGGGAGTTGACAGCGACAGCACAACACAAGCAATGGAGGCATCAGATGAGGCACGCAAGTTCGACGGGGAGAGAACGGCGGCGAATAGAGGGAGGCGGCCAGGCGGGGCTGAGATGAGGTGGAGAGGCGAGGGGATGGGGCAGGCACCGAGAATCCCAGCGAACCGCCGCACCGAGCGACCGTCTTCCACATGACCAGTCGAAACATGCGGAAGGCGACACAATCTCTCCATGTGCGGGGCCCGCGAAAACGACCCTCCGATCAACCAGGAGGGATGGCAAGCCTGGGAGCTTAGAGCTTGACAGCGACAGCACAACACAAGCGATGGAGGCATCAGATGAGGCACGCAAGTTCGACGGGGAGAGAACGGCGGCGAATAGAGGGAGGCGGCCAGGCGGGGCTGAGATGAGGTGGAGAGGCGAGGGGATGGGGCAGGCACCGAGAATCCCAGCGAACCGCCGCACCGAGCGACCGTCTTCCACATGACCAGTCGAAACATGCGGAAGGCGACACAATCTCTCCATGTGCGGGGCCCGCGAAAACGACCCTCCGATCAACCAGGAGGGATGGCAAGCCTGGGAGCTTAGAGCTCTTTAGAGATACCCACCCTTCTTCTTTCTATGCAAGCCGCAGCAGATTCACCCACTTCGTCAAATAGTTTACCTTCGGCGTCCGCCGATTTGATGTGATCAGGGAGAGGTTGGAAAGCGAGGAGGGGGAGATGCCGACGCTGACGAAGCTCTACAGCATGAAGGAGGCCCGCCCTCCACAACACCCCCGACGACTGCTGGATCACTACTAGGCACCACTACTGGGTTTAATCCTTGCGGGACAATTGTTCTGGGATATCTTGTTTGTGGAGGCTCTGTTCCTCTTTTCAAAGAGATCACAGATGCATCTGTTGAAGGCTTTGAGTCAAATTGAATTGGTTTCAAGTAGAGGCATAATGTTTGGCCATATGTTGTTCCCTTTTCTGATTGCTCAGCACTCTTATGCCATGTTGATGGATGCATTGCAGATTTATGATGTGACCAAGTATCTGGAGGACCATCCTGGAGGTGCTGATGTTCTGCTTGAGGTGACAGGTACTGCTACTACTCTCCTCCTGATGTCCCTTGTTCGGCACTTTTTTATTTTCTCTTAGTTTTTTTGATCATATATGACAACCCGTTTGAAGGTAAGGATGGCACGGAGGAATTCGACGATGCGGGCCACAGCAAGGATGCAAAGGAGCTAATGAAGGATTACTTCATTGGGGAGTTGGACTTGGACGAGACGCCTGACATCCCTGAGCTGGAGGTTTACAGGAAAGAGCAGGACATGGACTTTGCCAGCAAGCTGCTGGCCAACGCGGGGCAGTACTGGGCCATTCCGGTTGCAGCAGTCGGGATATCAGCCGTTGTCGCCATATTGTATGCACGCAGGAAGTGATGATCCCTTATAGGTTGATTGGATGACCATTTTTGGCCTTAGTGGAAGACGTATTTCTGTATTGAGGCCTTAGGCACTTGAATCTAATATTCTGCCACAAAATTGGTGGTGCTGTTTTATCAGTATGTCATTCAACGGATGGATTCGTTACAGACTATGAACCATGTGTGCGATATAAACCTCTTGTGGGCTTGTTGCAGCAGCTAGCATAATTTTGTTCCATGCCACCACTGCTGTTTGCTTTTGCAATGGCACCGCGGCACTGTTTATTTCTAAATATTGTGATTTTCCAGTATCTTGCTTCCTTTTGGAAAAAGTAAAACTGAATATATCTGTACCATTGGTTCTTTTGTACCATTCAAGGCAAAATGTACTTTGCTGGTCCCTTGGTTTGATTGAAGCTTCCTGGGTATGCTAATTTACGGCCATTATTTTCTCACATTTTTCATGTTCACCTTTTTTAGGGCTACAAGCGGCAGGACAAGTGGGGCGGATTGGAGTCCGATTAGTTCAATTTATCAGGAGTTGGCATCGAGAGCTGCAGCACAATTTAAACTAAAGATTGATCTTTGCGGGATTATGCGGGACCCGCTTTTGCAACCCTAACCTTTTTCTTTCCCCTCACATTGCATCACTTCACAAGGTGCATATAGTTGGGCAGTAGACTTCAGAAGCGTGGCGGGTGATTTTTGCTGGCCCCCTCTGATATATCTCCAGTGGTGATGTTCCACCATCAGTAGGTAAAAGTTAAAGAAATATTATTCTGTGGTACTACTGAATAACCTGGAAGAATGCACTTGGCCTGATAGTACTGTGCAGGGTCTCCCTCAGATTGGATTGGATTTCCTTAAAGGCTGAGCAAAAGCCAACATGTGGAAGGTGGTGAGGCTGGTTCTGAGCTTCAACCTGAGGCTTGCTTGCAACTGCAACCAGCCAACGAACCAACAGCTACGGTTGAACCATTTCACCAATCCTTCCATTACACTGCATCTCATCTCATGGGCACATATATATACCAGGCCATGGGTGGCATATTGTTGTCCTCTGTCTTGTTGGAACTTCATAAGCTCTCAGCGGCAGCAGCATCACTGAAGCGGGGTGAAGCTGGAAACAAGGCAAGGCATGGTTCCTTTCAAAGGGGAGCATATATGCTTAATTTGTCGCAGAGAATGGTGTCTCGGAGGGGGTTTGTATCCATCGTCCTTGCTAAGGTAAAGTGTTTCTCCGGAATTCATGCGCTGCTATAATATCGTGATGCATTTTGTAGTAGTACTCTTGTTATGTTATATGGTGTCAAGCTCGTGGCAGACGTATCGATGTAACTTGATTGGGGTGACCTTGGTGCTTGTTCGGTGACGCCGCTTGCTCCGGTGGTGTGCTTCTCTGTTTGCGTCGTCGTTGGCCCTCCTGGCGCTTTGTATGTCTAGCCGTGCTCCGGTTGATGTAAAGATTTTCGCCCGGTTTTCTTCCAATAAACTGAGCAGTTCAGGTCTTTGTGCCTTTTTTTCCTCTAATGCAATGAACACAGCAGTTCTCCTGCTGTCAATCAAAAAAAAAAAGTCTTGGTAGATCATGGTCCCCTGTTTAATGTTTGGCCTCAAGACATCACACGGGCAGCTGTCGTAATCTGCCGTGAACAGGATAAAGCGAGGAATCAGGTCTCAGCGTTCCTGCAGAAGGGCAAAGGAAGCCGAAGTTGTACTAAAACTACTCTACTCCTGGGGATTGGAGAGAGGAAGCTGGAGACTCGGGGGAGGAGGTGGGTGGACGGGAATAATGGCACCCGGAAGGATCTTCGTTCAAAGATCTATCTAGTTCCGTGTTGCATGTTCAGAGCTTGACGACGGACGCATGTGCCCTCGATGTAGAACCGAATGACAACGCATGCTTGTCGCCATGGATGGAACGGCGTCGTGACCAAAGAGCAGTGGATTGCTTCAATCGGCAAGAACGGCTCGAACCTAGTGTTGGGCTGAAGCCAGCCAGGATCTGTTTTGTCCATGCAGCGGCGTCCTCACCTCCGATCTTGTCCGCGCATCTTTGACGAAGATCGTTTTTCTCCTTTCGGCTGCTGGTGGCGTCATCTCCGATATTATTCGCGCCTACACCCAGGACATTGAAGAGCTAGCTCTTCAAATCACAATGCATGCATGAATTCTGCTTACCTAAATTCCTTCATACCTCGATACCTCGATACCTACATACCTCGGTACCTTCATACCTCGATTCCAGCCACACATATATAGTGTAATTATGTAGTCCATCACTCACTATTTTCGGTGTTTAATGCATCAATACCACTTGGATAAAGGGAGTACATACATATTGTTTATCATGCTGGAACTCGTATGTGCATGATTGATCGTGTCTTGATGCAGAGTAACAAAAAACTCCCTTTATAAATAAGGGCAACATCCGACATCTTCAACGAGTGTATCAACATGGTGAGCTGCATGGGACTTGACAAAGTCTGTTGTTTTATTATGACATGCTCGGTTATATAAGCCACAAAATAATTCGATTGCTTGTTTATCTTGCACTATCTCAGCTGCTTAATAATTAGAACATCATATTTTGTATGTTGGTATAGATTATACACATCAAAAAGAAGCTCACAACTTATTATTTTCCATCTGTCCACGTTAAAATATTCTGTCTGTTGCTATGTGCCATGCACTCTTTATTTGCTTATTGGTAGTCTATATTAGCCTCATACCGGTAGACTATCTGTGCGCATTACAATGATCTTGTTATAACGAGGAAATGGTGAGTTCCAAATTCTTTCACAAACAACATTGTAGTGTCTTTGCCTTTCCATTGTTGTTGTTTTAAATTGTAATGTCTTTGTTTCAGATATAGGTGGTGCACGGACAACATAAAAGATTGATGAATCCCGTCATTGTATTGCTAGGTTTAATTACCATTCAATTTCTCTGGGTTCTGTAATATTTTTTCAAAGCCTTGCAGGTGATGTAATATTTAGTTAGTTTCTATGGTTCTTTCGCGCATTCTTTCTATGGTGCTTGTGGCAAGTGAGGCTATCCGACTGAAATCATGTGCTGCGTAAATATTCTCAGTATGTAACCGGCCGTTGTTGGCGCAAACTAAATCACAAATTCCCATCCCGACAATGGCCCAATTAAGCGAAATCACATATGCACCGGCCCGCAAAATCCTAAAGCGCCTAACAGGCCGGCATGTTAACATAGCAATTCGCAGATGGGCCGGCCCAACAAGTAACAACGGGCTTCACGCACCTCGGCCCAACAAGACTATTGGGCCTTACTAGGCCCACATATATTATGTAGTGGGCTAATGGGCCGATCCACCAACTAAACGGGCTGGCTCATTTACTTATTGGGCCAGCCCAATTGCTTTAAGGTGTACCCCACTTACTAACTGGGCCGACCGATAATAAGAAAGTGGGCCCCACTTTTATTTTGGGCCGGCCCACTGACTTATTGGGCTAGCCCACTTGCTTTAAGGTGGACCCCACTTACTAACTAGGCTGGTCCGATAACAGGAAAGTGGGCCCTACGTTTATTTTGGGCCGGCCCACTAGCTTATTGGGCTAGCCCACTTGCTTTAATGTGGACCCCCCTTACTAACTGGGTCGGCCCGATAACAGGAAAGTGGGCCCCACATGCTTATTGGGTCGACCCATTTTTCTGTTGACCGGTCAAACAAAGACATTTGGCCCGGCCCACATGCTTATTTGGTCGGCCATGTTTGCCTGTTGACCGGTCAAACAAAGACATTTCGCTTGGTCCACATGACTAGTGGGCCGGCCCATTTATCGTGTTGACCGGTCAAATGAAGACATTCGGCCCGGCCCACTTGTTTAGTGGGTCCGCCTAGCTATCCTTTTGACTGGTCAAATGAAGGCATTCGGCCCGGCCCATGTGCTTAATAGACCAGCCCAGTTATATAGTTGACCAGTCAAACTAAGTCAGCTTAAGGCGTGGCAGGTCTTGTGTGGTCCTGCCATCTACCAAGGGGTTTCAGCCGGTTAACGGCGTTAACTAACAGTTAACGGCGTCTGCCACGTGTCATTTTGCATGACGTCAGCAGTCAACGGCCTCCCGAAAACTCTTCTGCAACGGTCTGATTTTCTGTGGCCAAAGGGTTCTCAAACGCGATGCACCGAAAAATCTGTGGTATGCCTTTACCTAACACGAACCCATATCGTCGGCTTAAGCCCATAGGCGACGAAAAAGGAGCCATACCTAACGAAAATTTGACGTTGAGGATCGGAACTTTTCTTGTAGTGTGGATCAAATAATCCTTGAAAACACTTTGTCTTATAAAGTTTCAACCCTTTTTATATAAAAAATTTCTTGCTTAATTTACTTTTCCAGCAACCATCTACACAACACCCCCTTTTATTATTTTGAGATTAGAAAACAATTATTAAGTAATGTTTAGTAGAATGTAGCAAGGGAACCGAACAGACGCACGTTGCCACTATTTGACGCCCCACGGGTCCAAAACTAATGGCAGCATGCAGAGCAAGGGGCACGCAGACAATAAGAACATAGTAACTGCGTGCCGTCGGCCGGGTATGCTGCGGCTAAGTTCTTAGCCCAGGCGTAGGCTAGACCCACATAATAGTCACGTGTCCCTTGCGGTGGCACGCTGCTAGTATGGCTGTTACTGGTCGCGTGTCCCGTTTGGAAACGCGACCGGTAATAGTAAACGTGTGCTGTTAGGAGGGTCCGCTGCTAATATTCTTGTCCCTATAGTCATTTCCCTACTAGTGAGTCAGTCTTCACTTTCATCATGTCCTCTAAATGCCAAGCCTTGATGCAACAAAAATCTCAAACACTTGAGTGTCCATGTCAAATGCAGCTTATACAAAGCCTTGTATTGGGAGGTGTTTGAGAGCAAGAGACTCCTTGATTGATGCGGATGATGTAGTGAACATATAAAATTTCTCTTAGACTTCGGCATTAGCACTACTAACACCACCTTCATGTTTTGTCAATCTCCCTTTCATGTTCCAATTCCTATAAAACCATTCTTCACAAATGAATCTACACTGGGGAATTTTTGTTCTATCCTTGAACAAGTAGCAAACAAAGCAGAAAGATCCTTTTCCACACTATGCCGAGAGTTTTGCCGTCAAAATCTTCTTCAGCTCTGTTGTTCCTCTCATCGTCATGGTGGCGGCGGAGGTAGCCGAGCTCCTCTAGATTGGTGGCGGGGAGATTTTTGCTGCTTCGGAGCTACTTCCTATGCGCAACACACAACGACGGCCGTCGCTGTGATCCTTGGACGTAGTTGCGGTGATGAGGACATCCCTACTACTACACCATTACCTCTGTCATTACAAGATGAAGACGAAGCTGCTGTGAAGCTCAAGTCCAATGGTGTCAGGATTGGACCAATGACAAGAGCTCGTGCGAAGCTACTTAAGAAACAGGTGAACTTGTTCCTATCTGATACCTTGATCGACGAGAACTTTATAATGCCTAAGTCGTATTACTTATGTATGATCGGGTATGAAGAGGAAGCAAGCATCGCACGAGGAGGAGAGGAGCAGCTGGACAAGAAGATGGACGTGAAGCTGGACATGGAGCTGGACATGAAGATATCCCATGAACGCGCGTGGGAGGAGCGGGAGGAATGCGCGAGAGGGAGATCCAGCTCAGCCGGGCGCCAGTCCGGTAGACCGGCCGTGACGCCGGGACGCCCGGTCCCAGCTCCGGTTCGACCGGCTACCACGCCGGACCAGCCCGGTCCAAACCGGGTTCCACGCTTGTGCCAACCGGGTGACTATCCAGTAAGCCCGGCACCATCGCCCGGTCACCACCCGGCGCCACACCCGGTTTCGACCGGATGGCCCGGTCCCAGGCCCGGTCGACCGGCCCCCAGACCGGCCGACTCCGAGTCTGTCTCGACCAGATCCGATCTGGGTCGGTTTTCTATGTACTTTTTCGACCCTGGTCGTCCTGAACCCCTATATAAGTGCCCAGGACGCCCCCCAATTAGGTTTAGACCATGTTTAAGATAAACCCTAGTTCATAGTTGATTGCTTTGTGTCGAGGTTTTAACCACGGCAGATGCTACGGGGTAGCACATGAGAGGTGTAGAGCAAGGCGGCGTTGGAGATTCCGGAAACGAGTCGGCACACGATGTACCCAGGTTCACATCCCCTCGGTGGAGGATCGCTACGTCCTGCTATAAATCACTATGATCATAATGTCGTCAGCGTTAGGCGACTTGCTTGGTGGTAGCCGCCAGAGGCGGAGGGGGAGATTGTATCTAATCTGAGGTAATGTGTGGTAATCTGTCTCAAGGAGGTACCCCTGGTGGCTTTATATATGCAGCCACCTAGGGTTTACAAGTATAAGGCCTCTTGGGCCAATACGCTTCCTTCATGGGCCTTGTGCAGATCCAGTCGCTCCTGGCTTCAGTCGCCAGGGCGGTTGGTTCAGTCGCCCGCCGACTGGAGCTATCCTGGGATCTCTTCATCTGGCGAGTGAGCTGGGTGATGGGCCCCCCTAGGGCGTATCCCCATCAGTAGTCCCCGAGCGCGTCGTGGATTCAGCGCGGGCTTGAGGCAGGGCGCGAAGAGGCTTGGCGATGGGTCGAGGTGAATCGGCGACGAGCTCCTGAAATAGAGGAAACAATCATGAAATAGGCGGCAGTCGAAACGAGCCAGTCGGCGTAGGCCAATAAGCGTGAACCAGTCGGTGTGAGAGCCGGTCGGTGTGAGAGCCGGTCGGCGTGAATCAGTCGATGAAGCCATCAGCTGTGGCGAGTCACTCAATCAGAGCAACGACAGGCGAGCCACCAAATGTGGTGAGTTGGGGTAGAAGCTCTCAGCGGCTGCCAAGTCGAAGTAGAGGCTGCCGAGCCGCGAATGTGTAGACCAGCGAGTCGCGAACGCGGAGGTTAGCAAGTGGCGGTCGAAGAGGCCGCGAGTACATGTCATGGCGGTCGCCTGGGTGCCGATCGACTAGACGTCGCGACACAGCCACGAACGAGAGCAAAGTTGTTTGTCGAGCCCCCGATCGTCAGTGTTGTACCATTGTCATGGTCGAGGCGGCAGCCCAGCTGAGCCATGTTGACGAAGAGGCACCAGCTGAGACAAACATATTTGGTGAAGATGTACCGATCGGGGCACATGACGGCATTCATGGATGTACGCGGACTCGGCAAGAGCAGCAGTCAGCGACACAAGCCAACTCCAGCAAGGTTTATAGCTGGAATAATAGAGCGCTAGCTTCACGGAAGGAGCTTTCTCATTGGGACTTGATCAATATGTAGCTTGGCCTTTGTGTTCAACTTCTACCGACCAACATGTTTGATTCGGCGAAGGTATTGATGTAGCCGTTGACGCATCTGAGAGCTTCAGAATAAAGTGTTGATCACTTTAATTTGTGATGAATATGACATGGCGCAAGAATATGCCTAGTAGTAGTCCCCGAGGCTCGAGTCGTCTTGTAGAGGCGGCTTGAGGCTCCATAGCCGCATGTTCGAATAGTGCGCCATGAAATCGGCAAACATGGAGGTCGAATGGCTGAAGCGGGGGCTGCCGCCTGCTGGCGTGTAGTCAACACGTCCGTTGGGAACCCCAAGAGGAAGGTGTGATGCGATGGCAAGTCCCGAGAAGGTATGGAGAGTTATAAGCACGCGAAGCAGGAAGGTGTTGGAAATGGCGAACACGGTGAAACCCCGAACGTGGAACGCACAACACAATCAAAGTACTTTGCCCCAACGTAACAATGAGGTTGTCAATCTCACCGGCTTGCTGAAAACAAAGGATTAAACGTATCGAGTGGAAGATGGTGTTTGTTTGCAAAGAACAGTAAAACAGTAGAATGTATTCAGATGTAAAAGAATGGACCGGGGTCCACAGTTCACTAGTGGTGTCTCTCCAATAAGATAACTAACATGCTGGGTGAACAAATTACAGGTGAGCAATTGACAAATAAAGATTCAATACATATCAACGATGATTACTATGTGATTTAATCAGGGCATTACGACAAAGTACATAGACCGCTATCCAAATGCATCTATGCCTAAATAATCCACCTTCAGGTTATCATCCGAACCCTTCCAGTATTAAGTTGCGAACAACAGATAATTGCATTAAGTATGGTGCGTAATGTAATCAACACAAATATCCTTAGACAAAGCATCAATGTTTTATCCCTAGTAGCAACACATCCACAACCTTAGAACTTTCTGTCACTGTCCCAGATTTAATGGAGGCATGAACCCACTATCGAGCATAATTACTCCTCTTGGAGTTACAAGTATCAACTTGGCCAGAGCCTCTACTAGCAACGGAGAGCATGCAAGAACATAAACAACACATATATGATAGATTGATAATCAACTTAACATAGTATTCTCTATTCATCGGATCTCACCAAACACAACATGTAGCATTACAGATAGATGATCTTGATCATGTTAGGCAGCTCACAAGATCTATAACAATGAAAGCACAAGCGGAGAAGACAACCATCTAGCTACTGCTATGGACCCATAGTCCAAGGATGAACTACTCACGCATCAATCCGAGAGGCGGGCATGATGATGTAGAGCCCCTCGGTGATGATTCCCCTCTCCGGCAGGTGCCGAGGCGATCTCCCGAATCCCCCGAGATGGGATTCGCGGCGGCGCCTCTCGCAATGTTTTCCGTATCGTGGCTCTCGGTGCAGGGGGTTTCGACGGAGGCTTTAAGTAAGCGGAAGGGTAGGTCACGCCACGAGGGGCCACACACGGCCGGCGCGGCCAGGGCTTGGGCCGCGCCGCCTTGGTGTGTCCCCACCTCGTGGCCCCACTTCGTCTCCTTTCGGTCTGGAAGCTTCTGCAAAATAGGACCGGGCGTTGATTTCGTCCAATTCCGAGAATATTTCCTTACTAGGATTTCTGAAACAAAAAACAGCAGAAAACAGGAACTGGCACTTCGCATCTTGTTAATAGGTTAGTGCCGAAAATGTAAAATAATGCTGTAAAGTATGTGTAAAACACTCAAGTATTGTAATAAAAGTAGCATGGAACATAAGAAATTATAGATACGTTTGAGACGTATCAAGCATCCCCAAGCTTAGTTCCTACTCGTCCTCGAGTAGGTAAACGATAACACAAATATTTTCTGAAGTGACATGCTACCAACATAATCTTGATCAACATTATTGTAAAGCATATGAGATGAATGGAGTGATCTGAACAAAAGATTGCTAACAAAGATAATGACTAAACAAATGAATCATATAGCAAAACTTTTCATGAATAGTACTTTCAAGACAAGTATCAATAAAACTTGCATAAGAGATAACTCATAAGCAATAAATTCAAAGTAGAATGAATTGAAGCAACACAAAGGATGATTAAGTTTCAGCAATTGCTTTCAACTTGTAACATGTATATCTCATGGATATTTGTCAACATAGAGTAATATAACAGGTGCAATAAGTAAACATGTAAGAATCAATGCACACAGTTAACACAAGTGTTTGCTTCTTGAGATGGAAGGGAATGGGTAAACTGACTCAACAATAAAGTAAAAGATTGGCCCTTCGCAGAGGGAAGCATTGATTACTATTTTTGTGCTAGAGCTTTTTGTTTTGAAAACATAGAAACAATTTTGACAACGGTAGTAATAATTCATATGTGCTATGCATAATACTTCCTACAAGTTGCATGTCTCATGCATAGAGTACCAATAGTGCTCGCACCTTGTCCTACTATCTCGGAAAACACGGATTCTCATCGCATAACATATGCTTCAACCAAGTGTCACAAAGGGGTACCTCTATGCCGCCTGTACAAAGGTCTAAGGAGAAAGCACGCATTGGATTTCTCGCTTTTGATTATTCTCAACTTAGACATCCATACCGGGACAACATAGACAACAGATAATGGACTCCTCTTTTAATGCTTAAGCATTCAACAATAGTTAATATTCTCATAAGATATTGAGGTAGTATGTCCAAACTGAAACTTCCACCATGATACATGGCTTTAGTTAGCGGCCCAATGTTCTTCTCTAACATATGCATACTCAAACCATTTGATCATGAAATCCACTACTTCAGACAAGACGAACATGCATAGCATCTCACATGATATACAACAAAGATAAAGTTGATGGCGTCCCCAGAAAACATGGTTATCGCTCAACAAGCAACTTATAAGAATTAAGACACATAACTACATATTCATCACCACAATAGTTTTTAAGCTATTTGTCCCATGAGCTATATATTGTAAAGGTAGAGGAATGAAATTTAAAGGTAGCACTCAAGTAATTTACTTTGGAATGGCAGGAAATACCACATAGTAGGTAGATATGGTGGACACAAATGGCATGGTGTTTGGCTCAAGGTGTTTGGATGCACGAGAAGCATTTCCTCTCACAAGGTTTGGGCTAGCAAGGTTGTTTGAAGCAAACACAAGTATGAACAGGTACAGCAAAACTCACACAAGAACATATTGCAAGTATTATAAGGCACTGTCTTCCTTGTTGTTCAAACACTTTACCCGAAAATATCTAGACTTAGAGAGATCAATCATGCAAACCAAATTAAACAAGCTCTACAGTAGTTCTTCATTAATAGATTAAACTACATGATGCAAAAGCTTAAACATGATCTATGAGAGCTCAAACAATTGCCAAATTGTCAAACCATCATTTTCCAATTCCAACCATATAGCAATTTAACGAAGCAATAAGCTTTCGCCATGAACATTAAAGCACAATTAAGAACACAAGTGTTCCATATGAAAAAGCGGAGCGTAATATCTCCAATATAAGAATGGCGAGATCCAACTTTATTCAAAGCAAAACAAAAATAAAAACAAACCGACGCTCCAAGTAAAGAACATAAGAATGTGACGGAATAAAAATATAGTTTCACTAGAAGTGACCTGATAATGTTGTCGATGAAGAAGGGGATGCCTTGGGCATCCCCAAGCTTAGATGCTTGAGTCTTCTTAAAACATGCAGGGATGAACCACGGGGGCATCCCCAAGCTTAGACCTTTCACTCTTCTTGATCATAGTATATCATCCTCTTCTCTTGACCCTTGAAAACTTTCTTCACACAAACTTCAAGCAAACTCATGAGAGGGTTAGTGCATAACCACAAATTCATATATTCAGAGGTGACACAATCAGTCTTAACACTGGACATTGCACAAAGCTTCTGAAAGTTAATGGAACAAAGAAACTCATTCAACATAGCAAAAGCGGCAATGCAAAATAAAAGACAGAATCTGTCAAAAAACAGAACAACTTGCTCAAATGGAAAAACTCAAAACTAATGAAAGTTGCGTACATATCTGAGGATCACGCTCGTAAATTTGCAGATTTTTTCGAATTTTTTACAGAGACTTATGCCAGAATTCGTGACAGACAACAATGCTGTTTCGCAGCGATCCCAAATATAACATCAACTTTAGCATAGAAACTTTACTTGGCACAAAAACATGATAAGGAGAGGTTGCTACAGTAGTAAACAACTTCCAAGACTCAACAAAACAAAAATTGTTGTAGTAAAATAAACACATGAGTTATCTCCCAAGAAGTGCTTTTCTTTAACGCCTTTCAGCTAGGCGCGGAAAGTGCAAATCAAGCAACATCAAGAGACGAAGCATCAACGTCATAGCTTGTTCTAATAATAGAATCAAAAGGCAACTTCATTCTCTTTCTAGGGAAGTGTTCCATACCTTTCTTGAGAGGAAATTGATATTTAATATTACCTTCCTCATATCAATAACAGCACCAACGGTTCGAAGAAAAGGTCTTCCCAACACAATAGGACAAGATGCATTGCATTCGATATCCAAGACAACAAAATCAACGGGGACAAGGTTATTGTTAACCGTAATGCGCACATTATCAATCCTCCCCAAAGGTTTCTTTTTAACATTATCGGCAAGATTAACATCCAAATAACAATTTTTCAATGGTGGCAAGTCAAGCATATCATAAATCTTTTTAGGCATAACAGAAATACTTGCACCAAGATCACATAAAGAATTACATTCAAAGTCATTGAATTTCATTTTAATGATGGGCTCCCAACCATCTTCTAACTTCCTAGGAATAGAAGCTTCAAGTCTTAATTTCTCTTCCCTAGCTTTAATGAGAGCATTTGTAATATGTTTTGTAAAGGCTAAATTTATAGCACTAGCATTGGGACTTCTAGCAAGTTTTTGTAAGAACTTTATAACTTCAGTAATATGACAATCATCAAAGTCTAAACCATTATGATCTACAGCAATGGAATCATTGTCACCAATATTTTGAAAAATTTCAGCAGTTTTATCACAAACAGCAATTTCAGCAGTTTTGTGCGCTTTGCACTAGGAGTAAAACATTGCCAACACCAATTATTTTACCATTAATAGTAGGAGGTGCAGCAACATGTGAAGAATCAACATTACTAGTGGTGGTAATAGTCCATACTTTAGCTACATTATTTTCTTTAGCAAGTTTTTCTTTTTCTTCTCTATCCCACCTAGCATGCAATTCAGCCAACAATCTAATATTATCATTAATTCTAACTTGGATGGCATTTGTTTTAGCAAACCTAGCATCTTCAACTTTCTCAGGCATAACTTTCAATTTTAAAAGATCAACATCAAGAGCAAGACTATCAACCTTAGAAGAAAGAATATCAATTTTACTAAGCTTTTCTTCAACAGTTTTATTGAAAGCAGTTTGTGTACTAATAAATTCTTTAAGCATCACTTCAAGACAAGAGGGTACACTCTTATTATTGTTGTAAGAATTACCATAAGAATTACCATAACCATTACTATTAGAAGGATATGGCCTAAAGTTGTTGTTACCATAATTATTCCTATAAGCATTGTTGTTGAAATTATTACTTTTAATGAAATTCACATCAACATTTTCTTCTTGAGCAACCAATGAAGCTAAAGGAACATTATTAGGATCAATATGAGATCTACCATTTGCAAGTATAGACATAATAGCATCAATCTTATCACCCAAAGAAGAGGTTTCTTCAACAGAATTTACCTTCTTACCTTGAGGAGTTCTTTCAGTGTGCCATTCAGAGTAATTGATCATCATATCATCAAGTAATTTAGTTGCGGCGCCCAGAGTGATGGACATAAAAGTACCTCCAGCAGCTGAATCCAATAGGTTCCTTGAGGAAAAATTCAATCCTGCATAAAAGGTTTGGATGATCATCCAAGTAGTCAGTCCATGGGTTGGGCAATTCTTTACCAAAGATTTCATTCTCTCCCATGCTTGAGCAACATGTTAATTATCAAATTGTTTAAAGTTCATAATGCTACTTCTCAAAGATATAATCTTAGCAGGAGGATAATATTTACTAATAAAAGCATCTTTGCATTTAGTCCATGAATCAATACTATTCTTAGGCAAAGAAAGCAACCAATCTTTAGCTCTTCCTCTTAATGAGAAAGGAAACAATTTCAGTTTTATAATATCACCATGTATATCCTTATACTTTTGCATTTCACAAAGTTCAACAAAATTATTAAGATGGGCAGCAGCATCATCAGTACTAACACCAGAAAATTGCTCTCTCATAACAAGATTCAGTAAAGCAGTTTTAATTTCATAGAATTCTGCTGTAGTAGCAGGTGGAGCAATAGGAGTACATATAAAATCATTATTATTTGTGCTAGTGAAGTCACACAACTTAGTATTTTCAGGAGTACCCATTATAACAGTAGTAAAATAAACTAAGCAAATAAAGTAAAGACAAGTAACTAATTTTTTTGTGTTTTTGATATAGAGAACAAGACAATAAATAAAGTAAAACTAGCAACTAATTTTTTTGTGTTTTGTTTAAGTGCAGCAAACAAAGTAGTAAATAAAATAAAGCAAGACAAAAACAAAGTAAAGAGATTGGAAGTGGAGACTCCTTGCAGCGTGTCTTGATCTCCCGGCAACGGCGCCAGAAAAAGTCTTGTCGCGTGTAGTCAACACGTCCGTTGGGAACCCCAAGAGGAAGGTGTGATGTGCACAGCAAAGTTTTCCCTCGGTAAGAAACCAAGGTTATCGAACCAGTAGGAGCCAAGAAGCACGTGAAGGTTGTTGATGGAGGAATGTAGTGCGGCGCAACACCATGAAACCGGCGCCAACGTGGAACCTGCACAACACAATAAAAGTACTTTGCCCCAACGTAACAGTGAGGTTGTCAATCTCACCGGCTTGCTGAAAACAAAGGATTAAACGTATCGAGTGAAAGATGGTGTTTGTTTGCAAAGAACAGTAAAAGCAGTAGAATGTATTCAGATGTAAAAGAATGGACCGGGGTCCACAGTTCACTAGTGGTGTCTCTCCAATAAGATAACTAACATGCTGGGTGAACAAATTACGGGTGAGCAATTGACAAATAAAGATTCAATACATATCAACGATGATTACTATGTGATTTAATCAGGGCATTACGACAAAGTACATAGACCGCTATCCAGCATGCATCTATGCCTAAATAATCCACCTTCAGGTTATCATCCGAACCCCTTCCGTATTAAGTTGCGAACAATAGATAATTGCATTAAGTATGGTGCGTAATGTAATCAACACAAATATCCTTAGATAAAGCATCAATGTTTTATCCCTAGTAGCAACAGCACATCCACAACCTTAGAACTTTCTGTCACTGTCCCAGATTTAATGGAGGCATGAACCCACTATCGAGCTACTCCCTCTTGGAGTTACAAGTATCAACTTGGCCAGAGCCTCTACTAGCAACGGAGAGCATGCAAGAACATAAACAACACATATATGATAGATTGATAATCAACTTAACATAGTATTCTCTATTCATCGGATCTCACCAAACACAACATGTAGCATTACAGATAGATGATCTTGATCATATTAGGCAGCTCACAAGATCTATAACAATGAAAGCACAAGCGGAGAAGACAACCATCTAGCTACTGCTATGGATCCATAGTCCAAGGATGAACTACTCACGCATCAATCCGGAGGCGGGCATGATGATGTAGAGCCCCTCGGGTGATGATTCCCCTCTCCGGCAGGGTGCCGGAGGCGATCTCCTGAATCCCCGAGATGGGATTACGGCGGCGGCCTCTCGGTAATGTTTTCCGTATCGTGGCTCGCACTGGGGTTTCGCGACGGAGGCTTTAAGTAGGCGGAAGGGTAGGTAAGGGCGTCACGAGGGGGCCACACACCAGGCCGGCGCGGCCAGGGCTTGGGCCGTGCCGCCTTGGTGTGTCCCCACCTCGTGGCCCCACATCGTCTCCCGTTCGGTCTTCTGGAAGCTTCGTGCAAAAATAGGACCCTGGGCGTTGATTTCGTCCAATTCCGAGAATATTTCCTTACTAGGATTTCTGAAACAAAAAACAGCAGAAAACAGGAACGCACTTCGGCATCTTGTTAATAGGTTAGTGCCGGAAAATGTAAAATAATGCTGTAAAGTATGTGTAAAACACTCAAGTATTGTAATAAAAGTAGCATGGAACATAAGAAATTATAGATACGTTTGAGACGTATCACCGCCACAACTGACGGGCAACGCTGTTTGGAGAGCGGCGAGCCCGATGCGTGCGAGTGGCGAGTCGCGGAGAATGGCGATGGAGTGTTCGCGAGTGGCGCTGTCTGGAGCACGCCGAGTCCCCGAGCGCGGCGAGGGGCGAGGTCAGGAGACCGGCGAGAGGCGCTGTCTGGAGCGCGCCGAGTCCCTGAGCGTGGCGAGTGGCGAGGTCGGGCGACCGGCGAGTAGCGTTGTCTGTAGCGCGCCGAGTCCCCGAGCCTTGAGAGTGGCGACGGGCGACTGGCGAGTAGCGTTGTTTGGAGTGCGCCGAGTCCCCGAGCGTAGCGAGTGGCGAGCTCGGGCGACCGGCAAGCGGCGCTGTCTGGAGCGCGCCGAGTCCCTGGTCGTGGCGAATGGCGAGCACTGGAGGCTGGCGAGTGGCGAGCCACGGAGGTTGGCGACTGGCGAGTCCCCGAGCATGGCGAGTGGTGACTCCCGGAGACCGGCGTCCGGCCAGTCCCCGAGCGTGGCAAAGGTGCAGGCGATGCTTATGGCAAGGATGGCGAGTAGTTCGCCACTGCTGGTGATGTTCCTGCGGCAGGAAAATAAAACAATTGTTTTGTATGGGCCAGTGTTAGGGCCTTGAATTTGTAAGAAATGTAATGAACAATGTCGTTGTGGCGACTAAGTAATTTTATGCATGTCGTTGTGTTTCCCAGTCGCTTAGGCGATCCCGATGAAGGCTACCGCTTGACTGTTTTCCTTGCCGAGCCGGGCGTCCCCAGTCGTAGTACGTAGTCATATAGCGCGAGTAGCAGCCTCATGGGTGGCGTTTATTTGACGCTGTATCTTATAGCGTGCCTCTCGTCGTGGCCCGTGGGGCCAGTCGCGTGGCGACTCCAAAGGGGTTCTTGATTTGGCGTGTTTTCCTTGGCGAGCCGCGGGTCCGTTTTGCGGGGTCCCTGGTCGAAGTACTTAGCCGTTCAAGTCACCTGCCTAAGGTAGAGGAGGGCGATTTGTTTGCCTGATGATTGTGATAGGTCGATCATCTTGACCCATAAGGCCAGTCGCTGGCGACTCCAGGGCGGCTCCGTACTCGGCGTTTTTCCTAGATGCCGCGGGTCGCGTGTGGCGAGTCCCCGAGCATAGTACTTAGCTTTTCGGGTCGCTTCAACTGTGGATGATGACGACAAGGGAGTGCGCTGTATTTCAAGCGGTACCACACACCGTGACCCATTGGGCCAGTCGCATGCGACTCTAGCGTGAACGGGCTCGGCTGGCGTTTTTTACGAACTAGCAAAGTGGCCCTCGCAAATGCGAGGGCAACATCTTTAGTCTGTTCTAACTATTTGATGATTTAATTGATACGCATGTCTATATTTGTGTGGGTATCACTACAACTTCTTTCATAACATTATGCTGTGAAATATTATAGGTATTCGGTGCTATTATATTTAGAGCCATTGTTTCTTGAAATGACTCTTAATATCATAAAATAGCATATGGACGTTTAACTGGCGTGCATTTGCTCTTTTACTTATAAATATTTTATCTGCCAGTTGCAAGAGTGCCAAATTATATGGTGATCGATGGAGGGGCGAGGACGGTGGCACCCCTTTGCCTCGTTCTAGTATATGTAGTCGTCGCTAGGTGATCCAATGACATATTTCTAATTTCTATTACTTTTTGATATATTTGTACTGATGTTGGTGATTATTAATAGATCGGTGAAATTTGCGTAAAAAATCCTTGTTTCATTTGTATACGACATTAGATCGGTACGATGAAGTAACGATCTCACATTATTGTAAGCATCAAAGTATATCAATCTATCAATTATTTGAATGTGACACGATTTATTGGTCTTTTTTTACATACTATCATATAAGTTCAAGTCATGAGTTAGTCAGAGCCTATTCTTTAGAATATTACGTTTTTTAAAATCAATCTTGTAAATAATGCGATTTTTGAAATTTTCGAATCTAAGACTCAGTCGGCGGCTGAGCTGCCGATCGGCCAGCCGCTGGCCGGCCAGCTAATCGCTACTGTAGCTGCTTATTGTAGCTAGTCTGTGAAGTACCGATCGGGAGAAATGAGCTACCTGGTGGGCAGCTTGTTGGCTGATCGGTAGTTGGCCGGTCGGCCGATTATTATAACATATTATTTGTAAACTTAGTTATGAAATCGTATTATTTTAAAAAAAAAAACTCGCTCAGTCAGATGGTGTTTCATGTCACTAAATCGCCATGTTACATTGGATGTCAAACAACAACAGAAATTTCACTGAAGTACATGAATGCACTTAATTATTTTACACTAAATTTTTCGCATTTGGATATGCGAGGCAAGTTGAAACATACAAAATGATGGTTGCACCATATACATATTTGGCAATTCCAATAATGGACGCATTTTCTTACTAATCTTCTACTCCAAAATCCAAGTGGGCATATAGAAAGATGCATAATAAGCCAACTCAATATAGAAAGATTGAGGATACTTAGAAAATTTATATGCAGAAAAATGTTTTTAATATTTACACCATGCTAGTGTGGTGCGCATTACATTTGAACTGAATACGAACATGGTGCACTGTCCATACCCAGTGAAGAAGCAATTTGAGTGATAAGTACCTTCATAGGCAGTTCCAAAGTACAGACTCAGGCGCGTCGTACCCAAGTAAAAAAATAAAGATGTTCTAACTAAATCCTCATATTACATTGGCTATAGAATACGAACAGTCAACAGAAAATATGAATACATTTAAAGGAACAGATTGCTAGACCCAAGATGAAACTATAACCAATTAAATCATAAAGTTTATGAGAACAAACATGCTTTAGATGCGAAATATTTAAAACCTTTAAATATTTGATAGCATGTGTGTGTTTGCCGAATTGCATCATTTTTCTTTTACAATAGCCTCAATCAAACCACAACTTTTTGGGTTGTATATATAACGTGGATATGCATTGGCAATTTTTTGAGAACTTGTAAACATGTGATAAATTGACACATAGATGATAAATGAGCAAGTACAATTCAACAGGAGATGCTAACCCTGAAAAAGACAGTACTTTGTTGAGCGATATTTAATGAACAAAAATCCGAAGAATTAGACATGAATCACTGCAGCTACATTTCTTTCTATGTCAGTATATATATTTATTTCAATGAAATGCAACTCCTGACTGTATTTTTTTATAGAAGTAAACTGATTGTTAATCCTATCCAAGATAATGATTCCATTAACTGTACTGAACCACACCATATCAAGTGAATACAAATCGGATGCACTACATCAAGGATTGACGTACATGACCTAGGACATCCTCTTGCTAGCATGCGTGGTGCATATGAATAGCTAAGATAGCACGGACACACTTTCATTGATTAGGTAATAAATCTCTATGCACTATTTTTATCATATACTAAACCCAATTTGATATGAAAAAGCTCATGGGGTTGGTTGAGAATTTTCAATTCCACCTCACAGCATATCCTAGTCTTTGTGTTCAATTTTGGAGTTCCATACATAGCACAATAAGAGAAACAGTCCGGTAATGCCTTTTAACGTTCTACAGTACAATTTTAAATGTCATCAACTCGTCTAACGATGCCACCTTGAATATGTAAAATCTTTTGAAATTCCTAGGCAGCAGACACGTGTATTAGATGGCAATATGACATGTGCAAATTAAAATCGATTTTGCTTTCATATATGACAAATATTGATCTAAACTTTTGAAACCATGCACTGCTTCAGATGGATTTGCAATAGCCGTATTCAGTGAACCTGCAGCATGCAGGAATACTACTTTTTCTCAGACGGTACTGGGTGCTCGGCCGTACACAATTTGTACATCATGTCGGACTACCTTGCATCACTGCAGTGGTCGACCAAGAGGCACATTGGCACCTCCAAAGACCAAACTTGAGATGACATGTTGCGATACAACAAAATAAATATTTACATATAGCTGGATGTACACATGCCATTTTAGGTGTTTGGACATTTTAGCATAGAGTGGGTCATTTGCTCCACCGAATGATAGGCTGTGATTGTCGAGCAGCCAACTAATGCATTTATATAGATGGTACAAACACACCATGTCTCTTAATTTACAATGGCAGAATAACATGAGAGAAAACATATTGTAGCCATTTTGCAGTCATTATCTTGTATGTGTACCTCTCTCCTATACCTTACTAAAAGTTCAGCCATCGATTTTTTTTTTGTATTCTTACCAATGGCTTTTAAGTAAAGCTAGTAACTATTAAGAAAATCATTACTTCTACCAGGTACCACTATTCTAGATTTATGCACGTGATCACTCTCACAATACAGCCTTGTATTATGTAAGATGTAAGAAGCAACATCTATGAGGGAGTTAGCATAAAACTGCAGGTATGAGAAACGTCCAGATTTGGTTTTGTAGAAGTTAGAAGAGGGAGAAAAGTAATTACCTTAACATCCATGTTATGTGGACAGAGAACATAGGTATATGAAGGATTGACAGTGGTTCAGAAACTCCAGGGGGCAGCTACATCCAGAACCAATCCACCTTGAATCCTGGTCATTTGCCCCAGCGAGAGTGACCATCGCCTAACTTCCGGCTAGAAGAATTTTCGGTGACGGTGCAAAGGAGAGGGAGATTGATGATGGAAAATAAAATCACCAGGTAGGTCCGGCAGAGCTATCAAAGAACTCAGTGGAGATCGGACGGCCGGCTGCCCGACGTACTGAGGCAAATACACATCAAATACATAAGGATGCGCATCTTTGTTGCTGATTTTCATTGCTGATATCTATGAGGAAAGGTCGATTGATCATATGCCCCTGATGTGCATGTACTTGGTGGAGGCCGGCCGGCCGGCCGACGGCACCCAGGAAAATACGGTGGCGGCGGCGCTCATGAGGACACGATCGATAGCGCCTAGGGCATAAAAGGTTGTGATTTTTCTCTGATCCACCACACGATGCGTTCAAGACTATGAGTTGTGGAGAAAAATAAAAAGGTAACGGTGAGGGGACATACATAATGGTAATGGTGGGTAATTTTTAACTTAAATCTAACTGAGTCTAATCTAATGGCTAAAGAGAAATTGTCTATCAAATTAATGGTCGGATGTTTCTTTTTTTTGTGGGATTTTCTAGCGATTTCTCTATTTTCTGGTGAGCCCATAATTTACTTTTAATATATAATAGATAGATGCTCCGGGGTTCGGGTTGCGAGTCCTCGGGCATGTTACTTAGCCGTGCGAGCGCTCTATCCCGGGATGGTGAGGGCTTATCTCTGCGGAAGCGAGTCGCATCCCGTGGCCCGGGAGGCCAGTCGCTTAGCGACCCCAAGGAGGGTTTCGTACTCGGCGTTTTTCCTGGACGCGTTGGGCCGCTGTGGCGACCTCGCTAGCGCAGTACTTAGCTTTTCAGGTCGCTCTGTCCAAGGTAGAGAGGGACATGGGTGCCTGGAGGCAAAGCCGGTCATCTTGGCCCGTAAGGCCAGTCGAGCGTGCGACTCCAATGGAGGTCCTTCCCTTGGCGTTTAGTCGGTGGCATGGCGAATGTCAGCGACGCGTTGTGGCGAGTGGCGAGCCCGGGCGACCGGCGTTGTCTGGAGCGCGCCGAGTCCCCGAGCATGGCGAGTGGCGAGGTTGGGCGATCGGCGAGTAGCGCTGTCGCGCCGAGTCCCCGAGCGTGCCAAGTGTCGAGGTCAAGCGACTGGCGAGTAGCGCTATTTGTAGCGCGCCGAGTGCCCGAGCGTGGAGAGTGGCGACGGGCAACTGGCGAGTAGCGCTGTCTGTAGCGCGCCGAGTCCTCGAGCGTGGAGAGTGGCGACGGGCGACTGGCGAGTAGCGCTGTCTGTAGCGCGCCAAGTCCCCGAGTATAGCCAGTCTGCACTAGGCGAGTCGGCGACAGGCGAGCCGGCAGCGAGCGAGTCGACGACGGGCGGAGTCCCCGAGTATGACCAGTCCGCGCTAGGCGAGTCGGCGACAGGCGACCCGGGAGCGGGCGAAGTGGCGGCGGGTCAGTCCGCGGTGGTCGATTCCTCGGCGTGGCGAGTATGCGACAGTAGTACCATGCTGGAGAGTCCGCGGAGGGTGAAGTAATACTTCAGATACTAGATAGGACTAGATAGGAAGGCGCGGCTTGCCGCGCGCTTGCCCGCCTAACGGCGGGCAAGCAAATATAACAAATGTTTTTAAAACAGTTAAATTATGGTAACATAATTTCATAATATAATAGGCAGTAGATGGTTTATAGATAATTGCATAATCATGACACCATGAGCTAAATATTCATACCATCAAGTGCTTTGTACATATTGATATACTAAAGAACATAATTATTACAAATAACAATGACCCTCTTTGCCATGTCATATGCGTTGGTTGCCATGCGAACAAGTTTCACTTTAGAAACACCGACAAGCTGGCCTGAGATGACTTCTTCATTCTCATCGAGGCCAAAGAAAAGGCCTATTATTGTGAAGTTCACCTGCATTTTCATTTAGACAATGGGTTAGCTTTGTTATGCAAACTAATTCTGAAGTTCACCCGTGCCGTGTAAATCGAAGTCAGCGGTCTTCATCAACTCTGACTTCGAGGTAAAGATGCCCAAACAATGTCATTACATCCAAAACAAATGATACCGGCAAGAAGTTCAGCCCAGCAAATCAAAGATGGCACACTTACAAGAAGGGTAACCATGTACAAGAAAGGGCAACACCATGACAGACTCAAATACTACAATTGAACATGCATTGAAATCACAAATAATAGATTTGTGCTCTGACAACCTTATCCGAAGGCTCATTGGTGAAAAGACAAATAATGTTTGATCTTTTCTTGAATTTGGTTTGATCCAAACCTAAGAAAATTAAATTAAATGATGCAGCAACCAATCTAGCCAGATTTCTAAATTAAGAGGAGTTCATCTTGGTTGGAATAATGGTGTTTAGGACTCCGGGGTTGACAGGAAACGGAAGGACCGGGTATAGAACTATAGACTGGGTGAAAAATGGGCCTTGGTGAGGGTGATTCCTTAACTGCAATACCTAGAACACACATCTCATACAGGAGAACACATAGGGAAACATAACAGACTTTTGAACTTAAAAGCAACAAAAGCTTCCAAAGAACATTATCTTTGATTGGCTTATTCAACTTGGGAACAACTTAACTGATAGAATCGACTCATTTTTTGAAGATTTGAACATGAAAACAAATACGTTGCAGCAGAGTATATAAGATTCAGGTTCGGTTCTGGTCCTCGATTTCAGGTTCGGGTTATACTCCGGCCAAAGGTTCAGGATTGGTCCTTTGTTGTTTCAGTCCTCAGCTATGTCAGTTGCATCAAAGTTATGAGAAAATTGGTCATATAGGCTTTGCTAGAAGATGGGTCTCGTCACTTGTGGGTCTCGTCAGGGTACAAATAGCTTAATTAGAGTTAATTAACATATACTACCAAACTAACAGAGACGGATGTCCAGTAAAAGAGTATTAGTATGAAGAAATTCCAAAAGTCATTTTCTCTAGACAAAGGTGTATTCTACACCCAAAATATACATATGCACACAAAGAATATAGCCACCTTAAGATAATTTAAGTAGTTTCCTATGAGGAACCATGCATTTTTTCCAGTGGTTATCCTAACCACGAGGTTCTAGTTAGTTGTGTGTTGTTAAGGATCAGAAGGTTAGAGAGAACTTGCAGTAAGCTGTAATACCTCAAATAATATATAACCTACTGTCACCCCAGTTTAGTATATAAGAACAATCAATGTAGTGGATTGCTTCCAACTACAAATGATCATAGTAATAATGATGTAATGTTCAGTCAGAGAAGTCCCTAATGTGACACACATTGCAGAGGTCTAAGGACAAACTTAATGGTAAAGAAAATATGAAGGGCTTGTTAATTGGAAAAGTAGATGATCATATTATGAAATCCATGGATACAGATTTGTATACATGGAACATAGTTCGGCCTGTTGTAACTCATGTACTATTAGATAGGATTTGACATAAAAAAGAGTATACACATCAATCACATGACTTCTTGATTATATGGGATTTTCATGTTGAGGGAAAGTTTTTACAACTTAAACAACATGGAGCATACACTCTGCAACCTAAACATGGAGCGTTTACACAGAATAGTGGACCTTACATTGCAACCTAAAGACACGACGCAAACCCAAAATATCGATTATCCCATGAAACGAAGAAAGAGGGAAGTACTCAAGAGGATCACTGCAGAGACTGCAGCTGAAATGATAAAGCTTAGTTCGTCAAGAAAAAAAAATCCAGAAATGAAGAATGGAAACATGGCAATATACTCCAAATTGAGAAATCACGACACAGTCTATTGATATATTAAAACAAACCAAATATCCCACAATCATGTATCAATAATTTCCAATGCAAAATAAGCCATACTCTGAAGCATGTCAGTGTCAGAAATAAAGGGGATGGTCTTCTTCACACATGCATTAAAACATGGGGATATGATAAAGCTATATACTGATGTCTTATATATGTCTGATGACAGGGGATTCTGAAAAATTGGCATAAAAATCTAACATAGGAATTATCTCCCCAAAGTAGAACTTCATCCAAAAGCTTGGTAATATAGAATGGTGAATTTGTCCTAAAGCATGGTAATATCTTGAAAATATATCAATGCATAACGTGAAGATGGTAATATCTACAGTGGGCATTTACTTTTTTTATAAGCAAAGAACCCCATGGACCTAAAATGTGGGAAGGGTCTCAGTGTTTTTCCACTATGTAAGCTAAATCAATCTATTTGCAGAACACACATAAAAGAACTATTTAAGTAAACACCTCATGTAATTAGAACATACATGATACAGTAAGAAGAAAATTTCAGAGAAGCATTAAAAAGTTTAAGATTAAGATACCATTGGCTATTTATTTATACAAATCTAGAGACATCATTTTTCAGACAATTATAATTTGCATCTACTATGTACCAGCGTCAAGAAATATTGATACTGAAATAAAAAAGAAAACTAAAGATTTCGAAGGATTGAAATAAAAATAAAACCAAATAATTTAACGGTCTGAAATACTAACAAAGCTGACATAAGAAAGAAAACCAAAAAATTTAAAGGGATGAAACGCCAACAAAGCTGACATTAGAAAGAAAACCAAACAATTTAAAGGGCTGAAATCGCAAGCAAAGCTGACATAAGAAATAAAACTAAACAATTCAAAGGGCTTGTCTTTTCACTCCTCTTGGTTGTACTGGATATTACCCGTTAATGTTTTTCCCTCTTACTCCATATATGTTCCTCATGCTTTCAGAACTTCGCTCTCTGCCTATAAATGTTTTTCATTGTTCTCCTTATCTTGGTTGTCGGTAAACCATTCTTATCCATGAACTTATCTTCGCAATATCTTTCTTCCATCTTGGTTCTGCAAGTTTGACATGTGTATTATTAGAAAATAATGGTACGAGTGAAATTTTCGGAACGTGTGAATTATAACCATTGAGGGAGAAAGTAAATAATCTACTAAATTGAACAGATAGAATTGCAGTCAAGGAGTCCCGAATCCTGAGTCAGTATAACATACATAAAACCCATTTTCGTCTTTCTTCAGATGTCAACTTTTCAGAATTATGGTTGAGCTACGTAAAAGACTACTCTCAATTGACACAGCGATGAAATTTAAGGCCACATTACTTGTAACAGCTACTAACGTCATTGGACTAATAAAGTCAAGGTACAAATGTAGGACAAGACCCGGCTGCATAAGAGATACCAAAGAAAAACTTAATCATGTTTGAACTTTAATTCTGTTCCTTTTCAGAGAAACATACTTCCGTTCAAAGTTCAATTAAATGTATGAACTAAACAGTGCTAATGAGCTGTAACCAAGCTAATGATCTAGCATTTAAAAATATGTGAAGTGCCCACTATGCGAGCTTAGTCAAAATTTAATTATATTACGTTGGAAGAGTGCAGTCAAGATGGTCTGGGGAATTAGGTGGTGGAGAATCATGGAGAGGGAGAAGGAGCGGATGATGGAGCCTTCCTCACCGTGGCTCAGATAATAGGGATGACGAGCGGTGGCACCATACTCACGCGCCGCTAGGAGAAGCAGAGTTGACTCTCGCTTCATTACGTATTTCAAACAGTCAATATACATGTCGTGCTAATACGGTGCTTTGCGGGCTTCAGTCGCCCTGTGTTTCATTTCATCTACAAAAGAACCAAATCATTAACATAATTAAAAGCAGAATAAAAGGACCAAGTAAGCTACGAACATGTCTCTAAGAACGGAAAGCTATTTATTTCATTTGAAAACGGAAAGCAGAACATGCAGACTGTTAGTAAAAAATGAAAATACAAACTATAGCAGTTCTTGCACCTGGGGAGCTAAACATGCTTCATGTCTGATGGAACTCATTAGCAAGGAAAATTCTTAACACAAATACATAACTCATGGAAGCAAAGGACAATTTTCAATAAACATGTTGGCCCTGGCTATCGAATTAGCACTTAGCACTACACTAAAAGTTATGTTTGAGCGCACTACTCTAAATTGTGTATTCACCTAATGGACCGTAAGAAAGCATCAATCGTGGTTAGAGTATTACTGCACGTGCAATGAACGTATCAAATGTACAAAATTTAGTCTCTTTTAAAAAATAGTGATGTGCAAAATAACATGTAATCAGCAGTATGTGCACGACAATGATGGACAGACACAAATACATATGCGCTACTGTAAATCAGGGAAATTTCCATATTTCGTGTTTCTATGAAGCAATATTTAGGTACTGAATATACCTTTCTTGCAATGAGTCCGTCCCCAAAATGAAATTGTGACTCATGTAAGCACATAATCTTGTCCTTCAGATAGAAGTCACTACAACCAGGATATCACCTGCATATATTATTCATTTACCATCAGTGAATTAAAGGGCCAAAAATTCTCATTCTTTGGCCTTAGTATCCTAGATATATGGCACCCAGGAAATAAAATGGAGCATCCTGAGCAGATCCATAGCAAGCGGAGCTTGATATCTTAGCTATAGACCTACCCAGAAAACAAAATGGTGATTCTGTGCAGATCTGCAGTGATACAAAATTCTTTGATGTTCCATAATCAAGAAATATTAGATATAGTGGCTTCATATATGATATCTCGAATGGAGCGCTTCAGGTTCACACATGTTTTTTTAAAATAATATATTCTGAGCAGATCCATGGTGATGTGAAAACAATTTTACACCTACATGCTTGAAGCAGGTGCATTGCTTAAGACCACAAGGATTAAACAGTAGTCAAGTAGGACCACAACTAAAGAGTAATCCCATTTCTCAGTTAGTCAATATCCCTATAAAAATGAATAAAATTTGAGCAAGATATCAAGTATTATGGCAAGACACCCAAGCTCCGAGGAAATACAAACTTCGTATGGAATATAGAGCTCAATTACCATGCATTCACTAATAATATTGCACAGCTATGCCATAAGCCAGTGAGTATGTCCTCTTAGTCTGGGGTCTAATTTGTAATTCACTGGCAGGAAGAATGAAAACCATCCTATGAAGTGCATCAATATATTGAGAGTAGATAGCGCAACTGAGAGGGGATCCTGAAAGAAGGATGGAAGATAAGTTAGACATGTAGTAGCAATGGTAAAATAGTAGCACCAGTATGAACATGCAAGTCAAAGCATGCCTATAAGACTGAAACACATACGAAGGGCCATTTTCCAAGATACTTAACAGGGCTCAGGCCAACTGATTGATGTTTCATCTTCTCTTTGCATCATACAATAGTAGCGGAAGTCTGTAATACAACTTCGTTGATTCCACTGCATGCAAAGGGGCTATTGTGTACCAAGAACTTCCAGCATGTGTGATGTCGTTCTCCGGGGACAGTACCTGAGTGGTTAATGATTTTACCTCCAATGATCGTTGCACTCGGACACTCCTCCGCATAAGTTCTGCAAAGAGAATTGGTCGGACAAAGCTTAAAAGTATTAACCATGTTAAAAACTGTCTGTCAGCTCCACCAATGAAGAAACACAACCATAGTGGTCAAGCTATACAATTCCTTGGTTGGTTCAAATCATTACCTTCAATCTATGAATGATGAATGGGTGTATCAGGGTAGATCAATGTAAATGAATTGAATACTCAATGATGATTACATGCTCAGAAGAGGAAAGAAGCTCCTGTTCTTTTGACCAATCTGCAAGCAAATGGAGGCTCATTGATAACTACAGAGTATAGACTCAGAAAATGAAAGTTCTACTCATTCTTTTCACAAAGATGTCAAGATTCATTATGGGAGAAGAAAAAAGTACATTATAACATGGATATCTAAGTGGCTTTGCACAGTTTTCTTATCCGATAAGCTCAAAGAGATAGGATGATATGCAAATATGGAATGCTATTTATCATTTTATTACTTTGAAGAGGCGGGAATAAACTGATGCAGTGCGGACAATTATGTTAAAATATGTTTATTCAGAATTATAGGTGAATGGTCAGGTATCGGTTTAGATGAATTGTGATGAATATGAATTAAATAATTGGGACTCAACACACCAGAATCCACATATTAACAGCTATGAAAAGATGTTAGCCATGAAGTAAGCATCTATGATGGCTCTGCTAATTTTAGTCTTCCGATTTTACTTACCAGTGTAAAGTTCAGGCTCATACCCTAAGCTAGATGTACAAATAGATGCTGAAGTTTTGGGAAAAGCATTCTGTTCTAAGGTTCAGAGTTTCAGGCAGAAGTTAGCAGAAAATCTGAAGCTATAACTATTATATGCAGTAATTTGCTATCTTCTTGTGCCGTGTAATGCTTGGGTGATTTGCCATTTTTTTCTACTACATAGACAATATTTTAACATTATGCATAAAATAATAGTTAGTTGTCTGAAATCAACCACAGGAACATGCTCAATTGCTCATACTGAAGCAATCAACTTGAGGTTTCTACAGCTCTTGGTTATAGACATTCAGTTCTTAAACTACTCATATCAGATAGTTAACTTGCAACCACGTTGTATTCAGTCCAACAGATAACAATCTCTAATCTTTTGTGCCCAGATTTTACATTAAACAGATGCAAAGTACTTGAGAGAGTTGAACTAACTAACAATAACTTCAGAGTTCCGTGAATTCAATCAATTATCAACTAACTGACACAATGAAGACATGCATCCAAAGAAAGATTGTACACTTCTAGCACAATAACGAAAAACGTACCCATTAGCTGTTGATCGACTTAATTTACTTGGTATTGCTCCCCGCACAACGACGGCATCCGCTGCCCAGCGCTTCGATTCTGCCCAAGAAAGAAGATTATTTGTGAGGTCGATGGTGACATATCGCTCTAAACAACAACTGTAGATCTGTTTAGAGACAAAATTAGTTCACAGTGTAGAAGAAAAACACAGCACGTAATATAACCTTTTAATTAGTAAACATCTGAAATGAGAATTGACATTGAGAAGAACAATATTAAGCCAAGTGGTCCTAACGTATAAAATATCTACCCATTGGCTATCAAACTAATTTTGTTAGTAAATAATCATATAGCTTATAGACATCTTCTATATTTCTGTTAGTATAGCACACACAATAACACGAAGAAGAAAATGAGTCTGCCAAAGGATGTTGTGACAGAAGTCTCTCATCATGGATATAAAGAAAATTAGGGAAGAAAGGGAAAAGCATCATTTTGTCCTCCCCCTTTCTCTCCCCATCTCCCTCAACCTCTCTCCCCCTGCACCATGCTTTGATTCTCTCTAGACTCCCCTTTCTCTCTCGTACTGACCATACCAAAGAATCACTGGCTGCCGGTCCAAGCAAATCAACAAGAACCAGTGTATTTCTCTCTCTTACCAAAACTGCAAGGCCTTTCCTCTCTGACCAAACCTCATGTACTTGAAATAAAAGATCTTAGGGTGGTCGTACCTGATGGGGAGAAGGATTTCTGAAATCTGAACGCAGTTACAACCCAAAAGATCAATTCCGCTTCAGATCTTGCAATCACAAACAACACAAAAAGGGATTGATACATTTGACCGTGACTCGGGAAGCATGATTAGGGAGCCTCAAATCTTTTGAGAGAGAGGGAGACGAGAGAGAGGACCTTCCTGCGAGCCCCTCCTGGTCGCCGCCGCCACCCTCAGGGTCGGGCTCGGGGTAGAAGAGGAGGCCACCGCCTGGTCCCGGCTGGGAAGACTTCCAATGACGAGGCACGTAGGCCTGTGCCTCCTGGCCGGTCGCCGGTCCCCGCGGCCGGCCGCCATGGAGACGAGGACAACACCGGGAGGTCCTGCTCCTTGCGTGCGCCACCTCTTCCTCGTTGTTGTTGGCTGCTTACAGAGATAGATGGAGATGGGTGAGATGAGATAAACAGCAGAGACATGTCACCGAGAATGGCATACCTGCGGGCTGAGCGGTGCTGGTCGACCGGCGTCGTGGGGAGCCGCGACGGCATGGTCTGCGCCTGGATTTGTCTGTGGTCGCCTTCGTGCTCCTTCGTGACTGGCCTCCAAGATCTGGAGAGCGGCTGACGGCGGCTAGGGTTTGAGGATGGGAAGGAGGAGGAAGAGAGAGGAGGGCGCGTGTGCGCCTGGTGGTGGGAACCCCTCACCCTCTCTCTCCATGGACGGGGGCGGGGGAAGCCGGCCGAGGGGCCTCGCCGACCGCTGTGCTGTAGCGAGCGCGTACGGCGTCGCCTCTCGGCCGCCACGCGCGTACGGAGGAGCAGGAGGAGGACGAAATGGTGATGTGAAATGCCCGAAATACGGAGCGGGATCCTCTAACGTTGAGAAGCAACGTCAGGGAAAAGAAGGAAGAGAAGTCAGGGTACTGTAGCCTAATCATCCTGTTATGTACCCTAATTAATTAATTTAGGTAATTACTGTAGATGTAAAAAATATATTTTAAATTTTAATACACCAAAAAAATTGTTATACGTAATTACTCTAAATGCATAACACTATTTTGTATTATACAGATTAATTTAAATCATTTGGACTTTGATCATAGGGTTTGATAGAAGCAAAGTTAGGGTACTGTAGCTTACCTAACTTTGCTCCTTCAAGTTAGAGGATCCGGTCACCCGAAATACAGCCACCGCGTGTTACTGTTCGTGTTACTGTTCGTGACTTTTAACACAGCCACCGCGTGTTACTGTTCGTGACTTTTAACACAGGCAGCCATCTACCCACAGTCTCTGGTCTCTCGGTCCCGCGGAAAGCAGGCCCACCCGTCCGTGGCTGGGCGGCTACGCCACGGGCGGTGAAAAGGGAACGCGAGGAATGGACGGCCGGGACCATATGAGCAGTGTCCAGAACTCCATCCGACGGCCAGGATCGCTGGATCAGGAATTTTGACGGCCCTGAACGCGCCACGTCGCCAGAACGGACGGCCCAGATTCAGGTGGCCTGGATTGAGGCCCTTAGGTGCCCAAATGTTTAAAAGAGATTGCGACTCCGTAAGTATTACTCCTTTACTTGCTTCCATCGCTAGACATACTCCGTATGTACGAGTACATGAAAAGCAACATGCAATGGTATAGATCAAATCTTAGTAAATAATGTATTAACTGAACAATGAGAGGGATTGTCTGATTGAATTGTAAAAAAACCCGATCAGCCTTTGACGAGCAATGGTGTAATTGCGAGGCCGTCTAGTTAAACGGCACAGTTGGTGTCCAGATGTGTCTCAAGGCGCGCGTGGGCTCTGGCGACTCGGAAGGCGACTGGGACGTCGCCTTGCCACCTCGCCGTCGTCGATGCTGGTCCTCCGCCCATGGGGGGCGTCGGGACGTGGCGGTGTGCGGCCCGCCGGCGGGAGTAGGTTCTCCCTCCTGGCGGTGGATGACGCGCCGCTGGTCTCCGCCCTGGGCGATGGAGACGCGTCGGTCTCAGATCTGGAGTTGGACGAGCTCATGGTGGGGGAAGCCAGGGATTCCCCCGCTGTGCGCTGTCTGGGAAGCTTCCTCGAGCCGCCATGGACGGGCCTTGTGCTGCTCGAGGTTCCGTCGTCGTCGGAGGTGCTCGTCTCGGGCGGACCCTGCTTGCCACCGGGGCTTGGCGTCGCGGAGTTCCCTCCGTTGCCGTCCTGGGGGATGCCACGGGCTGCTCCTTTCTCGGCGCCGTGCTCTCCGGGGGGCTCCTTGGTCGTCGGGCCTTCCGCGAGGTGGCAATCCCTCTGCCGGCGGCGGCGCTGCGGCGGCAGGCGCGGTTGGTCGACGCTGGGGCAGATGGGGAAACCCTAGCGGGCCTTCCTGGACCGCAGGGTCGGACTGGGCCTGATGGGCTGTCCGCGGTGGGCGGCCCAGATCCGGCCGGGCCCAGGGGCATCTTGGATCTCTTCGGGGAACCGTCCGATGGTCTACACGTGGCGGCTTCTTCTGATCGAGGGGCGGAGGCTGAGTGTTTTTCCTCTATTTCCAATCCTACCCCTCCGCAAGCCCCTTTTAAGTGGCTCTGGCTCCCTTCGGGAACCCTAGATCCCAATCTTGGCTTCCCCGCGCCCCCTCGCGACGTGCGCCGCAATCGCCGCTCCGCAAAAACCCTAACCCTAACCACCACCGACAAAGGCCCCCTCCCAGTGCTTGCGCCCATGGATCGAAACGCTTATTACGGCAAGCGCTCCTTCGAGGATAGCCAGGGAGGCTACCAGCGCTCTCGTGAACAAGATCTCAGGCAGAAACTTGATCGGGAGCAAGAGGAACAGCGTCGGCAGCTGAGAAGCCGCGGCCGCGATGGGGACCGCGGTGGAGGCTCGTCGCGACGCATGGATGATGGCAGGTACCGTCAAGAGCGTCTCCCGCCCCCTCCGCCTGGCCCTCGTGGGCGCGAACCAGGTCGAGGCCCAAATAACAAGAGATCCCTCCGCCAACCTCGTCCGCCGCAAGAGTCGTGTCCCTTGTCGCCGATGGTGGCCGCCTCTGCCTCCGGGGTGGCGGGGCCGGCCAACCCTGACGTCGCACACATCACATGCTACAACTACGGCAAACAAGGGCACATCCAAGCGGACTGTACAGAAGATTCCTTCTGCGTCAACTGTAAGAAGCCCGGGCATCTCTCGGCGATGTGCGTCGCGATCTCCAAAGCCCTGGCTCCCTTCGGGCGGGATACGGGGGCGGACACAAGGGGTTCATGTGCTGTGAAGTGCCCCAGGAAGAACTACAACAACCGATTGCCAATTCAGCCACAGTCATCATTGAGCAAGGCAACCTTTCTGAGGAAGAGGTGGAGGACGAATTCAAGGACTTGGTCGATGAAAACTGGGATTGACAAGTGCGCCGTCTGAGCCCGTTTAATTTTGCCGTGGTGTTCCCCTCGAAAGAAAGTCTTAGAATTGCCATCAGAGGCGGAGGCCTGACCCTCCCTTCCAGCAAGCTCAAAGCACTCATTACGGTCCAAGTTGGCGACCCTCTCGCTTCGGAGTCCCTGGTGGAAACATGGGTTCGCCTGATTGGCGTTCCACCACCACTCCGGCAGGCCGACAGACTCCTACTCAGCACCAGAAAACTTGGTCGTCCAATTGGGGTGGATATGGACTCTCTTGCGCATCCGTCCGCGCCCATCTGCATGTCTGTTGGCTGCCAAGCCCCGGTCAAACTACAAGAGTTCATTACTATCTTCGTCAACATGCAGGGATACCGCCGATACGTCTCAAACGTATCTATAATTTCTTATGTTCCATGCTACTTTTATGACAATACTTGAATGTTTTATACATACTTTACAGCATTATTATACATTTTCCGGCACTAACCTATTAACAAGATGCCGAAGTGCTAGTTGTCTGCTGTTTTTGGTTTCAGAAATCCTAGTAAGGAAATATTCTCGAATTGGACGAAATCAACGCCCAGGGTCCTATTTTTACACGAAGCTTCCAGAAGACCGAGGGGGGAAGGAAGTGGGGCCACGAGGCACCGACACAATAGGGCGGCGCGGCCCAAGCCCTGGCAGCGTCGGCCTGTTGTGTGGGGCCCTCGTGTGGCCCCCTGACCTACCCTTCCGCCTACAAATAGCCTTCGTCGCGAAACCCCCGTACCGAGAGCCACGATACGGAAAACATTACCGAGAGGCCGCCGCCGCCAATCCCATCTCTGGGATTCAGAGATCGCTCCCGCACCCGCCGAGAGGGGAATCATCACCGAGGGGCTCTATATCATCATGCCCGCCTCCGGATTGATGCGTGAGTAGTTCATCCTTGGATTATGGGTCCATAGCAGTAGCTAGATGGTTGTCTTCTCCGCATGTGCTATCATTGTTTAGATCTTGTGAGCTGCCTAACATGATCAAGATCATCTATTTGTAATGCTACATGTTGTGTTTGGTGGGATCCGATGAATCTAGAATATTATGTCAAGTTGATTATCAATCTATAATATATGTGTTGTTTATGTTCTTGCATGCTCTCCGTTGCTAGTAGAGGCTCTGGACAAGTTGATACTTGTAACTCCAAGAGGGAGTAATTATGCTCGATAGTGGGTTCATGCCTCCATTTAATCTGGGACAGTGACAGAAAGTTCTAAGGTTGTGGATGTGCTGTTGCTACTAGGGATAAAACATTGATGCTTTGTCTAAGGATATTTGTGTTGATTACATTACGCACCATACTTAATGCAATTATCTCTTGTTTACAACTTAATACCGGAAGGGGTTCGGATGATAACCTGAAGGTGGATTATTTAGGCATAGATGCATGCTGGATAGCGGTCCATGTACTTTGTCGTAATGCCCTGATTAAATCTCATAGTAATCACCGTTGATATGTATTGAATCTTTATTTGTCAATTGCCCATCTGTAATTTGTTCACCCAGCATGCTAGTTATCTTATTGAGAGACACCACTAGTGAACTGTGGACCCCGGTCCATTCTTTTACATCTGAATACATTCTACGCAATTATTGTTCTTACGTTCTTTGCAAACAAACACCATTTTCCACTCGATACGCTTAATCCTTTGTTTTCAGAAGCCGGTGAGATTGACAACCTCACTGTTACGTTGGGGCAAAGTACTTTGATTGTGTTGTGCAGTTCCACGTTGGCGCCGGTTTCACCGGTGTTGCGCCGCACTACATTCCTCCACCAACAACCTTCACGTGCTTCTTGGCTCCTACTGGTTCGATAACCTTGGTTTCTTTCTGAGGGAAAACTTGCCGCTGTGCGCATCATACCTTCCTCTTGGGGTTCCCAACGGACGTGTACATCTACGCACATCAAGCAACTTTTTCTGCGCTGTCGGAGATCAAGACACGCTGCAAGGGGAGTCTCCACTTCCAATCTCTTTACTTTGTTTTTGTCTTGCTTTATTTTATTTACTATCTTGTTTGCTACATATTAAAAACACAAAAAAATTAGTTGCTTTACTTTCTGTCTTATTTACTAGCTCTATATCAAAAACACAAAAAAATTAGTTACTTGTCTTTATTCTATTTGCTTAGTTTACTTTACTACTGCTATAATGGGTACTCCTGAAAATACTAAGTTGTGTGATTTCACTAGCACAAATAATAATGATTTTATATGTACTCCTATTGCTCCACCTGCTACTACAGCAGAATTTTATGAAATTAAACCTGCTTTACTGAATCTTGTTATGAGAGAGCAATTTTTGGTGTTAGTACTGATGATGCTGCTGCCCATCTTAATAATTTTGTTGAACTTTGTGAAATGCAAAAGTATAAGGATATAGATGGTGATATTATAAAACTGAAATTGTTTCCTTTCTCATTAAGAGGAAGAGCTAAAGATTGGTTGCTTTCTTTGCCTAAAAATAGTATTGATTCATGGACTAAGTGTAAAGATGCTTTTATTAGTAAATATTATCCTCCTGCTAAGATTATATCTTTGAGAAGTAGCATAATGAACTTTAAACAATTTGATAATGAACATGTTGCTCAAGCATGGGAGAGAATGAAATCTTTGGTAAAGAATTGCCCAACCCATGGACTGACTACTTGGATGATCATCCAAACCTTTTATGCAGGATTGAATTTTTCCTCGAGGAACCTATTGGATTCAGCTGCTGGAGGTACTTTTATGTCCATCACCCTGGGCGCCGCGACTAAATTACTTGATGATATGATGATCAATTACTCTGAATGGCACACTGAAAGAACTCCTCAAGGTAAGAAGGTAAATTATGTTGAAGAAACCTCTTCTTTGGGTGATAAGATTGATGCTATTATGTCTATGCTTGCAAATGGTAGATCTCATATTGATCCTAATAATGTTCCTTTAGCTTCATTGGTTGCTCAAGAAGAAAATGTTGATGTGAATTTCATTAAGAACAATAATTTCAACAACAATGCTTATAGGAATAATTATGGTAACAACAACTATAGGCCATATCCTTCTAATAATGGTAGTGGTTATGGTAATTCTTATGGTAATTCTTACAACAATAATAAGAGTGTACCCTCTGGTCTTGAAGTCATGCTTAAAGAATTTATTAGTACACAAACTGCTTTTAATAAAACTGTTGAAGAAAAGCTTGGTAAAATTGATGTTCTTGCTTCTAAGGTTGATAGTCTTGCTCTTGATGTTGATCTTTTAAAATTAAAAGTTATGCCTGAGGAAGTTAAATATGCTAGGTTTGCTAAAACAAATGTCATCCAAGTTCGAATTAATGATAATATTAGAATGTTGGTGATGCGCGTAGATGTACACGTCCGTTGGGAACCCCAAGAGGAAGGTGTGATGCGCACAGCAGCAAGCACTACAAGAAAAGTTGCCATGGCCGACGAAGTTGAAGTCGCGCCGTGGTTGCTGGTGTACCATGGCCGACGATTTTGGTCCCTCCGTGGTGCATGTCAAAACTTTTTTTTCTCGTTTTTGAGGCCACCTAGCCCGACGAAAGCGGCCAAAACGTCGCGTATGGTGGCCCGGGACGTGGTGCATCTCGAAATCTCGGGTTCGCCGGCCGAGTCAACGCAAATCCGCACCGCCGAGGGATGTAGGGCCCAGATGGCAGCCTCTCTGGCATTGTTTTTTTCTAGATCGCGCCATCTCGTTCAACGTTCTCCGATCGAGCCGTTTACGATGCAGGATCATGGGTCCCGCATGTCATCCTCTATGAACCAAAATTCTTTCTATTCTTGGATTTTTTTGACCCCCTGATTTCTGGCTACTTCCTTTTTCTTTTGATCCCTTGCCGCCTTGGAAACGTTGAGACCGCTGCTGCTAAATGGGACCCGCATGTCATCCTCTATGTGCAATCAACTTTCTTTTCTTGGAGTTTTTTTGGCACCTCAAATTTGGTCACTTGCCTTTTTCTTTCGATCCCCTGCCGCCTCTCAAACGGTGATACCGCTGCTAACTGGGACCCGCATGTCATCCTCTATGTACTATAAAACTTTCTTTTCTTGAATTATTTTTGGCACCTCATATTTGGTCACTTACCTTTTTCGATCCCCTGCCGCCTCTCAAACGGTGATACCGCTGCTGCTAAATGGGACCCGCATGTCATCCTCTATGTACTATAAAACTTTCTTTTCTTGAATTATTTTTGGCTCCTCATATTTTTTCACTTGCCTTTTTCTTTCGATCCCCGCCGCCTCTCAAACGGTGATACCGCTGCTAAATGGGACCCGCATGTCATCCTCTATGTACTATAAAACTTTCTTTTCTTGAATTATTTTTGGCTCCTGATATTTTTCACTTGCCTTTTTCTTTCGATCTCATGCCGCCTTTGAAACGTTGAGGAACCTGCTGCTCATGGGACCCGCATGTCATCCTCTATGTACTATAAAAGTTCATTTTCTTGGTTTTTTTTCACCCTCTGATTTTTGGCAATTTCTTTTTTCTTTTGATCCCCTGCCGCCTCTCAAACGGTGATACCGCTGCTGCGCTAAATGGGACCCGCATGTCATCCTCTATGTACTATAAAACTTTCTTTTCTTGAATTATTTTTGGCTCCTCATATTTGGTCACTTACCTTTTTCTTTCGATCTCATGCCACGTTTGAAACGTTGAGGAACCTGCTGGCTCATGGGACCCGCATGTCATCCTCTATGTGCTATAAAAGTTTATTTTCTTTATTTTTTTCACCCTCTGATTTTTGGCTATTTCCTTTTCTTTTGATCCTCTGCCGCCTTGGAAACGTTGGGTAAGCTGACTCATGGGACCCGCATCCTCCTATGTACAATCAACTTTCTTTTCTTTTGATCTCAAGCCGCATTTGAAACGTTGAGACCGCTGCTAAGTGGGACCCGCATGTCATCCTCTATGTAAATAAAGTTTCTTTTCTTGGATTATCTTTGGCTCCTGATATTTTGTCACTTGCCTTTTTCTTTCGATCTCATGCCGCCTTTGAAACGTTGAGTAAGCTGCTGGCTCATGGGTCCCGCATGTCATCCTCTACGAACAATAAAAGTTTCCTTTCTTGGAGTTATTTTTTACCCCTAATTTCTGGCTATTTGCCTTTTTCTTTTGATCTCCTGCCCCCTCTGAAACGATGAGGACGCTGGCAGGTCGGTCCCACATGTCATCCTCTATGAACAATAAAAGTTTCCTTTGATGGATTTATTTTGAACCCCTAATTAATTTCTGGATATTTCCCCTGCCGCCTTGGAATCGTTGAGGATGCTGCTGCCTCATGGGTCCCGCATGTCATCCTCTCAGAATGGTAAATGTTTATTTTCTTGGATTTTGTTGACCAAACGATTTTTGGCTTATTTTTTCTTTCGATCACCTGCAGCCTTTAAAACGTTGAGGACGCTGCTGGCTCACGGGTCCCACATGTCAACCTCTATGAACAATAAACGCTGAGGATGCTGCTGCCTCATGGGTCCCGCATGTCATCCTCTCAGAACGAAAATGTTTCTTTTCTTGGATTTTTTACCAACAGATTTATGGTTTATTTTTTCTTTCCATCCCCTGCCGCCTTTAAAACGTTGACGACGCTGTTGGCTCATGGGTCCCCGATGTCAGCCTCCCCGTACAAGAAACATATGATATCTTGATTATTTTGCAGACAATAAACAATGTATTGCGCTCTGAGCTATTTCAAACGGATAATTAAATCTTTATTTTTACATAAACAAACTTATATGTTGAATCTCCTTGTTTTTTGTCTTTGCGAAGCATAGGACTTTCCTGTTTTTTTAGAAAATTCGAACTTTCCTGTTTTGGAGTGGGCTGAAATTGTACGAGTCAAAAGGCCAAGCAGGATAGTTCGAAGGCCCAGATGTCCAGATGCAGCCCAATTGAAATCTTTCTTCTTGGATTTTTTTCACCCCCTGATTTCTGGCTACTTCATTTTTCTTTTGGTTCTGTGCCGCCTTGGAAACGTTGAGACCGCTGCTGCAAAATGGGACCCGCATGTCATCCTCTACGTACAATAAAATTTCTTTTCTTGGATTATTTTTGGCTCCTGATATTTGGTCACTTGCCTTTTCTTTCGATCCCGTGCAGCCTCTCAAACGGTGATACCGTGCTGCTAATTGGGACCCGCATGTCATCCTCTATGTACAATCAAGTTTCTTTTCTTGAATTATTTTTGGCTCCTGATATTTGGTCACTTGCCTTTTTCTTTCGATCTCATGCCACGTTTGAAACGTTGAGGAACCTGCTGGCTCATGGGACCCGCATGTCATCCTCTATGTACTATAAAAGTTCATTTTCTTTGTTTTTTTTCACCCTCTGATTTTTGGCTATTTCCTTTTTCTTTTGATCCCCTGCCGCCTTGGAAACGTTGAGTAAGCTGCTAGCTCATGGGACCCGCATGTCATCCTCTATGTCCATCAACTTTATTTTCTTGGATTTTTTGACCCCCTAATTTCTGGCTACTTTCTTTTTCTTTTGATCTCAAGCCGCATTTGAAACGTTGGGACCGCTGCTGCAAAATGGGACCCGCATGTCATCCTCTATGTAAATAAAGTTTCTTTTCTTGAATTATCTTTGGCTCCTGATATTTTGTCACTTGCCTTTTTCTTTCGATCTCATGCCGCCTTTGAAACGTTAAGTAAGCTGCTGGCATGGGTCCCGCATGTCATCCTCTACGAACAATAAAAGTTTCCTTTCTTGGAGTTATTTTTTACCCCTAATTTCTGGCTATTTGCCTTTTTCTTTTGATCTCCTGCCCCCTTTGAAACGATGAGGACGCTGTTGGCAGGTCGGTCCCACATGTCATCCTCTATGAACAATAAAAGTTTCCTTTGATGGATTTATTTTGAACCCCTAATTAATTTCTGGCTATTTCCTTTTTTTCTTTGATCCCCTGCCGCCTTGGAAACGTTGAGGATGCTGCTGCCTCATGGGTCCCGCATGTCATCCTCTCAGAACGATAAATGTTTTCTTTTCTTGGATTTTTTTACCAACTGATATTTGGTTTTTTTAATTTCGATCCCCTGCCGCCTTTGAAACGTTGACGACGCGCTGGCTCATGGGTCCCCGATGTCAGCCTCCCCGTACAAGAAACATGTGATATCTTGATTATTTTGCAGACAATAAATAGTGTATTTCGCTCTGAGCTATTACAAACTGATAAATTAAATCTTTATTTTTACAACTTATATCTTGAATCTCCTTGTTTTTTGTTTTGCGAAGCATGGGACTTTCCTGTTTTTTTTTTTGAGAAAAATCCGAACTTTCATGTTCTGGAGTGGGCTGAAATTGTACGAGTCAAAAGGCCCGAAGGATAGTTCGAAGGCCCAGATGTCCAGATGCAGCCCAATTGAAATCTTTCTTTTCTTGGATTTTTTTCACCCCCGATTTCTGGCTACTTCATTTTTCTTTGGTCATGTGCCGCCTTGGAAACGTTGAGACCGCTGAAATGGGACCCATGTCATCCTCTATGTACAATATAGTTTCTTTTCTTGGATTATTTTTGGCTCGATATTTGGTCACTTGCCTTTTTCTTTCGATCTCATGCCACGTTTGAAACGTTGAGGAACCTGCTGGCTCATGGGACCCGCATGTCATCCTCTATGTACTACAAAAGTTTATTTTCTAGGGGTTTTTTTTCACTCTCGATTTTTGGCTATTTCCTTTTTCTTTTGATCCCCTGCCGCCTTGGAAACGTTGAGTAAGCTGCTGGCTCATAGGTCCCACATGTCAGCCTGTATGAACGATAAAGCTTTCCTTTCTTGGAGTTTTTTTGACCCCCTAATTTCTGGCTACTTTCATTTTCTTTTGATCTCAAGCCGCATTTGAAACGTTGGGACCACTGCCGCCCAATGGGACCCGCATGTCATCCTCTATGTACAATCAAGTTTCTTTTCTTTGATTATTTTTGGCTCCTGATATTTGGTCACTTGCCTTTTTCTTTCGATCTCATGCCGCCCTTGAAAACGTTGAGGAACCTGCTGGCCCATGGGACCCGCATGTCATCCTCTATGTACTACAAAAGTTTCTTTTCTTGAATTTTTTTCACCCTCTGATCTTTGGCTATTTCCTTTTTCTTTTCATCCCCTGCCGTTTGGAAACGTTGCTGCTGACTGGGACCCGCATGTCATCCTCTATGTACAATCAAGTCTCTTTTCTTGGATTTTTTTTACCCCCTTATTTTTGTCACTTGCCTTTTTCTTTCGATCTCATGCAGCCTCTGAAACGTTGAGAAGCTGCTGGCTCATGGGACCCACATGTCATCCTCGATACTATAAAAGTTTCTTTTCTTGGATTTTTTCACCCTCTTATTTTTGGCGTTTCCTTTTTCTTTTGATCCCCTGCCGCCTTGGAAACGTTGATTAAGCTGCTGACACAAGGGGCCCGCATGTCATCCTCTATGTACAATCAACTTGCAAGATCTTGGGGCGGAAGAGCTTGTATAAGTGGGACCCATATGTCATCCTCTATGTACAATAAAAGTTTCTTTTTCTTGGATTATTTTTTGCTCCTGGTATTTGGTCTCTTTCCTTTTTCTTTCGATCTCATGCCGCCTCTGAAACGTTGAGTAAGGTGCTGGGTCATGGGACCCGCATGCCATCCTCTATGTACAATCAACTTTCTTTTCTGGGAGTTTTTTTACCCCTAATTTCTGGCTACTCTTTTTCTTTTGATCTCAAGCCGCATTTGAAACGTTGACACCGCTGCTGCAAAATGGGACCCGCATGTCATCTTTTATGTACAATAAAGTTTCTTTTCTTGGATTATTTTTGGCTCCTGATATTTGGTCACTTGTCTTTTTCTTTCGATCTCATGCCCCCTTTGAAACGTTGAGGAAGCTGCTAGCGCATGGGTCCCGCATGTCATACTCTATGAACAATAAAAGTTTCCTTCCTTGGAGTTATTTTTTACCGCTAATTTCTGGCTACTTCCTTTTTCTTTTGATCCCCTGCCGCCTTGGAAACGTTGAGTAAGCTGCTGACACAAGGGGCCCGCATGTCATCCTCTATGTACAATCAACTTGCAAGATCTTGGAGCGAAAGAGCTTGTATAAGTGGGACCCATATGTCATCCTCTATGTACAATAAAAGTTTCTTTTCTTGGATTATTTTTTGCTCCTGATATTTGGTCACTTTCCTTTTTCTTTCTATCTCATGCCGCCACTGAAACGTTGAGTAAGGTGCTGGCTCATGGGACTGTACAATAAAGTTTCATTTCTTAGATTTTTTTTACCCACTGATTTTTGCTAACTTGCCTTTTTCTTTTCGATCATATGCCGCCTTTGAAATTGAGGTCGCCGCTGGCTCATGGGTCCCACATGTCAGCCTCTATGAACAATAAACCTTTCCTTTGTTGGATTTATTTTTTACCCCTAATTTCTGGCTATTTGCCTTTTTCTTTTGATCCCCTGCGGCCTTTGAAACGATGAGGACGCTGCTGGCAGGTCGGTCCCACATGTCATCCTCTATTAAGAATAAAAGTTTCCTTTTTGGATTTATTTTTTACCCCTAATTTCTGGCTATTTGCCTTTTTCTTCTGATCCCTGCCGACTTCGAAATGATGAGGATGCAGCTGGCAGATCGGTCCCACATGTCAGCCTCTATGAACTATAAATGTTTCCTTTGTAGGATTTATTTTTTACCCCTATTTTCGGGCTACTTGCCTTTTTCTTTGAAACGTTGAGGACGCTACTGTCTCATGGGTCCCACATGGCATCCTCTCTGAACGATAAACCTTCATTTCTTGTTAACGACAGGTTTATCAGTATTATTTTCGCAGACTAATACAAGCTCTTTGGCTCCAAGATCTTGCAAGTTGATAGATTAAATCAAGGAATTATTAGGATATGTTTTAAATTTCAAATCCACTTTATGAATTTTTAAAAATACCGTTATCCATGTGGGTATGGAGCGATCAAGGATTTTCATATTGGGCATGAGCAGTTTCAAAAATTGGAACCCTATAATTCAAAATAAATAAAAACAACTTTTATGTAGAATCTCCGTGTATTTTTATTTGCCAATCATAGGATCTGTGTTTCATTAGAAAAGGGCCGAAATTGCATGAGCAGAAAGGCCCATTTGTAGTTATTGGGCTTCGACAGCCGGAGCAAGTAGACCGATAACAATTACCATGTAGATGTTCCTTGGCAACCCAAAAGTGAAATATTGGGCCCAACAGGGGAAGGTTGAACAGTACTTTTTCTATTGGGAAGGTGGTACATGGGGTTATCCTGACAAAAAAAATGGAACATGGGTTACTGAAGGTTGCCCATTTGTGCCTAATATGTTTGTCAGCAGGAGCTTTACCTTCCGCCGCCGCCGCTCCGCTTCCGCCGCCGCCGCCATGCCTCGTCGCGGGTCGAGCTACCGGTACGGCGGCGTCTCGAGCTCGGGGTACCGCAGCGTCCGCGCGCGCCCCAAATTAAGGTACTTCCTCCTCGGGACGGCACCTACGATAGGCTCGGCTGGCCTTGGGGCATTTACCCCTAGCCTCTTCCATGCTCAAGTTTTTGAAATGTTTCTGGCTCTGTTCAACACTGGATCAAATTTGTCAACATGACCATTCTTATGGAGTAGCAACGAGTTGAATCTCTCAAAACTCTTTAAGTTCTGCAATATAACGACTAATTGGTACTACCTTATACAAAATGATTACATATCCTTATTTTGGAAGCAAGCAATCACACACTTATAGTTTGCTAGTCAGCTGCACGTAACGTTAAAAATCGGCAATTATAATGAATAAACCTGTAATTTTCACTTAAAATGCATTAAGGAGCATCAAATTTGACAAATCAAACCATGTCGTACTGAAAATTGACATGTCTTTCTCATGCAGAAATGTAAAATTATCCATGCATGTGCGTTTATACAGGTTAAGTTTTGCACGTATTATTTTTTGTAACTTTTCTGACTACCTTCAAAGCTCCAATCCTTCTTCATCATCTTTGTTGTACCGCACTGATGCAAGTGAATGCGAGCTGCTCGCCAGACGCGACTTCGTGTCCGATATGTGTACTATGCCTTCTCCATCTAGTGCTAGTTACGCCTCTGTGCTAATTAATTCAGCACAAACCTCTGTCATTGCAGCTGTGACTCACCTCGACCATTGGAGCCCAATCACAAGAGCGAGCTCAGTCTCAACCAGAGAGGCATGTGTCTCATGGTTAGCTATCTACAACTTGCTGTCTTACTAAAACCGTGCCTATCATAGAGATCACCTCGCTGGTGTAGCAATGGCTGCAAGTAGCTGCTAGCATGAGCGAAGGGGATAAGGAAGAAAAGATTTAAAAAATGGGGTGGGGCCAACAAGCAGGAAAGCTATCTACTAGCTTTATGGATGTTTCTGGAATTGGGTAGAAAATAGTAGATGACACTGTAGCAGCGAATCCCAGAGACCAAGGCCGTTGGATGATGTCTAATGAACGGCAGAACAAAATCGGCGAAATTAGCTTGAATTTTGATAATAAATCTTGGGCATTTTCCCTCGAACATGATTTATCAACTTTGGGTAGTCTCTGGACTAGTCTCCCTCGTCCACCAATTATTATCATACTACTGCGGAAAGTTGAGGGCAGTCCCTAGTCCCGAGCACTTCGCCCACTTCCCCTGGCCTCATCCCAGAGATCTCACACCAACCACCTCACCGTCGACTAGCCGCCAGTCTACAGCCCTCCGAAGAATCCCCAATGGCGGCGACGCCCCTACTAGAGCGCTCCTCACGCGAGCGCATCATCGAGTCTGGCCCACATGTCTTCCGTGCCTGCCGTGTGTCGGCAAGCACGACCGACTTCTCCGTCGGCGAGCCGCCGGCCGTGGGCGAGGGCGAGGCGTCCCCGTACACTATGACAGTGCACATCTTCTTCTCGAGGACGTACGAGCTCAGGAGGATGGCCGGCCCCCTCCCTGCCCCACTGGATGAGGACGATATCACCACTACACCCTGCGAAGAGGTGGTGCTGGATCTTGGCTTGCCTCCGAGGGAGCTGCGTAGTGGGGGCAATGTCGTGCGAACTATGCGCGAGATTCTTGCCCGTGTATGGCTGCTCAAGAACCTGAACCTCACGGAGGAGGAGTGGGACATCATCATGCCTTACGATGTTATGCACCTGATGTGGCAGCAGGCGTGTCGTCGGCTCGGTGGCCTCCACTTCGACCTCACCCTTAGGGTGGACCACCGGCTCATCGTCAACTTGCCGGCGCTGCAGGACAGTTGGGTCCTAGTTGCGCCGGAGGACGGCCACTGCAGCATATGCATGCTGGGGCTGTCGCAGCGCACAACGGTGCGTCTCCGGGGATGCAAACACCCGTTCCATAGGAAGTGCATCTTCTCCTGGTTTGTAACGAACGCCAGCTGCCCTATCTGCCGCGATAAAGTGCTGACCCATCTTATTTTCGATTTGTAGCATAGTATGAATAAAACCCCTGTATGATAGGGATGCCATGCCAACTTGAATCCTATGTCAAGAGAAATTCTATTTGATTGTGGTTATAAGATATTCTGCATTAGTTTGATCTATTATCATTCTATTTTCCTATGGGATATGACCCTATGAATCAAACAGCATGGGATTACTTCCACACAATTAAGTTTGACCAACTTTTAGTAGGACAACAAACATAAATAATTAGTCATCATGGGATTACAATCCAACAGATAATTGTCTTCAGGACTCATACATTTTCCAAATAGAAAAATCAAAACAAATCATGGTTCTTCATCTCACAGCATGATACAGAGACAAGAGTCTAATCATCATCATCATCATCATCATCATCATCATCATCATCATCATCATCATCTCCGTCTTCATTCTGATATTCGTGCATGGTCTCATCCTGCTCGTCGTGTCCATTCTCCTCCTGAGATTCACCAGGTAGCTTCAGTTTATCCATCTCTTTGTCGACTATGCTAACCTCAACAGTGAAATCTACTTCTCCATCATGTGCAGGGATACCTGTATCCAACGAGGTTTCATCAATGTCAGCAACTTTAGTTTGCATACAACCAGCGAAATCATCTTGCTGGGCACCAATTATTGGATCCGCATTCTCATCCAAATCATATATGTTCCTTGCCACAAACTTTTGCACATACTGCCATCCTTTTCTAGATCTGTCTTCCAAGAAAAGTACCTTGGCCGCTTGAGGTACCAAAATATAAGGATCATCCTTGTACCACTGAGCAGTAGTATTAACTGATATGAAATACCCATCATTTCTGGCACCTTTGCCCTTGTTTGGATCTTGGTTGTACCAATAACACTTAAATAGAACCACAGATCGGACAGTAACCTTATCACTATAGAACAACTGAATAACCTCTTCTATGTGACCATAATGGTCAAATGACTCTGATCTCTTCTTTCTGGTTGTCAAGTGATCTCCACTGGTTGTGATGCCACTATTTCGTGTCTTCAAATGTTGTTCACGCTCATAGGAGCTGTAATGGACACCATTGGCATTGCAAGCTGCAGCTACCAACACCCTCTTATCTGGACCACGTGATAGGACAAGGAGATCAGCACTAACAGCGCCTGGATTCTCCGCATGGAGTTTCGAGATCTACGATTACAAAATAGACAAGAGGTCATCTCATGTGAAAACACATAGACAAGTCAGAGTGCAATTGAACATCTTACATATTTCTCAAACCAGTCCTGAAACCCACTCCCACGTGCCGATAGCTTTCCATTCGTTTCCATGTACAACCTGCAAAACATAGCCAAGTCAGCTGAATATATTTCATTTTGATACAAGTTCATAGTATATGCGAGGAACTGAGTATTTCGTGTGCATAGTACTCACTTAACATATTCATCAGCCTCTGTAGCATTATTCAGCACATACCAAGACAGCTGTTCAAATTCAGACTGCTCTAATGTTTTTTCGGTCCTCTTTCCTATTAGCTCAACACCATGATTAAAAACAGATCCTCCAACTTCCAAAATTCTGCGACCCCGATTGAATCTGGTCTCAATATCAGGAATATATCTTGAGGCAAATGTATATGCTTCAGCAGCAATATACGCCACTGCAATGCAAGCCTCCGGTCTAGCTTTGTTCCTAACTGTATTCTTGAAAGTGCACAGTCGACGTTCTATAGGGTACATCCATCCATACTGTACCGGACCTCTTAAAAGTGCCTCATCAGGTAGATGAACAGCCAAATGCACCATCACATCAAAGAAGGCTGGAGGATATATCAGCTCCAGCTTGCACAGGATTACTGCTATGTCCACCTTAAGACGTTCTACAACAGCTCTGCTTAGAGTTTTACTACATATTTCCCTAAAGAACCTTCCCAACTCTGCAATCACGTTGTACATATTTGGCTTCACTAAATCTTTAATGCCAATAGCTAAAAGCCTTTGCAGCAGGATGTGACAATCGTGAGTTTTCAACCCTTGGAGCTTGTTTCCTTCAGCATTGAGACAATTTGCAATGTTGGAAGCAAATCCGAACGGGAACATCACACCTCGGAGGTACTCACAAAATAATCTCCTTTTAGGCATCGGCAATGTGAATTCCGCGCCTCGAAATTTATAATGTTTTTCCTTGCCTTTGTTCACTTTGTCATTACGATCCAGTTGCAAGTGCCTGTTAACATTCAATGTTGCACAATCAATCCTAGCATTTGAGCTATCTTTTGTCTTGGATGGAATGTTGAGTAATGTGCCGACAATGCTGTCACATATATTCTTCTCCATGTGCATGATATCAATATTATGCCGAAGCTTCTTACCAGCCCAATACGGCAAGTCCCAAAGAGTGGTCCTGCGCTTATAAAATATTCTCGGTCTATCATTTTCCATTTCCTTCCTCTTGGTACATGCTGCTATTTCACCTCCCATCTTCCTTTTGGTAGCTGCTAGACTCAGTTCATCTCCTCTCTTCTTCCTTTTTCTATCTGCTACTACTGCTGCTGCATCTTCTGTATTCTTCTCTGCTGTACCTGCTGTGGCGGCTGGTGGTTTTCCTGGTTTAACATTTCTGACCGCTTCTAGGTGCGCCTCCAACTCGTGACTCTTAAAGTGCTGCGGTTTAGTCTTTTTACAGGCCTGATCACCAATAAATTGCAATTTTTTTCTATTTTTTCGGAAACTGTGATCTAATGGAAGGAAACGGCGATGGCCCATATAGCATATCTTGTTTATTATCCTCACTGCCAGCTGATCAGTATCACAGTGAACACATGCATTATAACCTGATGTTACTCTGCCTGACATAGTGCCCAAAGCTGGATAATCATGGGTGCAATACAGTACAGCAGCACGTAATAGAAAATTTTGTTCTTTAGGTTGACACACATCCCGTGTAGGGACACCCTCCCATAATGTTTGCAAGTCTCTAATAAGAGGCTGCATGAACACATCAAAATCCTTCCCAGGAGATTTGGGACCTGGGATGAGTAAGGCCATCATACAGTTCGACTGATCGGTGCATGTCCAGGGAGCCTGGTTGTAAGGTGTAACTAGTACTGGCCACATGCTATACGAGTTGCTCATGTTGCCAAATGGGTTGAATCCATCTGTAGCAAGGCCAAGTCTCAGGTTCCTTGGATCTGCAGCAAAATCTGGATGATCCAGGTCGAATTGCTTCCATTCATCGCCATCAGCAGGATGCCTCAGTAAATCAGGGTCGGGCGTGAGAATCTCTTTGTGCCATCTTGTTTCCCGAGATGTTTGTTCTGAAGCAAACAACCTCTGCAATCTTTGTACAAGTGGAAAGTATCTCAGAACCTTCCAAGGAATCTTTTTCTTACCACCAGCTCCATCATGTTTCCATCTTGATTCCTTACATACTGGACATTCATCGAGGTCATTATACTCCATCCAAAACAGTGCACAGTTATTTTTGCAAAAATCAATCTTCTCATATCCAAGTCCCAGTACCTTGATGTACTGCTTCACCTCATAAAAGGATTTTGGCAGTCCAGCCCCAGGGAGTGCATCGCTGTATGTCTTCGCAACTGCATTGAACGCTTTATTGGTAATCCCCTGGTATGACTTGTCATGAAGTAATTTCACAATTAATTCGAATCTTGACACAACAGAACCAGGGGCCACTAAGCGCTTAGCATCTTCTATCAGGTCATGGAAAAGAGGCTTTTTGTGATAACCATGGGGCTGTTGGCTTGCATATGGATACAGATCCCGTAACAAATTAGCAGTAGCCTCATCCTGGACGAGATCTTCAGGCTGATAACCATCAGAATAAAGAGGATCAATAATGTCAGGCTGATCATAGTGTTCACCATGGTTAATCCACCTGATATATGTCTGGTCCATCCCATAAACGAATAAATGATCTGAGACTACATGTTGAGGCTTGGACCCAATATTCAAACATACGCGGCATGGACAAATCACTTCCTTTGTCTTGTCGCCGTCAGTAAAATCACTAACGTGCTTCATGAAGTCTTCAATACCACTCAAATATGTTGGTGTGGTTAATGAGTGAAATAATATCCAAGTTCTGTCCATCTGTTGAGGAGATAGATGGTCAGAGAAGCGATAAGCTATTTCAACAAACAGGTCACCTACGAATGTAAGCAAGCATACCTGAGCAAACAGGTCGAATATAAAACTATAAATGCTACATTATTTGAGCCGATTTCAGCAAACGAACTGAGTGCAAAACTACGGCTACCTAGCGAACAGATTTTTTTAGGCTGACCACTGGGTTTCCCCACTTTGTATTTTTTTATTAATAAAAAGAGGGAAATATGTACAAAAGTTGCTGGAGAGCAGCAACTAAAAGGATCATAGATCCCAAACAGCAAAATATATATAAAATGTTCTACCCATGATATGATTTCCTCTTTGCCTTATGAACAAGGAGAGCAATTTCATCCTTGAATCTCTTGTGCCATCTATAAATGCTTGGGGGGGAGGGGCGAACAGATCTATCGAAAGCAATACAATACCAACACATTCTTTCTTCTTTTTTGCCGTAATTCCGCCGATCTATTAGCAGTGCAAAGAAGCCAAAAGTAATAAGATTACATACAGGTTCATAGACCACCAGGGCCGTACCTGAGAATACGGAGGGCCTGAGCAAAACAAGAAATAGAGGCCCTCAACATGATCATTGGCAACTAAAATGATTTTATATATACTACTCACTCCATTTCAATAAACAATGCACCCTTGTTTTTCGTATTTTATCTTCGAAAAAATATTAATCTATATCTCTCTATTTAAAAATGATGTTTCAATTTTATGTAGATATACATGTATTTAGATGAGTTTAGTTTGCAGATACATGCAAGTTTTGATGAAGTTGAAACATATTTTTCAGGATGAAGTATATAAAAAAATTGATATAAAACTGGTATCATTAGAAAGTATTTTCCAACACGATTCTAACAATGCTGCTTATGTATTATATGATCGTGATATTGTTGTCCTATTTATTTGGTCAAGGTTCACATTGAAATGTGGTAAAATAAATTAAAAGAAGTGCATCGTGTGAAAAAGCAATCTAAGAATTCAAAAGTGCTAATTGTTAGTCGAAACATGACATCATTGAGACAAAATATTAATATTCATTGGAAGACTAACTGAATTAGCTGCACTCGCGATGAAAGAGAAAGAGAAGATACGGGTAAGAGCAAGTACAATAAGGTACAGTCTTTTTTTTGTTTGTTTGGGTTGCTCATCAAGCTTATCGCTCGATACAATAAGGTACAGTCAGCGGGAGTGGTGTTTGGAACATGGGTGCATAGTGGGTGGTATCATAGAGTACTATCATAGATATGCTATATTTATTATAGTGGAGTATTGAAAATGGCATATATAGAAGGGGATATTGAGAATTGAGAGTGGCATAAACACAACTTCAGTTTTTGTAATGGCATAAACACAACTTGTGAATTGAGGAGTGGCATAGAACCAATTAACACTTGTTTCAATAACAGCCATCAAAAGCCAATCGAACGCACGAGAATGGATCCAAAATTTACCCATTTTAAGTTTCACGAGAAAATTTTAAACTTAAAATTCGTACTGCCTAGAAGTTTTTGAAACAAAAATCCAGTAAATCTTATATGTCGGGTTATGCATTCTGGGGGAGTTTCATCAGATTCAGCCATATTGTTTATCAATAAACCTCATTTTATGTTTTACAACCAACTTTAAACTTAAAATTCAAACTGTCCAGTAAAAAGAACAACATTCCAGTAAATCTTATATATTTCTTCTGCATTCCGGGAAAGATTGGTCGGATTCAAAAAAAATAGTTTGGGAATAAACATTGTTTTAGTCTGGAAACGACTTATTGTAGAGTGATTTTTGGTTGGATACATTCATGTGTGTTCGATTGGCTTTGGATGGCTGATATTGAACCAAAGTCAACGCTGGGCTTTTGACCTAGCTGAACGTCACTGGAGCTGCGTCAAAAGTCCAGCCATGACTTTGTCTCAATAACAGCCATCAAAAGCCGATCGAACGCACAGGAATGGATCCAACCAAAAATCACTCAACCGCTGGAATTTTGACCTGAAAGTCACTGAAGCTGTGTCCATACTTGCCCAACAGGTTGCGTATGAATGTAAACCAACATATCTGAGCAAACAGGTCGAATATAAAACTATATAACTAAATGCCACGTTATTTGAGCCGATTTCAGCAAACCAACTGAGGTCTATTTTTTTTAGGCTGGACAGTGGTTTCCTCGCTGTGTATTTTTCACTGTAATAAAAAAGAGGGAAAATGTTACTGGAGAGCAGCAACTAAAAGGATCATAGATCCCAAACAGCAAAATCTAGCTAAAAAGGTTATACCCATGATGATAAGCCATGATATGATTTCCTCTTTGCCTTACAAACAAACAGTGTACAGTACGAACGAATTCGAGCAAATAGGTAAAGCGGAAAACAATGTCAAACAAACACATCGAGAGGAAAACAATATCAACCGATCGATTCGAACGAACTAACGAACTTATAAGGGCTGGGCGACGGCGACTGACTTCGATTGAGCTATAATGAATCGTACTTGCCCAGGCCTGAAGATAGCATGCATACCGTGAGGATCTACCAGCTGACCGCGCCTGCCGGTGCGGCTGGAGAAGAACGGCGCCACCAGCAGTCGCCGGCTGACGCGGCTGATAGACAGCGTGGGGAAGTTTTGGTGCGCGGCCTGGTTCACCGAGGGTGTGTCTAGAGAAGAACAGGGCGCCGAAGGAGGTGTCTAGAGAAGAACAAGGTGGGCTGGGTGCTGAGTTAAAGGCGAGCGTTCGAAATATTGGGCGCGCGTTCGAAAGTTTAGGTGCGCGAGGGAGGTGTCTGCTGAGTTAAAGGCGAGCGTTCGAAATTTCCCCGTCCTCTTCTTTTTTGGGCTAATCTATCTATACCTCTATTCTATCTACATGTTTTTTATTTTTTTCTATTCTATACATGAGTTTTTGAATTTGAATTTTTTCACTCTGTCAGCCTTCCGGCCAATGCTCATTTGAAGTAATTGAAGCTGTTGATTTGCAGCTTAGAGGTGCTATCTACCGCTCATCATACAAGGACTCTTCAGATCTAACGGCTGTGAATGCACGGATTCGTCACCCATCCTTCCCTTGGACTGGCGATGCTGAAAGCCTGAAACACTGGAACCCTCTAGATACTTCGGGATACCTCACTGCCCCACATTATTAAACAGGCCTTTTCCGACACGGGAAGTCAAAAGTTGGGGGCTCCATGCAGTACATATGAATACTCGCTAGCTGCATGGTCTAGAAGCAGACTAGAGTAAATCATCAATTCGTCAAATCAATTGGTGTATAATTTTTTTTAGGAGCTAAGACGCCGGCATGAACCATTTTATCAACTTGAATGCTTACTACATGACATAAGAAGACTATGTACTTTGGTTTTTCATTTTTCTGATTTTTTAAATTTTGTGCCCATTTGAATCTTGGTCAAATCCTAGGTTTGACCAAGATTAAACAAGTTTAAAACATGAAAATGAAAAGGTAATCATGGATCCTTCTTAGTCACTCTAAAATGAAGCTTTTGGGATGTTCTTGAAATTTCCATGTTTGAAACCCAAAACGACTTCTCTTCATGCTTGACTTCATAAGACAGAGTTTAGGGTTAGGGGTAGATACATGATTTGTCTAGTTTGCTTATGTCTAGACCTAGTTTATCAACTTTAATGCTTACTATATGACATAAGAAGACTATGTGCTTTGGTTTTTCATTTTTCTATTTTTTTGAATTTTATGCCCATATATTTGAATCTTTGTCAAATCCTAGGTTTGACCAGGATTTAAACAAGTTTAAAACATGAAAATGAAAAGGTAAGCCTGGATCCTTCTTAGTCACTCTAAAATGAAGCTTTTGGGAGGTTCTTGAAATTTCCATGTTTGAAACCCAAAACCACTTCTCTTCATGATTGACTTCATAAGACAGAGTTTAGGGTTAGGGGTAGATATATACATGATTTTCTGGTTTGAATATGTCTAGACCTTGTTTATCAACTTGAATGCTTACTATATGACATAAGAAAACTATGTGCTTTGGTTTTCATTTTTCTGATTTTTTTATGCCCGTTTGAATCTTTTGGTCAAATCTTAGGTTTGACCAAGAATTAAACAAGTTTAAGACATGAAAATGAAAAGGGGAGCATGCATCCTTCTTAATTAGTCACTCTAAAATGAATTTTGTAAGAGGTTTTTGAAATTTCCATGTTTGAAACCCAAAACCACTTCTCTTCATGCTTGACTTCATAAGACAGAGTTTAGGGGTTAGGGGTAGATACATGATTTGTCTAGGTTGAATATGTCTAGACCTTGTTTATCAACTTTAATGCTTACTATATGACATAAGAAGATTATGTGCTTTGGTTTTTCATTTTTCTATTTTTTTGAATTTTATACCCATATATTTGAATCTTTGTGAAATCCTAGTTTTGACCAGGATTTAAACAAGTTTAGAACATGAAAATGAAAAGGTAAGCTTGGATCATCCTTCTTAGTTAAAATGAAGCTTTTGGGAGGTTCTTGGAATTCCAATGTTTGAAACCCAAAACCACTTCTCTTCATGATTAACTTCATAAGACAGAGTTTAGGGTTAGGGGTAGATATATACATGATTTTTCTGGTTTGAATATGTCTAGACCTTGTTTATCAACTTGAATGCTTACTATGTGACATAAGTAGACTATGTGCTTTGGTTTTCATTTTTCTATTTTTTATATTTTATACACATATATTTGAATCTTTGTGAAATCCTAGGTTTGACCAGGATTTAAACAAGTTTAGTACATGAAAATGAAAAAGGTAAGCCTGGATCCTTCTTAGTCACACTCTAAAATGAAGCTTTTGGGAGGTTCTTGAAATATCCATGTTTGAAACCCAAAACCACTTCTCTTCATGATTGACTTCATAAGACAGAGTTTAGGGTTAGGGGTAGATATATACATGATTTTCTGGTTTGAATATGTCTAGACCTTGTTTATCAACTTGAATGCTTACTATATGACACAAGAAGACTATATGCTTTTGTTTTTCATTTTTCTGATTTTTTTTGAATTTTATGCCCGTTTGAATCTTTTGGTCAAATCTTAGGTTTGACCAAGATTTAAACAAGTTTAAGACATGAAAATGAAAAGGGAAGCTTGCATCCTTCTTAGTCACTCTAAAATGAATTTTTAAGAGGTTTTTGAAATTTCCATGTTTGAAACCCAAAACCACTTCTCTTCATGCTTGACTTCATAATACAGAGTTTAGGGGTTAGGGGGGAGATACATGATTTGTCTAGTTTGAATATGTCTAGACTTATTCTCGGATGCCAATGGGGGAGAAGTTTAGAGGGTTTAAGGGAATCACTACAAGAAAAGTTGCCATGGCCGACGAAGTTGAAGTCGCGCCGTGGTTGCTGGTGTACCATATGGCCGACGATTTTTGGTCCCTCCGTGGTTCATGTCAAAACTTTTTTTTCTCGTTTTTGAGGCCACCTAGCCCGACGAAAGCGGCCAAAACGTCGCGTATGGTGGCCCGGGACGTGGTGCATCGCGAATTCTCGGGTTCGCCGGCCGAGTCAACGCAAATCCGCACCGCCCAGGGATGTAGGGCCCACATGGCAGCCTCTCTAGCATTGTTTTTTTCTCGATCGCGCCATCTCGTTCAACGCTCTCCGATCGAGCCGTTTACGATGCAGGATCATGGGTCCCGCTTGTCATCCTCTATGAACCAAAATTCCTTCTTTTCTTGGATTTTTTTGACCCCCTGATTTCTGGCTACTTCCTTTTTCTTTCGATCCCCGCCTCTCAAACGGTGATACCGCTGCTGGGACCCGCATGTCATCCTCTATGTACTATAAAACTTTCTTTTCCTGGATTATTTTTGGCACCTCATATTTGGTCACTTGCCTTTTTCTTTCGATCCCCTGCCGCCTCTCAAACGGTGATACCGCTGATGCTAAATGGGACCCGCATGTCATCCTCTATGTACTATAAAACTTTTCTTGGATTTTTTTTGGCACCTCATATTTGGTCACTTGACTTTTTCTTTCGATCCCCTGCCTCTCAAACGTTGATACTGCTAAATGGGACCCGCATGTCATCCTCTATGTACTATAAAACTTTCTTTTCTTGGATTATTTTTGGCACCTCATATTTGGTAACTTGACTTTTTCTTTCGATCCCCTGCTGCCTCTCAAACAGTTGATACCGCTGCTGCTAAATGGGACCCGCATGTCATCCTCTATGTACTATAAAACTTTCTTTTTTTGGATTATTTTTGGCACCTCATATTTGGTCACTTGACTTTTTCTTTCGATCCCCTGCCGCCTCTAAACGGTGAGACCGCTGCAGCTAAATGGGACCCGCATGTCATCCTCTATGAGCAATCAACTTTCTTTTCTTGAGTTTTTTTGGCACCTCATATTTGGTCACTTGCCTTTTTCTTCCGATCTCATGCCACGTTTGAAACGTTGAGGTACCTGCGGCTCATGGGACCCGCATGTCATCCTCTCGTGTGCTATAAAAGTTTCCTTTGTTGGATTTTTTTTCACCCTCTGATTTTTGGCTTGCCTTTTTCTTTTGATCCCCTGCCCCTTTGAAACGTTGAGTAAGCTGTTGGTTCAAGGGACCCGCATGTCATCCTCTATGTCCATCAAGTTTCTTTTCTTGGATTTTTTTTCACCCCTAATTACTAGCTACTTTCTTTTTCTTTTGATCTCAAGCCGCATTACAAACATTGAGACCGCTGCAAAATGGGACCCACATGTCATCCTCTATGTACAATAAATCTTGGATTATTTTTGGCTCCCCGATATTTGGTCACTTGCCTTTTTCTTTCGATCTCATGCCGCCTTGAAACGTTGAGTAAGCTGTGGCTCATGGGTCCCGCATGTCATCCTCTACGAACAATAAAGTTTCCTTTATTGGAGTTATTTTTGACCCCTAATTCTGGCTATTTGCCTTTTTCTTTTGATCCCTCGCCCGTTGAAACGATGAGGACGCTGTTGGCAGGTCGGTCCCACATGTCATCCTCTATGAACAATAAAAGTTTCCTTTGGTGGATTTATTTTTGACCCCTAAATAATTTCTGGCTATTTCCTTTATTTTTCTTTTGATCCCCGCGCCTTGGAAACGTTTGAGAATGTCGCCTCATGGGTCCCGCATGTCATCCTCTCGAACGATAAATGTTTTCTTTTCTTGGATTTTGTTACCAACTGACTTTTGGTTTTTTATTTTATTTTCGATCCCCTGCCGCCTTTGAAACATTGACGACGCTGCTGGCTCATGGGTCCCGATGTCAGCCTCCCCGTACAAGAAACATGTGATATCTTGATTATTTTACAGACAATAAATGTGTATTTCGCTCTGAGCTATTGCAAACGGATAAATTAAATCTTTATTTTTACATAAACAAACTTATATGTTGAGTGTCCTTGTTTTTTGTTTTTGCGAAGCATAGGACTTTCCTGTTTTTTTTAGAAAAATCCGAACTTTCCTGTTTTGGAGTGGGCTGAAATTGTACGAGACAAAAGGCCCAGCAGGATAGTTCAAAGGCCCAGATGTCCAGATACAGCCCAATTGATTCTTGGATTTTTTTCACCCCCTGATTTCTGGCTACTTCATTTTTCTTTTGGTCCTGAGCCGCCTTGAAACATTGAGACCGCTGCAAAATGGGACCCGCATGTCATCCTCTATGTACAATAAGTTTCTTTTCTTGGATTATTTTTGGCTCTTGATATTTGGTCACTTTCCTTTTTCTTTCGATCTCATGCCACGCTTGAAACGTTGAGGAACCTGCTGGCTCATGGGACCCGCATGTCATCCTCTATGTACAATAAAGTTTCTTTTCTTGGATTATTTTTGGCTCTTGATATTTGGTCACTTTCCTTTTTCTTTCGATCTCATGCCACGTTTGAAACGTTGAGGAACCTGCCGGCTCATGGGACCCGCATGTCATCCTCTATGTACAATAAAGTTTCTTTTCTTGGATTATTTTTGGCTCTTGATATTTGGTCACTTTCCTTTTTCTTTCGATCTCATGCCACGTTTGAAACGTTGAGGAACCTGCTGGCTCATGGGACCCGCATGTCATCCTCTATGTACAATAAAGTTTCTTTTCTTGGATTATTTTTGGCTCTTGATATTTGGTCACTTTCCTTTTTCTTTCGATCTCATGCCACGTTTGAAACGTTGAGGAACCTGTGGCTCATGGGACCCGCATGTCATCCTCTATGTACAATAAAAGTTTCTTTTCTTGGATTTTTTTCACCATCTGATTTTTGGCTATTTCCTTTTTCTTTTGATCCCGCCGGCCCGCCGCCTTTGAAACGCTGAGTAAGCTGCAGGCTCATAGGTCCCACATGTCAGCCTGTATGAACGATAAAGCTTTCCTTTCTTGGAGTTTTTTTACCCCTAATTTCTGGCTATTTTCTTTTTCTTTTGATCTCAAGCCGCATTTGAAACGTTGAGACCGCTGCTGCTAAATGGGACCCGCATGTCATCCTCTATGTACAATAAAGTTTCTTTTTTTCTTGGATTATCTTTGGCTCCTGATATTTTGTCACTTGCGTTTTTCTTTCGATCTCATGCCGCCTTTGAAACGTTGAGTAAGCTGCTGAATCATGGGTCCCGCATGTCATCCTCTACGAACAATAAAAGTTTCCTTTTTTGGAGTTATTTTTGACCCCTAATGTCTGGCTATTTGCCTTTTTCTTTTGATCTCCTGCCCCCTTTGAAACGATGAGGATGCTGTTGGCACGTCGGTCCCACATGTCATCCTCTATGAACAATAAAAGTTTCTTTTGATGGATTTATTTTGAACCCCTAATTAATTTCTGGATATTTCCTTTTTTCTTTTGATCCCCTGCCGCCTTGGAATCGTTGAGGATGCTGCTGCCTCATGGGTCCCGCATGTCATCCTCTCAGAACGGTAAATGTTTCTTTTCTTGGATTTTGTTTACCAAATGATTTTTGGCTTATTTTATCTTTCGATCTCGTGCCGCCATTAAAACGTTGAGGACGCTGCTGGCTCAGAGGTCCCACATGTCAGCCTCTATGAACAATAAACCTTTCCTTTGTTTGATTTATTATTGACCCATAATTTCTGGCTATTTGCCTTTTTCTTTCGATCTCATGCCGCCTCTGAAACGTTGAGACGCTGCTGGCTCATGGGTCCCACATGTCAGCCTCTATGAACAGTCAAAGTTTCCTTTGTTTGATTTTTTTTACCCTAATTACTGGCTATTTGCCTTTTTTTTATCCCCTGCCGCCTTTGAAACTAAGAGGACGCTGCTGGCCCATGGGTCCCACATCTCAGCCTCTCTGAACGATAAACCTTTCCTTTCTTTTTTTTCGATCCCGTGCCGCCTTGGAAACGGTGAGACGGCTCCTGCAAAACGGGACCCATATGTCATCCTCTATGTACAATAAAATTTCTTTCCTTGGATTATTTTTGGCACCTGATATATGGTCACTTGCCTTTTTTTCGATCCCCTGCCGCCTTTGAAACGTTGAGGACGCTGCTCGCTCGTGGGTCCCATATGTCAGCCTCTAGGAACAATAAACATTTCGTTTCTTGGATTTATTTTTGACCGCTGATTTCTGGCAACTTTGCTTTTTCTTTCGATCCCCTGCCGCCTTTGTTAAAGTTGAGGACGCTGCTGCAAAATGCGTCCCACATGTCAGCTTCTCTGTACGATAATTGTTTCCTCTCTTTGATTTTTTTTCCACTGCTGGCCAATGGGTCCCCGATGTCAGCCTCTATGTACAAGAAATATGTGAATTCTCGATATATTTTAAGCCGAGATATGTAGGATGCTTTTTTTTCGATCCCTTCTGTTTGTTTTTACCTTCAAATGTTGAGGGACGCTACTGGCAAATGGGTCCTGCTCTAGCATTCTCAACTGAAGGAAAAACTGAAATATTGCCTATTCATTTGTTTTTCGTACTCCATGCATCTAATCCATACTAATTGTTGATCCGGGTTTTAGTTCAACTTAATTAGATCAAATTTGATCTACGAGGGAGTATGTAATATATTTTGGGTTCACAACACTGCACTTGTTAACAACAATCTGATGAAGAGGTTTGTCATTTTTTTAAAACTACAAATACACTCTAAGATCTTGCACACTAATAGAATAAATCTTGGAACTTTATATAATTAATGACAATTTTGAAATCGACTATATGAATATATCAAAATATAGAGCCCATGTAGATGCGCATACTGGCTATGCGCATTTAAAAAGAATCATAATCATAATTGATACGAAATAAAAATAACTTTATATGTAGAATCTCGGTTTCTAGAGGGCCAATCATAGGATCTCCGTGTTTAAATTAGGAAGGGCCCCAATGGCATGAGTCGGAGGCCCATTAAGTGTTTTTGGATTGTTATCAGCGAAGTAAGCAGGCTGACAGCAATCACCATGTACATGGCCGGCGGCAGCCCAAAAGTACAAACAATTGGCCCATGCAGGGAAGGTAGTACTTTTTTTTATTGGGAAGGTTGTCTGGCTAACCCAAAAAAAAAAGTGGTGCTACATGGGGTAATACTTGAACCCGGAATGAGATCGAGTGCCTTGATGAAGGCGAGGCACACATAAATAGTACTCCGTACCATGCCTTGCCCCTCCCTTTCAACCGTTGGATAAAAAATAATTAGACAGATGACTATTAACTAGTAACTGCTACAGTACCAACCAATGTACATGACATGTGCTACAGTACGTCGTCCACAGTGCATGTGCTTTAGAACCATGAACAGTACATATGCTACATGCTACAGTACTTTGATCTTAGCTATCTATTTTCAATCCAACGGCCAAATCTACAAGTCACCGTACTGTTCATCTGTGCCTTGCTTATGTCAAGGCACTGGATCCTGGACACTTGAACCCATGATCGTTGCTGAGGGTTGCCTATTTGCGCATAATATGTTTTGTCAGCGGGCACTTCACTAGTTTGTGCAAAACATATCCAGCGCAGGATTCAAAAAAACATCACGTTTTTTTCTTTACGTAAACAACAAAACATCTCATGTTCATCACAATCCAGCCAACATAAGCACATAATAATTAATAGTACAACTAGAGAGCTGTACACATAAATAAGGTTTGTCAAGCTTCATGCACTAGCCAACGCAACCAAAAGTCCGAACTAATGGAAAGGGCTAGGCAATCCAATTATACATTTCAACATCCCCCCTCACATGTGACCACAATCCAGTAATGGTACCATCATGTTCACCACAATGCATCATTAAAGAGAGCAGTATACTATTATAGACCAGCTCTCTCTACAGAACATTTGTAAGACAACTTAATACAGCTGTGATTCATATTGTTGCCCCAGCGATGGGTGATAACCTGAACACCATATAACCTTCTCACAGCAATTGTAACCAAATATGAGCACCTGCAATGATTTGGTGTCAAGCTTCTTGAAGGTCAGGAGGTATCCTACCTTCAAGTCATGTGCTTTGACAAACTCTGGCCATCCTTCGTCCATTAAAACATTGCCATCTTGTTGCTTCAGGTCCACAATCCAGGTGCATGCAGTGGACATCTTCAGGTTGATGGACTCTGGACACCCACCGTAAAACCAGGGTAGAACACGACTGGGGATGGAAATCACCTCTAACTCCGATGTACATAGTACCTTGCAGAAGCTGTCAGGGGTATTCTCCTCATCGATGCGCCCAAACACCTTGCACACTGGGGCTGGCTCTACAGATGTCTCCTTCCATGATAAGCTCTCTCCAAGCTTGAGCTTCTTGTTTGAACACTGCAAAAAAGAGGCCTCAATTAGATAATGCCTCTAGCTTCTGACCGTAATTCCAAGCAAATGCATAATCAAAGGCACCTAGCAAACTCAGCGGATCATTGTTCTTATCAAACACACAGTCTGAACAATAAGCTTCTGAATCTAGCTAGGCTGATATGTACAACCTTGTATCATCAAATTATTCAGCATAGTGTATCATTGTATCGCAGAAGCCAAATCGATATAAATAGTAGCTATGAGAATAGAAATCAAGCTAGCATGAGCCATGCATGCTTGCTGGCTATGTCTAGCATCAGAGTAATGCATCTGCAGTTCATCATCCGCCAGTACAGATTGACCAAGCAAACAAAAAAAAAATCAGCGTCGGCCTAAAGAGTCCACAAGCCAGACATGCATGCTCGGTGTCCTCATATGTGATCATCGGCCGTGGATTGACCAATATCATATTTGAACGATTATTACTGCACACATTAGATCCAGTCCCAACATAGCTAGCATGGGTGCATGTGTAACCCGAGTCTTTACCAGAGGATTAATATATACACTGGCTGAGAGAAGTACTGTATATCAAACAATGCTAAGCAACCGGCAATACAGCTTAGATATAATAAAGATGTGACCGGCAACGCTAGTGATTCGGGGGAAACATACCGCCATTGCAGCCATGGACCGAGAGAATCGGGGATGCCGCGCCGCCTTAGTGGAGTTTTTAGATGCGACGTCGCCGCATCCGTAGAGGACGGAGTCCAAGCCGCGTAGTCCGAGCGGTGGTGGACGCCGGTGGTGTAGAGAGAGGACTCAGGGGAGATGGACGGCGAGGGATCTGGGGAGATCTGAAGTTCTGAACATGAGGGGGCTGTGAGAAACTGAGAATGATACATCAGCAATCAGCAAGGGAATAAATGCGCGTGTCCCCCGGTCAAAAAAAATGCGCGTGTCTAGGAGGAACGAAGCCAGGTACGCAGGAATCCACACACAAAACTTCACCCGGCGGGTCACTGGGCTTTATCAGTATCTGGTGGGGTCCGGACCTACAGACCAGTGAGACATGTCGTGTGGGTTATGATCCGTTCAGTGTGCACACAGAAATTGCATTCAGAGCTCAGGGCTTCAGGCTACGTTGTACTATACAGTAATATATCCATTTCTTTTGGTAAAATGAAAACGATACTCCATCTGATCCTCATTACATGATGATAAAATGGATGTCTCTACAACTAATATGTGTCTAGATACATCTATATGAGAGCGTCTGTGTTTGTACTGTGTATCTAAAAAAAATATGGATCGGAGGGAGCATTAAGAGGTGTCAAAAAAAACTGCAAACAAACATGGATGTAAGCAGTTGAGTATTAAACCAGTGCGTGAAATACCTTTATATCTCGACCATGTAACAATGAATATGAGAAGTTTTTGGGGTTTGACCATCTGCACTTGTGTTTGCTACAATCAGATCAAAAAATTGGTCACTTTTACACTTTCTAAAATAAAATGTATTTTTCCCTGAGATTTTACAAGTTCGTACAAGATAGCATTGACTACATCTGGGATATATCACATTTACACTTACAAATCTATGAATATTTCAAAATATTGAGCTCCGTGTACCTACATATAATACAAATCATCAGACCGCACATTGAAACTACCGCAGCATATCACAGTAAATTAAAATAAAATAAAACAAGTCTAACATATACTATATTAGCTAATTAACAAAGTCTCATCACAGTGTATCTGATCCCCAGTTCAGCTTAATACAAAAACCAAGTTCAGCTTGAACATCAGCAGGGGAGTAACCCAGGTCCAAAAGCAGCATCTAGTTAATTCAATAAAATATTGAGGTTATTCTGATCCCCTCTTCCTAAAAACACTGCAGATCATGCATGCAACTAAGGGTGATCAGCACAAAATATTATCCTCTGGGTGGAGGTGTTACTGTCGTAGATCAACACATTCATCAAGGAAGTGTCTTTCACCTCGAAGACGAGAAGGTCATCAAGCTGCAGTTCATGCGCCTCTGCAAACCCGAACCAACCATCCTTCAAGACCAGTTCACCCTGGTACTCATCGATGTGCACATACCAGGCGCAGCCTACGCTGGTCTTGAGCTTGATAGGCCTGGGAAGAATCCCTTTCAGACATTGCTTGAATTCTCTGGGGATGACCAACATATACATGTCATCGTTGCCGTCCAGTTGCACATAGAAGCGCGAGGGCTGAGGAGGGTCCGCCGAGTGACCAACCCGTTTAGGGCGGCCTTTCCCTCGCCCTTTTAATATACAACGTTGAATTGCTGCATCACGCCTGCCCGTCACCTTTGGCTTTTTGGCTAGTGAATTTCTTTGAATTCTGAACTCGGGGCGGTGCAGAGGACATGTACAATCGACAGTCCTAAGACGTAGTTGCTCATTGACGTTGGAGCGAGTTTGCTTCTGCATCTAGTTAAGCACGGTATATATCAATCAACAGCATATAAATCAGAACGTAGCATACATGGAGAAAATGCATCTAGCTATCTCTTTAATTAGTTTGCACAAAATCTAGCAGCAGCAAGACAATTTGATTTTACAGGTACTGAGCAAGCTTTCAGACTTTCTGAAACAGGTAACATGGAGCATATATTTGTATGTTCAGACTGCGAAACCCTGCTCTGTGATGGATACTATTACTAAACATCTTTTTTTGCCAGAACTAGTACTTAACATCTACTGTTTCCCGTCATTAAAAAAACATTTGCAGAAGAATACTACGGTTTCCCGTCATTAAATTTTAAAGAAAAAAGAACTTGTTTAAGATCCCAACTATCATTGACTACTTACACCTGCATCCTAGTGAGTTCAGGACAACTTACAGCCACTTTTGGTGGTGCCGCCACCGGAGAAGACCGTGCCGCGGGGGTTGGGGTCGGCGCAGCCGGAGAAGCTGGTGCCGCCGCCAGGGAAATCAGTGCCGAGCCAGATGGTGCTTCCAGCGGAGAAGAAAGTACCGCGAGAGATGGAACCGACGCTGCCAAAGGGTAAGAAACGGATGTACTCGTAGATCCTTCTCTAGTCACGATCTGGATAGAAGAGACTGGACGTCCATCAAGCTGCTGGAGGATGCGGTGGATCAAATCGGCTGAGTTCAGGAAATATCGGTGATGTTCATCTGTGTCGGCGAAGCAGCTGCCGGTGGAAGGAGGAGGCGAGCCGTTCATGGCAGTCATTAGTGTAAAAGAGGTGAAGTGGGTGGGAGAGAGAGGGTTCGGGACTGAAGTAATTGTAGTCTGCTCTCTCTTTTTTACAAGCATGCGTCCTCAGGCTGATATTTTTTTTAGATACGTACTCAGGCTGCTTTGTCAAACCAGGGCCTCAATGAAGCTAATAGCGCGCTATAGCATATCTAGAGGGTCCACGCTTAGTAATTTTGCTCGCTGTGGCGCTATTTGCGAAACAGCATGCTATATCGCCCTAAAACTTCATAGCGTTAGCGCGCTATTTTTTTCAGGCAAGTTGCTTTCACTTTTTCGTGGTGATGAACTAATCTGTTGGTTCCACTTCTAAATCAGAAGATAATATCGCTAATGCTAATATTTTTTAATAAATAATTTATACTATGTTGTTGCCTTGTGAAATGTTGATGTTAGCCTTCTAATATACTTGAGATCTATTTCTATATGTGGTTATGTATGTATGATTCAGTCACTTTTGGACTATATATATCTATTCGTTCTAGTAAAATTATTTATTTTTAGGCTATATTTAGTATTATTTTGAAAATGCTATTTAAAATATACCACACTATTACCACGATATAGCGTCCATATCGTTTGAAGGTGGCTGCCGCTAATTCATTTAGCACGCTATTTTAAACCTTGGTTAAGACGCGTTTGGCGGCCTGCATCCAGGCTGGTGGGGAAATACCGTACCCAAGTGCTTAAAAGATTGCATCTTTTAGCTGGAAAACATTAGGGCATGTCCAACACAGGCGCTACTGCAAGGGCGCTAGGAATTATTTCCTCGTCGTTTGGCGGTTGGAGAGGCTAATCCCAGCGGTAGTCCTAGCGTCGACGCAAAAGAAAGCAGGGGCGTGAAACTCTTTTCACCTGTCCTAGCTAAAGCACCGGAACCAACAGGAAGTCAGTCTGTCATCAGCAATTAGCGCTGCAAGGAGAGTACCTGGAGGATTTTACAATCTTTTGACATTCATTTGTTCTCTATTAGCGCCATATAGTATATAGCATTGTAATGCCCTTATACTCCTCTCAACATTAAAAAAAAGGTGTGCATATACTAATAACAGTTGCTGAAATGAAACTAAAAATAAACAGACATGCACGGTTTACGAAGGATGGAAATACAGAGTTCATCACCATCCGTTTTAAATTATAAGATTAGATTACTTCAATGTAGGTTTACATACGAAGAGCATCTTAAGATACAGAACAGGTTACTAAATTGTTCAAACATATCGTACAAAAAAGATTATTTGCTCCAGAAAGATTCATGGCTCAGTTTAGGGTTGCATCAACATGCGGATATTTTTCAGACTAGGCTTAAACCACATTGTCGCCTGTCGGGGAAATCCCCAACCATCTTCTGGAAGGGTGATAACTCCCATGAGCTCATTTTCCCCTTGCTGCAGGTTACAACGACAAATACAACTAAATGCTGGTTCCCGAAATGCATAGTACGCGATGTACACACAATTTGACCTCATGAATGGAGTCAATGTTCCATCAGGAGCATTGCCATCATTTATCTTCAGGTTCAATGGATAATTCAGTCCAATGAACAGAGAGTGTGTGCCAAGGCTGTCAACTCGACTCCAATTGGGTCCAATCAGGGATAGATCTTTCTCAAAAACATGTATGACAGGGGCAGGACACTCCCGCAGGATAAGGCCATTACCATGATGCAGAACTTCTGCAGGCTCAAGGTGATCATTGCTACGTATATACCGATCTTCATGGATGATCATCAAGCGCTTGCCATCGGCTGATCGAGCTAAAAACCATCTGCCAGATGGTTCCTTCATCGGTGATGGGATCACGAATGGCGGGGCAAGGTGTGCATCTGCATTGTAAACGGAGACAACAAAAAATAGTGTTTGAATGGCTCGGGAAGACAATAATACCAGTAGCTGCAACTTCACATTTGTAGGATCAAATGGAGGATGCAGTCATTATACTTGTATAAAATCTCGAAGAAATAAAATTGTTCCCATTTGAGATGTATGTTAATTACACTCATATTCATTGATGGTAGATACATGTCTCAACCTTATCTGATCCATGATTGTAATGCTTTGAGTACATCGAATATTGAAATAAATTGAAAGTTTGCATGCATCAATTGATGAAGAGGCCAGGGCTAAGCTCCTTATTCATATTCTGACAAGAGCATGCAGTAACTAATTCAGGAATGCATTCATATACTGCAATAATCTGGTTTGGGTTGACAGATTAGTGCACAGCATATACTACTGTAATTCGTTTGTAGCAATGGTTCAGTCAGGTTAGGATAATTTAATGGTGCACAGTCATTTGAAAGGTGAAAAAAAGTCTTAGTGAGCAATTAGTTATTTCAGTTACAATATATCATGAATGGGCTTGATATTAAAATTTATTGCGAAGTATATCATATGGATTGAAGAATTACCAGCCTGTGATTGATCCCAGCAATATGTGGTGCCGGTCCACCCATCCACCGCAACAATAAAGCCGTTGTGCTCGATGGCGTCACTGTAATCTACACCCCAACTAGCAAGAGAGAATAACCTCCACTCCTGGCTACCATTAGCCAGGTAAGCGAGTCCAGAATTGAATAGAGCGATGAGCTTGTAATCTGAGTAATGTCCAGCTTTTGTGGGCACTTCGCAAATTACAATCTTCAACAAAAACATGGCACGCCCATACGTCATGTACCTTTCAGGAGGCAAGTCGGGGAAGCCAATCCATTCCTCCCGAAAAATGTTGCAAGTTTCCGACGATGGTAGGGAGATTTCTTGGTGCGTGTAGATGTTCGCGAGGAACCAGTTCCCACCACTGTCCACGCCGGCGATCCAGTCGCCATTCATGCCAACCCAGAATCTATTGTCCATGAACGGCAGGATGGCTGTGCGCCGAGGATGGTCGAGGGGCACAACGTGGTACACCGTGTGGTGCGCACTACTATCATCATAGTGCCAATGGGCAGAATCGGGCATCAGCAAGCAGGGTCCATCCCAATGGTGTAGATTCATGTTGTCGGCGACATGGCGGCACAGCGTTTTGGAGCATGCGGCCAGCCGGACGTCGACTGTAACGTCCAGACTCTGGGCAATGAGATTGAACAGCTCGGCGGGGAGCTTCCCCCAGTCGCCATCCAGCTGGTCGTCGTTCGATGCCGCCATGGAGACGAGATGGATTTAAAAGGGCGGATGCAAGTATGTGTGATTGGAGTTTTGTAGGAGAGTCGAGCGGGAAGGAGGAGTGCTGCGGTTCTGCGGAGGGGTGAGGAGAGAAAGCTATGCAAATGGGAGATCTAGAGGATGAAAAAACTTGCTAGCAGCGGTTGGCGAGTGGAGAACGATGATGGAAGTGGAGAGCCAAGGATGGAAACGATGGACATGAAGAGTAGGAGTGGATATGACTTTTTTTATTCTTCAGCAGCTGCATCGAGGCGCCGAGTAAAACTTCGGCTAGGATAGCACGCCACTACGTCCTGGTGCAGTTACTGTCCCGTCAAATCAGTTTGACCACAGAAATGGTTTCTTTATTACAGTATAACTTAATTTTTTCGAACAATATATACTACTCCATTTAATATACTCACTCCGATTCATATTACTTGTCAAATGATATGGATGAATCTAGAACTAAAATGTGTCTAGATATATCTATATTATAGTCAACTAATATGAATCCGAGTTTGTTTGGTTCAAAGGATTTCTAAAGGTATCTTGTACGGAGTAGGATTTTTACACATAGGGATTTTTCCTATAGAGCTTGCTTGATTCAAAGGATTGAGAACCCTCCAAAATACCTATGGATTGCTTTCTCTACAATCCTATCTCTCGGTAATATTGCTATGTGTCTATAACAACTATGAAATGAACTCAATCTCAATAGAAATTTCCTTTGTCTTTCCTAATCAAACAACTAGTTATTTTATGTCTTCGTTTACAAATTAAGATAATTTTTAGGTTATAGGTAATCGTCGAGCTTATGTGATCATCTTTTATGATCAAACTTACTTGATCAGCCGCGGAGGCGCAAAGGAGCAGTGGTGTGCATTAATACGGCCGCATGGGGAAGGCACAGCTAGCGACGATGAGACGTATCGCCAGCATTGGCCTAGGGAACCGTCGCCACCATTAATAAAAGCTATCCCTTTGGGCACCATGTCTCCCACTACTCGTGTCACGCGCGCATGTGGGTTACGGATGGATGGGCTGGGGAAGCCGGACAGAAAACATGACAACCAGGGGGAAAATGAATAAAAATAATACAAAGTCGAAAATATTTCGAAAAATAAACTTTGTAAGAAACTCCATGCGTTTAGAAAATGCGAAGGCAATATGTTGAAACACGTCTAGACCACGTCTAGAACCACTTCCCAAAGCTTAAGGATTATATTGATTTTTAGAAAGTCAAACTATGTTAAGTTTGACTAAGTTTTTACCAAAAGCATTAATATGCAAGATACAAAATCAATATTATTAGATAGAAAATAAATTATATTTTCATATGGTGTCTACAAAATATTATATGTGCTGATAGATTCTTCTAAGAGTTTGGTCGAACTTTACTTGGTTTGACTTTTCAAGAAAAATATACAAAGCTTTAAGCATTGGAACGGAGGTATTTTTCGAAGCACCTACTTGTCTTTAGAAGACAAAAGAAAACATGGAGTAAGGTTGTTTTTTGTGCAAAAGTTTACGTCAAAATCTGGTTATTTGTGTAAAAAGAATCTCAAATTGTGTTATGTGCAAAAACTGCACCAAGAAGTGGTGGTATGTGCAATTTCCTCCATCACACAAAAGGCAAGCCATTGATACATACATAATTGTGAATAATTACAAAAGTAGTAGGCAGCTAATAAGCGCACATGATTAAACTGCTATGCGAGATCTTCAGCCACCAGAAGTCGTTCCCGCGCCTCTCTAGCATTGAAAATCACGCGTTCTGCGACTTCCATCAAAGAGACAAGCTGAGCTTTGATCCGTTCTCCCAGATGAATGGCCTCGTCACAACTCCTACGAGCACAGGCCGTGATCTCATCCACTTCTAGGAAAGACACCGCCTGCCTGTACCGAAATATCTTGATCCCTAACTCTCTGTTCTCCTCCCGCATGCTGGCAAGATCCAACTTCATCCTCCGACAAGATAAGCAAGGGGAGTGATCCTGCCAAAGGTAACAACAAACATATCGAGCGTTACCGGCAAACGAAGGGCACAAATTGGCTGATTAACGAATATGGTCACTAACATGTAGGACAGACTTAAGTGGTGTCTACATGTCAGTGACTCGAAGTACCCAAAAACCAGCAACCCAAAGTCAGCTAGTAATATTAACCTCCGTCTTCAGCTCCTTCATCCTCTTGAACGGCGGGGAAGCTGGCAACTTATCTTCTTCTACGACCTCTCGCTGGAACCTGACGTCGAAGGATGAGAGATCCTGCGAACGGATGTGCTGCGCCTGCGCGTGCGATTCCCCAGGGCGCTTCTGGCGTAACTCGGAGTTCTCCGCGCCGAGATGCGGAAGTTCCGCTCCCGGGGCCTTGTTGACCCTAAGCCGAGATAGCTCCTGTGTAAGCCGACGAAAAATGTTCAAAATGTTACAGATCAGGCATATCATTACCAGTGCAAACGAGGTAAGTGAATCTCCGGGATCTCGCCCAACGACCGCGGTTGGTCCAATGCCACCACATCTTCTCCGAGATTGACTAACTCCTTTACATCATCTTCTCCGACATTGACTATCTCCTTTACATCATCTTCTGCTCCGAGCTTGACCATCTCCTTTACATCATCTTCTCCTGCGAGCTTGATCATCTGCCTCACATCATCTTCTCCGGCGATATCGACCCTCTCCTGCGGAAGATAACAGATATAAGTCCGAGTATTACCAGCAAAACGAAGGTAATTAAAAGAGGCGTAGTAACCCTTGTGTCCTGGCTAATCAACGGCGGGGACGCTGAGCCCGCATCGTCTCCTCCGAGATCTCCCTTCGCAGGCAGGATTGTTAGAGACAGTGTACTTCTGGTAGTAGTATTTATGCGTGGGGCGCCAGGGGGTCGAGAAGCTAGGACTGCATCTTCTCCTCCGAGCTCTTCCTTGGTAGACATGACAAATGAAACGAGGTGTGGGGGGCGTAAAAGGTATAAAATGGCGGACGGCCGCCCCGCCTCGGCCCTCCAAGGCTTAATTTTTTTGCCTTACTAAACTAAAAACCCTATTTTGCGTCTCACACGGACTGCCCTCAGAGGGCTGCAGGGTCCCATATGCGTGCAGGTCCCACACTTTAGTGAGCACAAATCATATGCGGTAGGTAGGCAAACTTCCAACAATCTTCTTTGTCAAGTGAAGACACGTCGTCAAGACTCTCTCTCTCTCTCCCCCCTTTTGTCATTGAAAAAAAAAGAATATTAGACGGGCGCGTAGCCTGCACTGCAGGGGGGCGATTTTGACAAAAGTAATCCTTTTGGCGAAGAAAAACACAGAAAGCCACACAAAAAGGTTAGTCCAGTGAAATAGATTGCTCAGAGGGTCAGTCCGTGCTTTTCTTTGCCAAAAGGGTTATTTCTGTCAAAATCGCCGCACTGCAGGTTTGCAGCACTGAAAAACCTTGCGTGCCAGTCAACATCACTTCCCGGATAGGTTGAAGCATTTCGAGGCCGTGACTGCTCTCCCTTCCTCTTCTCCTTCCGTGTGATGCCGCTTCCACCTTTTATCCTTTGCAACATTTGCAAAAAATTGTCCGTGACTTGTGCTCACTGAAGTGTGGGACCTCACGCATGGGAACCACACGTAAGTGACAGACATGTTGGTGTAATAATTCGGGTGATCATTATACTGTATTAGAACTCCGTACAAAGTTTCGTATGGATTCAAGGGTAGGAAAGCCAAGTTAACTTATTTACATGACATTATTTTTTCCATGAAGCCAAGTTAACTCATCTAACACTTGGTACATTTTGGTTATATATTCGAAATTTTACTTGAAACTTGTTGGTCATGCCATTTTACTACTCGCCTAACACTTTTTCCGCGCGTGAAGGGATGGGGTGGGCGTGATGCTACCCTAAATTTGTGGGACCCCAAAAAACTTGCAAATCAAGCCAAAGAAACACACTCTTGTCCCCTACCCCCATGATTTTGACCTAAATTTGAAATCAAGCCAAAGGTGGTTCAAAAACGGCAATCGGAAATCATGGATTGTTCATCATTTTTCTATATAGCTAGGGAAAATAGCAGACATGCCATACCAATGTTTTAGAAAAGAGCCCTTCAAAAAAGTGTGGCAACATGTTGGAATTCGACCATCTTAATTTCTTCCCACGTGTGAGCTTTGGTACTACTACTACACAAGAACCATGTCAAACTTTTGAATCATGGCCCATTTTATGTATATATTTGCAACTTTTCATGCACGCATGAAAAGTTCTGATAGACAACGTCCCAAAATCGTCAACTAAGGGGCATTTTTCGTCGCCTATGGGCCTAACCCGACGATATGGGTTCTGTTGTCGAAACTGCGTCAGGCAAAGTCCAACGACGATTTTTTCGGTCCGTCGCGCTTGGGCGCCCTTCCGCGGAAAATCGGACCGTTGCGGAAGTGTTTTCGGAGCCCGTTGACAGACGTCATGCAACCGACACGTGGCGACGCCGTTAACTGCCAGTTAACGGCGTAACCCTGAATAGATGGTAGGCCCACGAGGCCTGCCACGTCTTAAGCGCCGGGCCAAGGACATAGTTTGACCGGTCAACTATATAGTGGGCTGGTCCATTAGTTACGTGGGGGCCTAACCTCTAATGTTGACTGGTCAAAACTTAAATGGGCCGGCCCATTTAACATGTGGGGTCCACCTTACAAGCTGGGCCGCCAAGAAGCTGTCGGCCAAAACACAGTGGGTCCCACTTTCCGTTAAAAGGCCGGCCATTTAGTGTGGGGTCCACCATAGCAAGTGGGCCGCCCAACAAGCTAGTGCGGGCCAAAAGGTGGGTCCCACTTTCGAGCTGAGGTGGCTCGCCATTTAGTGGGGTCCACCATATAGCAAGTGGCGGCCCAACAAGATAGTGGGCCCAAAAACGGTGGGTCCCATTCTGTTAAAGGCCGACCCATTTAGTATGTGGGGTCCACCATATAGCAGTGGGTGGCCCACCAAGATAGTAGGCGGGCCAAAAACACAAAGTGGTCCCACATTTCATTAATGGGCGCCCATTTGGTATGTGGGGTCCGCCATATAGAAAGTGGGCCCAACAAGATAGTGGGCGGGCCAAAACACAGTGGGTCCCACCTTCCTATTAAAGGGCGGCCCATTTACCATGTGGGACCACCATATAGCAAATGGGTGGCCCAACAACATAGGGCCCAAAACACAGTGGGCCCCACTTCTGTGAAGGGCCTAAATTAGTATGTGGGGTCCACCATATAGGTGGGCCCAACAAGATAGTGGGCCGGCCAAAACACAGGGGGTCCCACTTTCTCTCTTAAAGGGCCGGCCATTTAGTATGTGGGGTCCACCACAAAAGCAAATGGGCTGGCCCAACTATTTAGTGGGCCGGCCCAGTAGTATGTGGGGTCCACCTTAATGCAAGTGGGCCAGCCCAATTAGAGTGTGGGGTCCACGGTAAATCAAATGGGCTGGCCCAAGAAGTGTGGGCCAGCCCGTTTAGTTGCTGTTTATATGCCGCATAATATGCGCTTTAGGATTTTGCGGGCAGGCACATATGTGATTTTGCTTAATTGGGCCGTTTAAGGGATGGGAATTCGTGATTTAGATACTGAGAATATTTACGCAGCATTGATTTCTGTCGAATAGCCTCACTTACCACAAGCACCAAAGAAAAAATGCGCGAAAGAACTATAAAAACTAACTAAATATTACATCAGCTGCAAGGCATTGAAAAAATATTACAGAACCCAGAGAAATTGAATGGTAATTAAACCTAGCAATACAATGAAGCGATCCGGCAATCTTTTAAGTTGTCCATGCAGCACCTATATCTGAAACAAAGACATTACAAGTTAAGACAGCAACAATGGAAAGGCAAAGACACTACAATATTGTTTGCCAAAGAATTTGGAACTCATCATTTCATCGTTATAACAAGATCATTGTAATGCGCACAATAAGCAAACAAAGAGTGCATGCCGCATACCAACAGCCAATATAACAGAGCATGTTAGAATGAAACAGCAGACTTACTACTGTCGAGTCCCATGCAAACCAACATGTTCAGGGAGTACAAAATTGGCATGAACAACATAGTAGCAGGCTATAAATTTTGTAACGACGACTGAGCAAGATACAGAATATAGTGGGATCACCTGTGAACTTGTATAAGAGGGAATGCAAACCAATATGTTCAGCATTCCATATGTGAGCGTCATGCCAAGTCAGAGAAACAAGTCGATAATGCAGCTTTTGAAGAACAAGATGGCACACAAAATTATTATCTAGTAATATGACAAGTTTATTTGTACTACAGGCTTAGATAGCAGAGTGATAGCATGCCAAACTAAGTCCTTACTTTGTTAGCTTACAATGAACTAGATACAAAACAATGGCATCACCTGTAGTACAGGGAATGCAAGCCAACATGTTCATGGAGTAAAAAATTGGCACAAACAACATAGTAGCAGGCCATAATTTTTGAAACAACATCTGAGCAAGATAAAGTTATGATGGCTAGATCTACAGAGCAGGGAATGTAAACCAAATATAGAAGTTACGATGCCAAAAGCTATAGAGCAGGGAATGCGAACCAACATGTGCAATTACTTAAAATTGGCCATGAACTAAATAATAGCAGGATGTTACTATAATAGCTAGGAATAAAACAGATAGGAGTTATAATGGCATCACTGATAAACTTGTAGATAAGGGAAAAAAATCAATTTGTTTCGGGATATAAAGTTGTAATGAGCAACACATAGAGGATAGTTAATGCTACGGCTTAGGATGGACCAGAAACGGAATATAGTGGGATCTGAACTTGTAGAAAAGGGAATGCACACCAATATGTTCACAATTCTATATGTGAGCGCCATGCCAATTAAGAGAAACAAGTTAATATTGCAGCTTTTGAAGAATCAGATGGCAGACAAAATTATGATGGAAGTTGCTGCTGTGACGAGTTCAAATAAATTTGTACTGCAGGATGGCAGAGCGATAGCATGCAGGAACTAATAGCAGGCAGTTAATTTGTACTGCAGGATGGCAGAGCGATAGCATGCAGGAACTAATAGCAGGCAGTTAGCTTACGACGAAGTAGATAGAAATAACAATGGCATCACCGTAGTACAGGGAATGCAAACCAACATGTTCAGGGAGAACAAGATTGGCATGAACAACGAATGAGCAAGATAGAAGTTATGATGGCTACATCTACAGAGCAGGGAATGCAAACCAAAATGTTCAATCGCTTGAAGTTAGCAATGAACTAGAAAATAGCAAGGTGTTACGGTCATAACTAGGAATGAACTAAAAGAGCTTCAGACAAACAGGCATCTGAACCCAGAACATGGCGCTAAAACAAGGGACTTACATTAGGAGAAGCACTCTGTGGGAATCACAGCAGATCTTCCTGGGGTTGATAGATCCGGTGATGAAGTACACTACATGTGCTCCTTGGGGTTGGAGAGACGGCCATTAAACTTCATGGTTACTCATCTAATCTGCAAAGACGTAACGGCGCGTCGTTAGCACAAACAGGTTCCCCCAAGATTAAACAAGAACTTGCAGGCAAGCAATAGAAAAGCGACAGTAGAAGAGTTTAGATCATGCACGGCGCCGGTGAAGCAGATTCGGTTCATGCACATCGGTGTCGGTGAGCAAGATCCGATGCGGTGGACGATGCCGCAGCTGAAGCGACTGCGGTAGGCTGCTGGATGAGCATATGGTTTCGAGGTTCGGCGGGGATGATCCGGTCCGGTTGATGACGGCGTCGATGAAGCGGCTCCGGCAGGCAGCCGGATGACGAGGATCGCGAGGGCTCGGGTAGGCCAGGGAAGTCCGGCGGGGATGTTCCGGTGCGGTGGTCGTGGAGGTGGTAGAGAGAGGGACTTGGGAAGTTCCGGTGGGTGGTCTGAGGGAAATGAATTTTTTTGGGAGGGTTTCCGGGGCTAGGGAGGTGGTGATCCAAAAAATGACGGGCAGACCCCCCCACCAACCGACTTTCTGTCATCTCCACAAGGGTAGAATGGGAATTTGAAAGCGTGTGAATTTTTTGTATTTTGTGGGCGGGAAGTTTTGCCGCTATGAGATTTTGAATTTGGCTAAGGTCCAAGTATAATGATAAAAAATTGTGAGACCGTACTAGTACCTCTGTTCAAGGCCGAGTGCAAAATCAAATCATCATCACCTTGAATATCGGTTACTATCATCGTGTTCTATCTTCTTATCCCATTCAAAAACACGCCTGAAATATTTCTAGATTGGCGGGAGATTTTGCCGCCCGACTGAGATTTGATTTTGAATATGGCTATGGTCAAGTAATATAATATAATACTAATATAAAGACGGTACACCTGGTTAAGTACTAATTGCTCTGCTTCGGCAGTTAAGGCCAGCAGCCACATCAAGCCATCATCATTACAAACAAAATCAGTCAAATCTAGAAGCTAGTATAGGATAAATTCACAGCAGCATAATAAATCCAGAAAACTAAGTATAATACTACATAAACTGCATACAAGAGCCAAAAGCAGCCAATAACAATGTTAATGTTCACGACAAACTAATCTGAAAATAATACAAGACACAATGTATGGCCAACATGAAGATTAGGATACCCCAGGATGAACGAATATGTTCTTCATTCAGCATATATTTCTTCGTCACTCCATTGAAGGAAATTTTCATTGAACTCCTTCCGTCTGCAGTGTGCAGCCAATACATCCTCCAAACGGTATGGCCTTTGTTCATTTCTCATACCGTAGTTTCCTAATCTATTCACATGTATTGGCCACTCATCCCAGGCCTTTATATCATCAAAGTACTCTCTGATATAACCAAAATCTGTGTAGTAGATGCAGCCAGGTCGAAGTGTCGGGTGCACTCTGGTGTCGACGGAGATACACCGGATATAATGGACGAAGAAGGCACGACTGCCAATGTTATTGACGGCATGGAGAGAGCGGCTCTCAGTGTCCACACGGTACACCAATGGTTGACCTTCCTCCAAATGCTTGTTGTCCAACAACACAAGCAGCAGAGCACCATCCGACTTCACAAGGTAGAACTTGTTATTTCCAAGTTCTGGAAATGAAAATAGTGTATCCATTTTGACAGTGCTCGCACGCTGCTCCAACTGGACATTGTTGGTGCACACTAATTTTCCGAACTCAAAATTGTTCACAGCTATTGCATACAATTCACCATTGAACGGGGTAATGCAACGCAGACAATGGTGCTCGATCGAAAATCTTCCTTCTCCCCAATCTTCATCTATACCCTTAGTTGGAGTGCTCTCATCGACCCAAGCAATTTCCGCCGGGTAATCTTTGGAAACGAAGACCATAGTCGGGGACTTCATCACAGCGACTGACTTCAGAATAACGTTTGGCATATGCGCCTCAAACATAGTATTCAATGTCTTTGTGAGTGGGTTCAGAAGCCGTATCTTGTGCGGCTGGTTCTTCTGGGCAAGCACGATGACGCCACGGCAAAAGCCGACAAAGTAGTATCTAAAATATATTGATGAAGATAACATTCAGCACTAAGATGTTTACGATTGAAAATAAAAATAGATTAACTCTATAGATATGGAGGAATTTGAACCTTGCATGAACTTCCGTTAGATCGATGGTGACGTAGCGGGATGTGCGGAGGTGGAGGAAGGTGAAATCAGCAGCGCGTGGAAGGCCGTGGTCTAGCATGATCCATTCGTGCAGGTGCACGTCGGGCTCAGGTAAACCTGAGCGCCAATTTCTACAGACTTGCCTCATAGCAGAGTAGGTGTCAGCGTACTGCTCGTTCGCCAGTAAGCATTCGCCGATCTTGTGAAGTGGTCCATCAGCCGAGAGAGAGGCCCAGTTCACGGAGGCGACGGCCGCCGGCGCATTCTTCTTGTCCATCGCCGGCAGGGAGCGCGCGTGGGCGGTTGGTGTTTTTTCCTTCGATTTGGAGAAGTTGATGGGACGTGAGAGGCGTGGTTGCGTGCGTGAGTGAGAATGAGACTGTGTGCAGAGGGAGGGAGAGAGGGGGCTCTGGCAACGTGACGGTTGGTCTCGGCAGTTTCTCAAAAAAGCTAGACGTTTGGTCTCAACACGCGCACCGCCTAACCGCTGTGCACCGCGACACGCGTCCGTGGTACTGCACGTCTGCACCGTTACGTGTACTCAGTTAGCCTTACACTGGAAAAATATCTGCACTCAGTTTTCCCCTCGAGTACTAATACTGGCTAGTGCATTACCTCATAAAAAAAATACTGGCTAGTGCAATATACTCAGTTTTACCCTCAAGTGGCTGATCAACAGAGAGTCAACAAATGGGATTAAGCTATCTAATTGAGTAATTTCATGCGCAAAAAAAAATCATAGTGCCTCCTACTCATGGAGTCTTGTTAAGAAGAGGAGGTCTAATACGTGGAAAACAGAATAGCACACCACAGGTCCGAAATGATGGAAAGGGCTAGGCAATCCACTTATTATAGAACTCAACAAAAACCACATGGAACTATATTAAACTTATGCAGTAGCCAACGCAACCAAAAGTCAGAAGTGCAGGCTGAATCCCAAAGGCACAACACAATAAGGAAACTTGCAACCTTATATAAAAGGGGCTATGCAACCCACTTATATACACATTAACAGCCATCCTCGTGTGTGACAAGAGAAATTCAACACTGGATTCGGAGGTAGGCACATGAAGCTTTACAAGGGCCAATGGGGCACCAACAATTTAAGGATGAATTGAACCACACCGTCAACAATTCAAACTCGAGACCTTGGCTCTAATACCATTTAAGTTCGAACGGATTGAAAAGGCTAGGCAACCAATTTCTAAAACATCCACAGGAACAACTACCAAGTTGATCCCAGCCGTAGATAAATGCATCCACCAACAAAATAGGAACAGTGCCTCAGTCTCAGTAAACATTTCACAATACCAAGGTACTCACATGTCAATGTCAGTGTTTTCATCTCCAATTATCTATGGCATTTTATTAGTCTTTTGAGAGATTATAACAAACTTGATTGGCCTCCTGCAGTAGGGCATCACATGCTTCTGATCTCGATCTCAACATGTCAACTTGGTTTCTTAACACATCTGCTGCAGCTCGTTCTATTTGGATTTGTTCCTCCAGAACTTGTGCAGAGAAAGACTTGGACTTGGACTTGGACTTGGACTGCAAAAACCCAGCATTTCGCAGGAAAGTGTTTTTGGTGATATCTTTATTTTTAAGTACCATGGTAAATGTCTCCATACATTCTTCTAGAGTTTTTTCCATACCATCTTTCCCGGGTTTTGCCATCTCCAATTTCATATTTGCCTGAAAAGTTTTGAGTCGTGTAAAAATAAAAGTTATTACAGAGAAACATGCAGACGGTAGATTTAATGTGTATGAACTACTTCTAATCCTACAAGTTGGTATGCCTGATTACACATCAAATGCATTTTCACAAAAACGCCTACAAGATCATATTGACATATTGCTCCTACAAATTGGCAAGTGTGTAGTTAAAAAATTTAAATCATAAAGAAGACTTACAATAACACTTTCTGCAAGTTCTCCTATCACATTATGTTTGTTCTTCTGGCATGCCTCGAACTGCTCTGCCAGAGTCATCTCTTTGTCTGGTTGCATGTTGTTTGCATGATCTACTTTCTGCATTTTTGTACAATCATATGGAGATCAAATAACGTGGTTGAAATGGAGGATGGAAATATAACATGCACACGGAGTTCTACACAATTTACGAGTAACATATGTAGCAGTACAGACCAGCGGGGCATTACTTTTTGCCAGAGATGCCCAACCAAGTGACGAGATCCTGTACGGCTTGGTAAACGTTGTTTCAAGCGGTTAGCCTGGTTCCTTTTAGACAACGTCTGCAAAAGGAGACTAGTGAGACACTGGCGCAAAATAAGTATTCGGAATTTAATCTGGTTTCACGGTCCTCATAAGCCATACCACATTCTTTGGATCAGACCAATGCTTGACAAGATCTCCCCACTGCTCGTCAGTCATACAGGGTGCAGGAGACTTTGTTCGAACATTGGCAGTAATCTGGCCAGTGAAGTATGTCGCCTTAAGCTTATAGCGGTGCTGGCGCAACAATTCTTTGAATATGGAAGCGATGACAAACTTTACATCCTCATTATCCTCATCGAATTCAAACCTTAACTGCTCACAACGGTGGAATGATTGGTGAGTTATATAGCATAGAAACAACAGTAAGCTACAAGAAATGGGACAGATCAATGTGGAATAATTTATCATTACCAGGAGAAGCATGACTTACGTGTAAATTATGCACTAAACTCTCGAACTGTGAAGGGGTGTCAACGTGCTGCTTCCACAATGGGAAGGTAGGAAGTTCATTCCTGATAAAATGGCCAACCTGTGATACAAGATATGAAGATTCATGCGGATGAAGTGGCCTTCTGCCACCTACAATAGATGTGATGCGAAATCTTGAACCCATTCCGGAAATCTTAGCTGCAAGTTTTTTTCCTACCGTTGGCCCCCTCGTTTTTATTGATCGTGGCGAACCTACCAAGTTAAGCATTACATCAAGCTATCATGGTATATAGATACATAAGGGAGCATTAAACTACAAGTCTTGAAAAAAGTATTACCTTTTTTGGCGTGGGTCTCATCATCGGGAGAGGAGTTGTCTTTCGCAGGACTAAGGGTCGGAGGGAGATCATCACCAGTTTGCTGGTGTTGTGGCAGCACTGTTTGGACATTTGAGGCTGTATCATCTGGGACTAGCATCATGTGTCCTTGGCCATTATTACCTACCACCACTCCTGATGGTGCCAATTCTTGGCTAGAATTTGCTGTGGAAACTGGTTCTGTTGGCAATTGTTGCTGAGAAACAGTATTGGCAACTGGTGGTTGTGGAATGTGTGGGCTGGTACATGCTGGGGCTACTTCTGTCTGATTCGATGGTTTGTGGTTTTTACGAGACCTTTTACTGTTATCATTCTTGGCCTGTTCGCCACCTCGTGTCAGTCTCTTGTTAGACCTTGTAATAGGAGGAGCAGCACGAGCATCAGGCTTAACTCTTTTTTTATTACGCACTGTCACCCATCCTCCGGTATCAGCCTGAGGTTCCTGTTGAGTGTTCTTCCTCCTATTCGTTCTTGAAAAGTTCTTTCCCGAATCTGCAGATGCCTGTCACACATAAATGATATTTCAATGTACAATATTATATGATGATGATATGCAGATGGAATGGAAAAACAGTAAGGCAACATATGCCAAAACATATATGAGGCGTTAACTAAGCAGGAAAAATTGTAGTAATGAGATTGAACATGGCATGGGTAACATATTTGGTAGGACTGGGATACAACAAATGGAAGTTGGGACAAATAATTCGATGACAGGACAGAGAAAACTCACCTTGTTGTGTTGCAGACGATAGTCGACCAGGGCATCTTCCTGAGTCAGCTCGCCATCACAATCAGCAGGATCAAATTCTGAATCAGAGGAATGTTCCGTATCCTTTGTGAGGGAGGTGGGTGGCGTTTTTGCACTAGACCTTGTAGAAGGATGTAGTGTTAGGCCCAACGAGGCTGCAACTCGGCTATTATGCAGAATAGTTTGCCTCCGTTGCTCTTCGTACTCATTCTCGAGTGGAAGACCTAACATGCATTGGCGAGAAATGCAGATGAGATTTATCATGGAACTGTGCATATAAGAACAAATTAATAGTAGCAGTGAGACTGCTCAAAAGGTGTAATGACAAACAAACTATGGCTCAAAAATAATTGATGTTCATATTGTCAAGCTTCATGCACTAGCCAACGCAACCGGAAGTCCGGACTGATGGAAAGGGCAAACAAATTATGGCTCAAAAATAATTTATGTTGGGCAACAAAGGGCAGCAGCAACAATTTTTAGGATAAGTATGATGTCAAGCTTCATGCAGTAGCCAACGCAACCAAAAGTCCGAACTGATGGAAAGGGCTAAGCAATCCACATATAGACTCAAACACATATAAGTGTCATTTTCATGCCAATGGTTAACCATATGGAATGGCGTGTGCTTAATATAATTGCCTAGGGTCTTCCAAGTTCCAACAGATCGATCTATTGGATGAACTTGCTAGAGCATGCAATTCGAAATGGTATCAGACCTACAAGGTCCTGAGTTCAAATCCTAGCAAGTAGCAACGCAGTATTCAAAATAAATATTTGCAGCCTTCCTAAAAAAATATCTAATGATACATGCCTAAGGCTCGGTCTATTGAATGAGTGGTTTTATCACTTAGCACCACAAGTTGGGGATTTTTAATCACAAAACACCAACATTTGGGGAAATTATTTCACATAACACATTATTTGTCATTAGTCGGCTTGACAAGAGCATGACCCTACAGCGTGACACCAATTTACAGTACGTGAGCATGTTTGCTACAAACAAATGAATTTTGGTGTGAAATTTTGTAGACACTCTGTGGAAATGAGAATATGAGTCACACTTGTTACATATGCTACACACAAATGAATTACCATATGACAAATATCCACAAGAAATTATAACCACACAAGAACATGAGATTTGGGTAATATATTCTGTACCAGCATAAGGTTTTGATAATGTTTACCAATACAACTACCCTGGACATAAGATTTTATTTTGAACTGTCTGGACATAAGATTTAACAACTAGTGTTGACAAACAGCTTTGTATTTGCGTTTAACAGCAAATACCACAAAATAAAGTCTAATTGTCTTTCTCCTGCGGTCACTCTTAAACTGACGGTGGCCGGAGGTCACTAATGGGCTATCAAACAGAGATCATGTATTCTGCGAAACAATTACCCCAAATGTTAGTGTTTTGTGATACAAATTTCTAGGGTTGTGGTTCTGTGATAAAAAAAATCCTGAACTTCTGGTGTTAAGTGATAAAACCTCATTGGATGAACTGGCTAGAGCATGCAATTCCACATGGCGCACACAGAGTTGCAAATAGAAAAAAATACAGGCAGTTTAATACTATCAATAAATTGCTCTCCTAGCTTGACTGCTATCATAACCTTTGTAATACGTACTACCACCATCCCGAAGTTTTTATCAAAAATCATTAACATGCAAAATACAAATTTAATATCATTAAATAGATAACGAATATATTTTCGTACGGTATCTACAAAATATTATATTTCTTGATAGATTGTTCTGAAAGTTTGGTCAAACTTTACTTGGTTTGACTTTTATAAATAAGCCTTCAGGTTTGGGGTGGAGGTAGTAATGTAGTATACTTCAAACCCCAAAAAAGTACCGCACAGAAGTGATATTTGGAAAAGAAATGCGTAACGAAAGCGGACATAAGCTCTGCCTCTCCATCAGCAGATGTAAGGTTACGATCAGCAGAGTTCCGAGATAAAAAAAATACAGGCAGTTTAATACTATCAACAAATTGCTCTGCTAGCTTGACTGCTATCATAACCTTTGTAAAATGCATACTTCAAACCCCCAAAACATATCACACAGAAGTGATTCTCGGAAAAGAAATGCATAACGAAAGCGGACATAACCTCGATCTTCCTCTCGATCAGCAGATGTAAGGTTAAGATCTCATATAGCTACGCGGCAAACAACTATCTACACTGATCTAATATCAGCAAGAATGCATTGCAAGAAAGCAACGAAAACTAGTGTAAGAAATCAAATGCATATAACAAAAGCGGACATGTAAAGTATTCATCAACCTTCGTCTGAGGCCCGGGCGGATTTACTCTTTGGTTGGGGGTGGTCGACTTTGGGGCCGCGTTTTTTGCCCATCTCGATCTCCGGTGAGGTGGACTACAGAGTCGGGGAAGCAGATCCGGAGGAGATATGGCGCGGTGAACGTCGGCGTCGAGGAAGCTAATCCGGCTTGCTAGGCAGCAAGGGAGCCGGTAAAACGTGGTCGGTCACTACGGTGGCCGGTGAGAAGGCAGTGATGGTGAGGAGGGGCGGTGGGGCACGGCCGTCGTCGTGGGAGTGTGCCTGGTAGAAGCATGAGAAAGATGTGGTGTTCGAATTGTGCTCTACAGGGAAATATCCTCTGTGGACCGATGTTTATAGGCCGACGGGCAAACCGCAGGTTTTGGGGTAGCTTGAAAATGGGACGCGCCAACAATTTCGGCGCGTGTTTTGCGGCAGAGATGAAAGTCACCCATAAGAAACTTTCCTCATGGATGCTTGTTGCTTGGTCGTGTGGACAACATATATAGTGGGAGATGCCCATAGCTAGCTAGGCCATTCATATCAAACTCGAGTGATTATCACTAAGTTTACAATGAATATATTTCATGACACTTGATATTGGCCGGATAGTAGAAAATATATTTCATGACTATCGATCCCATATTAGTTAATTTATATTATTTCAATTGCTAAAATATTTTCATATTCTTTTAGAGTTCTAAAAAACACACTACACAATGACAATGGATATCACTACCTTCTAGGTCCCGGTCATCAGATTTAGAGTAAAGTAGCTTAGCGACAGATTTAGACCTTTGTGCAACAAATACATGAGTTGGTGATATGTGCAAAAGAACAGGTTAAGTGAGTGTTTTGTGCAACAATGACAACAATAAGTGGAGTTTCGATCGTGCAAAGGATAAAAGGTGGAAGAGGGATCACACGGAAGGAGAAAGAGAAAGGGAGAGCAGTGCCTCACGGGGCCGCTGTTATTTATGGTGAAAAGAAATGCTTCACTTTTTTCGGTGAGTGATGTTGACTGGCACACAGGGTTTCAGTTATGTAGACCTGCAGTGCAGGCTACGCGCCCGTCTAATATTCATTTTTTTCAGCGACAAAAGGGAGAGAGAGAGAGAGAGAGTCTTGACGACGCGTCTTTACTTAACAAAGAAGATTGCTGGGAGTTTGCCTACCTACCGCACGTGACTTGTGCTCACTGATGTGTGGGACCTACACGCATGGGACCACACGTAAGTGACCGACCTACTTTATTCTAGGGGTGCCCCTCAAGCTAATACATAGTCTGCAACATGAAACTATATTCGCTTATAAAATCTGAACTTTGAAATCCAATTTAATTTAAGTCTATTATTGGTCATATCAACTATCAAGTCTAAAATTACATTCTGAAACTTGTTCAACGCTTTCTCATGAATTATTATGGTAGTTTTTTAAAATCAAATGCTAATTGATTTGAGATAATAAAAAAACATATATTATTGCACAACAATGGGATATTAAAATATCTATTTGTAAATAAAAATAAGAAGTCAATGTTGTGGTAAGTTAGGAGGTTCAAAGGGTAAACCAAATATAACGTTTTGTTCAATCTCATAGTTCATATTACCAAGTTTGATTATCCCTGGACAACATTGTTTGTTATAGTGTTCCCTAATTGGGCATGGTGGTGCATCTTGCCATTTCTAACAATGTTGATGACTAGACTTTTCAAGTTTTCGGTATAAAAAATCGTTTTTCATTTTCTAGATGATAAAATATGTTTTTTTGTGCATGGGGTAGAAAAGATATGGGTCAAAATGGCGCATCTACATTTTTTAAATAAATTACGCCATATTTTAATGACAAATCCCAAATTTACGGTTTTTAGTGCTTTCTAGCTAGTTTCGCACATTTAAATGACTTTATGCTGATTTATTGAAAGTAATTCAAATTTGAATTGTAGATATGTTATAACTTGGTCCTACAAGTCCCCATAAATAATTTTTATATACATATTACTTACTATATATAGAAACCAGCGATAGTACTGAAATATTCAACCCCTTTGCAGGATAATCATGTAAAACATTTTGACCTGGTTTTGAAATAAATAAATGAAACTGAAGAAAACCTGAAAAATGAAACCCTTCTGCATGGAGTGTGCTTGTATGTGTTAGTTGACAGGGAAAATAAGAAACATGTGATAGGGTAGTGAAAAACAAAATGTCTTCACAAAGCGGACTATCGTGTATGAAGATTCATGGTTTGCAAGCCAAATGATATAGTTATGGCCATATTTGTGGCACAGTTTGTTACAATGTGCCCAAATTGGGCATGGTGGTGCATCTTGCCATTCCCAACAATGTTAATGACTAGACTTTTCAACTTTTCGGTATAAAAAATATTTTTTTCATTTTCTAGATGACAAAATATGTTTATTTTGTGAATGGTGTACATATAAGATACGGGTCAAACTGGCAACTCTACATTTTTTAGATAAATTACGCCATATTTTAGTGCCAATTCCCAACTTTTACGGTTTTAGTACTTTCAAGATAGTTTCGCACATTTAAACGACTTTATGCTGATTTACTGAAAGTAATTCCAATGTGAAATGTGGGGGTGTTATAACTTCGTCAAAGAAATCCCCCAAAAACATAGTTTAGGGTTGGGGGTAGATACGGAGTACATGATTTGTATGTTTTGAATATGTCTAGACCTTGTTTATCAACTTGAATGCTTAATTACTATATATATGACGTAAGAAGGCTATGTGCTTTGGGTTTTCATTTTTTTTGATTTTTTCTGAATTTTTATGCTCATTTGAATCTTGGTCAAATCCTAGGTTTGACTAGGATTTAAACAAACTTAAAACATGAAAATGAAAAGGTAAGCCTGGATCCTTCCTAGTCACTCTAAAATTAAGCTTTTGGGAAGTTTTAGAAATTTCCATGTTTGAAACCCGAAACCACTTCTCTTCATGCTTGACTTCATAAGACAAAGTTAAGGGTTAGGGGTAGATACATGCCTTTTCTGTTTTGAATATGTCTAGACCTTGTTCATCAACTTGAATGCTTACTATATATATATATGACATAAGAAGGCTATATATATATGTGCTTTGGTTTTTGGTTTTTGTTTTTTCTGAATGTTTATATATGCCCATTTGAATCTTGGTCAAATCCTAGGTTTGACCAAGATTTAAACAAGTTTAAAACATGAAAGTGAAAAGGTAAGCATGGATCCTTCTTAGTCATTCTAAAATGAAGCTTTTGGGGGGTTCTTGAAATCTCAATGTTTGAAACCCAAAACCACTTCTCTTCATGGTTGACTTCATAAGACAGATGAGTTTAGGGTTATGGGGTAGATACATGATTTGTCGGGTTTGAATATGTCTAGACATGCTTGTTTATCAACTTGAATGCTTACTATATGACCTAAGAAGACTATGCATGTGCATTGGTTTTTCATTTTTTGTTCTTTCTGAATGTTTATGCCCATTTGAATCTTGGCCAAATCCTAGGGTTTGACCAAGATTTAAACAAGTTTAAAACATTAAAATGAAAAGGTAATCATGGATCCTTCTTAGTCACTCTAAGATGAAGTTTTTGGGAGGTTTTCGAAATTTCCATGCATGTTTGAAACCCAAAACCACTTCTCTTCATGTTTGACTTCATAAGACAGAGTTTAGGGTTAGGGCTAGGGGTAGATACATGATTTTCTAGTTTGAATATGTCTAGACCATGTTTATCAACTTGAATCTTGGCCAAATCCTAGGTTTGACCAAGATTTAAACAAGTTTAAAACATGAAAATGAAAAGGTAAGCCTGGATCCTTCTTAGTCACTCTAAAATGAAGCTTTTGGGAGGTTTTTGAAATCTCAATGTTTGAAACCCAAAACCATTTCTCATCATGCTTGACTTCATTAGATATAGTTTAGGGTTAGGTGTAGATACACGATTTGTCTGGTTTGAATATGTCTAGACCTTGTTTATCAACTTCAATTCTTACTATATGACATAAGAAGACTATATGTGCTTTGGTTTTTGATTTTTTGATTTTTTTGAATGTTTATGCCCATTTGAATCTTGGTCAAATCCTAGGTTTGACCAAGATTTAAACAAGTCTATAACATGAAAATGAAAAGGTAAGCCTGGATCCTTCTTAGTCATTCTAAAATGAAGCTTTTGGGGGGTTCTTGAAATCTCAATGTTTGAAACCCAAAACCATTTCTCATCATGCTTGACTTCATTAGATATAGTTTAGGGTTAGGTGTAGATACACGATTTGTCTGGTTTGAATATGTCTAGACCTTGTTTATCAACTTCAATTCTTACTATATGACATAAGAAGACTATATGTGCTTTGGTTTTTGATTTTTTGTTTTTTTCTGAATGTTTATGCCCATTTGAATCAAGATCAAATCCTAGTTTTGACCAGGATTTAAATAATTTTAAAACATGAAAATGAAAAGGTAAGCCTGGATCCTTCTTAGTCACTCTAAAATGAAGCTTTTGGGAGGTTTTTGAAATTTCCATGTTTGAAACCCAAAACCATTTCTCATCATGCTTGACTTCATTAGATATAGTTTAGGGTTAGGTGTAGATACACGATTTGTCTGGTTTGAATATGTCTAGACCTTGTTTATCAGCTTCAATTCTTACTATATGACATAAGAAGACTATATGTGCTTTGGTTTTTGATTTTTTGATTTTTTCTGAATGTTTATGCCCATTTGAATCTTGGTCAAATCCTAGGTTTGACCAAGATTTAAACAAGTCTATAACATGAAAAATGAAAAGGTAAGCCTGGATCCTTCTTAGTCATTCTAAAATGAAGCTTTTGGGGGGTTCTTGAAATCTCAATGTTTGAAACCCAAAACCATTTCTCATCATGCTTGACTTCATTAGATATAGTTTAGGGTTAGGTGTAGATACACGATTTGTCTGGTTTGAATATGTCTAGACCTTGTTTATCAACTTCAATTCTTACTATATGACATAAGAAGACTATATGTGCTTTGGTTTTTGATTTTTTGATTTTTTCTGAATGTTTATGCCCATTTGAATCTTGGTCAAATCCTAGGTTTGACCAAGATTTAAACAAGTCTATAACATGAAAATGAAAAGGTAAGCCTGGATCCTTCTTAGTCATTCTAAAATGAAGCTTTTGGGGGGTTCTTGAAATCTCAATGTTTGAAACCCAAAACCACTTCTCTTCATGGTTGACTTCATAAGACATGCAGAGTTTAGGGTTAGATATATACATGATTTTCTAGTTTGAATATGTCTAGACCTTATTTATCAACTTGAATGCTTACTATATGACATAAGAATGCTATGTGCTTTGGTTTATCAATCTTTTGGTTTTTTCCTGAATTTTTATGCCCATTTGAATCTTGGTCAAATCCTAGGTTTCACAAAGATTTAAACAAGTTTAAAATCTGAAAATTAAAAGGTAAGCATGGATCCTTCTTAGTCACTCTAAAATGAAGCTTTTGGGAGGTTTTTGAAATTTCCATGTTTGAAACCCAAAACCACTTCTCTTCATGCTTAATTGACTTCATAAGACAAAGTTTAGAGTGTTAGGGGTAGATACATGATTTGTCTAGTTTGAATACGTCTAGACCTTGTTTATCAACTTGAATTCTTACTATATGACATAAGAAGGCTATGTGCTTTGGTTTTTCATTTTTCTGATTTTTTTGAATTTTATGCCCATTTGAATCTTGGTCAAATACTAGCTAGGTTTGACCAAGATTTAAACAAGTTTAAAACATGAAAATGAAAAGGTAAGCCTCGATCCTTCTTAGTCACTCTAAAATGAAGCTTTTGGGAGGTTTTTGAAATTTGCATGTTTGAAACCCAAAACCACTTCTCTTCATGCCTTACTTCATAAGACGGAGTTTAGGGTCGTTAGGGAGTAGATACATGATTTGCCTGGTTTGAATATGTCTAGACCTTGTTTATCATCTTGAATGCTTACTATATGACAGAAGAAGACTATGTGCATTGGTATTTCATTTTTTTTTGAATTTTCATGCCCATTTCAATCTTGGTGAAATCCTAGGTTTGAGCAAGATTTAAACAAATTTAACACGTGAAAACGAATAAGCATGGATCCTTCTTAGTCACTCCAAAATGTACCAATTGATAGATGTGTTAACTTTGCTTCATGGAAAAATTAATGTCATGTAAATGAGTTAACTTGGATTTCCTACCGTTGAATCCATAGGAAACTTTGTTCTAATGCACTATAATAATCAACCGAGTTTTTACACCAACAGGTCTGTCACTTACGTGTGGTGCCCATGCGTGAGGTCCCACACTTCAGTGAGCACAAGTCACAGTAGGTACGCAAACTCCAAGCCATCTTCTTTGTCAAGAGAAGACGCATCAGGATGCGTTTTGGAAGTCTGTGGGTCCTTCTGGATCCTTCGGTTGTCCCTCTCACAAAAAAAAATCTCTCTCATTCTCGGCCTCGCTCGACTCGCTCGCTCGCACCTCCTGCTCACTGACAAACCCTGCACAAAAGTCAACATCATCACCCGAAAAAGGGGAGACACCATAATGCTCTCCCTTCTTCTCTCCTTCCGAGTGATCCCTCTTCCTCCGAGTTTCACTCGACGGGCAAACACACATGTGCTGCATAGTAATAATAATAAAAAGGTAGAAAAATCAACCTACGAATCTATAATTAAATACGTTAAACTAGGGTTTTGCCCAGTACTACAGATCAAGTTCATAAAAAATCCAACTACGGGGTTCGAACAACCCCATTTCTAATCCAAGATTTTTTCGACCTCATCCAAATGGCCTCAAACTATAGGGTTAATTAGCATCTAGTGCAGTATGTGTGAACATGTATGCACTATGTGTGCTATAACTTGTATGTCTTTCAAATTTGAACCAAATTTGAAATATATGAAATGGGGCTTTTGGCTTAAACGTTTGAAACCCAAAACGACTTCTCTTCATGCTAGGCATCATAAGACCGAGTTTAGGGTTAGGGGGTAGATACATGATTTGTCTGTTTTGAATATGTCTATACCTTGTTTATCTACTTGAATATGCTTACTATAGATATATATGACGTAAGAAGACTATGTGCTTTGGTTTTTATTTTTTTTATTTTTCCAGAATTTTTATGCCCATTTGAATCTTGGTCAAATCCTAGGCTTGACCAATATTTAAACAAGCTTAAAACATGAAAATGAAAAGGTAAGCTTGGATCCTTCTTTGTCACTCTAAGATGAAGTTTTTGGGAGGTTTTCAAAATTTCCATGTCTGAAACCCAAAAACACTTCTCTTCATGCTTGACTTCATAAGACAGAGTTTAGGGTTAGCCAGGGACAGGGTAGATACACGATTTTCTAGTTTGAATATGTCTAGACCATGTTTATCAACTTGAATGATCATTATATGACAGAAAAAGGCTAGGTGCGTTTTTTATTTTATTTTATACCCATTTGAATCTTGATCAAATCCTAGTTTTGACCAGGATTTAAATAATTTTAAAACATGAAAATGAAAAGGTAAGCCTGGATCCTTCTTAGTCACTCTAAAATGAAGCTTTTGGGAGGTTTTTGAAATTTCCATGTTTGAAACCCAAAACCATTTCTCATCATGCTTGACTTCATTAGATATAGTTTAGGGTTAGGTGTAGATACACGATTTGTCTGGTTTGAATATGTCTAGACCTTGTTTATCAGCTTCAATTCTTACTATATGACATAAGAAGACTATATGTGCTTTGGTTTTTGATTTTTTGATTTTTTCTGAATGTTTATGCCCATTTGAATCTTGGTCAAATCCTAGGTTTGACCAAGATTTAAACAAGTCTATAACATGAAAATGAAAAGGTAAGCCTGGATCCTTCTTAGTCATTCTAAAATGAAGCTTTTGGGGGGTTCTTGAAATCTCAATGTTTGAAACCCAAAACCATTTCTCATCATGCTTGACTTCATTAGATATAGTTTAGGGTTAGGTGTAGATACACGATTTGTCTGGTTTGAATATGTCTAGACCTTGTTTATCAACTTCAATTCTTACTATATGACATAAGAAGACTATATGTGCTTTGGTTTTTGATTTTTTGATTTTTTTGAATGTTTATGCCCATTTGAATCTTGGTCAAATCCTAGGTTTGACCAAGATTTAAACAAGTCTATAACATGAAAATGAAAAGGTAAGCCTGGATCCTTCTTAGTCATTCTAAAATGAAGCTTTTGGGGGGTTCTTGAAATCTCAATGTTTGAAACCCAAAACCACTTCTCTTCATGGTTGACTTCATAAGACATGCAGAGTTTAGGGTTAGGGGTAGATACATGATTTGTCGGGGTTGAATATGTCTAGACATGCTTGTTTATCAACTTGAATGCTTACTATATGACATAAGAAGGCTATGTGCTTTGGTTTTTCATTTTTCCGGTTTTTTGAATTTTATGCCCATTTGAAGATTTTGGGAGGTTCTTGAAATTTTCATGTTTGAAACCAATACGACTTCTCTTCATGCTAGACTTCATAAGATCGACCGAGTTTATGGTTAGGGGCTAGATACATGATTTGTCTGGTTTGAACATGTCTAAACCTTGTTTATCAACTTGAAAGCTTACTATATGACATATATAAGAAGACTATGTGCTTTTGTTTTTCATTCTTCTATTTTTTTTATTTTATGCCCATTTGAATCTTGGTCAAATCCTATGTTTGACCTGGATTTAAACAAGTATAAAATATGAAAACGAAAAGGTAAGCCTGGATCCTTCTTAGTCACTCTAAAATGAAGCGGCTTTTGGGATGTTCTTGAAATTTTCATGTTTGAAACCCAAAACCACTTCTCTTCATGATTGACTTCATAAGACAGAGTTTAAGGTTAGGGGCAGATATATACATGATTTTCTAGTTTGAATATGTCTAGACCTTATTTATCAACTTGAATGCTTACTATATGACATAAGAATGCTATGTGCTTTGGTTTATCAATCTTTTGGTTTTTTCCTGAATTTTTATGCCCATTTGAATCTTGGTCAAATCCTAGGTTTCACAAAGATTTAAACAAGTTTAAAATCTGAAAATTAAAAGGTAAGCATGGATCCTTCTTAGTCACTCTAAAATGAAGCTTTTGGGAGGTTTTTGAAATTTCCATGTTTGAAACCCAAAACCACTTCTCTTCATGCCTTACTTCATAAGACGGAGTTTAGGGTCGTTAGGGAGTAGATACATGATTTGCCTGGTTTGAATATGTCTAGACCTTGTTTATCATCTTGAATGCTTACTATATATGACAGAAGAAGACTATGTGCATTGGTATTTCATTTTTTTTTGAATTTTCATGCCCATTTCAATCTTGGTGAAATCCTAGGTTTGAGCAAGATTTAAACAAATTTAACACGTGAAAACGAATAAGCATGGATCCTTCTTAGTCACTCCAAAATGTACCAATTGATAGATGTGTTAACTTTGCTTCATGGAAAAATTAATGTCATGTAAATGAGTTAACTTGGATTTCCTACCGTTGAATCCATAGGAAACTTTGTTCTAATGCACTATAATAATCAACCGAGTTTTTACACCAACAGGTCTGTCACTTACGTGTGGTGCCCATGCGTGAGGTCCCACACTTCAGTGAGCACAAGTCAAGTGCAGTAGGTACGCAAACTCCAAGCCATCTTCTTTGTCAAGAGAAGACGCATCAGGATGCGTTTTGGAAGTCTGGGTCCTTCTGGATCCTTCGGTTGTCCCTCTCACAAAAAAAAACAAATCTCTCTCATTCTCGGCCTCGCTCGACTCGCTCGCTCGCTCGCTCGCACCTCCTGCTCACTGACAAACCCTGCACAAAAGTCAACATCATCACCCGAAAAGGGGAGACACCATAATGCTCTCCCTTCTTCTCTCCTTCCGAGTGATCCCTCTTCCTCCGAGTTTCACTCGACGGGCAAACACACATGTGCTGCATAGTAATAATAATAAAAAAGGTAGAAAAATCAACCTACGAATCTATAATTAAATAATTCGGGTGATCATTATACTGTATTAGAACTCCGTACAAAGTTTCGTATGGATTCAAGGGTAGGAAAGCCAAGTTAACTTATTTACATGACATTATTTTTTCCATGAAGCCAAGTTAACTCATCTAACACTTGGTACATTTTGGTTATATATTCGAAATTTTACTTGAAACTTGTTGGTCATGCCATTTTACTACTCGCCTAACACTTTTTCCGCGCGTGAAGGGATGGGGTGGGCGTGATGCTACCCTAAATTTGTGGGACCCCAAAAAACTTGCAAATCAAGCCAAAGAAACACACTCTTGTCCCCTACTACCCCCATGATTTTGACCTAAATTTGAAATCAAGCCAAAGGTGGTTCAAAAACGGCAATCGGAAATCATGGATTGTTCATCATTTTTCTATATAGCTAGGGAAAATAGCAGACATGCCATACCAATGTTTTAGAAAAGAGCCCTTCAAAAAAGTGTGGCAACATGTTGGAATTCGACCATCTTAATTTCTTCCCACGTGTGAGCTTTGGTACTACTACTACACAAGAACCATGTCAAACTTTTGAATCATGGCCCATTTTATGTATATATTTGCAACTTTTCATGCACGCACACTACAAGAAAAGTTCTGATAGACAACGTCCCAAAATTGTCAACTAAGGGGCATTTTTCGTTGCCTATGGGCCTAACCCGACGATATGGGTTCTGTCGAAACTGCGTCAGGCAAAGTCCAACGACGATTTTTTCGGTCCGTCGCGCTTGGGCGCCCTTCCGCCACGGAAAATCGGACCGTTGCGGAAGTGTTTTCGGGAGCCCGTTGACTGCTGACGTCATGCAAACTGACACGTGGCAGACGCCGTTAACGCCAGTTAACGGCGTTAACCGGCTGAAACCCCGTGGTAGATGGTAGGCCCACACGAGGCCTGCCACGTCTTAAGCGGGCCGGGCCAGATGACATAGTTTAACCGGTCAACTATATAGCTGGGCTGGTCCATTAGTTACGTGGGCCGGCCTAACCTCTAATGTTGACTGGTCAAAACTTAAATGGGCCGGCCCATTTAACATGTGGGGTCCACCTTACAGCAACTGGGCCGGAAGCAAGTGGGCCGGGCCAAAACACGGTGGGTCCCACTTTCCTGTTAAAAGGCCGACCCATTTAGTGTGTGGGGTCCACCGTATAGCAAGTGGGCCGCCCAACAAGCTAGTGGGCCGGGCCAAAAACACAGGTGGGTCCCACTTTCCAGTTATGGGTCGGCCCATTTAGTATGTGGGGTCCACCATATAGCAAGTGGGCCGGCCCAACAAGATAGTGGGCCGGCCAAAAACACAGTGGGTCCCACTTTCCAGTTAAAGGGCCAGCCCATTTAGTATGTGGGGTCCACCATATAGCAAGTGGGGCCCACCAAGATAGTAGGCCGGCCAAAACACGGGTCCCACATTTCGTTAATGGGCCGGCCCATTTGTATGTGGGGTCCACCATATAGAAAGTGGGGCCCAACAAGATAGTGGGCCGGGCAAAAACAAAGGTGGGTCCCACCTTCCTATTAAAGGGCCGCCCATTTACCATGTGGGACCACCATATAGCAAATGGGCTGGCCCAACAACATAGTGGGCCGGCCCAAAACACAGTGGGCCCACTTTCTGTTGAAGGGCCGGCCAATTAGTATGTGGGGTCCACCATATAGAGTGGGCCCAACAAGATAGTGGGCCGGGCCAAAAACACAGGTGGGTCCCACTTTCCTCTTAAAGGCCGCCCATTTAGTATGTGGGGTCCACCACAAAAGCAAATGGGCTGGCCCAACTATTTAGTGGGCCGGCCCAGTAGTATGTGGGGTCCACCTTAATGCAAGTGGGCCAGCCCAATTAGAGTGTGGGGTCCACGGTAAATCAAATGGGCTGGCCCAAGAAGTAAGTGGGCCAGCCCGTTTAGTTGCTGTTTATATGCCGGCATAATATGCGCTTTAGGATTTTGCGGGCAGGCACATATGTGATTTTGCTTAATTGGGCCGTTTAAGGGATGGGAATTCGTGATTTAGATACTGAGAATATTTACGCAGCATTGATTTCTGTCGAATAGCCTCACTTACCACAAGCACCAAAGAAAAAATGCGCGAAAGAACTATAAAAACTAACTAAATATTACATCAGCTGCAAGGCATTGAAAAAAATATTACAGAACCCAGAGAAATTGAATGGTAATTAAACCTAGCAATACAATGAAGCGATCCGGCAATCTTTTAAGTTGTCCATGCAGCACCTATATCTGAAACAAAGACATTACAAGTTAAGACATCAACAATGGAAAGGCAAAGACACTACAATATTGTTTGCCAAAGAATTTGGAACTCATCATTTCGTCGTTATAACAAGATCATTGTAATGCGCACAATAAGCAAACAAAGAGTGCATGCCGCATACCAACAGCCAATATAACAGAGCATGTTAGAATGAAACAACAGACTTACTACTGTCGAGTCCCATGCAAACCAACATGTTCAGGGAGTACAAAATTGGCATGAACAACATAGTAGCAGGCTATAAATTTTGTAACGACGACTGAGCAAGATACAGAATATAGTGGGATCACCTGTGAACTTGTATAAGAGGGAATGCAAACCAATATGTTCAGCATTCCATATGTGAGCGTCATGCCAAGTCAGAGAAACAAGTCGATAATGCAGCTTTTGAAGAACAAGATGGCACACAAAATTATTATCTAGTAATATGACAAGTTTATTTGTACTACAGGCTTAGATAGCAGAGTGATAGCATGCCAAACTAAGTCCTTACTTTGTTAGCTTACAATGAACTAGATACAAAACAATGGCATCACCTGTAGTACAGGGAATGCAAGCCAACATGTTCATGGAGTAAAAAATTGGCACAAACAACATAGTAGCAGGCCATAATTTTTGAAACAACATCTGAGCAAGATAAAGTTATGATGGCTAGATCTACAGAGCAGGGAATGTAAACCAAATATAGAAGTTACGATGCCAAAAGCTATAGAGCAGGGAATGCGAACCAACATGTGCAATTACTTAAAATTGGCCATGAACTAAATAATAGCAGGATGTTACTATAATAGCTAGGAATAAAACAGATAGGAGTTATAATGGCATCACTGATAAACTTGTAGATAAGGGAAAAAAATCAATTTGTTTCGGGATATAAAGTTGTAATGAGCAACACATAGAGGATAGTTAATGCTACGGCTTAGGATGGACCAGAAACGGAATATAGTGGGATCTGAACTTGTAGAAAAGGGAATGCACACCAATATGTTCACAATTCTATATGTGAGCGCCATGCCAATTAAGAGAAACAAGTTAATATTGCAGCTTTTGAAGAATCAGATGGCAGACAAAATTATGATGGAAGTTGCTGCTGTGACGAGTTCAAATAAATTTGTACTGCAGGATGGCAGAGCGATAGCATGCAGGAACTAATAGCAGGCAGTTAATTTGTACTGCAGGATGGCAGAGCGATAGCATGCAGGAACTAATAGCAGGCAGTTAGCTTACGACGAAGTAGATAGAAATAACAATGGCATCACCGTAGTACAGGGAATGCAAACCAACATGTTCAGGGAGAACAAGATTGGCATGAACAACGAATGAGCAAGATAGAAGTTATGATGGCTACATCTACAGAGCAGGGAATGCAAACCAAAATGTTCAATCGCTTGAAGTTAGCAATGAACTAGAAAATAGCAAGGTGTTACGGTCATAACTAGGAATGAACTAAAAGAGCTTCAGACAAACAGCATCTGAACCCAGAACATGGCGCTAAAACAAGGGACTTACATTAGGAGAAGCACTCTGTGGGAATCACAGCAGATCTTCCTGGGGTTGATAGATCCGGTGATGAAGTACACTACATGTGCTCCTTGGGGTTGGAGAGACGGCCATTAAACTTCATGGTTACTCATCTAATCTGCAAAGACGTAACGGCGCGTCGTTAGCACAAACAGGTTCCCCCAAGATTAAACAAGAACTTGCAGGCAAGCAATAGAAAAGCGACAGTAGAAGAGTTTAGATCATGCACGGCGCCGGTGAAGCAGATTCGGTTCATGCACATCGGTGTCGGTGAGCAAGATCCGATGCGGTGGACGATGCCGCAGCTGAAGCGACTGCGGTAGGCTGCTGGATGAGCATATGGTTTCGAGGTTCGGCGGGGATGATCCGGTCCGGTTGATGACGGCGTCGATGAAGCGGCTCCGGCAGGCAGCCGGATGACGAGGATCGCGAGGGCTCGGGTAGGCCAGGGAAGTCCGGCGGGGATGTTCCGGTGCGGTGGTCGTGGAGGTGGTAGAGAGAGGGACTTGGGAAGTTCCGGTGGGTGGTCTGAGGGAAATGAATTTTTTTGGGAGGGTTTCCGGGGCTAGGGAGGTGGTGATCCAAAAAATGACGGGCAGACCCCCCCACCAACCGACTTTCTGTCATCTCCACAAGGGTAGAATGGGAATTTGAAAGCGTGTGAATTTTTTGTATTTTGTGGGCGGGAAGTTTTGCCGCTATGAGATTTTGAATTTGGCTAAGGTCCAAGTATAATGATAAAAAATTGTGAGACCGTACTAGTACCTCTGTTCAAGGCCGAGTGCAAAATCAAATCATCATCACCTTGAATATCGGTTACTATCATCGTGTTCTATCTTCTTATCCCATTCAAAAACACGCCTGAAATATTTCTAGATTGGCGGGAGATTTTGCCGCCCGACTGAGATTTGATTTTGAATATGGCTATGGTCAAGTAATATAATATAATACTAATATAAAGACGGTACACCTGGTTAAGTACTAATTGCTCTGCTTCGGCAGTTAAGGCCAGCAGCCACATCAAGCCATCATCATTACAAACAAAATCAGTCAAATCTAGAAGCTAGTATAGGATAAATTCACAGCAGCATAATAAATCCAGAAAACTAAGTATAATACTACATAAACTGCATACAAGAGCCAAAAGCAGCCAATAACAATGTTAATGTTCACGACAAACTAATCTGAAAATAATACAAGACACAATGTATGGCCAACATGAAGATTAGGATACCCCAGGATGAACGAATATGTTCTTCATTCAGCATATATTTCTTCGTCACTCCATTGAAGGAAATTTTCATTGAACTCCTTCCGTCTGCAGTGTGCAGCCAATACATCCTCCAAACGGTATGGCCTTTGTTCATTTCTCATACCGTAGTTTCCTAATCTATTCACATGTATTGGCCACTCATCCCAGGCCTTTATATCATCAAAGTACTCTCTGATATAACCCAAATCTGTGTAGTAGATGCAGCCAGGTCGAAGTGTCGGGTGCACTCTGGTGTCGACGGAGATACACCGGATATAATGGACGAAGAAGGCACGACTGCCAATGTTATTGACGGCATGGAGAGAGCGGCTCTCAGTGTCCACACGGTACACCAATGGTTGACCTTCCTCCAAATGCTTGTTGTCCAACAACACAAGCAGCAGAGCACCATCCGACTTCACAAGGTAGAACTTGTTATTTCCAAGTTCTGGAAATGAAAATAGTGTATCCATTTTGACAGTGCTCGCACGCTGCTCCAACTGGACATTGTTGGTGCACACTAATTTTCCGAACTCAAAATTGTTCACAGCTATTGCATACAATTCACCATTGAACGGGGTAATGCAACGCAGACAATGGTGCTCGATCGAAAATCTTCCTTCTCCCCAATCTTCATCTATACCCTTAGTTGGAGTGCTCTCATCGACCCAAGCAATTTCCGCCGGGTAATCTTTGGAAACGAAGACCATAGTCGGGGACTTCATCACAGCGACTGACTTCAGAATAACGTTTGGCATATGCGCCTCAAACATAGTATTCAATGTCTTTGTGAGTGGGTTCAGAAGCCGTATCTTGTGCGGCTGGTTCTTCTGGGCAAGCACGATGACGCCACGGCAAAAGCCGACAAAGTAGTATCTAAAATATATTGATGAAGATAACATTCAGCACTAAGATGTTTACGATTGAAAATAAAAATAGATTAACTCTATAGATATGGAGGAATTTGAACCTTGCATGAACTTCCGTTAGATCGATGGTGACGTAGCGGGATGTGCGGAGGTGGAGGAAGGTGAAATCAGCAGCGCGTGGAAGGCCGTGGTCTAGCATGATCCATTCGTGCAGGTGCACGTCGGGCTCAGGTAAACCTGAGCGCCAATTTCTACAGACTTGCCTCATAGCAGAGTAGGTGTCAGCGTACTGCTCGTTCGCCAGTAAGCATTCGCCGATCTTGTGAAGTGGTCCATCAGCCGAGAGAGAGGCCCAGTTCACGGAGGCGACGGCCGCCGGCGCATTCTTCTTGTCCATCGCCGGCAGGGAGCGCGCGTGGGCGGTTGGTGTTTTTTCCTTCGATTTGGAGAAGTTGATGGGACGTGAGAGGCGTGGTTGCGTGCGTGAGTGAGAATGAGACTGTGTGCAGAGGGAGGGAGAGAGGGGGCTCTGGCAACGTGACGGTTGGTCTCGGCAGTTTCTCAAAAAAGCTAGACGTTTGGTCTCAACACGCGCACCGCCTAACCGCTGTGCACCGCGACACGCGTCCGTGGTACTGCACGTCTGCACCGTTACGTGTACTCAGTTAGCCTTACACTGGAAAAATATCTGCACTCAGTTTTCCCCTCGAGTACTAATACTGGCTAGTGCATTACCTCATAAAAAAAATACTGGCTAGTGCAATATACTCAGTTTTACCCTCAAGTGGCTGATCAACAGAGAGTCAACAAATGGGATTAAGCTATCTAATTGAGTAATTTCATGCGCAAAAAAAAATCATAGTGCCTCCTACTCATGGAGTCTTGTTAAGAAGAGGAGGTCTAATACGTGGAAAACAGAATAGCACACCACAGGTCCGAAATGATGGAAAGGGCTAGGCAATCCACTTATTATAGAACTCAACAAAAACCACATGGAACTATATTAAACTTATGCAGTAGCCAACGCAACCAAAAGTCAGAAGTGCAGGCTGAATCCCAAAGGCACAACACAATAAGGAAACTTGCAACCTTATATAAAAGGGGCTATGCAACCCACTTATATACACACTAGGAAAATTGCCCGTGCGTTGCAACGGGAGATACATTGTTAAATTTAATCGTGGAAGAAAAATGCTAGGAACAAAACAAAAAATGATTAAATGTGTTTTCATCTCCTCACAGTGCCCTAGTTGACAGAATTCTTGCCCTCCATCATGTATAACGATGAGATGGCGCATATACCATTCCCTAAGATCTTGTGAGGTATGGACCATACTTGTGATGGTCCACAAGGGGCCAAGGTGCGGCAGCCTAGACAGCAGACCTACAAGATGCTAAACCATGGTTTAGATGATCCCCGAAGCGACGACAACACACCCAACCACGTAGTGCTTCTCTACGTGATGATTTGGCCTATTTAGTGTGAGTGTTTCCCGCGCTCCTAGAGAGTAAGTGTTTCCCGTTCCGTCAGTTGTATCACTGGGCGCACAAACCGTCGTGCAAGCAGCATGCCACCTCCACCGCAATGGCTACCCATCCTCTAAGATCCCCTCAAACCAGCTAGGGCATCCAAAGATGACCACCGCAACCGCCCACCTAGATGGTCTTATTTAAAATGTAAATAGTGTTAAAATTTTGTATTTGATGGTTTGAACATACATAGGTAAAGGATTAGTAGTTCTTTATGAATAAGTCAAAAAAAGTTACTTCACATTTAAAATTAAATAGATCGAAGTGGGGCAATGCTTCATCATGATCACTTGTATTTTGTGAAGGGATCTTGCTCGGCCAATAATTGATGCCCACAGTGTAATAAATAAAGAAAGAACTATGTATTTAGTAAACTTAGTGCATAAATATTTGTAGTTGCATCAAATAGTGGGTAAATAAACTATGTCCTTGTTGCACATCCGAATAAAACAAAGCCATGGCAATCCTCTAATTTATTCAGCTAGTACCCAGTATTAGCTGGTTGCGAAGGAACTCCGAGTTTGTGTATTTGGATAGCTGAAGCACGCTTTCCTCGCGGTGTATGACCAGCCAGCTACACAATGACCGGCCGGCGACCGCCTCAGGCCGGGAGCAAGGAGCTGGCGATGCTTCTTGCAGGTACAACGTGCTCAGCTAACACCATGCAGAATTGTCGGGACAGCCATTTGAATTTGCAAGTAGTAATATATTTTGCAGGCTCACTCACAAAAAAATTCTGTAGCAATACATGTCCATCTACAGATATGAAGGCTCCAACAAAAAAATAAGCTAGCACAGGCTGCTGCGGGGTTTCACTCGAGTGCCTTTCCTTGACCTGGATCTCGTACATTGCCCTCATACTCGTAGATCTTCCAGTGCTGGATCCTATTTGTGCATGACGACATGCAATCAGTATACATTAGCTTTGAGTCTCTTATTAATTGCGGTGAGGCTTCGACCTAAGAAGGTTTCCGCGTAGGTGTATTGCAAGGATTAACTTGAAGCCTCGTCTCCACATCCACGGTCATATCGCGAGAGGAGTGAGCTCGACCACCAGCATGTCTGTCTCAAGATATTGAGGCCAATGGTCCCGGCACCGTTAATTCATTAACCTTCACGATGTACCAAATAAATCCCGCGATGGTGAAACAGATGCAAGGCTAAGTTGATACCACCACAGGACACCCAGATTTGTGTTGATTTCCACATCATCTTCAGATTAAGAAACTTGAGGTAAAGAAGCGAGAGGTCGACGACATCGCAGTGCTCAACGGCTTGCTGCGTGGGCACTCGGTCACCAGCAGCAAGCCCGGCATCGCCTTTGGAGGAGAACAGCTCCACGTCGGCTGCCCGTGCGCACCTAGAAGAGCCGGAAGGACGCGAATGCCGGTGGACCGTCCATGGCCGGAGGAGCAGGAGCCAGGTCGAGCCGCACAGCCTGTCTACGAGGGAGACGGTGCCTAGAGGGGCTGCGCGACGTTGGGCGATGTCATCCTCGACGCCGCCCGCAATCCACGATGCTAGGTTCAGACACTTGAGCCCGTCAATATCGCGCACCACTGGCCGCCAATCTCGCCGTCGCCGGAGGTGTCCCCCACCTTGACTTCCCGGACAACTCAGCCCGTCGACACCGCCGCCCGATTCCTCGCACCAGATATCGATCCTAGAAACCGAGATCGAGCGGGGCGACTCGTTCAACATAGGTGGCGTTGTATATTTGTACACCAAACAATGACGTACGTATTGTAAACTCTAACCATGTTGAGTTGTACTCGGTTGCGGCCAGATAGTTTGGGCTGCGTCAAGGTTACGAGCAAAAACACGTTTTGGCCCGTATTATACAGTATTAGGTATAGATTATGTTGGGCCTAGAAATAACACGTTTTGGCCCGTTTGTGACACCAGGCGGTCACCTATTCAGATTTAATAGTAAAGATTAACAGCCATCCTCGTGTGTGACAAGAGAAATTCAACACTGGATTCGGAGGTAGGCACATGAAGCTTTACAAGGGCCAATGGGGCACCAACAATTTAAGGATGAATTGAACCACACCGTCAACAATTCAAACTCGAGACCTTGGCTCTAATACCATTTAAGTTCGAACGGATTGAAAAGGCTAGGCAACCAATTTCTAAAACATCCACAGGAACAACTACCAAGTTGATCCCAGCCGTAGATAAATGCATCCACCAACAAAATAGGAACAGTGCCTCAGTCTCAGTAAACATTTCACAATACCAAGGTACTCACATGTCAATGTCAGTGTTTTCATCTCCAATTATCTATGGCATTTTATTAGTCTTTTGAGAGATTATAACAAACTTGATTGGCCTCCTGCAGTAGGGCATCACATGCTTCTGATCTCGATCTCAACATGTCAACTTGGTTTCTTAACACATCTGCTGCAGCTCGTTCTATTTGGATTTGTTCCTCCAGAACTTGTGCAGAGAAAGACTTGGACTTGGACTTGGACTTGGACTGCAAAAACCCAGCATTTCGCAGGAAAGTGTTTTTGGTGATATCTTTATTTTTAAGTACCATGGTAAATGTCTCCATACATTCTTCTAGAGTTTTTTCCATACCATCTTTCCCGGGTTTTGCCATCTCCAATTTCATATTTGCCTGAAAAGTTTTGAGTCGTGTAAAAATAAAAGTTATTACAGAGAAACATGCAGACGGTAGATTTAATGTGTATGAACTACTTCTAATCCTACAAGTTGGTATGCCTGATTACACATCAAATGCATTTTCACAAAAACGCCTACAAGATCATATTGACATATTGCTCCTACAAATTGGCAAGTGTGTAGTTAAAAAATTTAAATCATAAAGAAGACTTACAATAACACTTTCTGCAAGTTCTCCTATCACATTATGTTTGTTCTTCTGGCATGCCTCGAACTGCTCTGCCAGAGTCATCTCTTTGTCTGGTTGCATGTTGTTTGCATGATCTACTTTCTGCATTTTTGTACAATCATATGGAGATCAAATAACGTGGTTGAAATGGAGGATGGAAATATAACATGCACACGGAGTTCTACACAATTTACGAGTAACATATGTAGCAGTACAGACCAGCGGGGCATTACTTTTTGCCAGAGATGCCCAACCAAGTGACGAGATCCTGTACGGCTTGGTAAACGTTGTTTCAAGCGGTTAGCCTGGTTCCTTTTAGACAACGTCTGCAAAAGGAGACTAGTGAGACACTGGCGCAAAATAAGTATTCGGAATTTAATCTGGTTTCACGGTCCTCATAAGCCATACCACATTCTTTGGATCAGACCAATGCTTGACAAGATCTCCCCACTGCTCGTCAGTCATACAGGGTGCAGGAGACTTTGTTCGAACATTGGCAGTAATCTGGCCAGTGAAGTATGTCGCCTTAAGCTTATAGCGGTGCTGGCGCAACAATTCTTTGAATATGGAAGCGATGACAAACTTTACATCCTCATTATCCTCATCGAATTCAAACCTTAACTGCTCACAACGGTGGAATGATTGGTGAGTTATATAGCATAGAAACAACAGTAAGCTACAAGAAATGGGACAGATCAATGTGGAATAATTTATCATTACCAGGAGAAGCATGACTTACGTGTAAATTATGCACTAAACTCTCGAACTGTGAAGGGGTGTCAACGTGCTGCTTCCACAATGGGAAGGTAGGAAGTTCATTCCTGATAAAATGGCCAACCTGTGATACAAGATATGAAGATTCATGCGGATGAAGTGGCCTTCTGCCACCTACAATAGATGTGATGCGAAATCTTGAACCCATTCCGGAAATCTTAGCTGCAAGTTTTTTTCCTACCGTTGGCCCCCTCGTTTTTATTGATCGTGGCGAACCTACCAAGTTAAGCATTACATCAAGCTATCATGGTATATAGATACATAAGGGAGCATTAAACTACAAGTCTTGAAAAAAGTATTACCTTTTTTGGCGTGGGTCTCATCATCGGGAGAGGAGTTGTCTTTCGCAGGACTAAGGGTCGGAGGGAGATCATCACCAGTTTGCTGGTGTTGTGGCAGCACTGTTTGGACATTTGAGGCTGTATCATCTGGGACTAGCATCATGTGTCCTTGGCCATTATTACCTACCACCACTCCTGATGGTGCCAATTCTTGGCTAGAATTTGCTGTGGAAACTGGTTCTGTTGGCAATTGTTGCTGAGAAACAGTATTGGCAACTGGTGGTTGTGGAATGTGTGGGCTGGTACATGCTGGGGCTACTTCTGTCTGATTCGATGGTTTGTGGTTTTTACGAGACCTTTTACTGTTATCATTCTTGGCCTGTTCGCCACCTCGTGTCAGTCTCTTGTTAGACCTTGTAATAGGAGGAGCAGCACGAGCATCAGGCTTAACTCTTTTTTTATTACGCACTGTCACCCATCCTCCGGTATCAGCCTGAGGTTCCTGTTGAGTGTTCTTCCTCCTATTCGTTCTTGAAAAGTTCTTTCCCGAATCTGCAGATGCCTGTCACACATAAATGATATTTCAATGTACAATATTATATGATGATGATATGCAGATGGAATGGAAAAACAGTAAGGCAACATATGCCAAAACATATATGAGGCGTTAACTAAGCAGGAAAAATTGTAGTAATGAGATTGAACATGGCATGGGTAACATATTTGGTAGGACTGGGATACAACAAATGGAAGTTGGGACAAATAATTCGATGACAGGACAGAGAAAACTCACCTTGTTGTGTTGCAGACGATAGTCGACCAGGGCATCTTCCTGAGTCAGCTCGCCATCACAATCAGCAGGATCAAATTCTGAATCAGAGGAATGTTCCGTATCCTTTGTGAGGGAGGTGGGTGGCGTTTTTGCACTAGACCTTGTAGAAGGATGTAGTGTTAGGCCCAACGAGGCTGCAACTCGGCTATTATGCAGAATAGTTTGCCTCCGTTGCTCTTCGTACTCATTCTCGAGTGGAAGACCTAACATGCATTGGCGAGAAATGCAGATGAGATTTATCATGGAACTGTGCATATAAGAACAAATTAATAGTAGCAGTGAGACTGCTCAAAAGGTGTAATGACAAACAAACTATGGCTCAAAAATAATTGATGTTCATATTGTCAAGCTTCATGCACTAGCCAACGCAACCGGAAGTCCGGACTGATGGAAAGGGCAAACAAATTATGGCTCAAAAATAATTTATGTTGGGCAACAAAGGGCAGCAGCAACAATTTTTAGGATAAGTATGATGTCAAGCTTCATGCAGTAGCCAACGCAACCAAAAGTCCGAACTGATGGAAAGGGCTAAGCAATCCACATATAGACTCAAACACATATAAGTGTCATTTTCATGCCAATGGTTAACCATATGGAATGGCGTGTGCTTAATATAATTGCCTAGGGTCTTCCAAGTTCCAACAGATCGATCTATTGGATGAACTTGCTAGAGCATGCAATTCGAAATGGTATCAGACCTACAAGGTCCTGAGTTCAAATCCTAGCAAGTAGCAACGCAGTATTCAAAATAAATATTTGCAGCCTTCCTAAAAAAATATCTAATGATACATGCCTAAGGCTCGGTCTATTGAATGAGTGGTTTTATCACTTAGCACCACAAGTTGGGGATTTTTAATCACAAAACACCAACATTTGGGGAAATTATTTCACATAACACATTATTTGTCATTAGTCGGCTTGACAAGAGCATGACCCTACAGCGTGACACCAATTTACAGTACGTGAGCATGTTTGCTACAAACAAATGAATTTTGGTGTGAAATTTTGTAGACACTCTGTGGAAATGAGAATATGAGTCACACTTGTTACATATGCTACACACAAATGAATTACCATATGACAAATATCCACAAGAAATTATAACCACACAAGAACATGAGATTTGGGTAATATATTCTGTACCAGCATAAGGTTTTGATAATGTTTACCAATACAACTACCCTGGACATAAGATTTTATTTTGAACTGTCTGGACATAAGATTTAACAACTAGTGTTGACAAACAGCTTTGTATTTGCGTTTAACAGCAAATACCACAAAATAAAGTCTAATTGTCTTTCTCCTGCGGTCACTCTTAAACTGACGGTGGCCGGAGGTCACTAATGGGCTATCAAACAGAGATCATGTATTCTGCGAAACAATTACCCCAAATGTTAGTGTTTTGTGATACAAATTTCTAGGGTTGTGGTTCTGTGATAAAAAAAATCCTGAACTTCTGGTGTTAAGTGATAAAACCTCATTGGATGAACTGGCTAGAGCATGCAATTCCACATGGCGCACACAGAGTTGCAAATAGAAAAAAATACAGGCAGTTTAATACTATCAATAAATTGCTCTCCTAGCTTGACTGCTATCATAACCTTTGTAATACGTACTACCACCATCCCGAAGTTTTTATCAAAAATCATTAACATGCAAAATACAAATTTAATATCATTAAATAGATAACGAATATATTTTCGTACGGTATCTACAAAATATTATATTTCTTGATAGATTGTTCTGAAAGTTTGGTCAAACTTTACTTGGTTTGACTTTTATAAATAAGCCTTCAGGTTTGGGGTGGAGGTAGTAATGTAGTATACTTCAAACCCCAAAAAAGTACCGCACAGAAGTGATATTTGGAAAAGAAATGCGTAACGAAAGCGGACATAAGCTCTGCCTCTCCATCAGCAGATGTAAGGTTACGATCAGCAGAGTTCCGAGATAAAAAAAATACAGGCAGTTTAATACTATCAACAAATTGCTCTGCTAGCTTGACTGCTATCATAACCTTTGTAAAATGCATACTTCAAACCCCCAAAACATATCACACAGAAGTGATTCTCGGAAAAGAAATGCATAACGAAAGCGGACATAACCTCGATCTTCCTCTCGATCAGCAGATGTAAGGTTAAGATCTCATATAGCTACGCGGCAAACAACTATCTACACTGATCTAATATCAGCAAGAATGCATTGCAAGAAAGCAACGAAAACTAGTGTAAGAAATCAAATGCATATAACAAAAGCGGACATGTAAAGTATTCATCAACCTTCGTCTGAGGCCCGGGCGGATTTACTCTTTGGTTGGGGGTGGTCGACTTTGGGGCCGCGTTTTTTGCCCATCTCGATCTCCGGTGAGGTGGACTACAGAGTCGGGGAAGCAGATCCGGAGGAGATATGGCGCGGTGAACGTCGGCGTCGAGGAAGCTAATCCGGCTTGCTAGGCAGCAAGGGAGCCGGTAAAACGTGGTCGGTCACTACGGTGGCCGGTGAGAAGGCAGTGATGGTGAGGAGGGGCGGTGGGGCACGGCCGTCGTCGTGGGAGTGTGCCTGGTAGAAGCATGAGAAAGATGTGGTGTTCGAATTGTGCTCTACAGGGAAATATCCTCTGTGGACCGATGTTTATAGGCCGACGGGCAAACCGCAGGTTTTGGGGTAGCTTGAAAATGGGACGCGCCAACAATTTCGGCGCGTGTTTTGCGGCAGAGATGAAAGTCACCCATAAGAAACTTTCCTCATGGATGCTTGTTGCTTGGTCGTGTGGACAACATATATAGTGGGAGATGCCCATAGCTAGCTAGGCCATTCATATCAAACTCGAGTGATTATCACTAAGTTTACAATGAATATATTTCATGACACTTGATATTGGCCGGATAGTAGAAAATATATTTCATGACTATCGATCCCATATTAGTTAATTTATATTATTTCAATTGCTAAAATATTTTCATATTCTTTTAGAGTTCTAAAAAACACACTACACAATGACAATGGATATCACTACCTTCTAGGTCCCGGTCATCAGATTTAGAGTAAAGTAGCTTAGCGACAGATTTAGACCTTTGTGCAACAAATACATGAGTTGGTGATATGTGCAAAAGAACAGGTTAAGTGAGTGTTTTGTGCAACAATGACAACAATAAGTGGAGTTTCGATCGTGCAAAGGATAAAAGGTGGAAGAGGGATCACACGGAAGGAGAAAGAGAAAGGGAGAGCAGTGCCTCACGGGGCCGCTGTTATTTATGGTGAAAAGAAATGCTTCACTTTTTTCGGTGAGTGATGTTGACTGGCACACAGGGTTTCAGTTATGTAGACCTGCAGTGCAGGCTACGCGCCCGTCTAATATTCATTTTTTTCAGCGACAAAAGGAGAGAGAGAGAGAGAGTCTTGACGACGCGTCTTTACTTAACAAAGAAGATTGCTGGGAGTTTGCCTACCTACCGCACGTGACTTGTGCTCACTGATGTGTGGGACCTACACGCATGGGACCACACGTAAGTGACCGACCTACTTTATTCTAGGGGTGCCCCTCAAGCTAATACATAGTCTGCAACATGAAACTATATTCGCTTATAAAATCTGAACTTTGAAATCCAATTTAATTTAAGTCTATTATTGGTCATATCAACTATCAAGTCTAAAATTACATTCTGAAACTTGTTCAACGCTTTCTCATGAATTATTATGGTAGTTTTTTAAAATCAAATGCTAATTGATTTGAGATAATAAAAAAACATATATTATTGCACAACAATGGGATATTAAAATATCTATTTGTAAATAAAAATAAGAAGTCAATGTTGTGGTAAGTTAGGAGGTTCAAAGGGTAAACCAAATATAACGTTTTGTTCAATCTCATAGTTCATATTACCAAGTTTGATTATCCCTGGACAACATTGTTTGTTATAGTGTTCCCTAATTGGGCATGGTGGTGCATCTTGCCATTTCTAACAATGTTGATGACTAGACTTTTCAAGTTTTCGGTATAAAAAATCGTTTTTCATTTTCTAGATGATAAAATATGTTTTTTTGTGCATGGGGTAGAAAAGATATGGGTCAAAATGGCGCATCTACATTTTTTAAATAAATTACGCCATATTTTAATGACAAATCCCAAATTTACGGTTTTTAGTGCTTTCTAGCTAGTTTCGCACATTTAAATGACTTTATGCTGATTTATTGAAAGTAATTCAAATTTGAATTGTAGATATGTTATAACTTGGTCCTACAAGTCCCCATAAATAATTTTTATATACATATTACTTACTATATATAGAAACCAGCGATAGTACTGAAATATTCAACCCCTTTGCAGGATAATCATGTAAAACATTTTGACCTGGTTTTGAAATAAATAAATGAAACTGAAGAAAACCTGAAAAATGAAACCCTTCTGCATGGAGTGTGCTTGTATGTGTTAGTTGACAGGGAAAATAAGAAACATGTGATAGGGTAGTGAAAAACAAAATGTCTTCACAAAGCGGACTATCGTGTATGAAGATTCATGGTTTGCAAGCCAAATGATATAGTTATGGCCATATTTGTGGCACAGTTTGTTACAATGTGCCCAAATTGGGCATGGTGGTGCATCTTGCCATTCCCAACAATGTTAATGACTAGACTTTTCAACTTTTCGGTATAAAAAATATTTTTTTCATTTTCTAGATGACAAAATATGTTTATTTTGTGAATGGTGTACATATAAGATACGGGTCAAACTGGCAACTCTACATTTTTTAGATAAATTACGCCATATTTTAGTGCCAATTCCCAACTTTTACGGTTTTAGTACTTTCAAGATAGTTTCGCACATTTAAACGACTTTATGCTGATTTACTGAAAGTAATTCCAATGTGAAATGTGGGGGTGTTATAACTTCGTCAAAGAAATCCCCCAAAAACATAGTTTAGGGTTGGGGGTAGATACGGAGTACATGATTTGTATGTTTTGAATATGTCTAGACCTTGTTTATCAACTTGAATGCTTAATTACTATATATATGACGTAAGAAGGCTATGTGCTTTGGGTTTTCATTTTTTTTGATTTTTTCTGAATTTTTATGCTCATTTGAATCTTGGTCAAATCCTAGGTTTGACTAGGATTTAAACAAACTTAAAACATGAAAATGAAAAGGTAAGCCTGGATCCTTCCTAGTCACTCTAAAATTAAGCTTTTGGGAAGTTTTAGAAATTTCCATGTTTGAAACCCGAAACCACTTCTCTTCATGCTTGACTTCATAAGACAAAGTTAAGGGTTAGGGGTAGATACATGCCTTTTCTGTTTTGAATATGTCTAGACCTTGTTCATCAACTTGAATGCTTACTATATATATATATGACATAAGAAGGCTATATATATATGTGCTTTGGTTTTTGGTTTTTGTTTTTTCTGAATGTTTATATATGCCCATTTGAATCTTGGTCAAATCCTAGGTTTGACCAAGATTTAAACAAGTTTAAAACATGAAAGTGAAAAGGTAAGCATGGATCCTTCTTAGTCATTCTAAAATGAAGCTTTTGGGGGGTTCTTGAAATCTCAATGTTTGAAACCCAAAACCACTTCTCTTCATGGTTGACTTCATAAGACAGATGAGTTTAGGGTTATGGGGTAGATACATGATTTGTCGGGTTTGAATATGTCTAGACATGCTTGTTTATCAACTTGAATGCTTACTATATGACCTAAGAAGACTATGCATGTGCATTGGTTTTTCATTTTTTGTTCTTTCTGAATGTTTATGCCCATTTGAATCTTGGCCAAATCCTAGGGTTTGACCAAGATTTAAACAAGTTTAAAACATTAAAATGAAAAGGTAATCATGGATCCTTCTTAGTCACTCTAAGATGAAGTTTTTGGGAGGTTTTCGAAATTTCCATGCATGTTTGAAACCCAAAACCACTTCTCTTCATGTTTGACTTCATAAGACAGAGTTTAGGGTTAGGGCTAGGGGTAGATACATGATTTTCTAGTTTGAATATGTCTAGACCATGTTTATCAACTTGAATCTTGGCCAAATCCTAGGTTTGACCAAGATTTAAACAAGTTTAAAACATGAAAATGAAAAGGTAAGCCTGGATCCTTCTTAGTCACTCTAAAATGAAGCTTTTGGGAGGTTTTTGAAATCTCAATGTTTGAAACCCAAAACCATTTCTCATCATGCTTGACTTCATTAGATATAGTTTAGGGTTAGGTGTAGATACACGATTTGTCTGGTTTGAATATGTCTAGACCTTGTTTATCAACTTCAATTCTTACTATATGACATAAGAAGACTATATGTGCTTTGGTTTTTGATTTTTTGATTTTTTCTGAATGTTTATGCCCATTTGAATCTTGGTCAAATCCTAGGTTTGACCAAGATTTAAACAAGTCTATAACATGAAAATGAAAAGGTAAGCCTGGATCCTTCTTAGTCATTCTAAAATGAAGCTTTTGGGGGGTTCTTGAAATCTCAATGTTTGAAACCCAAAACCATTTCTCATCATGCTTGACTTCATTAGATATAGTTTAGGGTTAGGTGTAGATACACGATTTGTCTGGTTTGAATATGTCTAGACCTTGTTTATCAACTTCAATTCTTACTATATGACATAAGAAGACTATATGTGCTTTGGTTTTTGATTTTTTGTTTTTTTCTGAATGTTTATGCCCATTTGAATCAAGATCAAATCCTAGTTTTGACCAGGATTTAAATAATTTTAAAACATGAAAATGAAAAGGTAAGCCTGGATCCTTCTTAGTCACTCTAAAATGAAGCTTTTGGGAGGTTTTTGAAATTTCCATGTTTGAAACCCAAAACCATTTCTCATCATGCTTGACTTCATTAGATATAGTTTAGGGTTAGGTGTAGATACACGATTTGTCTGGTTTGAATATGTCTAGACCTTGTTTATCAGCTTCAATTCTTACTATATGACATAAGAAGACTATATGTGCTTTGGTTTTTGATTTTTTGATTTTTTTGAATGTTTATGCCCATTTGAATCTTGGTCAAATCCTAGGTTTGACCAAGATTTAAACAAGTCTATAACATGAAAATGAAAAGGTAAGCCTGGATCCTTCTTAGTCATTCTAAAATGAAGCTTTTGGGGGGTTCTTGAAATCTCAATGTTTGAAACCCAAAACCATTTCTCATCATGCTTGACTTCATTAGATATAGTTTAGGGTTAGGTGTAGATACACGATTTGTCTGGTTTGAATATGTCTAGACCTTGTTTATCAACTTCAATTCTTACTATATGACATAAGAAGACTATGTGCTTTGGTTTTTGATTTTTTGATTTTTTCTGAATGTTTATGCCCATTTGAATCTTGGTCAAATCCTAGGTTTGACCAAGATTTAAACAAGTCTATAACATGAAAATGAAAAGGTAAGCCTGGATCCTTCTTAGTCATTCTAAAATGAAGCTTTTGGGGGTTCTTGAAATCTCAATGTTTGAAACCCAAAACCACTTCTCTTCATGGTTGACTTCATAAGACATGCAGAGTTTAGGGTTAGGGGCAGATATATACATGATTTTCTAGTTTGAATATGTCTAGACCTTATTTATCAACTTGAATGCTTACTATATGACATAAGAATGCTATGTGCTTTGGTTTATCAATCTTTTGGTTTTTTCCTGAATTTTTATGCCCATTTGAATCTTGGTCAAATCCTAGGTTTCACAAAGATTTAAACAAGTTTAAAATCTGAAAATTAAAAGGTAAGCATGGATCCTTCTTAGTCACTCTAAAATGAAGCTTTTGGGAGGTTTTTGAAATTTCCATGTTTGAAACCCAAAACCACTTCTCTTCATGCTTAATTGACTTCATAAGACAGAGTTTAGAGTGTTAGGGGTAGATACATGATTTGTCTAGTTTGAATACGTCTAGACCTTGTTTATCAACTTGAATTCTTACTATATGACATAAGAAGGCTATGTGCTTTGGTTTTTCATTTTTCTGATTTTTTTGAATTTTATGCCCATTTGAATCTTGGTCAAATACTAGCTAGGTTTGACCAAGATTTAAACAAGTTTAAAACATGAAAATGAAAAGGTAAGCCTCGATCCTTCTTAGTCACTCTAAAATGAAGCTTTTGGGAGGTTTTTGAAATTTGCATGTTTGAAACCCAAAACCACTTCTCTTCATGCCTTACTTCATAAGACGGAGTTTAGGGTCGTTAGGGAGTAGATACATGATTTGCCTGGTTTGAATATGTCTAGACCTTGTTTATCATCTTGAATGCTTACTATATGACAGAAGAAGACTATGTGCATTGGTATTTCATTTTTTTTTGAATTTTCATGCCCATTTCAATCTTGGTGAAATCCTAGGTTTGAGCAAGATTTAAACAAATTTAACACGTGAAAACGAATAAGCATGGATCCTTCTTAGTCACTCCAAAATGTACCAATTGATAGATGTGTTAACTTTGCTTCATGGAAAAATTAATGTCATGTAAATGAGTTAACTTGGATTTCCTACCGTTGAATCCATAGGAAACTTTGTTCTAATGCACTATAATAATCAACCGAGTTTTTACACCAACAGGTCTGTCACTTACGTGTGGTGCCCATGCGTGAGGTCCCACACTTCAGTGAGCACAAGTCAAGTGCAGGTACGCAAACTCCAAGCCATCTTCTTTGTCAAGAGAAGACGCATCAGGATGCGTTTTGGAAGTCTGTGGGTCCTTCTGGATCCTTCGGTTGTCCCTCTCACAAAAAAAAAAATCTCTCTCCTCTCGCCTCGCTCGCTCTCGCTCGCACCTCCTGCTCACTGACAAACCCTGCACAAAAGTCAACATCATCACCCGAAAAAGGGGAGACACCATAATGCTCTCCCTTCCTCTCTCCTTCCGAGTGATCCCTCTTCCTCCGAGTTTCACTCGACGGGCAAACACACATGTGCTGCATAGTAATAATAATAAAAAAGGTAGAAAAATCAACCTACGAATCTATAATTAAATACGTTAAACTAGGGTTTTGCCCAGTACTACAGATCAAGTTCATAAAAAATCCAACTACGGGGTTCGAACAACCCCATTTCTAATCCAAGATTTTTTCGACCTCATCCAAATGGCCTCAAACTATAGGGTTAATTAGCATCTAGTGCAGTATGTGTGAACATGTATGCACTATGTGTGCTATAACTTGTATGTCTTTCAAATTTGAACCAAATTTGAAATATATGAAATGGGGCTTTTGGCTTAAACGTTTGAAACCCAAAACGACTTCTCTTCATGCTAGGCATCATAAGACCGAGTTTAGGGTTAGGGGGTAGATACAGGATTTGTCTGTTTTGAATATGTCTATACCTTGTTTATCTACTTGAATATGCTTACTATAGATATATATGACGTAAGAAGACTATGTGCTTTGGTTTTTATTTTTTTATTTTTCCAGAATTTTTATGCCCATTTGAATCTTGGTCAAATCCTAGGCTTGACCAATATTTAAACAAGCTTAAAACATGAAAATGAAAAGGTAAGCTTGGATCCTTCTTTGTCACTCTAAGATGAAGTTTTTGGGAGGTTTTCAAAATTTCCATGTCTGAAACCCAAAAACACTTCTCTTCATGCTTGACTTCATAAGACAGAGTTTAGGGTTAGCCAGGGACAGGGTAGATACACGATTTTCTAGTTTGAATATGTCTAGACCATGTTTATCAACTTGAATGATCATTATATGACAGAAAAAAGGCTAGGTGCGTTTTTTATTTTATTTTATACCCATTTGAATCTTGATCAAATCCTAGTTTTGACCAGGATTTAAATAATTTTAAAACATGAAAATGAAAAGGTAAGCCTGGATCCTTCTTAGTCACTCTAAAATGAAGCTTTTGGGAGGTTTTTGAAATTTCCATGTTTGAAACCCAAAACCATTTCTCATCATGCTTGACTTCATTAGATATAGTTTAGGGTTAGGTGTAGATACACGATTTGTCTGGTTTGAATATGTCTAGACCTTGTTTATCAACTTCAATTCTTACTATATGACATAAGAAGACTATATGTGCTTTGGTTTTTGATTTTTTGATTTTTCTGAATGTTTATGCCCATTTGAATCTTGGTCAAATCCTAGGTTTGACCAAGATTTAAACAAGTCTATAACATGAAAATGAAAAGGTAAGCCTGGATCCTTCTTAGTCATTCTAAAATGAAGCTTTTGGGGGGTTCTTGAAATCTCAATGTTTGAAACCCAAAACCATTTCTCATCATGCTTGACTTCATTAGATATAGTTTAGGGTTAGGTGTAGATACACGATTTGTCTGGTTTGAATATGTCTAGACCTTGTTTATCAACTTTAATTCTTACTATATGACATAAGAAGACTATATGTGCTTTGGTTTTTGATTTTTTGATTTTTTCTGAATGTTTATGCCCATTTGAATCTTGGTCAAATCCTAGGTTTGACCAAGATTTAAACAAGTCTATAACATGAAAATGAAAAGGTAAGCCTGGATCCTTCTTAGTCATTCTAAAATGAAGCTTTTGGGGGGTTCTTGAAATCTCAATGTTTGAAACCCAAAACCACTTCTCTTCATGGTTGACTTCATAAGACATGCAGAGTTTAGGGTTAGGGGTAGATACATGATTTGTCGGGGTTGAATATGTCTAGACATGCTTGTTTATCAACTTGAATGCTTACTATATGACATAAGAAGGCTATGTGCTTTGGTTTTTCATTTTTCCGGTTTTTTGAATTTTATGCCCATTTGAAGATTTTGGGAGGTTCTTGAAATTTTCATGTTTGAAACCAATACGACTTCTCTTCATGCTAGACTTCATAAGATCGACCGAGTTTATGGTTAGGGGGTAGATACATGATTTGTCTGGTTTGAACATGTCTAAACCTTGTTTATCAACTTGAAAGCTTACTATATGACATATATAAGAAGACTATGTGCTTTTGTTTTTCATTCTTCTATTTTTTTTATTTTATGCCCATTTGAATCTTGGTCAAATCCTATGTTTGACCTGGATTTAAACAAGTATAAAATATGAAAACGAAAAGGTAAGCCTGGATCCTTCTTAGTCACTCTAAAATGAAGCGGCTTTTGGGATGTTCTTGAAATTTTCATGTTTGAAACCCAAAACCACTTCTCTTCATGATTGACTTCATAAGACAGAGTTTAAGGTTAGGGGCAGATATATACATGATTTTCTAGTTTGAATATGTCTAGACCTTATTTATCAACTTGAATGCTTACTATATGACATAAGAATGCTATGTGCTTTGGTTTATCAATCTTTTGGTTTTTTCCTGAATTTTTATGCCCATTTGAATCTTGGTCAAATCCTAGGTTTCACAAAGATTTAAACAAGTTTAAAATCTGAAAATTAAAAGGTAAGCATGGATCCTTCTTAGTCACTCTAAAATGAAGCTTTTGGGAGGTTTTTGAAATCTCAATGTTTGAAACCCAAAACCATTTCTCATCATGCTTGACTTCATTAGATATAGTTTAGGGTTAGGTGTAGATACACGATTTGTCTGGTTTGAATATGTCTAGACCTTGTTTATCAACTTCAATTCTTACTATATGACATAAGAAGACTATATGTGCTTTGGTTTTTGATTTTTTGATTTTTTTGAATGTTTATGCCCATTTGAATCTTGGTCAAATCCTAGGTTTGACCAAGATTTAAACAAGTCTATAACATGAAAATGAAAAGGTAAGCCTGGATCCTTCTTAGTCATTCTAAAATGAAGCTTTTGGGGGTTCTTGAAATCTCAATGTTTGAAACCCAAAACCACTTCTCTTCATGGTTGACTTCATAAGACATGCAGAGTTTAGGGTTAGGGGCAGATATATACATGATTTTCTAGTTTGAATATGTCTAGACCTTATTTATCAACTTGAATGCTTACTATATGACATAAGAATGCTATGTGCTTTGGTTTATCAATCTTTTGGTTTTTTCCTGAATTTTTATGCCCATTTGAATCTTGGTCAAATCCTAGGTTTCACAAAGATTTAAACAAGTTTAAAATCTGAAAATTAAAAGGTAAGCATGGATCCTTCTTAGTCACTCTAAAATGAAGCTTTTGGGAGGTTTTTGAAATTTCCATGTTTGAAACCCAAAACCACTTCTCTTCATGCTTAATTGACTTCATAAGACAGAGTTTAGAGTGTTAGGGGTAGATACATGATTTGTCTAGTTTGAATACGTCTAGACCTTGTTTATCAACTTGAATTCTTACTATATGACATAAGAAGGCTATGTGCTTTGGTTTTTCATTTTTCTGATTTTTTTGAATTTTATGCCCATTTGAATCTTGGTCAAATACTAGCTAGGTTTGACCAAGATTTAAACAAGTTTAAAACATGAAAATGAAAAGGTAAGCCTCGATCCTTCTTAGTCACTCTAAAATGAAGCTTTTGGGAGGTTTTTGAAATTTGCATGTTTGAAACCCAAAACCACTTCTCTTCATGCCTTACTTCATAAGACGGAGTTTAGGGTCGTTAGGGAGTAGATACATGATTTGCCTGGTTTGAATATGTCTAGACCTTGTTTATCATCTTGAATGCTTACTATATGACAGAAGAAGACTATGTGCATTGGTATTTCATTTTTTTTTGAATTTTCATGCCCATTTCAATCTTGGTGAAATCCTAGGTTTGAGCAAGATTTAAACAAATTTAACACGTGAAAACGAATAAGCATGGATCCTTCTTAGTCACTCCAAAATGTACCAATTGATAGATGTGTTAACTTTGCTTCATGGAAAAATTAATGTCATGTAAATGAGTTAACTTGGATTTCCTACCGTTGAATCCATAGGAAACTTTGTTCTAATGCACTATAATAATCAACCGAGTTTTTACACCAACAGGTCTGTCACTTACGTGTGGTGCCCATGCGTGAGGTCCCACACTTCAGTGAGCACAAGTCAAGTGCAGTAGGTACGCAAACTCCAAGCCATCTTCTTTGTCAAGAGAAGACGCATCAGGATGCGTTTTGTCTGTGGGTCCTTCTGGATCCTTCGGTTGTCCCTCTCACAAAAAAAACAAATCTCTCTCATTCTCGGCCTCGCTCGACTCGCTCGCTCGCTCGCACCTCCTGCTCACTGACAAACCCTGCACAAAAGTCAACATCATCACCACCATAATGCTCCATAATGCTCTCCCTTCTTCTCCTTCCGAGTGATCCCTCTTCCTCCGAGTTTCACTCGACGGGCAAACACACATGTGCTGCATAGTAATAATAATAAAAAAGGTAGAAAAATCAACCTACGAATCTATAATTAAATACGTTAAACTAGGGTTTTGCCCAGTACTACAGATCAAGTTCATAAAAAATCCAACTACGGGGTTCGAACAACCCCATTTCTAATCCAAGATTTTTTTCGACCTCATCCAAATGGCCTCAAACTATAGGGTTAATTAGCATCTAGTGCAGTATGTGTGAACATGTATGCACTATGTGTGCTATAACTTGTATGTCTTTCAAATTTGAACCAAATTTGAAATATATGAAATGGGGCTTTTGGCTTAAACGTTTGAAACCCAAAACGACTTCTCTTCATGCTAGGCATCATAAGACCGAGTTTAGGGTTAGGGGGTAGATACAGGATTTGTCTGTTTTGAATATGTCTATACCTTGTTTATCTACTTGAATATGCTTACTATAGATATATATGACGTAAGAAGACTATGTGCTTTGGTTTTTATTTTTTTTATTTTTCCAGAATTTTTATGCCCATTTGAATCTTGGTCAAATCCTAGGCTTGACCAATATTTAAACAAGCTTAAAACATGAAAATGAAAAGGTAAGCTTGGATCCTTCTTTGTCACTCTAAGATGAAGTTTTTGGGAGGTTTTCAAAATTTCCATGTCTGAAACCCAAAAACACTTCTCTTCATGCTTGACTTCATAAGACAGAGTTTAGGGTTAGCCAGGGACAGGGTAGATACACGATTTTCTAGTTTGAATATGTCTAGACCATGTTTATCAACTTGAATGATCATTATATGACAGAAAAAAGGCTAGGTGCGTTTTTTATTTTATTTTATACCCATTTGAATCTTGATCAAATCCTAGTTTTGACCAGGATTTAAATAATTTTAAAACATGAAAATGAAAAGGTAAGCCTGGATCCTTCTTAGTCACTCTAAAATGAAGCTTTTGGGAGGTTTTTGAAATTTCCATGTTTGAAACCCAAAACCATTTCTCATCATGCTTGACTTCATTAGATATAGTTTAGGGTTAGGTGTAGATACACGATTTGTCTGGTTTGAATATGTCTAGACCTTGTTTATCAGCTTCAATTCTTACTATATGACATAAGAAGACTATATGTGCTTTGGTTTTTGATTTTTTGATTTTTTTGAATGTTTATGCCCATTTGAATCTTGGTCAAATCCTAGGTTTGACCAAGATTTAAACAAGTCTATAACATGAAAATGAAAAGGTAAGCCTGGATCCTTCTTAGTCATTCTAAAATGAAGCTTTTGGGGGGTTCTTGAAATCTCAATGTTTGAAACCCAAAACCATTTCTCATCATGCTTGACTTCATTAGATATAGTTTAGGGTTAGGTGTAGATACACGATTTGTCTGGTTTGAATATGTCTAGACCTTGTTTATCAACTTTAATTCTTACTATATGACATAAGAAGACTATATGTGCTTTGGTTTTTGATTTTTTGATTTTTTCTGAATGTTTATGCCCATTTGAATCTTGGTCAAATCCTAGGTTTGACCAAGATTTAAACAAGTCTATAACATGAAAATGAAAAGGTAAGCCTGGATCCTTCTTAGTCATTCTAAAATGAAGCTTTTGGGGGGTTCTTGAAATCTCAATGTTTGAAACCCAAAACCACTTCTCTTCATTGTTGACTTCATAAGACATGCAGAGTTTAGGGTTAGGGGTAGATACATGATTTGTCGGGTTGAATATGTCTAGACATGCTTGTTTATCAACTTGAATGCTTACTATATGACATAAGAAGGCTATGTGCTTTGGTTTTTCATTTTTCCGGTTTTTTGAATTTTATGCCCATTTGAAGATTTTGGGAGGTTCTTGAAATTTTCATGTTTGAAACCAATACGACTTCTCTTCATGCTAGACTTCATAAGATCGACCGAGTTTATGGTTAGGGGGTAGATACATGATTTGTCTGGTTTGAACATGTCTAAACCTTGTTTATCAACTTGAAAGCTTACTATATGACATATATAAGAAGACTATGTGCTTTTGTTTTTCATTCTTCTATTTTTTTTATTTTATGCCCATTTGAATCTTGGTCAAATCCTATGTTTGACCTGGATTTAAACAAGTATAAAATATGAAAACGAAAAGGTAAGCCTGGATCCTTCTTAGTCACTCTAAAATGAAGCGGCTTTTGGGATGTTCTTGAAATTTTCATGTTTGAAACCCAAAACCACTTCTCTTCATGATTGACTTCATAAGACAGAGTTTAAGGTTAGGGGCAGATATATACATGATTTTCTAGTTTGAATATGTCTAGACCTTATTTATCAACTTGAATGCTTACTATATGACATAAGAATGCTATGTGCTTTGGTTTATCAATCTTTTGGTTTTTTCCTGAATTTTTATGCCCATTTGAATCTTGGTCAAATCCTAGGTTTCACAAAGATTTAAACAAGTTTAAAATCTGAAAATTAAAAGGTAAGCATGGATCCTTCTTAGTCACTCTAAAATGAAGCTTTTGGGAGGTTTTTGAAATTTCCATGTTTGAAACCCAAAACCACTTCTCTTCATGCCTTACTTCATAAGACGGAGTTTAGGGTCGTTAGGGAGTAGATACATGATTTGCCTGGTTTGAATATGTCTAGACCTTGTTTATCATCTTGAATGCTTACTATATATGACAGAAGAAGACTATGTGCATTGGTATTTCATTTTTTTTTGAATTTTCATGCCCATTTCAATCTTGGTGAAATCCTAGGTTTGAGCAAGATTTAAACAAATTTAACACGTGAAAACGAATAAGCATGGATCCTTCTTAGTCACTCCAAAATGTACCAATTGATAGATGTGTTAACTTTGCTTCATGGAAAAATTAATGTCATGTAAATGAGTTAACTTGGATTTCCTACCGTTGAATCCATAGGAAACTTTGTTCTAATGCACTATAATAATCAACCGAGTTTTTACACCAACAGGTCTGTCACTTACGTGTGGTGCCCATGCGTGAGGTCCCACACTTCAGTGAGCACAAGTCAAGTGCAGTAGGTACGCAAACTCCAAGCCATCTTCTTTGTCAAGAGAAGACGCATCAGGATGCGTTTTGGAAGTCTGTGGGTCCTTCTGGATCCTTCGGTTGTCCCTCTCACAAAAAAAAACAAATCTCTCTCATTCTCGGCCTCGCTCGACTCGCTCGCACCTCCTGCTCACTGACAAACCCTGCACAAAAGTCAACATCATCACCCGAAAAAGGGGAGACACCATAATGCTCTCCCTTCTTCTCTCCTTCCGAGTGATCCCTCTTCCTCCGAGTTTCACTCGACGGGCAAACACACATGTGCTGCATAGTAATAATAATAAAAAGGTAGAAAAATCAACCTACGAATCTATAATTAAATACGTTAAACTAGGGTTTTGCCCAGTACTACAGATCAAGTTCATAAAAAATCCAACTACGGGGTTCGAACAACCCCATTTCTAATCCAAGATTTTTTCGACCTCATCCAAATGGCCTCAAACTATAGGGTTAATTAGCATCTAGTGCAGTATGTGTGAACATGTATGCACTATGTGTGCTATAACTTGTATGTCTTTCAAATTTGAACCAAATTTGAAATATATGAAATGGGGCTTTTGGCTTAAACGTTTGAAACCCAAAACGACTTCTCTTCATGCTAGGCATCATAAGACCGAGTTTAGGGTTAGGGGGTAGATACAGGATTTGTCTGTTTTGAATATGTCTATACCTTGTTTATCTACTTGAATATGCTTACTATAGATATATATGACGTAAGAAGACTATGTGCTTTGGTTTTTATTTTTTTATTTTTCCAGAATTTTTATGCCCATTTGAATCTTGGTCAAATCCTAGGCTTGACCAATATTTAAACAAGCTTAAAACATGAAAATGAAAAGGTAAGCTTGGATCCTTCTTTGTCACTCTAAGATGAAGTTTTTGGGAGGTTTTCAAAATTTCCATGTCTGAAACCCAAAAACACTTCTCTTCATGCTTGACTTCATAAGACAAAGCTAGTTTAGGGCTTTAGGGGGTATATACATGATTTGTCTAGTTTGAATATGTCTAGACCTTGTTTATCAACTTCAATTCTTACTATATGACATAAAAAGACTATATGTGCTTTGGTTTTTGATTTTTTGATTTTTTTGAATGTTTATGCCCATTTGAATCTTGGTCAAATCCTAGGTTTGACCAAGATTTAAACAAGTCTATAACATGAAAATGAAAAGGTAAGCCTGGATCCTTCCTAGCTAGTCATTCTAAAATGAAGCTTTTGGGGGTTCTTGAAATCTCAATGTTTGAAACCCAAAAACCACTTCTCTTCATGGTTGACTTCATAAGACATGCAGAGTTTAGGGTTAGGGGTAGATACATGATTTGTCGGGTTTGAATATGTCTAGACATTCTTGTTTATCAACTTGAATGCTTACTATATGACATAAGAAGGCTATATATGTGCTTTGGTTTTTCATTTTTCTAGTTTTTTGAATGTTATATGCCCATTTGAAGATTTTGGGTGGTTCTTGAAATTTTCATGTTTGAAACCAATACGACTTCTCTTCATGCTAGACTTCATAAGATCGACCGAGTTTATGGTTAGGGGCTAGATACATGATTTGTCTGGTTTGAACATGTCTAAACCTTGTTTATCAACTTGCAAGCTTACTATATGACATAAGAAGACTATGTGCTTTTGTTTTTCATTCTTCTATTTTTTTATTTTATGCCCATTTGAATCTTGGTCAAATCCTATGTTTGACCTGGATTTAAACAAGTATAAAATATGAAAACGAAAAGGTAAGCCTGGATCCTTCTTAGTCACTCTAAAATGAAGCGACTTTTGGGATGTTCTTGAAATTTTCATGTTTGAAACCCAAAACCACTTCTCTTCATGATTGCTTCATAAGACAGAGTTTAAGGTTAGGAATAGATATATACATGATTTTCTAGTTTGAATATGTCTAGACCTTGTTAATCAACTTGAATGCTTACTCTATGACATAAGAATGCTATGTGCTTTGGTTTATCATTCTTTTGGTTTTTTCCTGAATTTTTATGCCCATTTGAATCTTGGTCAAATCCTAGGTTTCACAAAGATTTAAACAAGTTTAAAATCTGAAAATTAAAAGGTAAGCATGGATCCTTCTTAGTCACTCTAAAATGAAGCTTTTGGGAGGTTTTTGAAATTTCCATGTTTGAAACCCAAAAACCACTTCTCTTCATGCTTGACTTCATAAGACAGAGTTTAGAGTGTTAGGGGTAGATACATGATTTGTCTAGTTTGAATATGTCTAGACCTTGTTTATCAACTTGAATTCTTACTATATGACATAAGAAGGCTATGTGCTTTGGTTTTTCATTTTTCTGGTTTTTTTGAATTTTATGCCCATTTGAAGATTTTGGGAGGTTCTTGAAATTTTCATGTTTGAAACCAATACGACTTCTCTTCAGGCTAGACTAGACTCATAAGATCGATCGAGTTTATGGTTAGGGGGTAGATACATGATTTGTCTGGTTTGAACATGTCTAAACCTTGTTTATCAACTTGAAAGCTTACTATATGACATACGAAGACTATGTGCTTTTGTTTTTCATTCTTCTATTTTTTTATTTTATGCCCATTTGAATCTTGGTCAAATCCTATGTTTGACCTGGATTTAAACAAGTATATAATATGAAAACGAAAAGGTAAGCATGGATCCTTCTTAGTCACTCTAAAATGAAGCGGCTTTTGGGATGTTCTTGAAATTTTCATGTTTGAAACCCAAAACCACTTCTCTTCATGATTGACTTCATAAGACAGAGTTTAAGGTTAGGGGCAGATATATACATGATTTTCTAGTTTGAATATGTCTAGACCTTGTTTATCAACTTGAATGCTTACTGTATGACATAAGAATGCTATGTGCTTTGGTTTATCAATCTTTTGGTTTTTTCCTGAATTTTTATGCCCATTTGAATCTTGGTCAAATCCTAGGTTTCACAAAGATTTAAACAAGTTTAAAATCTGAAAATTAAAAGGTAAGCATGGATCCTTCTTAGTCACTCTAAAATGAAGCTTTTGGGAGGTTTTTGAAATTTCCATGTTTGAAACCCAAAACCACTTCTCTTCATGCTTAATTGACTTCATAAGACAGAGTTTAGAGTGTAAGGGGTAGATACATGATTTGTCTAGTTTGAATATGTCTAGACCTTGTTTATCAACTTGAATTCTTACTATATGACATAAGAAGGCTATGTGCTTTGGTTTTTCATTTTTCTGATTTTTTTTGAATTTTATGCCCATTTGAATATTGGTCAAATACTAGCTAGGTTTGACCAAGATTTAAACAAGTTTAAAACATGAAAATGAAAAGGTAAGCCTCGATCCTTCTTAGTCACTCTAAAATGAAGCTTTTGGGAGGTTTTTGAAATTTGCATGTTTGAAACCCAAAACCACTTCTCTTCATGCCTTACTTCATAAGACGGAGTTTAGGGTCGTTAGGGAGTAGATACATGATTTGCCTGGTTTGAATATGTCTAGACCTTGTTTATCATCTTGAATGCTTACTATATGACAGAAGAAGACTATGTGCATTGGTATTTCATTTTTTTTTGAATTTTCATGCCCATTTCAATCTTGGTGAAATCCTAGGTTTGAGCAAGATTTAAACAAATTTAACACGTGAAAACGAATAAGCATGGATCCTTCTTAGTCACTCCAAAATGTACCAATTGATAGATGTGTTAACTTTGCTTCATGGAAAAATTAATGTCATGTAAATGAGTTAACTTGGATTTCCTACCGTTGAATCCATAGGAAACTTTGTTCTAATGCACTATAATAATCAACCGAGTTTTTACACCAACAGGTCTGTCACTTACGTGTGGTGCCCATGCGTGAGGTCCCACACTTCAGTGAGCACAAGTCAAGTGCAGTAGGTACGCAAACTCCAAGCCATCTTCTTTGTCAAGAGAAGACGCATCAGGATGCGTTTTGGAAGTCTGTGGGTCCTTCTGGATCCTTCGGTTGTCCCTCTCACAAAAAAAACAAATCTCTCTCATTCTCGGCCTCGCTCGACTCGCTCGCTCGCTCGCACCTCCTGCTCACTGACAAACCCTGCACAAAAGTCAACATCATCACCCGAAAAAGGGGAGACACCATAATGCTCTCCCTTCTTCTCTCCTTCCGAGTGATCCCTCTTCCTCCGAGTTTCACTCGACGGGCAAACACACATGTGCTGCATAGTAATAATAATAAAAAGGTAGAAAAATCAACCTACGAATCTATAATTAAATACGTTAAACTAGGGTTTTGCCCAGTACTACAGATCAAGTTCATAAAAAATCCAACTACGGGGTTCGAACAACCCCATTTCTAATCCAAGATTTTTTCGACCTCATCCAAATGGCCTCAAACTATAGGGTTAATTAGCATCTAGTGCAGTATGTGTGAACATGTATGCACTATGTGTGCTATAACTTGTATGTCTTTCAAATTTGAACCAAATTTGAAATATATGAAATGGGGCTTTTGGCTTAAACGTTTGAAACCCAAAACGACTTCTCTTCATGCTAGGCATCATAAGACCGAGTTTAGGGTTAGGGGGTAGATACATGATTTGTCTGTTTTGAATATGTCTATACCTTGTTTATCTACTTGAATATGCTTACTATAGATATATATGACGTAAGAAGACTATGTGCTTTGGTTTTTTTTTATTTTTCCAGAATTTTTATGCCCATTTGAATCTTGGTCAAATCCTAGGCTTGACCAATATTTAAACAAGCTTAAAACATGAAAATGAAAAGGTAAGCTTGGATCCTTCTTTGTCACTCTAAGATGAAGTTTTTGGGAGGTTTTCAAAATTTCCATGTCTGAAACCCAAAAACACTTCTCTTCATGCTTGACTTCATAATTAAGACAAAGTTAATTAATCGTTAGGGGGTAGATACACGTTTTTTCTATTATGAATATGTCTAGACCAGCCATGTTCATCAAGTTGAATGCTTACTATATATGACATAAGAAGGCTATGTGCTTTGGTTTTTCATTTTTTAATTTTTTTTTAATTTTTATGCCCATTTGAGTCGTGGTGAAATCATAGGTTTGACCAAGATCTAAAGCAGTTTAAAACATGAAAATGAAAAGGTAAACCTGGATCCTTCTTAGTCACTCCAAAATGAAGCTTTGGGGGGTTCTTGAAATTTCCATGTTTAATTTGAAACCCAAAACCATTTCTCTTCATGCTTGACTTCATAAGACAAAGCTAGTTTAGGGCTTTAGGGGGTAGATACATGATTTGTCTAGTTTGAATATGTCTATACCTTGTTTATCAACTTCAATTCTTACTATATGACATAAGAAGACTATATGTGCTTTGGTTTTTGATTTTTTGATTTTTTTGAATGTTTATGCCCATTTGAATCTTGGTCAAATCCTAGGTTTGACCAAGATTTAAACAAGTCTATAACATGAAAATGAAAAGGTAAGCCTGGATCCTTCCTAGCTAGTCATTCTAAAATGAAGCTTTTGGGGGGTTCTTGAAATCTCAATGTTTGAAACCCAAAACCACTTCTCTCTTCATGGTTGACTTCATAAGACATGCAGAGTTTAGGGTTAGGGGGTAGATACATGATTTGTCGGGTTTGAATATGTCTAGACATGCTTGTTTATCAACTTGAATGCTTACTATATGACATAAGAAGGCTATATATGTGCTTTGGTTTTTCATTTTTCTGGTTTTTTGAATGTTATATGCCCATTTGAAGATTTTGGGTGGTTCTTGAAATTTTCATGTTTGAAACCAATACGACTTCTCTTCATGCTAGACTTCATAAGATCGACCGAGTTTATGGTTAGGGGCTAGATACATGATTTGTCTGGTTTGAACATGTCTAAACCTTGTTTATCAACTTGCAAGCTTACTATATGACATAAGAAGACTATGTGCTTTTGTTTTTCATTCTTCTATTTTTTTTTATTTTATGCCCATTTGAATCTTGGTTAAATCCTATGTTTGACCTGGATTTAAACAAGTATAAAATATGAAAACGAAAAGGTAAGCCTGGATCCTTCTTAGTCACTCTAAAATGAAGCGACTTTTGGGATGTTCTTGAAATTTTCATGTTTGAAACCCAAAACCACTTCTCTTCATGATTGCTTCATAAGACAGAGTTTAAGGTTAGGAATAGATATATACATGATTTTCTAGTTTGAATATGTCTAGACCTTGTTAATCAACTTGAATGCTTACTCTATGACATAAGAATGCTATGTGCTTTGGTTTATCATTCTTTTGGTTTTTTCCTGAATTTTTATGCCCATTTGAATCTTGGTCAAATCCTAGGTTTCACAAAGATTTAAACAAGTTTAAAATCTGAAAATTAAAAGGTAAGCATGGATCCTTCTTAGTCACTCTAAAATGAAGCTTTTGGGAGGTTTTTGAAATTTCCATGTTTGAAACCCAAAAACACTTCTCCTCATGCTTGACTTCATAAGACAGAGTTTAGAGTGTTAGGGGTAGATACATGATTTGTCTAGTTTGAATATGTCTAGACCTTGTTTATCAACTTGAATTCTTACTATATGACATAAGAAGGCTATGTGCTTTGGTTTTTCATTTTTCTGGTTTTTTTGAATTTTATGCCCATTTGAAGATTTTGGGTGGTTCTTGAAATTTTCATGTTTGAAACCAATACGACTTCTCTTCATGCTAGACTTCATAAGATCGACCGAGTTTATGGTTAGGGGCTAGATACATGATTTGTCTGGTTTGAACATGTCTAAACCTTGTTTATCAACTTGAAAGCTTACTATATGACATACGAAGACTATGTGCTTTTGTTTTTCATTCTTCTATTTTTTTATTTTATGCCCATTTGAATCTTGGTCAAATCCTATGTTTGACCTGGATTTAAACAAGTATATAATATGAAAACGAAAAGGTAAGCCTGGATCCTTCTTAGTCACTCTAAAATGAAGCGACTTTTGGGATGTTCTTGAAATTTTCATGTTTGAAACCCAAACCACTTCTCTTCATGATTGACTTCATATATAAGACAGAGTTTAAGGTTAGGGACAGATATATACATGATTTTCTAGTTTGAATATGTCTAGACCTTGTTAATCAACTTGAATGCTTACTGTATGACATAAGAATGCTATGTGCTTTGGTTTATCATTCTTTTGGCTTTTTCCTGAATTTTTATGCCCATTTGAATCTTGGTCAAATCCTAGGTTTCACAAAGATTTAAACAAGTTTAAAATCTGAAAATTAAAAGGTAAGCATGGATCCTTCTTAGTCACTCTAAAATGAAGCTTTTGGGAGGTTTTTGAAATTTCCATGTTTGAAACCCAAAACCACTTCTCTTCATGCTTGACTTCATAAGACATAGTTTAGAGTGTTAGGGGTAGATACATGATTTTTCTAGTTTGAATATGTCTAGACCTTGTTTATCAACTTGAATTCTTACTATATGACATAAGAAGGCTATGTGCTTTGGTTTTTCATTTTTCTGATTTTTTTGAATTTTATGCCCATTTGAATATTGGTCAAATACTAGCTAGGTTTGACCAAGATTTAAACAAGTTTAAAACATGAAAATGAAAAGGTAAGCCTCGATCCTTCTTAGTCACTCTAAAATGAAGCTTTTGGGAGGTTTTTGAAATTTGCATGTTTGAAACCCAAAACCACTTCTCTTCATGCCTTACTTCATAAGACGGAGTTTAGGGTCGTTAGGGAGTAGATACATGATTTGCCTGGTTTGAATATGTCTAGACCTTGTTTATCATCTTGAATGCTTACTATATGACAGAAGAAGACTATGTGCATTGGTATTTCATTTTTTTTTGAATTTTCATGCCCATTTCAATCTTGGTGAAATCCTAGGTTTGAGCAAGATTTAAACAAATTTAACACGTGAAAACGAATAAGCATGGATCCTTCTTAGTCACTCCAAAATGTACCAATTGATAGATGTGTTAACTTTGCTTCATGGAAAAATTAATGTCATGTAAATGAGTTAACTTGGATTTCCTACCGTTGAATCCATAGGAAACTTTGTTCTAATGCACTATAATAATCAACCGAGTTTTTACACCAACAGGTCTGTCACTTACGTGTGGTGCCCATGCGTGAGGTCCCACACTTCAGTGAGCACAAGTCAAGTGCAGTAGGTACGCAAACTCCAAGCCATCTTCTTTGTCAAGAGAAGACGCATCAGGATGCGTTTTGGAAGTCTGTGGGTCCTTCTGGATCCTTCGGTTGTCCCTCTCACAAAAAAAACAAATCTCTCTCATTCTCGGCCTCGCTCGCTCGCTCGCACCTCCTGCTCACTGACAAACCCTGCACAAAAGTCAACATCATCACCCGAAAAAGTGGAGACACCATAATGCTCTCCCTTCTTCTCTCCTTCCGAGTGATCCCTCTTCCTCCGAGTTTCACTCGACGGGCAAACACACATGTGCTGCATAGTAATAATCTATATCTATACTACTTACTATATAGTGTACCAGTTTTGAAATTTTGAATTGTGAGCAGGAGATGCAATTTCAACCGTTGATGAGGGTGTATCCTTCGGTCCATCTAGATGGGATTCGCGTCTACAGTACTAGCGAGTAACGTCAGACTATTCTGGAAATAGCGAGAACCTATCAGGGTAATTCTCGCGCTTGCACCGATTATACAGTACTAGGGAGCAAGTGCTGACTGCTGACCACCTGTTCACATGGACAAGACATCTACCTGCAAGATTCGCCTAGGAAGAATGACGCCGGCTGGCCGGTTGGTCCCATTCTCCATCGTGGCTTAGTCTAATGTGAGGAATGGGTAAGCTGTGATGATTAAATGTTAGTAGTTACAATGAACTGCCGAGAAGTTTGAAGGAGACCCGTGGGTGTGATATGGTGCTGCTGTTCATCATTCATGAATAATTCACTAGATTTTTTGTGGCCAAACATTATACTCCCTCCGGTTCAAAATAATAGCCCAAAAGTTGATGTATCTAAACATGTTTTAGTGTGTAGATACATCCATTTTAAGGCAATTAATTTGAACCAGAGGGAGTACTAGATTTGCACAAAATAGAGCGGACTTTGACACTACTTTTTCCGTCCTTAAATAAGTGTATGGTTAAATATATTTTTAATAAAAAATTATTAACTCTAACCTTTTTTTTAGAAAAAGTAGCAATATGTATGATATTAAATTAATATTGCTAGATTTATCTTGACATGTAGTTCAGTAATTTAATATGTTTGTTGCTATTATTGTGTAATTTTTTTGTTAAACTTAAAATGTTTGACTTACGAAAAAAAGAAAACCTATATCTGTACGCGGGCGGATGGACTGCATTCGTTTGCCTACTTGTGATTAGAGTTTAACAATTGCCCTCCACGTGCATGTATTTTAATGAATATCAAATCTCTTGGTGTATTTTTTTCCAAGGTTTGCATTAAAGAAATGTGATATTTGAACAAAAAAATCTGACTAGAGAGAATTTCTTCTAGCACATATTGGTAAACATAATTTACATTGCATGAAACGACCCATTATGCATTTCGTGGTAGTAGCTTTATATACAAATAAAAAACTTCAAAATTGATTCATTTAATTGATGTATTTAATTGATTTCTTAAGGGGCCATGTTTTTCTAAATGCATGCGCAGAATTGACGTGCTGTGCACGTGCCGATGTACTAGTAATAATAAAAAGGTAGAAAAATCAACCTACGAATCTATAATTAAATACGTTAAACTAGGGTTTTGCCCAGTACTACAGATCAAGTTTATAAAAAATCCAACTACGGGGTTCGAACAACCCCATTTCTAATCCAAGATTTTTTCGACCTCATCCAAATGGCCTCAAACTATAGGGTTAATTAGCATCTAGTGCAGTATGTGTGAACATGTATGCACTATGTGTGCTATAACTTGTATGTCTTTCAAATTTGAACCAAATTTGAAATATATGAAATGGGGCTTTTGGCTTAAACGTTTGAAACCCAAAACGACTTCTCTTCATGCTAGGCATCATAAGACCGAGTTTAGGGTTAGGGGGTAGATACAGGATTTGTCTGTTTTGAATATGTCTATACCTTGTTTATCTACTTGAATATGCTTACTATAGATATATATGACGTAAGAAGACTATGTGCTTTGGTTTTTTTTTATTTTTCCAGAATTTTTATGCCCATTTGAATCTTGGTCAAATCCTAGGCTTGACCAATATTTAAACAAGCTTAAAACATGAAAATGAAAAGGTAAGCTTGGATCCTTCTTTGTCACTCTAAGATGAAGTTTTTGGGAGGTTTTCAAAATTTCCATGTCTGAAACCCAAAAACACTTCTCTTCATGCTTGACTTCATAATTAAGACAAAGTTAATTAATCGTTAGGGGGTAGATACACGTTTTTTCTATTATGAATATGTCTAGACCAGCCATGTTCATCAAGTTGAATGCTTACTATATATGACATAAGAAGGCTATGTGCTTTGGTTTTTCATTTTTTAATTTTTTTTAATTTTTATGCCCATTTGAGTCGTGGTGAAATCATAGGTTTGACAAAGATTTAAAGTAGTTTAAAACATGAAAATGAAAAGGTAAACCTGGATCCTTCTTAGTCACTCCAAAATGAAGCTTTTGGGGGGTTTGAAATTTCCATGTTTAATTTGAAACCCAAAACCATTTCTCTTCATGCTTGACTTCATAAGACAAAGCTAGTTTAGGGCTTTAGGGGGTAGATACATGATTTGTCTAGTTTGAATATGTCTATACCTTGTTTATCAACTTCAATTCTTACTATATGACATAAGAAGACTATATGTGCTTTGGTTTTTGATTTTTTGATTTTTTTGAATGTTTATGCCCATTTGAATCTTGGTCAAATCCTAGGTTTGACCAAGATTTAAACAAGTCTATAACATGAAAATGAAAAGGTAAGCCTGGATCCTTCCTAGCTAGTCATTCTAAAATGAAGCTTTTGGGGGGTTCTTGAAATCTCAATGTTTGAAACCCAAAAACCACTTCTCTTCATGGTTGACTTCATAAGACATGCAGAGTTTAGGGTTAGGGGGTAGATACATGATTTGTCGGGTTTGAATATGTCTAGACATGCTTGTTTATCAACTTGAATGCTTACTATATGACATAAGAAGGCTATATATGTGCTTTGGTTTTTCATTTTTCTGGTTTTTTGAATGTTATATGCCCATTTGAAGATTTTGGGTGGTTCTTGAAATTTTCATGTTTGAAACCAATACGACTTCTCTTCATGCTAGACTTCATAAGATCGACCGAGTTTATGGTTAGGGGCTAGATACATGATTTGTCTGGTTTGAACATGTCTAAACCTTGTTTATCAACTTGCAAGCTTACTATATGACATAAGAAGACTATGTGCTTTTGTTTTTCATTCTTCTATTTTTATTTTATTTTATGCCCATTTGAATCTTGGTTAAATCCTATGTTTGACCTGGATTTAAACAAGTATAAAATATGAAAACGAAAAGGTAAGCCTGGATCCTTCTTAGTCACTCTAAAATGAAGCGACTTTTGGGATGTTCTTGAAATTTTCATGTTTGAAACCCAAAACCACTTCTCTTCATGATTGCTTCATAAGACAGAGTTTAAGGTTAGGAATAGATATATACATGATTTTCTAGTTTGAATATGTCTAGACCTTGTTAATCAACTTGAATGCTTACTCTATGACATAAGAATGATATGTGCTTTGGTTTATCATTCTTTTGGTTTTTTCCTGAATTTTTATGCCCATTTGAATCTTGGTCAAATCCTAGGTTTCACAAAGATTTAAACAAGTTTAAAATCTGAAAATTAAAAGGTAAGCATGGATCCTTCTTAGTCACTCTAAAATGAAGCTTTTGGGAGGTTTTTGAAATTTCCATGTTTGAAACCCAAAACCACTTCTCTTCATGCTTGACTTCATAAGACAGAGTTTAGAGTGTTAGGGGTAGATACATGATTTGTCTAGTTTGAATATGTCTAGACCTTGTTTATCAACTTGAATTCTTACTATATGACATAAGAAGGCTATGTGCTTTGGTTTTTCATTTTTCTGGTTTTTTTGAATTTTATGCCCATTTGAAGATTTTGGGTGGTTCTTGAAATTTTCATGTTTGAAACCAATACGACTTCTCTTCATGCTAGACTTCATAAGATCGACCGAGTTTATGGTTAGGGGCTAGATACATGATTTGTCTGGTTTGAACATGTCTAAACCTTGTTTATCAACTTGAAAGCTTACTATATGACATACGAAGACTATGTGCTTTTGTTTTTCATTCTTCTATTTTTTTATTTTATGCCCATTTGAATCTTGGTCAAATCCTATGTTTGACCTGGATTTAAACAAGTATATAATATGAAAACGAAAAGGTAAGCCTGGATCCTTCTTAGTCACTCTAAAATGAAGCGACTTTTGGGATGTTCTTGAAATTTTCATGTTTGAAACCCAAACCACTTCTCTTCATGATTGACTTCATATATAAGACAGAGTTTAAGGTTAGGGACAGATATATACATGATTTTCTAGTTTGAATATGTCTAGACCTTGTTAATCAACTTGAATGCTTACTGTATGACATAAGAATGCTATGTGCTTTGGTTTATCATTCTTTTGGCTTTTTCCTGATTTTTTATGCCCATTTGAATCTTGGTCAAATCCTAGGTTTCACAAAGATTTAAACAAGTTTAAAATCTAAAAATTAAAAGGTAAGCATGGATCCTTCTTAGTCACTCTAAAATGAAGCTTTTGGGAGGTTTTTGAAATTTCCATGTTTGAAACCCAAAACCACTTCTCTTCATGCTTGACTTCATAAGACAGAGTTTAGAGTGTTAGGGGTAGATACATGATTTTTCTAGTTTGAATATGTCTAGACCTTGTTTATCAACTTGAATTCTTACTATATGACATAAGAAGGCTATGTGCTTTGGTTTTTCATTTTTCTGTTTTTTTTTGAATTTTATGCCCATTTGAATCTTGGTCAAATACTAGCTAGGTTTAAAACATGAAATTTAGCCCCCAAAAATTGTACATATATGGATTCACATTGAGATAATTCATGAAACTTTGGAAATGGCCATCTCGTGTCATGTTTCCCCACAAATGAGAATTGGATTAATTGGTGGCAGACAAGTAAACACACATTTATGTGCGACAACCCAAAATGCACATATTTTGCAAAGTTTTCATGCGTGCATGAAAAGTTGCAAATATATACATAAAATGGGCCATGATTCAAAAGTTTGACATGGTTCTTGTGTAGTAGTAGTACCAAAGCTCACACGTGGGAAGAAATTAAGATGGTCGAATTCCAACATGTTGCCACACTTTTTTGAAGGGCTCTTTTCTAAAACATTGGTATGGCATGTCTGCTATTTTCCCTAGCTATATAGAAAAATGATGAACAATCCATGATTTCCGATTGCCGTTTTTGAACCACCTTTGGCTTGATTTCAAATTTAGGTCAAAATCATGGGGGGGGGTAGGGGACAAGAGTGTGTTTCTTTGGCTTGATTTGCAAGTTTTTTGGGGTCCCACAAATTTAGGGTAGCATCACGCCCACCCCATCCCTTCACGCGCGGAAAAAGTGTTAGGCGAGTAGTAAAATGGCATGACCAACAAGTTTCAAGTAAAATTTCGAATATATAACCAAAATGTACCAAGTGTTAGATGAGTTAACTTGGCTTCATGGAAAAAATAATGTCATGTAAATAAGTTAACTTGGCTTTCCTACCCTTGAATCCATACGAAACTTTGTACGGAGTTCTAATACAGTATAATGATCACCCGAATTATTACACCAACATGTCTGTCACTTACGTGTGGTTCCCATGCGTGAGGTCCCACACTTCAGTGAGCACAAGTCACGGACAATTTTTTGCAAATGTTGCAAAGGATAAAAGGTGGAAGCGGCATCACACGGAAGGAGAAGAGGAAGGGAGAGCAGTCACGGCCTCGAAATGCTTCAACCTATCCGGGAAGTGATGTTGACTGGCACGCAAGGTTTTTCAGTGCTGCAAACCTGCAGTGCGGCGATTTTGACAGAAATAACCCTTTTGGCAAAGAAAAGCACGGACTGACCCTCTGAGCAATCTATTTCACTGGACTAACCTTTTTGTGTGGCTTTCTGTGTTTTTCTTCGCCAAAAGGATTACTTTTGTCAAAATCGCCCCCCTGCAGTGCAGGCTACGCGCCCGTCTAATATTCTTTTTTTTTCAATGACAAAAGGGGGGAGAGAGAGAGAGAGTCTTGACGACGTGTCTTCACTTGACAAAGAAGATTGTTGGAAGTTTGCCTACCTACCGCATATGATTTGTGCTCACTAAAGTGTGGGACCTGCACGCATATGGGACCCTGCAGCCCTCTGAGGGCAGTCCGTGTGAGACGCAAAATAGGGTTTTTAGTTTAGTAAGGCAAAAAAATTAAGCCTTGGAGGGCCGAGGCGGGGCGGCCGTCCGCCATTTTATACCTTTTACGCCCCCCACACCTCGTTTCATTTGTCATGTCTACCAAGGAAGAGCTCGGAGGAGAAGATGCAGTCCTAGCTTCTCGACCCCCTGGCGCCCCACGCATAAATACTACTACCAGAAGTACACTGTCTCTAACAATCCTGCCTGCGAAGGGAGATCTCGGAGGAGACGATGCGGGCTCAGCGTCCCCGCCGTTGATTAGCCAGGACACAAGGGTTACTACGCCTCTTTTAATTACCTTCGTTTTGCTGGTAATACTCGGACTTATATCTGTTATCTTCCGCAGGAGAGGGTCGATATCGCCGGAGAAGATGATGTGAGGCAGATGATCAAGCTCGCAGGAGAAGATGATGTAAAGGAGATGGTCAAGCTCGGAGCAGAAGATGATGTAAAGGAGATAGTCAATGTCGGAGAAGATGATGTAAAGGAGTTAGTCAATCTCGGAGAAGATGTGGTGGCATTGGACCAACCGCGGTCGTTGGGCGAGATCCCGGAGATTCACTTACCTCGTTTGCACTGGTAATGATATGCCTGATCTGTAACATTTTGAACATTTTTCGTCGGCTTACACAGGAGCTATCTCGGCTTAGGGTCAACAAGGCCCCGGGAGCGGAACTTCCGCATCTCGGCGCGGAGAACTCCGAGTTACGCCAGAAGCGCCCTGGGGAATCGCACGCGCAGGCGCAGCACATCCGTTCGCAGGATCTCTCATCCTTCGACGTCAGGTTCCAGCGAGAGGTCGTAGAAGAAGATAAGTTGCCAGCTTCCCCGCCGTTCAAGAGGATGAAGGAGCTGAAGACGGAGGTTAATATTACTAGCTGACTTTGGGTTGCTGGTTTTTGGGTACTTCGAGTCACTGACATGTAGACACCACTTAAGTCTGTCCTACATGTTAGTGACCATATTCGTTAATCAGCCAATTTGTGCCCTTCGTTTGCCGGTAACGCTCGATATGTTTGTTGTTACCTTTGGCAGGATCACTCCCCTTGCTTATCTTGTCGGAGGATGAAGTTGGATCTTGCCAGCATGCGGGAGGAGAACAGAGAGTTAGGGATCAAGATATTTCGGTACAGGCAGGCGGTGTCTTTCCTAGAAGTGGATGAGATCACGGCCTGTGCTCGTAGGAGTTGTGACGAGGCCATTCATCTGGGAGAACGGATCAAAGCTCAGCTTGTCTCTTTGATGGAAGTCGCAGAACGCGTGATTTTCAATGCTAGAGAGGCGCGGGAACGACTTCTGGTGGCTGAAGATCTCGCATAGCAGTTTAATCATGTGCGCTTATTAGCTGCCTACTACTTTTGTAATTATTCACAATTATATATGTATCAATGGCTTGCCTTTTGTGTGACGGAGGAAATTGCACATACCACCACTTCTTGGTGCAGTTTTTGCACATAACACAATTTGAGATTCTTTTTACACAAATAACCAGATTTTGACGTAAACTTTTGCACAAAAAACAACCTTACTCCATGTTTTCTTTTGTCTTCTAAAGACAAGTAGGTGCTTCGAAAAATACCTCCGTTCCAATGCTTAAAGCTTTGTATATTTTTCTTGAAAAGTCAAACCAAGTAAAGTTCGACCAAACTCTTAGAAGAATCTATCAGCACATATAATATTTTGTAGACACCATATGAAAATATAATTTATTTTCTATCTAATAATATTGATTTTGTATCTTGCATATTAATGCTTTTGGTAAAAACTTAGTCAAACTTAACATAGTTTGACTTTCTAAAAATCAATATAATCCTTAAGCTTTGGGAAGTGGTTCTAGACGTGGTCTAGACGTGTTTCAACATATTGCCTTCGCATTTGCTAAACGCATGGAGTTTCTTACAAAGTTTATTTTTCGAAATATTACAAAGTGCTAAACGCATGGAGTTTCTTACGAAGTATTTATTTTTCGAAATATTTTCGACTTTGTATTATTTTTATTCATTTTCCCCCTGGTTGTCATGTTTTCTGTCCGGCTTCCCCAGCCCATCCATCCGTAACCCACATGCGCGCGTGACACGAGTAGTGGGAGACATGGTGCCCAAAGGGATAGCTTTTATTAATGGTGGCGACGGTTCCCTAGGCCAATGCTGGCGATACGTCTCATCGTCGCTAGCTGTGCCTTCCCCATGCGGCCGTATTAATGCACACCACTGCTCCTTTGCGCCTCCGCGGCTGATCAAGTAAGTTTGATCATAAAAGATGATCACATAAGCTCGACGATTACCTATAACCTAAAAATTATCTTAATTTGTAAACGAAGACATAAAATAACTAGTTGTTTGATTAGGAAAGACAAAGGAAATTTCTATTGAGATTGAGTTCATTTCATAGTTGTTATAGACACATAGCAATATTACCGAGAGATAGGATTGTAGAGAAAGCAATCCATAGGTATTTTGGAGGGTTCTCAATCCTTTGAATCAAGCAAGCTCTATAGGAAAAATCCCTATGTGTAAAAATCCTACTCCGTACAAGATACCTTTAGAAATCCTTTGAACCAAACAAACTCGGATTCATATTAGTTGACTATAATATAGATATATCTAGACACATTTTAGTTCTAGATTCATCCATATCATTTGACAAGTAATATGAATCGGAGTGATTATATTAAATGGAGTAGTATATATTGTTCGAAAAAATTAAGTTATACTGTAATAAAGAAACCATTTCTGTGGTCAAACTGATTTGACGGGACAGTAACTGCACCAGGACGTAGTGGCGTGCTATCCTAGCCGAAGTTTTACTCGGCGCCTCGATGCAGCTGCTGAAGAATAAAAAAAGTCATATCCACTCCTACTCTTCATGTCCATCGTTTCCATCCTTGGCTCTCCACTTCCATCATCGTTCTCCACTCGCCAACCGCTGCTAGAAGTTTTTTCATCCTCTAGATCTCCCATTTGCATAGCTTTCTCTCCTCACCCCTCCGCAGAACCGCAGCACTCCTCCTTCCCGCTCGACTCTCCTACAAAACTCCAATCACACATACTTGCATCCGCCCTTTTAAATCCATCTCGTCTCCATGGCGGCATCGAACGACGACCAGCTGGATGGCGACTGGGGGAAGCTCCCCGCCGAGCTGTTCAATCTCATTGCCCAGAGTCTGGACGTTACAGTCGACGTCCGGCTGGCCGCATGCTCCAAAACGCTGTGCCGCCATGTCGCCGACAACATGAATCTACACCATTGGGATGGACCCTGCTTGCTGATGCCCGATTCTGCCCATTGGCACTATGATGATAGTAGTGCGCACCACACGGTGTACCACGTTGTGCCCCTCGACCATCCTCGGCGCACAGCCATCCTGCCGTTCATGGACAATAGATTCTGGGTTGGCATGAATGGCGACTGGATCGCCGGCGTGGACAGTGGTGGGAACTGGTTCCTCGCGAACATCTACACGCACCAAGAAATCTCCCTACCATCGTCGGAAACTTGCAACATTTTTCGGGAGGAATGGATTGGCTTCCCCGACTTGCCTCCTGAAAGGTACATGACGTATGGGCGTGCCATGTTTTTGTTGAAGATTGTAATTTGCGAAGTGCCCACAAAAGCTGGACATTACTCAGATTACAAGCTCATCGCTCTATTCAATTCTGGACTCGCTTACCTGGCTAATGGTAGCCAGGAGTGGAGGTTATTCTCTCTTGCTAGTTGGGGTGTAGATTACAGTGATGCCATCGAGCACAACGGCTTTATTGTTGCGGTGGATGGGTGGACCGGCACCACATATTGCTGGGATCAATCACAGGCTGGTAATTCTTCAATCCATATGATATACTTCGCAATAAATTTTAATATCAAGCCCATTCATGATATATTGTAACTGAAATAACTAATTGCTCACTAAGACTTTTTTTCACCTTTCAAATGACTGTGCACCATTAAATTATCCTAACCTGACTGAACCATTGCTACAAACGAATTACAGTAGTATATGCTGTGCACTAATCTGTCAACCCAAACCAGATTATTGCAGTATATGAATGCATTCCTGAATTAGTTACTGCATGCTCTTGTCAGAATATGAATAAGGAGCTTAGCCCTGGCCTCTTCATCAATTGATGCATGCAAACTTTCAATTTATTTCAATATTCGATGTACTCAAAGCATTACAATCATGGATCAGATAAGGTTGAGACATGTATCTACCATCAATGAATATGAGTGTAATTAACATACATCTCAAATGGGAACAATTTTATTTCTTCGAGATTTTATACAAGTATAATGACTGCATCCTCCATTTGATCCTACAAATGTGAAGTTGCAGCTACTGGTATTATTGTCTTCCCGAGCCATTCAAACACTATTTTTTGTTGTCTCCGTTTACAATGCAGATGCACACCTTGCCCCGCCATTCGTGATCCCATCACCGATGAAGGAACCATCTGGCAGATGGTTTTTAGCTCGATCAGCCGATGGCAAGCGCTTGATGATCATCCATGAAGATCGGTATATACGTAGCAATGATCACCTTGAGCCTGCAGAAGTTCTGCATCATGGTAATGGCCTTATCCTGCGGGAGTGTCCTGCCCCTGTCATACATGTTTTTGAGAAAGATCTATCCCTGATTGGACCCAATTGGAGTCGAGTTGACAGCCTTGGCACACACTCTCTGTTCATTGGACTGAATTATCCATTGAACCTGAAGATAAATGATGGCAATGCTCCTGATGGAACATTGACTCCATTCATGAGGTCAAATTGTGTGTACATCGCGTACTATGCATTTCGGGAACCAGCATTTAGTTGTATTTGTCGTTGTAACCTGCAGCAAGGGGAAAATGAGCTCATGGGAGTTATCACCCTTCCAGAAGATGGTTGGGGATTTCCCCGACAGGCGACAATGTGGTTTAAGCCTAGTCTGAAAAATATCCGCATGTTGATGCAACCCTAAACTGAGCCATGAATCTTTCTGGAGCAAATAATCTTTTTTGTACGATATGTTTGAACAATTTAGTAACCTGTTCTGTATCTTAAGATGCTCTTCCTTTTTTCTGAATCTTATATACCTGGACCCATTTCAGTGTGTCTGTTTACTCATTTTAGTGCGTATGTAAGCCCACATTGAAGTAATCTAATCTTATAATTTAAAACGGATGGTGATGAACTCTGTATTTCCATCCTTCGTAAACCGTGCATGTCTGTTTATTTTTAGTTTCATTTCAGCAACTGTTATTAGTATATGCACACCTTTTTTTTAATGTTGAGAGGAGTATAAGGGCATTACAATGCTATATACTATATGGCGCTAATAGAGAACAAATGAATGTCAAAAGATTGTAAAATCCTCCAGGTACTCTCCTTGCAGCGCTAATTGCTGATGACAGACTGACTTCCTGTTGGTTCCGGTGCTTTAGCTAGGACAGGTGAAAAGAGTTTCACGCCCCTGCTTTCTTTTGCGTCGACGCTAGGACTACCGCTGGGATTAGCCTCTCCAACCGCCAAACGACGAGGAAATAATTCCTAGCGCCCTTGCAGTAGCGCCTGTGTTGGACATGCCCTAATGTTTTCCAGCTAAAAGATGCAATCTTTTAAGCACTTGGGTACGGTATTTCCCCACCAGCCTGGATGCAGGCCGCCAAACGCGTCTTAACCAAGGTTTAAAATAGCGTGCTAAATGAATTAGCGGCAGCCACCTTCAAACGATATGGACGCTATATCGTGGTAATAGTGTGGTATATTTTAAATAGCATTTTCAAAATAATACTAAATATAGCCTAAAAATAAATAATTTTACTAGAACGAATAGATATATATAGTCCAAAAGTGACTGAATCATACATACATAACCACATATAGAAATAGATCTCAAGTATATTAGAAGGCTAACATCAACATTTCACAAGGCAACAACATAGTATAAATTATTTATTAAAAAATATTAGCATTAGCGATATTATTTTCTGATTTAGAAGTGGAACCAACAGATTAGTTCATCACCACGAAAAAGTGAAAGCAACTTGCCTGAAAAAAATAGCGCGCTAACGCTATGAAGTTTTAGGGCGATATAGCATGCTGTTTCGCAAATAGCGCCACAGCGAGCAAAATTACTAAGCGTGGACCCTCTAGATATGCTATAGCGCGCTATTAGCTTCATTGAGGCCCTGGTTTGACAAAGCAGCCTGAGTACGTATCTAAAAAAAATATCAGCCTGAGGACGCATGCTTGTAAAAAAGAGAGAGCAGACTACAATTACTTCAGTCCCGAACCCTCTCTCTCCCACCCATACTCCCACCCACTTCACCTCTTTTACACTAATGACTGCCATGAACGGCTCGCCTCCTCCTTCCACCGGCAGCTGCTTCGCCGACACAGATGAACATCACCGATATTTCCTGAACTCAGCCGATTTGATCCACCGCATCCTCCAGCAGCTTGATGGACGTCCAGTCTCTTCTATCCAGATCGTGACTAGAGAAGGATCTACGAGTACATCCGTTTCTTACCCTTTGGCAGCGTCGGTTCCATCTCTCGCGGTACTTTCTTCTCCGCTGGAAGCACCATCTGGCTCGGCACTGATTTCCCTGGCGGCGGCACCAGCTTCTCCGGCTGCGCCGACCCCAACCCCCGCGGCACGGTCTTCTCCGGTGGCGGCACCACCAAAAGTGGCTGTAAGTTGTCCTGAACTCACTAGGATGCAGGTGTAAGTAGTCAATGATAGTTGGGATCTTAAACAAGTTCTTTTTTCTTTAAAATTTAATGACGGGAAACCGTAGTATTCTTCTGCAAATGTTTTTTTAATGACGGGAAACAGTAGATGTTAAGTACTAGTTCTGGCAAAAAAAGATGTTTAGTAATAGTATCCATCACAGAGCAGGGTTTCGCAGTCTGAACATACAAATATATGCTCCATGTTACCTGTTTCAGAAAGTCTGAAAGCTTGCTCAGTACCTGTAAAATCAAATTGTCTTGCTGCTGCTAGATTTTGTGCAAACTAATTAAAGAGATAGCTAGATGCATTTTCTCCATGTATGCTACGTTCTGATTTATATGCTGTTGATTGATATATACCGTGCTTAACTAGATGCAGAAGCAAACTCGCTCCAACGTCAATGAGCAACTACGTCTTAGGACTGTCGATTGTACATGTCCTCTGCACCGCCCCGAGTTCAGAATTCAAAGAAATTCACTAGCCAAAAAGCCAAAGGTGACGGGCAGGCGTGATGCAGCAATTCAACGTTGTATATTAAAAGGGCGAGGGAAAGGCCGCCCTAAACGGGTTGGTCACTCGGCGGACCCTCCTCAGCCCTCGCGCTTCTATGTGCAACTGGACGGCAACGATGACATGTATATGTTGGTCATCCCCAGAGAATTCAAGCAATGTCTGAAAGGGATTCTTCCCAGGCCTATCAAGCTCAAGACCAGCGTAGGCTGCGCCTGGTATGTGCACATCGATGAGTACCAGGGTGAACTGGTCTTGAAGGATGGTTGGTTCGGGTTTGCAGAGGCGCATGAACTGCAGCTTGATGACCTTCTCGTCTTCGAGGTGAAAGACACTTCCTTGATGAATGTGTTGATCTACGACAGTAACACCTCCACCCAGAGGATAATATTTTGTGCTGATCACCCTTAGTTGCATGCATGATCTGCAGTGTTTTTAGGAAGAGGGGATCAGAATAACCTCAATATTTTATTGAATTAACTAGATGCTGCTTTTGGACCTGGGTTACTCCCCTGCTGATGTTCAAGCTGAACTTGGTTTTTGTATTAAGCTGAACTGGGGATCAGATACACTGTGATGAGACTTTGTTAATTAGCTAATATAGTATATGTTAGACTTGTTTTATTTTATTTTAATTTACTGTGATATGCTGCGGTAGTTTCAATGTGCGGTCTGATGATTTGTATTATATGTAGGTACACGGAGCTCAATATTTTGAAATATTCATAGATTTGTAAGTGTAAATGTGATATCCCAGATGTGTCAAGGCGTGCCACCTACCTATACCTGTCAAAGGTGTGGATGATGCCTCGCTTAGTTTCCTGCAGGGCACACACGTACACGTTAAATACGAGCCTCGATCGGCTCTCAGGTTGTCCTGTGAATCGGCTCAGGGAGCCGATTCACCCATGATTCGTCCAAGGTGGCCGAATATATGGTGGTCCTGCTTGATCAATATAAAGCGTATGAGATCCACGACGATCTAGGGTTTTCACCGCATAATCGGATCATCCTACTCACGATTGGGCCTCGCGCTCACGCACGGTAAACGTAAGCCAGCCCTAGACAAGGCCTAAAAACCAACACTAGGTTGATCCTCGGAACGTCCTGTCTAGGGGCAGCAAACTACACCCTGCATGCCGCTGGATCCTCCAACCCTTTGTAAGGCCTAACTATTGCAGATATTAAACTAATCCTTGATGAATCAAGGATCGACCATAACGGATCAGATCTACTAAATAAAGATCAAGCGGGGTGCCGCCCCTGCACCCATGATGAGGCACAAGGACGGCTAGACGCGCAAGGGTTGCACTACGCGAGCATATGATGCTAAGAACGATGCTAACCCTAACGCGTCTACGATAACTACGTTGCTCGCCATCAAAAACGCTTCAGTACGAGCAACGCATGAACAACTAGGCAGGCTTGTGCTGCCTAGATCGCGAGATGCGATCTAGGCAGCATGATGCTTACCGGAGGAACCCTCGAGACGAAGGAGTTGGCGATGCGCCGAGATTGGTTTGTGTTGAACGTTGGTTGTTGTTTATTCCATAAACCCTAGGTACATATTTATAGTCCAGGGACTTTCTAATGTGGGCGTGCACCAAACCGTGCACGAGATAGATTCTAACTTTTACGTAACCTACTATACAAAGATACATGGGCTAACTAGCCCAACTTGATACACAAGGCCGATTCTCTATGTGTCTCCACGCATATATCTTCAAGCTCGTCTTGATCGCGGCCCACCTCTGACTTGGTCAAATTCTGGTGATAACACATGCCCCCCTGGTTTTGATAATGATAATTGCAAAACCATATGCATTCTTCAAAGGGTCATGTCGTGGCAGAGCAGAACCGTCGCAGAGTCCCTCATCATGATAATTGCCTTCTCAATCTTCTCCTTCACGATGACTAGTTAGGCACCAAAACCACACAAACCCCAAAGGCAGAACCGGCCCCTTCCATATAACAAACAGGAACAGTTATCCCTCCAAACGGTCACCTGCACCTCCGTCTGAGAAAGCAAACTCAGATCCCCAAAATCCGCCACCTGCGCAATCTCGCGAGCTTCAGATCTTCAACCACACCGCCCCAACTCCGCAGCGCATCAAATGGCGGAATCGTCCAACGCCACCATGGTCTCCGGCTTGAAGGTAATACTCCCCGCTTCTCCGCCATTAGGGCCACTATCAGGTCGAACAGAAGAACACCTGACTTAATGTTCTACTCCGTCATTGATTTTAGGTCTCCGACATCCTATTGCCGCATCCTTCTCTCTCAAATTCCATGTGTCTTGGCCCCCGCTCTTCCGAGAGTCCTGCTCATTTAATCTCCTGTGAAGCTAACAGAATCCCCTTCGTGAATCAGAACTTAGATCTGACCTCCTGGGCCGACTGCCTACGAGCCTGGCCTAATCCCCCTGAAGGTTGGGTGTCATGGTACAATAGAGTATCCAAAACCCATTACGCCACCTGGGAATCTATAGGGATAGCCGATGCCTTATCATTATCACTGTCTCCTCTCGAGAAGAATGAAAATATTCTGAAAACCATCGGCTACTTCTGATGCACTGAATGCATTTTCGGCCACGGCCCGATGACACCAACCCTGCTGGATGTGGCCATGATCACAGGCCTGGATATTGCTTCCCCAAGCCCTTCTGCTTTCAAACTGCCGAAAGTTCCTTTCACCCTTTCTTCTAAAAAGAATGCACCAGCTGGGCGCTACCTTGATCGTTACATGAAAACCAAAGGCCCCGTGACAGAGCGAGAACACACAGCCTTCCTGAACTTTTGGTTGGAACACTTCATATTCTGCGGCCCATCACTTGCCCCTACCAAGAACTATCTCTCCCTAGCCTATGAACTGGCCAAAGGTACCCATCTCGGTATCGGCAAACTGTTCCTTGGAGAGGTATATCGATCTCTTCAACTGATGTCTGTCAAGCTGTTTTCTGACAGTTAAAAGCGGCCCCTGGTGGTTCATTCAGCTATGGGCACAGTTATATTTTCGGGACCAGATCCCAGACTTCCCACCTTTGACCTCCTGCACCTTCCCAGATGTTAACGGGAAGGATATTCGATGCACCAGCTATGGCCAAGCCCTGTATGGTCTCCCAGGCAGCAGGCTGATCCCTAAGGAAGCAGCAGGGTGGTTCAAGATCTTCTTCCAAGGTTTGGACAACCCCCTGTTCTTTCTACACTGAAACGGAAGACTTCGAAAATCCAGTCTCCTTCCGATTTAGATAGCTTTGCCGATGACGATAGCACTCGCATCTGTATTCCATCATGATCCGTCCTTGCTTTCTCCCTGTTGGAATGAGCACCTCAAACCGGATCATCAAACCTGGTTATGAGTGTTATCAACCGGTAGTGGTAGCCCGTCAGCTCGGCTCGGACAAGTGCCTCCACGCTTATTCTTACACCATCTAACCGCAAGCGAGCCGAACCGCCCGACCTCCTCACCGATAGGTGCTACACCTTCTTCGATGCTTTGACCCTTCCGATCCCTCACAACCTCCGTTTCTCCTCCACTACTGATGGCTTCGAGACTTGGTGGTCCATGTGGAAGACCCATGTCTTTTGGAGGGCGTTGGGGCCGCAATTGAAACAACTTGACGCCGCGCATGAAATCTCGACCAGGTAATATTCCTCAAAATATTGCCCGTGACCACTTATAGTGATTCGCCGCGAACCGACTTCACCTCTTGGCAGGAACAAGACGGCCCAATTCCCCGCAAGCTGATGGATCTCCCTTCGACCCCTCCTCCGGCTCCAGTGGTCCTCTTCCGAGTTCGCCACCTCCGAAGAAAGTATAATGGACGGTCAGCCGATTTACTAAAATCGGCTCCCAAAACAAAGCATCCTTGGGGTCGTTCCCGAGCCTCGACCCGGCGAGGACAGCGGTGAGGAAGGTGGCTGCCGAAAGACCCGACTCGTAAACTCCTGCCCAAGCGAGTTCACGGGTAAGTCGTATCAAATTCCGATTGACCGCACTTGCCTTCCCAGCCCTTGTGACATGGTCGTACCCTTATTCCGACTTCCACCGAAGAGAACTCCAGCGAGGGAGAACAATCCAGCCCCGGGGTTCCTATCTACGCGGTACGGGCAGGTCCACCACACAGCCAGACGGACTCGCCAACCCCGGCTTCTAGAAAAAGGTCGACTCCCGAGCCTGCCGTCCTTCAGTCCTCGGTCCAAACGAGGTCGCGCATCAAACGCCGATGCGTCAAAGGGCTCGCACGGGCCCACAAACCTCTTCTCCTAGCCAAGAAGTTTCCAAGGTACTCCTGCCGACAGCTCGTGCCCCTGTTGTCTTGTTGCTAACGGACCACTTTACCATTCCTCTTGCATTAATGATACTTCGCGGGCCGTTGAAGAGGTGCTGATGCCATCCACGCCGGTCCCTCCAACTCGCCACGCGACAGACCGACGTCGATCAACAAACCGCAAAGCCGATTGTTACCACCTCGGCCCCCTCCTTTCTGGGGAGGTACACCTCTTTTCTCTCTCGAGCCTACTTTTTCATCTCGTATGCCCATGCCGCTCTTGTTCTTTTGCCAGGGTGCGATCCTTCAAGCTTGCTGACATTCGACCCCGATTCCATCGAGCCAGCCGCACCTAAAATAGGTGACGAGCCAAACCTTGGTGCCGTCGTTGGTCCGCTACAGCGTCTCAAGGTCCTGCTCTCCTCCCCGTTGATACTCTGGTTGAGGATCCCGAGACGATCGGGGCCTCCTCGTGGACATCCCGTCTCCAGTGGTGCTGGTTGCTAAACTCGGCCGACGGTGACTTTGTCAGTTTTCAAGTCAAGGGTGCAGTCGGCTCGTCAAAGGATCACTCTTCGCCGCGCTCAACTCCCGCTGAGAGCCGATATTGCAGAAAAATGCCAGCGGCTCAACGAGAAGAAGGCTGCTTTAGACGCAAAAACCGCCGCCTCTACTCATAGCGCCAGACTTGAGACCTACGCAAGGAGCTGGAAGATCTCGAAAGGAGGGCCAGGGAGACCAAACAACTCATCGAAGACGAGGAATCCCTCATTGCTCGCTCCCAAGAGGAAGCACAAGGTCTCACCGCTGATCTGAAGACCGATCTAGCTGAAATCCGTGCCCTAAGCAGCCAGCTGGTGATGGGGAGAGACGAGGATGATGAGGTCGAGATCGCTGAGGTGGATCGAATCCGTGCCGATGCTCTTCACGCTCTTAATGCATTTCTTCAGTAGAGCTCGATACTTGTAAAATTTTTTTTATCAACTCAGCTGTCGCGCGGCTCGGTTGTATCCGAAAAATTGTTTATTATTCATTCGGCTACCAAAATTTCTCCACACATACCTGGCGCGCGCGCTCCTTGATCAGGTGCCCCGAGCCGATTCGCGATGATCGCTGAAATCGGCTCTATGTTCGCCAAGGTAGCGTGGTGCGAACGTCGGCTGCATCGAATAACGTGGGCTCCTTCCAACGCCATAGACGACGCATCCCTTTGTCCATCAGCCCAACGCCGAGCCCGGGTCGGCACGATTTTAGCTGACTCCTAGAATCGGCTCCTGCGTTCGTAGGCCGACGAGAGTCGATGATGTCACTTTTTCGAGCCCGTCGGGTAGCTTTTCCTTTGAATTGGTCACGGCGGTATGTAAGCCCCACCGTTCGCTGCCAAAGGGGAACTCTAGCTTCACGGGGGTTATGATCCGCCATGTTGACACCAAGATGCGGGTGCGTGCCCCGGTCGCTCGATGTCACGCAAACGGGTCTCCTTCCGAGGACCGCCTAGACCTTGTCATGCTTCTTCTTGAGCTTGCCAGCCAGGTCCTCGTATGTGACCGGAGTTTCTTCCGCCATCTCTGATGTGGATGGCGAGGTGGTTGTCGCTGAAGATGAGTCGTTGAAGAGGGTCCCACCGCGTGCGAATGTGTTGGCGTCGAAACCCACCGGCGGGCAGCGATCGGCCAACACGGTAGAGCCGGAATGACTAGGGCTGCGGCTGGCCCCGGTCCTCGAGCGACGGCCCGCAAAGCCTCCTGGTCGCGCGCGATGCTGGGTCGCAAGGGCGTGCCACCTGACCTATACCTGGTCAGGAAGGTGTGGATGATGCCTCGCTTAGTTTCCTGCAGGGCACACACGTACACGTTAAATACGAGCCTCGATCGGCTCTCAGGTTGTCCTGTGAATCGGCTCAGGGAGCCGATTCACCCATGATTCGTCCAAGGTGGCCGAATATATGGTGGTCCTGCTTGATCAATATAAAGCGTATGAGATCCACGACGATCTAGGGTTTTCACCGCATAATCGGATCATCCTACTCACGATTGGGCCTCGCGCTCACGCACGGTAAACGTAAGCCAGCCCTAGACAAGGCCTAAAAACCAACACTAGGTTGATCCTCGGAACGTCCTGTCTAGGGGCAGCAAACTACACCCTGCATGCCGCTGGATCCTCCAACCCTTTGTAAGGCCTAACTATTGCAGATATTAAACTAATCCTTGATGAATCAAGGATCGACCATAACGGATCAGATCTACTAAATAAAGATCAAGCGGGGTGCCGCCCCTGCACCCATGATGAGGCACAAGGACGGCTAGACGCGCAAGGGTTGCACTACGCGAGCATATGATGCTAAGAACGATGCTAACCCTAACGCGTCTACGATAACTACGTTGCTCGCCATCAAAAACGCTTCAGTACGAGCAACGCATGAACAACTAGGCAGGCTTGTGCTGCCTAGATCGCGAGATGCGATCTAGGCAGCATGATGCTTACCGGAGGAACCCTCGAGACGAAGGAGTTGGCGATGCGCCGAGATTGGTTTGTGTTGAACGTTGGTTGTTGTTTATTCCATAAACCCTAGGTACATATTTATAGTCCAGGGGACTTTCTAATGTGGGCGTGCACTAAACCGTGCACGAGATAGATTCTAACTTTTACGTAACCTACTATACAAAGATACATGGGCTAACTAGCCCAACTTGATACACAAGGCCGATTCTCTATGTGTCTCCACGCATATATCTTCAAGCTCGTCTTGATCGCGGCCCACCTCTGACTTGGTCAAATTCTGGTGATATGCTGCGGTAGTTTCAATGTGCGGTCTGATGATTTGTATTATATGTAGGTACACGGAGCTCAATATTTTGAAATATTCATAGATTTGTAAGTGTAAATGTGATATATCCCAGATGTAGTCAATGCTATCTTGTACGAACTTGTAAAATCTCAGGGAAAAATACATTTTATTTTAGAAAGTGTAAAAGTGACCAATTTTTTGATCTGATTGTAGCAAACACAAGTGCAGATGGTCAAACCCCAAAAACTTCTCATATTCATTGTTACATGGTCGAGATATAAAGGTATTTCACGCACTGGTTTAATACTCAACTGCTTACATCCATGTTTGTTTGCAGTTTTTTTTGGACACCTCTTAATGCTCCCTCCGATCCATATTTTTTTTAGATACACAGTACAAACACAGACGCTCTCATATAGATGTATCTAGACACATATTAGTTGTAGAGACATCCATTTTATCATCATGTAATGAGGATCAGATGGAGTATCGTTTTCATTTTACCAAAAGAAATGGATATATTACTGTATAGTACAACGTAGCCTGAAGCCCTGAGCTCTGAATGCAATTTCTGTGTGCACACTGAACGGATCATAACCCACACGACATGTCTCACTGGTCTGTAGGTCCGGACCCCACCAGATACTGATAAAGCCCAGTGACCCGCCGGGTGAAGTTTTGTGTGTGGATTCCTGCGTACCTGGCTTCGTTCCTCCTAGACACGCGCATTTTTTTTGACCGGGGGACACGCGCATTTATTCCCTTGCTGATTGCTGATGTATCATTCTCAGTTTCTCACAGCCCCCTCATGTTCAGAACTTCAGATCTCCCCAGATCCCTCGCCGTCCATCTCCCCTGAGTCCTCTCTCTACACCACCGGCGTCCACCACCGCTCGGACTACGCGGCTTGGACTCCGTCCTCTACGGATGCGGCGACGTCGCATCTAAAAACTCCACTAAGGCGGCGCGGCATCCCCGATTCTCTCGGTCCATGGCTGCAATGGCGGTATGTTTCCCCCGAATCACTAGCGTTGCCGGTCACATCTTTATTATATCTAAGCTGTATTGCCGGTTGCTTAGCATTGTTTGATATACAGTACTTCTCTCAGCCAGTGTATATATTAATCCTCTGGTAAAGACTCGGGTTACACATGCACCCATGCTAGCTATGTTGGGACTGGATCTAATGTGTGCAGTAATAATCGTTCAAATATGCTATTGGTCAATCCACGGCCGATGATCACATATGAGGACACCGAGCATGCATGTCTGGCTTGTGGACTCTTTAGGCCGACGCTGATTTTTTTTTGTTTGCTTGGTCAATCTGTACTGGCGGATGATGAACTGCAGATGCATTATTCTGATGCTAGACATAGCCAGCAAGCATGCATGGCTCATGCTAGCTTGATTTCTATTCTCATAGCTACTATTTATATCGATTTGGCTTCTGCGATACAATGATACACTATGCTGAATAATTTGATGATACAAGGTTGTACATATCAGCCTAGCTAGATTCAGAAGCTTATTGTTCAGACTGTGTGTTTGATAAGAACAATGATCCGCTGAGTTTGCTAGGTGCCTTTGATTATGCATTTGCTTGGAATTACGGTCAGAAGCTAGAGGCATTATCTAATTGAGGCCTCTTTTTTGCAGTGTTCAAACAAGAAGCTCAAGCTTGGAGAGAGCTTATCATGGAAGGAGACATCTGTAGAGCCAGCCCCAGTGTGCAAGGTGTTTGGGCGCATCGATGAGGAGAATACCCCTGACAGCTTCTGCAAGGTACTATGTACATCGGAGTTAGAGGTGATTTCCATCCCCAGTCGTGTTCTACCCTGGTTTTACGGTGGGTGTCCAGAGTCCATCAACCTGAAGATGTCCACTGCATGCACCTGGATTGTGGACCTGAAGCAACAAGATGGCAATGTTTTAATGGACAAAGGATGGCCAGAGTTTGTCAAAGCACATGACTTGAAGGTAGGATACCTCCTGACCTTCAAGAAGCTTGACACCAAATCATTGCAGGTGCTCATATTTGGTTACAATTGCTGTGAGAAGGTTATATGGTGTTCAGGTTATCACCCATCGCTGGGGCAACAATATGAATCACAGCTGTATTAAGTTGTCTTACAAATGTTCTTTAGAGAGAGCTGGTCTATAATAGTATACTGCTCTCTTTAATGATGCATTGTGGTGAACATGATGGTACCATTACTGGATTGTGGTCACATGTGAGGGGGGATGTTGAAATGTATAATTGGATTGCCTAGCCCTTTCCATTAGTTCGGACTTTTGGTTGCGTTGGCTAGTGCATGAAGCTTGACAAACCTTATTTATGTGTACAGCTCTCTAGTTGTACTATTAATTATTATGTGCTTATGTTGGCTGGATTGTGATGAACATGAGATGTTTTGTTGTTTACGTAAAGAAAAAAACGTGATGTTTTTTTGAATCCTGCGCTGGATATGTTTTGCACAAACTAGTGAAGTGCCCGCTGACAAAACATATTATGCGCAAATAGGCAACCCTCAGCAACGATCATGGGTTCAAGTGTCCAGGATCCAGTGCCTTGACATAAGCAAGGCACAGATGAACAGTACGGTGACTTGTAGATTTGGCCGTTGGATTGAAAATAGATAGCTAAGATCAAAGTACTGTAGCATGTAGCATATGTACTGTTCATGGTTCTAAAGCACATGCACTGTGGACGACGTACTGTAGCACATGTCCTGTACATTGGTTGGTACTGTAGCAGTTACTAGTTAATAGTCATCTGTCTAATTATTTTTTATCCAACGGTTGAAAGGGAGGGGCAAGGCATGGTACGGAGTACTATTTATGTGTGCCTCGCCTTCATCAAGGCACTCGATCTCATTCCGGGTTCAAGTATTACCCCATGTAGCACCACTTTTTTTTTGGGTTAGCCAGACAACCTTCCCAATAAAAAAAAGTACTACCTTCCCTGCATGGGCCAATTGTTTGTACTTTTGGGCTGCCGCCGGCCATGTACATGGTGATTGCTGTCAGCCTGCTTACTTCGCTGATAACATTCCAAAAACACTTAATGGGCCTCCGACTCATGCCATTGGGGCCCTTCCTAATTTAAACACGGATATCCTATGATTGGCCCTCTAGAAACCGAGATTCTACATATAAAGTTATTTTTATTTCGTATCAATTATGATTATGATTCTTTTTAAATGCGCATAGCCAGTATGCGCATCTACATGGGCTCTATATTTTGATATATTCATATAGTCGATTTCAAAATTGTCATTAATTATATAAAGTTCCAAGATTTATTCTATTAGTGTGCAAGATCTTAGAGTGTATTTGTAGTTTAAAAAAATGACAAACCTCTTCATCAGATTGTTGTTAACAAGTGCAGTGTTGTGAACCCAAAATATATTACATACTCCCTCGTAGATCAAATTTGATCTAATTAAGTTGAACTAAAACCCGGATCAACAATTAGTATGGATTAGATGCATGGAGTACGAAAAACAAATGAATAGGCAATATTTCAGTTTTTCCTTCAGTTGAGAATGCTAGAGCAGGACCCATTTGCCAGTAGCGTCCCTCAACATTTGAAGGTAAAAACAAACAGAAGGGATCGAAAAAAAAGCATCCTACATATCTCGGCTTAAAATATATCGAGAATTCACATATTTCTTGTACATAGAGGCTGACATCGGGGACCCATTGGCCAGCAGTGGAAAAAAAATCAAAGAGAGGAAACAATTATCGTACAGAGAAGCTGACATGTGGGACGCATTTTGCAGCAGCGTCCTCAACTTTAACAAAGGCGGCAGGGGATCGAAAGAAAAAGCAAAGTTGCCAGAAATCAGCGGTCAAAAATAAATCCAAGAAACGAAATGTTTATTGTTCCTAGAGGCTGACATATGGGACCCACGAGCGAGCAGCGTCCTCAACGTTTCAAAGGCGGCAGGGGATCGAAAAAAAGGCAAGTGACCATATATCAGGTGCCAAAAATAATCCAAGGAAAGAAATTTATTGTACATAGAGGATGACATATGGGTCCCGTTTTGCAGGAGCCGTCTCACCGTTTCCAAGGCGGCACGGGATCGAAAAAAAAGAAAGGAAAGGTTTATCGTTCAGAGAGGCTGAGATGTGGGACCCATGGGCCAGCAGCGTCCTCTTAGTTTCAAAGGCGGCAGGGGATAAAAAAAAGGCAAATAGCCAGTAATTAGGGTAAAAAAAATCAAACAAAGGAAACTTTGACTGTTCATAGAGGCTGACATGTGGGACCCATGAGCCAGCAGCGTCTCAACGTTTCAGAGGCGGCATGAGATCGAAAGAAAAAGGCAAATAGCCAGAAATTATGGGTCAATAATAAATCAAACAAAGGAAAGGTTTATTGTTCATAGAGGCTGACATGTGGGACCTCTGAGCCAGCAGCGTCCTCAACGTTTTAATGGCGGCACGAGATCGAAAGATAAAATAAGCCAAAAATCATTTGGTAAACAAAATCCAAGAAAAGAAACATTTACCGTTCTGAGAGGATGACATGCGGGACCCATGAGGCAGCAGCATCCTCAACGATTCCAAGGCGGCAGGGGATCAAAAGAAAAAAAAGGAAATATCCAGAAATTAATTAGGGGTTCAAAATAAATCCATCAAAAGAAACTTTTATTGTTCATAGAGGATGACATGTGGGACCGACGTGCCAACAGCATCCTCATCGTTTCAAAGGGGGCAGGAGATCAAAAGAAAAAGGCAAATAGCCAGACATTAGGGGTCAAAAATAACTCCAAAAAAGGAAACTTTTATTGTTCGTAGAGGATGACATGCGGGACCCATGATTCAGCAGCTTACTCAACGTTTCAAAGGCGGCATGAGATCGAAAGAAAAACGCAAGTGACAAAATATCAGGAGCCAAAGATAATCCAAGAAAAAAGAAACTTTATTGTACATAGAGGATGACATGCGGGTCCCATTTAGCAGCAGCGGTCTCAACGTTTCAAATGCGGCTTGAGATCAAAAGAAAAAGAAAATAGCCAGAAATTAGGGGGTAAAAAAACTCCAAGAAAGGAAAGCTTTATCGTTCATACAGGCTGACATGTCGGACCTATGAGCCTGCAGCTTACTCAGCGTTTCAAAGGCGGCAGGCCGGCAGGGGATCAAAAGAAAAAGGAAATAGCCAAAAATCAGATGGTGAAAAAAATCCAAGAAAAGAAACTTTTATTGTACATAGAGGATGACATGCGGGTCCCATGAGCCAGCAGGTTCCTCAACGTTTCAAACGTGGCATGAGATCGAAAGAAAAAGGAAAGTGACCAAATATCAAGAGCCAAAAATAATCCAAGAAAAGAAACTTTATTGTACATAGAGGATGACATGCGGGTCCCATGAGCCAGCAGGTTCCTCAACGTTTCAAACGTGGCATGAGATCGAAAGAAAAAGGAAAGTGACCAAATATCAAGAGCCAAAAATAATCCAAGAAAAGAAACTTTATTGTACATAGAGGATGACATGCGGGTCCCATGAGCCAGCAGGTTCCTCAACGTTTCAAACATGGCATGAGATCGAAAGAAAAAGGAAAGTGACCAAATATCAAGAGCCAAAAATAATCCAAGAAAAGAAACTTTATTGTACATAGAGGATGACATGCGGGTCCCATGAGCCAGCAGGTTCCTCAACGTTTCAAACATGGCATGAGATCGAAAGAAAAAGGAAAGTGACCAAATATCAAGAGCCAAAAATAATCCAAGAAAAGAAACTTTATTGTACATAGAGGATGACATGCGGGTCCCATGAGCCAGCAGGTTCCTCAACGTTTCAAACATGGCATGAGATCGAAAGAAAAAGGAAAGTGACCAAATATCAAGAGCCAAAAATAATCCAAGAAAAGAAACTTTATTGTACATAGAGGATGACATGCGGGTCCCATGAGCCAGCAGGTTCCTCAACGTTTCAAACGTGGCATGAGATCGAAAGAAAAAGGAAAGTGACCAAATATCAAGAGCCAAAAATAATCCAAGAAAAGAAACTTTATTGTACATAGAGGATGACATGCGGGTCCCATGAGCCAGCAGGTTCCTCAACGTTTCAAACGTGGCATGATATCGAAAGAAAAAGGAAAGTGACCAAATATCAAGAGCCAAAAATAATCCAAGAAAAGAAACTTTATTGTACATAGAGGATGACATGCGGGTCCCATGAGCCAGCAGGTTCCTCAACGTTTCAAACATGGCATGAGATCGAAAGAAAAAGGAAAGTGACCAAATATCAAGAGCCAAAAATAATCCAAGAAAAGAAACTTTATTGTACATAGAGGATGACATGCGGGTCCCATGAGCCAGCAGGTTCCTCAACGTTTCAAACATGGCATGAGATCGAAAGAAAAAGGAAAGTGACCAAATATCAAGAGCCAAAAATAATCCAAGAAAAGAAACTTTATTGTACATAGAGGATGACATGCGGGTCCCATGAGCCAGCAGGTTCCTCAACGTTTCAAACATGGCATGAGATCGAAAGAAAAAGGAAAGTGACCAAATATCAAGAGCCAAAAATAATCCAAGAAAAGAAACTTTATTGTACATAGAGGATGACATGTGGGTCCCATTTTGCAGCAGCGGTCTCAACGTTTCCAAGGCGGCACAGGACCAAAAGAAAAATGAAGTAGCCAGAAATCAGGGGGTGAAAAAAATCCAAGAAAAGAAAGATTTCAATTGGGCTGTATCTGGACATCTGGGCCTTCGAACTATCCTGCTGGGCCTTTTGTCTCGTACAATTTCAGCCCACTCCAAAACAGGAAAGTTCGGATTTTTCTAAAAAAACAGGAAAGTCCTATGCTTCGCAAAAACAAAAAACAAGGACACTCAACATATAAGTTTGTTTATGTAAAAATAAAGATTTAATTTATCCGTTTGCAATAGCTCAGAGCGAAATACACTGTTTATTGTCTGCAAAATAATCAAGATATCACATGTTTCTTGTACGGGGAGGCTGACATCGGGGACCCATGAGCCAGCAGCGTCGTCAACGTTTCAAAGGCGGCAGGGGATCGAAAATAAAATAAAAAACCAAAAGTCAGTTGGTAACAAAATCCAAGAAAAGAAAACATTTATCGTTCTGAGAGGATGACATGCGGGACCCATGAGGCAGCAGCATTCTCAAACGTTTCCAAGGCGGCAGGGGATCAAAAGAAAAATAAAGGAAATAGCCAGAAATTATTTAGGGGTCAAAAATAAATCCACCAAAGGAAACTTTTATTGTTCATAGAGGATGACATGTGGGACCGACCTGCCAACAGCGTCCTCATCGTTTCAACGGGGGCAGGGGATCAAAAGAAAAAGGAAATAGCCAGAAATTAGGGGTCAAAAATAACTCCAATAAAGGAAACTTTTATTGTTCGTAGAGGATGACATGCGGGACCCATGAGCCAGCAGCTTACTCAACGTTTCAAAGGCGGCATGAGATCGAAAGAAAAAGGCAAGTGACCAAATATCGGAGCCAAAAATAATCCAAGATTTATTGTACATAGAGGATGACATGTGGGTCCCATTTTGCAGCAGCGGTCTCAATGTTTGTAATGCGGCTTGAGATCAAAAGAAAAAGAAAGTAGCTAGTAATTAGGGGGTGAAAAAAATCCAAGAAAAGAAACTTGATGGACATAGAGGATGACATGCGGGTCCCTTGAACCAACAGCTTACTCAACGTTTCAAAGGGGGCAGGGATCAAAAGAAAAAGGCAAGCCAAAAATCAGAGGGTGAAAAAAATCCAACAAAGGAAACTTTTATAGCACATAGAGGATGACATGCGGGTCCCATGAGCCAGCAGGTACCTCCACGTTTCAAACGTGGCATGAGATCGAAAGAAAAAGGCAAGTGACCAAATATGAGGTGCCAAAAAAACTCCAAGAAAAGAAAGTTGATTGCTCATAGAGGATGACATGCGGGTCCCATTTAGCTGCAGCGGTCTCACCGTTTGAGAGGCGGCAGGGGATCGAAAGAAAAAGTCAAGTGACCAAATATGAGGTGCCAAAAATAATCCAAAAAAAGAAAGTTTTATAGTACATAGAGGATGACATGCGGGTCCCATTTAGCAGCAGCGGTATCACTGTTTGAGAGGCAGCAGGGGATCGAAAGAAAAAGTCAAGTTACCAAATATGAGGTGCCAAAAAATCCAAGAAAAGAAAGTTTTATAGTACATAGAGGATGACATGCGGGTCCCATTTAGCAGCAGCGGTATCACCGTTTGAGAGGCAGGGGATCGAAAGAAAAAGTCAAGTGACCAAATATGAGGTGCCAAAAAAATCCAAGAAAAGAAAGTTTTATAGTACATAGAGGATGACATGCGGGTCCCATTTAGCATCAGTATCACCGTTTGAGAGGCGGCAGGGGATCGAAAGAAAAAGGCAAGTGACCAAATATGAGGTGCCAAAAATAATCCAGGAAAAGAAAGTTTTATAGTACATAGAGGATGACATGCGGGTCCCAGCAGCAAGGTATCACCGTTTGAGAGGCGGCAGGGGATCGAAAGAAAAAGGCAAGTGACCAAATATGAGGTGCCAAAAAAAACTCCAAGAAAAGAAAGTTGATAGCTCATAGAGGATGACATGTGGGTCCCATTTAGCTGCAGCGGTCTCAATGTTTCCAAGGCGGCAAGGGATCAAAAGAAAAAGGAAGTAGCCAGAAATCAGGGGGTCAAAAAAATCCAAGAAAAGAAGGAATTTTGGTTCATAGAGGATGACAAGCGGGACCCATGATCCTGCATCGTAAACGGCTCGATCGGAGAGCGTTGAACGAGATGGCGCGATCGAGAAAAAAACAATGCTAGAGAGGCTGCCATCTGGGCCCTACATCCCTCGGCGGTGCGGATTTGCGTTGACTCGGCCGGCGAACCCGAGATTTCGAGATGCACCACGTCCCGGGCCACCATACGCGACGTTTTGGCCGCTTTCGTCGGGCTAGGTGGCCTCAAAAACGAGAAAAAAAAGTTTTGACATGCACCACGGAGGGACCAAAATCGTCGGCCATGGTGCACCAGCAACCACGGCGCGACTTCAACTTCATCGGCCATGGCAACTTTTCATGCACGCATGAAAACTTTGCAAAATATGTGCATTTTGGGTTGTCGCACATAAATGTGTGTTTACTTGTCTGCCACCAATTAATCCAATTCTCATTTGTGGGGAAACATGACACGAGATGGCCATTTCCAAAGTTTCATGAATTATCTCAATGTGAATCCATATATGTACAATTTTTGGGGGCTAAATTTCATGTTTTAAACCTAGCTAGTATTTGACCAAGATTCAAATGGGCATAAAATTCAAAAAAAAACAGAAAAATGAAAAACCAAAGCACATAGCCTTCTTATGTCATATAGTAAGAATTCAAGTTGATAAACAAGGTCTAGACATATTCAAACTAGAAAAATCATGTATCTACCCCTAACACTCTAAACTCTGTCTTATGAAGTCAAGCATGAAGAGAAGTGGTTTTGGGTTTCAAACATGGAAATTTCAAAAACCTCCCAAAAGCTTCATTTTAGAGTGACTAAGAAGGATCCATGCTTACCTTTTAATTTTTAGATTTTAAACTTGTTTAAATCTTTGTGAAACCTAGGATTTGACCAAGATTCAAATGGGCATAAAAATTCAGGAAAAAGCCAAAAGAATGATAAACCAAAGCACATAGCATTCTTATGTCATACAGTAAGCATTCAAGTTGATTAACAAGGTCTAGACATATTCAAACTAGAAAATCATGTATATATCTGTCCCTAACCTTAAACTCTGTCTTATATATGAAGTCAATCATGAAGAGAAGTGGTTTGGGTTTCAAACATGAAAATTTCAAGAACATCCCAAAAGTCGCTTCATTTTAGAGTGACTAAGAAGGATCCAGGCTTACCTTTTCGTTTTCATATTATATACTTGTTTAAATCCAGGTCAAACATAGGATTTGACCAAGATTCAAATGGGCATAAAATAAAAAATAGAAGAATGAAAAACAAAAGCACATAGTCTTCGTATGTCATATAGTAAGCTTTCAAGTTGATAAACAAGGTTTAGACATGTTCAAACCAGACAAATCATGTATCTAGCCCCTAACCATAAACTCGGTCGATCTTATGAAGTCTAGCATGAAGAGAAGTCGTATTGGTTTCAAACATGAAAATTTCAAGAACCACCCAAAATCTTCAAATGGGCATAAAATTCAAAAAAACCAGAAAAATGAAAAACCAAAGCACATAGCCTTCTTATGTCATATAGTAAGAATTCAAGTTGATAAACAAGGTCTAGACATATTCAAACTAGACAAATCATGTATCTACCCCTAACACTCTAAACTCTGTCTTATGAAGTCAAGCATGAAGAGAAGTGGTTTTGGGTTTCAAACATGGAAATTTCAAAAACCTCCCAAAAGCTTCATTTTAGAGTGACTAAGAAGGATCCATGCTTACCTTTTAATTTTCAGATTTTAAACTTGTTTAAATCTTTGTGAAACCTAGGATTTGACCAAGATTCAAATGGGCATAAAAATTCAGGAAAAAACCAAAAGAATGATAAACCAAAGCACATAGCATTCTTATGTCATAGAGTAAGCATTCAAGTTGATTAACAAGGTCTAGACATATTCAAACTAGAAAATCATGTATATATCTATTCCTAACCTTAAACTCTGTCTTATGAAGCAATCATGAAGAGAAGTGGTTTTGGGTTTCAAACATGAAAATTTCAAGAACATCCCAAAAGTCGCTTCATTTTAGAGTGACTAAGAAGGATCCAGGCTTACCTTTTCGTTTTCATATTTTATACTTGTTTAAATCCAGGTCAAACATAGGATTTGACCAAGATTCAAATGGGCATAAAATAAAAAAAATAGAAGAATGAAAAACAAAAGCACATAGTCTTCTTATGTCATATAGTAAGCTTGCAAGTTGATAAACAAGGTTTAGACATGTTCAAACCAGACAAATCATGTATCTAGCCCCTAACCATAAACTCGGTCGATCTTATGAAGTCTAGCATGAAGAGAAGTCGTATTGGTTTCAAACATGAAAATTTCAAGAACCACCCAAAATCTTCAAATGGGCATATAACATTCAAAAAACCAGAAAAATGAAAAACCAAAGCACATATATAGCCTTCTTATGTCATATAGTAAGCATTCAAGTTGATAAACAAGCATGTCTAGACATATTCAAACCCGACAAATCATGTATCTACCCCCTAACCCTAAACTCTGCATGTCTTATGAAGTCAACCATGAAGAGAAGTGGTTTTTGGGTTTCAAACATTGAGATTTCAAGAACCCCCCAAAAGCTTCATTTTAGAATGACTAGCTAGGAAGGATCCAGGCTTACCTTTTCATTTTCATGTTATAGACTTGTTTAAATCTTGGTCAAACCTAGGATTTGACCAAGATTCAAATGGGCATAAACATTCAAAAAAATCAAAAAATCAAAAACCAAAGCACATATAGTCTTCTTATGTCATATAGTAAGAATTGAAGTTGATAAACAAGGTCTAGACATATTCAAACTAGACAAATCATGTATCTACCCCCTAAAGCCCTAAACTAGCTTTGTCTTATGAAGTCAAGCATGAAGAGAAATGGTTTTGGGTTTCAAATTAAACATGGAAATTTCAAGAACCCCCCAAAAGCTTCATTTTGGAGTGACTAAGAAGGATCCAGGTTTACCTTTTCATTTTCATGTTTTAAACTGCTTTAGATCTTGGTCAAACCTATGATTTCACCACGACTCAAATGGGCATAAAAAATAAAAAAATAAAAAAATGAAAAACCAAAGCACATAGCCTTCTTATGTCATATATAGTAAGCATTCAACTTGATGAACATGGCTGGTCTAGACATATTCATAATAGAAAAAACGTGTATCTACCCCCTAACGATTAATTAACTTTGTCTTAATTATGAAGTCAAGCATGAAGAGAAGTGTTTTTGGGTTTCAGACATGGAAATTTTGAAAACCTCCCAAAAACTTCATCTTAGAGTGACAAAGAAGGATCCAAGCTTACCTTTTCATTTTCATGTTTTAAGCTTGTTTAAATATTGGTCAAGCCTAGGATTTGACCAAGATTCAAATGGGCATAAAAATTCTGGAAAAATAAAAAAAAACCAAAGCACATAGTCTTCTTACGTCATATATATCTATAGTAAGCATATTCAAGTAGATAAACAAGGTATAGACATATTCAAAACAGACAAATCCTGTATCTACCCCCTAACCCTAAACTCGGTCTTATGATGCCTAGCATGAAGAGAAGTCGTTTTGGGTTTCAAACGTTTAAGCCAAAAGCCCCATTTCATATATTTCAAATTTGGTTCAAATTTGAAAGACATACAAGTTATAGCACACATAGTGCATACATGTTCACACATACTGCACTAGATGCTAATTAACCCTATAGTTTGAGGCCATTTGGATGAGGTCGAAAAAAATCTTGGATTAGAAATGGGGTTGTTCGAACCCCGTAGTTGGATTTTTTATGAACTTGATCTGTAGTACTGGGCAAAACCCTAGTTTAACGTATTTAATTATAGATTCGTAGGTTGATTTTTCTACCTTTTTATTATTATTACTATGCAGCACATGTGTGTTTGCCCGTCGAGTGAAACTCGGAGGAAGAGGGATCACTCGGAAGGAGAGAAGAAGGGAGAGCATTATGGTGTCTCCCCTTTTTCGGGTGATGATGTTGACTTTTGTGCAGGGTTTGTCAGTGAGCAGGAGGTGCGAGCGAGCGAGCGAGCGAGTCGAGCGAGGCCGAGAATGAGAGAGATTTGTTTTTTTGTGAGAGGGACAACCGAAGGATCCAGAAGGACCCACAGACTTCCAAAACGCATCCTGATGCGTCTTCTCTTGACAAAGAAGATGGCTTGGAGTTTGCGTACCTACTGCACTTGACTTGTGCTCACTGAAGTGTGGGACCTCACGCATGGGCACCACACGTAAGTGACAGACCTGTTGGTGTAAAAACTCGGTTGATTATTATAGTGCATTAGAACAAAGTTTCCTATGGATTCAACGGTAGGAAATCCAAGTTAACTCATTTACATGACATTAATTTTTCCATGAAGCAAAGTTAACACATCTATCAATTGGTACATTTTGGAGTGACTAAGAAGGATCCATGCTTATTCGTTTTCACGTGTTAAATTTGTTTAAATCTTGCTCAAACCTAGGATTTCACCAAGATTGAAATGGGCATGAAAATTCAAAAAAAAATGAAATACCAATGCACATAGTCTTCTTCTGTCATATATAGTAAGCATTCAAGATGATAAACAAGGTCTAGACATATTCAAACCAGGCAAATCATGTATCTACTCCCTAACGACCCTAAACTCCGTCTTATGAAGTAAGGCATGAAGAGAAGTGGTTTTGGGTTTCAAACATGCAAATTTCAAAAACCTCCCAAAAGCTTCATTTTAGAGTGACTAAGAAGGATCGAGGCTTACCTTTTCATTTTCATGTTTTAAACTTGTTTAAATCTTGGTCAAACCTAGCTAGTATTTGACCAAGATTCAAATGGGCATAAAATTCAAAAAAATCAGAAAAATGAAAAACCAAAGCACATAGCCTTCTTATGTCATATAGTAAGAATTCAAGTTGATAAACAAGGTCTAGACATATTCAAACTAGACAAATCATGTATCTACCCCTAACACTCTAAACTCTGTCTTATGAAGTCAATTAAGCATGAAGAGAAGTGGTTTTGGGTTTCAAACATGGAAATTTCAAAAACCTCCCAAAAGCTTCATTTTAGAGTGACTAAGAAGGATCCATGCTTACCTTTTAATTTTCAGATTTTAAACTTGTTTAAATCTTTGTGAAACCTAGGATTTGACCAAGATTCAAATGGGCATAAAAATTCAGGAAAAAACCAAAAGATTGATAAACCAAAGCACATAGCATTCTTATGTCATATAGTAAGCATTCAAGTTGATAAATAAGGTCTAGACATATTCAAACTAGAAAATCATGTATATATCTGCCCCTAACCTTAAACTCTGTCTTATGAAGTCAATCATGAAGAGAAGTGGTTTTGGGTTTCAAACATGAAAATTTCAAGAACATCCCAAAAGCCGCTTCATTTTAGAGTGACTAAGAAGGATCCAGGCTTACCTTTTCGTTTTCATATTATATACTTGTTTAAATCCAGGTCAAACATAGGATTTGACCAAGATTCAAATGGGCATAAAATAAAAAAATAGAAGAATGAAAAACAAAAGCACATAGTCTTCTTATGTCATATAGTAAGCTTTCAAGTTGATAAACAAGGTTTAGACATGTTCAAACCAGACAAATCATGTATCTACCCCCTAACCATAAACTCGGTCGATCTTATGAAGTCTAGCATGAAGAGAAGTCGTATTGGTTTCAAACATGAAAATTTCAAGAACCTCCCAAAATCTTCAAATGGGCATAAAATTCAAAAAACCGGAAAAATGAAAAACCAAAGCACATAGCCTTCTTATGTCATATAGTAAGCATTCAAGTTGATAAACAAGCATGTCTAGACATATTCAAACCCGACAAATCATGTATCTACCCCTAACCCTAAACTCTGCATGTCTTATGAAGTCAACCATGAAGAGAAGTGGTTTTGGGTTTCAAACATTGAGATTTCAAGAACCCCCCAAAAGCTTCATTTTAGAATGACTAAGAAGGATCCAGGCTTACCTTTTCATTTTCATGTTATAGACTTGTTTAAATCTTGGTCAAACCTAGGATTTGACCAAGATTCAAATGGGCATAAACATTCAGAAAAAATCAAAAAATCAAAAACCAAAGCACATATAGTCTTCTTATGTCATATAGTAAGAATTGAAGTTGATAAACAAGGTCTAGACATATTCAAACCAGACAAATCGTGTATCTACACCTAACCCTAAACTATATCTAATGAAGTCAAGCATGATGAGAAATGGTTTTGGGTTTCAAACATTGAGATTTCAAGAACCCCCCAAAAGCTTCATTTTAGAATGACTAAGAAGGATCCAGGCTTACCTTTTCATTTTCATGTTATAGACTTGTTTAAATCTTGGTCAAACCTAGGATTTGACCAAGATTCAAATGGGCATAAACATTCAGAAAAAATCAAAAAATCAAAAACCAAAGCACATATAGTCTTCTTATGTCATATAGTAAGAATTGAAGCTGATAAACAAGGTCTAGACATATTCAAACCAGACAAATCGTGTATCTACACCTAACCCTAAACTATATCTAATGAAGTCAAGCATGATGAGAAATGGTTTTGGGTTTCAAACATGGAAATTTCAAAAACCTCCCAAAAGCTTCATTTTAGAGTGACTAAGAAGGATCCAGGCTTACCTTTTCATTTTCATGTTTTAAAATTATTTAAATCCTGGTCAAAACTAGGATTTGATCAAGATTCAAATGGGTATAAAATAAAATAAAAAACGCACCTAGCCTTTTTCTGTCATATAATGATCATTCAAGTTGATAAACATGGTCTAGACATATTCAAACTAGAAAATCGTGTATCTACCCTGTCCCTGGCTAACCCTAAACTCTGTCTTATGAAGTCAAGCATGAAGAGAAGTGGTTTTGGGTTTCAGACATGGAAATTTTGAAAACCTCCCAAAAACTTCATCTTAGAGTGACAAAGAAGGATCCAAGCTTACCTTTTCATTTTCATGTTTTAAGCTTGTTTAAATATTGGTCAAGCCTAGGATTTGACCAAGATTCAAATGGGCATAAAAATTCTGGAAAAATAAAAAAATAAAAACCAAAGCACATAGTCTTCTTACGTCATATATATCTATAGTAAGCATATTCAAGTAGATAAACAAGGTATAGACATATTCAAAACAGACAAATCCTGTATCTACCCCCTAACCCTAAACTCGGTCTTATGATGCCTAGCATGAAGAGAAGTCGTTTTGGGTTTCAAACGTTTAAGCCAAAAGCCCCATTTCATATATTTCAAATTTGGTTCAAATTTGAAAGACATACAAGTTATAGCACACATAGTGCATACATGTTCACACATACTGCACTAGATGCTAATTAACCCTATAGTTTGAGGCCATTTGGATGAGGTCGAAAAAATCTTGGATTAGAAATGGGGTTGTTCGAACCCCGTAGTTGGATTTTTTATGAACTTGATCTGTAGTACTGGGCAAAACCCTAGTTTAACGTATTTAATTATAGATTCGTAGGTTGATTTTTCTACCTTTTTTATTATTATTACTATGCAGCACATGTGTGTTTGCCCGTCGAGTGAAACTCGGAGGAAGAGGGATCACTCGGAAGGAGAGAAGAAGGGAGAGCATTATGGTGTCTCCCCTTTTTCGGGTGATGATGTTGACTTTTGTGCAGGGTTTGTCAGTGAGCAGGAGGTGCGAGAGCGAGCGAGCGAGTCGAGCGAGGCCGAGAATGAGAGAGATTTGTTTTTTTGTGAGAGGGACAACCGAAGGATCCAGAAGGACCCACAGACTTCCAAAACGCATCCTGATGCGTCTTCTCTTGACAAAGAAGATGGCTTGGAGTTTGCGTACCTACTGCACTTGACTTGTGCTCACTGAAGTGTGGGACCTCACGCATGGGCACCACACGTAAGTGACAGACCTGTTGGTGTAAAAACTTGGTTGATTATTATAGTGCATTAGAACAAAGTTTCCTATGGATTCAACGGTAGGAAATCCAAGTTAACTCATTTACATGACATTAATTTTTCCATGAAGCAAAGTTAACACATCTATCAATTGGTACATTTTGGAGTGACTAAGAAGGATCCATGCTTATTCGTTTTCACGTGTTAAATTTGTTTAAATCTTGCTCAAACCTAGGATTTCACCAAGATTGAAATGGGCATGAAAATTCAAAAAAAAATGAAATACCAATGCACATAGTCTTCTTCTGTCATATAGTAAGCATTCAAGATGATAAACAAGGTCTAGACATATTCAAACCAGGCAAATCATGTATCTACTCCCTAACGACCCTAAACTCCGTCTTATGAAGTAAGGCATGAAGAGAAGTGGTTTTGGGTTTCAAACATGCAAATTTCAAAAACCTCCCAAAAGCTTCATTTTAGAGTGACTAAGAAGGATCGAGGCTTACCTTTTCATTTTCATGTTTTAAACTTGTTTAAATCTTGGTCAAACCTAGCTAGTATTTGACCAATATTCAAATGGGCATAAAATTCAAAAAAATCAGAAAAATGAAAAACCAAAGCACATAGCCTTCTTATGTCATATAGTAAGAATTCAAGTTGATAAACAAGGTCTAGACATATTCAAACTAGACAAATCATGTATCTACCCCTTACACTCTAAACTCTGTCTTATGAAGTCAATTAAGCATGAAGAGAAGTGGTTTTGGGTTTCAAACATGGAAATTTCAAAAACCTCCCAAAAGCTTCATTTTAGAGTGACTAAGAAGGATCCATGCTTACCTTTTAATTTTCAGATTTTAAACTTGTTTAAATCTTTGTGAAACCTAGGATTTGACCAAGATTCAAATGGGCATAAAAATTCAGGAAAAAACCAAAAGATTGATAAACCAAAGCACATAGCATTCTTATGTCATATAGTAAGCATTCAAGTTGATAAATAAGGTCTAGACATATTCAAACTAGAAAATCATGTATATATCTGCCCCTAACCTTAAACTCTGTCTTATGAAGTCAATCATGAAGAGAAGTGGTTTTGGGTTTCAAACATGAAAATTTCAAGAACATCCCAAAAGCCGCTTCATTTTAGAGTGACTAAGAAGGATCCAGGCTTACCTTTTCGTTTTCATATTTTATACTTGTTTAAATCCAGGTCAAACATAGGATTTGACCAAGATTCAAATGGGCATAAAATAAAAAAAAATAGAAGAATGAAAAACAAAAGCACATAGTCTTCTTATGTCATATAGTAAGCTTTCAAGTTGATAAACAAGGTTTAGACATGTTCAAACCAGACAAATCATGTATCTACCCCCTAACCATAAACTCGGTCGATCTTATGAAGTCTAGCATGAAGAGAAGTCGTATTGGTTTCAAACATGAAAATTTCAAGAACCTCCCAAAATCTTCAAATGGGCATAAAATTCAAAAAACCGGAAAAATGAAAAACCAAAGCACATAGCCTTCTTATGTCATATAGTAAGCATTCAAGTTGATAAACAAGCATGTCTAGACATATTCAAACCCGACAAATCATGTATCTACCCCTAACCCTAAACTCTGCATGTCTTATGAAGTCAACCATGAAGAGAAGTGGTTTTGGGTTTCAAACATTGAGATTTCAAGAACCCCCCAAAAGCTTCATTTTAGAATGACTAAGAAGGATCCAGGCTTACCTTTTCATTTTCATGTTATAGACTTGTTTAAATCTTGGTCAAACCTAGGATTTGACCAAGATTCAAATGGGCATAAACATTCAGAAAAAATCAAAAAATCAAAAACCAAAGCACATATAGTCTTCTTATGTCATATAGTAAGAATTGAAGTTGATAAACAAGGTCTAGACATATTCAAACCAGACAAATCGTGTATCTACACCTAACCCTAAACTATATCTAATGAAGTCAAGCATGATGAGAAATGGTTTTGGGTTTCAAACATTGAGATTTCAAGAACCCCCCAAAAGCTTCATTTTAGAATGACTAAGAAGGATCCAGGCTTACCTTTTCATTTTCATGTTATAGACTTGTTTAAATCTTGGTCAAACCTAGGATTTGACCAAGATTCAAATGGGCATAAACATTCAGAAAAAATCAAAAAATCAAAAACCAAAGCACATATAGTCTTCTTATGTCATATAGTAAGAATTGAAGTTGATAAACAAGGTCTAGACATATTCAAACCAGACAAATCGTGTATCTACACCTAACCCTAAACTATATCTAATGAAGTCAAGCATGATGAGAAATGGTTTTGGGTTTCAAACATGGAAATTTCAAAAACCTCCCAAAAGCTTCATTTTAGAGTGACTAAGAAGGATCCAGGCTTACCTTTTCATTTTCATGTTTTAAAATTATTTAAATCCTGGTCAAAACTAGGATTTGATCAAGATTCAAATGGGTATAAAATAAAATAAAAAACGCACCTAGCCTTTTTCTGTCATATAATGATCATTCAAGTTGATAAACATGGTCTAGACATATTCAAACTAGAAAATCGTGTATCTACCCTGTCCCTGGCTAACCCTAAACTCTGTCTTATGAAGTCAAGCATGAAGAGAAGTGGTTTTGGGTTTCAGACATGGAAATTTTGAAAACCTCCCAAAAACTTCATCTTAGAGTGACAAAGAAGGATCCAAGCTTACCTTTTCATTTTCATGTTTTAAGCTTGTTTAAATATTGGTCAAGCCTAGGATTTGACCAAGATTCAAATGGGCATAAAAATTCTGGAAAAATAAAAAAAATAAAAACCAAAGCACATAGTCTTCTTACGTCATATATATCTATAGTAAGCATATTCAAGTAGATAAACAAGGTATAGACATATTCAAAACAGACAAATCCTGTATCTACCCCCTAACCCTAAACTCGGTCTTATGATGCCTAGCATGAAGAGAAGTCGTTTTGGGTTTCAAACGTTTAAGCCAAAAGCCCCATTTCATATATTTCAAATTTGGTTCAAATTTGAAAGACATACAAGTTATAGCACACATAGTGCATACATGTTCACACATACTGCACTAGATGCTAATTAACCCTATAGTTTGAGGCCATTTGGATGAGGTCGAAAAAATCTTGGATTAGAAATGGGGTTGTTCGAACCCCGTAGTTGGATTTTTTATGAACTTGATCTGTAGTACTGGGCAAAACCCTAGTTTAACGTATTTAATTATAGATTCGTAGGTTGATTTTTCTACCTTTTTATTATTATTACTATGCAGCACATGTGTGTTTGCCCGTCGAGTGAAACTCGGAGGAAGAGGGATCACTCGGAAGGAGAGAAGAAGGGAGAGCATTATGGTGTCTCCCCTTTTTCGGGTGATGATGTTGACTTTTGTGCAGGGTTTGTCAGTGAGCAGGAGGTGCGAGCGAGCGAGCGAGCGAGTCGAGCGAGGCCGAGAATGAGAGAGATTTGTTTTTTTTTGAGAGAGGGACAACCGAAGGATCCAGAAGGACCCACAGACTTCCAAAACGCATCCTGATGCGTCTTCTCTTGACAAAGAAGATGGCTTGGAGTTTGCGTACCTACTGCACTTGACTTGTGCTCACTGAAGTGTGGGACCTCACGCATGGGCACCACACGTAAGTGATAGACCTGTTGGTGTAAAAACTCGGTTGATTATTATAGTGCATTAGAACAAAGTTTCCTATGGATTCAACGGTAGGAAATCCAAGTTAACTCATTTACATGACATTAATTTTTCCATGAAGCAAAGTTAACACATCTATCAATTGGTACATTTTGGAGTGACTAAGAAGGATCCATGCTTATTCGTTTTCACGTGTTAAATTTGTTTAAATCTTGCTCAAACCTAGGATTTCACCAAGATTGAAATGGGCATGAAAATTCAAAAAAAAATGAAATACCAATGCACATAGTCTTCTTATGTCATATAGTAAGCATTCAAGATGATAAACAAGGTCTAGACATATTCAAACCAGGCAAATCATGTATCTACTCCCTAACGACCCTAAACTCCGTCTTATGAAGTAAGGCATGAAGAGAAGTGGTTTTGGGTTTCAAACATGCAAATTTCAAAAACCTCCCAAAAGCTTCATTTTAGAGTGACTAAGAAGGATCGAGGCTTACCTTTTCATTTTCATGTTTTAAACTTGTTTAAATCTTGGTCAAACCTAGCTAGTATTTGACCAAGATTCAAATGGGCATAAAATTCAAAAAAATCAGAAAAATGAAAAACCAAAGCACATAGCCTTCTTATGTCATATAGTAAGAATTCAAGTTGATAAACAAGGTCTAGACGTATTCAAACTAGACAAATCATGTATCTACCCCTAACACTCTAAACTCTGTCTTATGAAGTCAATTAAGCATGAAGAGAAGTGGTTTTGGGTTTCAAACATGGAAATTTCAAAAACCTCCCAAAAGCTTCATTTTAGAGTGACTAAGAAGGATCCATGCTTACCTTTTAATTTTCAGATTTTAAACTTGTTTAAATCTTTGTGAAACCTAGGATTTGACCAAGATTCAAATGGGCATAAAAATTCAGGAAAAAACCAAAAGATTGATAAACCAAAGCACATAGCATTCTTATGTCATATAGTAAGCATTCAAGTTGATAAATAAGGTCTAGACATATTCAAACTAGAAAATCATGTATATATCTGCCCCTAACCTTAAACTCTGTCTTATGAAGTCAATCATGAAGAGAAGTGGTTTTGGGTTTCAAACATGAAAATTTCAAGAACATCCCAAAAGTCATTTTAGAGTGACTAAGAAGGATCCAGGCTTACCTTTTCGTTTTCATATTTTATACTTGTTTAAATCCAGGTCAAACATAGGATTTGACCAAGATTCAAATGGGCATAAAATAAAAAAATAGAAGAATGAAAAACAAAAGCACATAGTCTTCTTATGTCATATAGTAAGCTTTCAAGTTGATAAACAAGGTTTAGACATGTTCAAACCAGACAAATCATGTATCTACCCCCTAACCATAAACTCGGTCGATCTTATGAAGTCTAGCATGAACAGAAGTCGTATTGGTTTCAAACATGAAAATTTCAAGAACCTCCCAAAATCTTCAAATGGGCATAAAATTCAAAAAACCGGAAAAATGAAAAACCAAAGCACATAGCCTTCTTATGTCATATAGTAAGCATTCAAGTTGATAAACAAGCATGTCTAGACATATTCAAACCCAACAAATCATGTATCTACCCCTAACCCTAAACTCTGCATGTCTTATGAAGTCAACCATGAAGAGAAGTGGTTTTGGGTTTCAAACATTGAGATTTCAAGAACCCCCCAAAAGCTTCATTTTAGAATGACTAAGAAGGATCCAGGCTTACCTTTTCATTTTCATGTTATAGACTTGTTTAAATCTTGGTCAAACCTAGGATTTGACCAAGATTCAAATGGGCATAAACATTCAAAAAAATCAAAAAATCAAAAACCAAAGCACATATAGTCTTCTTATGTCATATAGTAAGAATTGAAGTTGATAAACAAGGTCTAGACATATTCAAACCAGACAAATCGTGTATCTACACCTAACCCTAAACTATATCTAATGAAGTCAAGCATGATGAGAAATGGTTTTGGGTTTCAAACATGGAAATTTCAAAAACCTCCCAAAAGCTTCATTTTAGAGTGACTAAGAAGGATCCAGGCTTACCTTTTCATTTTCATGTTTTAAAATTATTTAAATCCTGGTCAAAACTAGGATTTGATCAAGATTCAAATGGGTATAAAATAAAATAAAAAACGCACCTAGCCTTTTTCTGTCATATAATGATCATTCAAGTTGATAAACATGGTCTAGACATATTCAAACTAGAAAATCGTGTATCTACCCTGTCCCTGGCTAACCCTAAACTCTGTCTTATGAAGTCAAGCATGAAGAGAAGTGGTTTTGGGTTTCAGACATGGAAATTTTGAAAACCTCCCAAAAACTTCATCTTAGAGTGACAAAGAAGGATCCAAGCTTACCTTTTCATTTTCATGTTTTAAGCTTGTTTAAATATTGGTCAAGCCTAGGATTTGACCAAGATTCAAATGGGCATAAAAATTCTGGAAAAAAAAAAAAAACCAAAGCACATAGTCTTCTTACGTCATATATATCTATAGTAAGCATATTCAAGTAGATAAACAAGGTATAGACATATTCAAAACAGACAAATCCTGTATCTACCCCCTAACCCTAAACTCGGTCTTATGATGCCTAGCATGAAGAGAAGTCGTTTTGGGTTTCAAACGTTTAAGCCAAAAGCCCCATTTCATATATTTCAAATTTGGTTCAAATTTGAAAGACATACAAGTTATAGCACACATAGTGCATACATGTTCACACATACTGCACTAGATGCTAATTAACCCTATAGTTTGAGGCCATTTGGATGAGGTCGAAAAAAATCTTGGATTAGAAATGGGGTTGTTCGAACCCCGTAGTTGGATTTTTTATGAACTTGATCTGTAGTACTGGGCAAAACCCTAGTTTAACGTATTTAATTATAGATTCGTAGGTTGATTTTTCTACCTTTTTATTATTATTACTATGCAGCACATGTGTGTTTGCCCGTCGAGTGAAACTCGGAGGAAGAGGGATCACTCGGAAGGAGAGAAGAAGGGAGAGCATTATGGTGTCTCCCCTTTTTCGGGTGATGATGTTGACTTTTGTGCAGGGTTTGTCAGTGAGCAGGAGGTGCGAGCGAGCGAGTCGAGCGAGGCCGAGAATGAGAGAGATTTGTTTTTTTGTGAGAGGGACAACCGAAGGATCCAGAAGGACCCACAGACTTCCAAAACGCATCCTGATGCGTCTTCTCTTGACAAAGAAGATGGCTTGGAGTTTGCGTACCTACTGCACTTGACTTGTGCTCACTGAAGTGTGGGACCTCACGCATGGGCACCACACGTAAGTGACAGACCTGTTGGTGTAAAAACTCGGTTGATTATTATAGTGCATTAGAACAAAGTTTCCTATGGATTCAACGGTAGGAAATCCAAGTTAACTCATTTACATGACATTAATTTTTCCATGAAGCAAAGTTAACACATCTATCAATTGGTACATTTTGGAGTGACTAAGAAGGATCCATGCTTATTCGTTTTCACGTGTTAAATTTGTTTAAATCTTGCTCAAACCTAGGATTTCACCAAGATTGAAATGGGCATGAAAATTCAAAAAAAAATGAAATACCAATGCACATAGTCTTCTTCTGTCATATAGTAAGCATTCAAGATGATAAACAAGGTCTAGACATATTCAAACCAGGCAAATCATGTATCTACTCCCTAACGACCCTAAACTCCGTCTTATGAAGTAAGGCATGAAGAGAAGTGGTTTTGGGTTTCAAACATGCAAATTTCAAAAACCTCCCAAAAGCTTCATTTTAGAGTGACTAAGAAGGATCGAGGCTTACCTTTTCATTTTCATGTTTTAAACTTGTTTAAATCTTGGTCAAACCTAGCTAGTATTTGACCAATATTCAAATGGGCATAAAATTCAAAAAAAATCAGAAAAATGAAAAACCAAAGCACATAGCCTTCTTATGTCATATAGTAAGAATTCAAGTTGATAAACAAGGTCTAGACATATTCAAACTAGACAAATCATGTATCTACCCCTTACACTCTAAACTCTGTCTTATGAAGTCAATTAAGCATGAAGAGAAGTGGTTTTGGGTTTCAAACATGGAAATTTCAAAAACCTCCCAAAAGCTTCATTTTAGAGTGACTAAGAAGGATCCATGCTTACCTTTTAATTTTCAGATTTTAAACTTGTTTAAATCTTTGTGAAACCTAGGATTTGACCAAGATTCAAATGGGCATAAAAATTCAGGAAAAAACCAAAAGATTGATAAACCAAAGCACATAGCATTCTTATGTCATATAGTAAGCATTCAAGTTGATAAATAAGGTCTAGACATATTCAAACTAGAAAATCATGTATATATCTGCCCCTAACCTTAAACTCTGTCTTATGAAGTCAATCATGAAGAGAAGTGGTTTTGGGTTTCAAACATGAAAATTTCAAGAACATCCCAAAAGCCGCTTCATTTTAGAGTGACTAAGAAGGATCCAGGCTTACCTTTTCGTTTTCATATTTTATACTTGTTTAAATCCAGGTCAAACATAGGATTTGACCAAGATTCAAATGGGCATAAAATAAAAAAATAGAAGAATGAAAAACAAAAGCACATAGTCTTCTTATGTCATATAGTAAGCTTTCAAGTTGATAAACAAGGTTTAGACATGTTCAAACCAGACAAATCATGTATCTACCCCCTAACCATAAACTCGGTCGATCTTATGAAGTCTAGCATGAAGAGAAGTCGTATTGGTTTCAAACATGAAAATTTCAAGAACCTCCCAAAATCTTCAAATGGGCATAAAATTCAAAAAACCGGAAAAATGAAAAACCAAAGCACATAGCCTTCTTATGTCATATAGTAAGCATTCAAGTTGATAAACAAGCATGTCTAGACATATTCAAACCCAACAAATCATGTATCTACCCCTAACCCTAAACTCTGCATGTCTTATGAAGTCAACCATGAAGAGAAGTGGTTTTGGGTTTCAAACATTGAGATTTCAAGAACCCCCCAAAAGCTTCATTTTAGAATGACTAAGAAGGATCCAGGCTTACCTTTTCATTTTCATGTTATAGACTTGTTTAAATCTTGGTCAAACCTAGGATTTGACCAAGATTCAAATGGGCATAAACATTCAAAAAAATCAAAAAATCAAAAACCAAAGCACATATAGTCTTCTTATGTCATATAGTAAGAATTGAAGTTGATAAACAAGGTCTAGACATATTCAAACCAGACAAATCGTGTATCTACACCTAACCCTAAACTATATCTAATGAAGTCAAGCATGATGAGAAATGGTTTTGGGTTTCAAACATGGAAATTTCAAAAACCTCCCAAAAGCTTCATTTTAGAGTGACTAAGAAGGATCCAGGCTTACCTTTTCATTTTCATGTTTTAAAATTATTTAAATCCTGGTCAAAACTAGGATTTGATCAAGATTCAAATGGGTATAAAATAAAATAAAAAACGCACCTAGCCTTTTTCTGTCATATAATGATCATTCAAGTTGATAAACATGGTCTAGACATATTCAAACTAGAAAATCGTGTATCTACCCTGTCCCTGGCTAACCCTAAACTCTGTCTTATGAAGTCAAGCATGAAGAGAAGTGGTTTTGGGTTTCAGACATGGAAATTTTGAAAACCTCCCAAAAACTTCATCTTAGAGTGACAAAGAAGGATCCAAGCTTACCTTTTCATTTTCATGTTTTAAGCTTGTTTAAATATTGGTCAAGCCTAGGATTTGACCAAGATTCAAATGGGCATAAAAATTCTGGAAAAAAAAAAAAAACCAAAGCACATAGTCTTCTTACGTCATATATATCTATAGTAAGCATATTCAAGTAGATAAACAAGGTATAGACATATTCAAAACAGACAAATCCTGTATCTACCCCCTAACCCTAAACTCGGTCTTATGATGCCTAGCATGAAGAGAAGTCGTTTTGGGTTTCAAACGTTTAAGCCAAAAGCCCCATTTCATATATTTCAAATTTGGTTCAAATTTGAAAGACATACAAGTTATAGCACACATAGTGCATACATGTTCACACATACTGCACTAGATGCTAATTAACCCTATAGTTTGAGGCCATTTGGATGAGGTCGAAAAAATCTTGGATTAGAAATGGGGTTGTTCGAACCCCGTAGTTGGATTTTTTATGAACTTGATCTGTAGTACTGGGCAAAACCCTAGTTTAACGTATTTAATTATAGATTCGTAGGTTGATTTTTCTACCTTTTTATTATTATTACTATGCAGCACATGTGTGTTTGCCCGTCGAGTGAAACTCGGAGGAAGAGGGATCACTCGGAAGGAGAGAAGAAGGGAGAGCATTATGGTGTCTCCCCTTTTTCGGGTGATGATGTTGACTTTTGTGCAGGGTTTGTCAGTGAGCAGGAGGTGCGAGCGAGCGAGCGAGCGAGTCGAGCGAGGCCGAGAATGAGAGAGATTTGTTTTTTTGTGAGAGGGACAACCGAAGGATCCAGAAGGACCCACAGACTTCCAAAACGCATCCTGATGCGTCTTCTCTTGACAAAGAAGATGGCTTGGAGTTTGCGTACCTACTGCACTTGACTTGTGCTCACTGAAGTGTGGGACCTCACGCATGGGCACCACACGTAAGTGACAGACCTGTTGGTGTAAAAACTCGGTTGATTATTATAGTGCATTAGAACAAAGTTTCCTATGGATTCAACGGTAGGAAATCCAAGTTAACTCATTTACATGACATTAATTTTTCCATGAAGCAAAGTTAACACATCTATCAATTGGTACATTTTGGAGTGACTAAGAAGGATCCATGCTTATTCGTTTTCACGTGTTAAATTTGTTTAAATCTTGCTCAAACCTAGGATTTCACCAAGATTGAAATGGGCATGAAAATTCAAAAAAAAATGAAATACCAATGCACATAGTCTTCTTCTGTCATATAGTAAGCATTCAAGATGATAAACAAGGTCTAGACATATTCAAACCAGGCAAATCATGTATCTACTCCCTAACGACCCTAAACTCCGTCTTATGAAGTAAGGCATGAAGAGAAGTGGTTTTGGGTTTCAAACATGCAAATTTCAAAAACCTCCCAAAAGCTTCATTTTAGAGTGACTAAGAAGGATCGAGGCTTACCTTTTCATTTTCATGTTTTAAACTTGTTTAAATCTTGGTCAAACCTAGCTAGTATTTGACCAATATTCAAATGGGCATAAAATTCAAAAAAAATCAGAAAAATGAAAAACCAAAGCACATAGCCTTCTTATGTCATATAGTAAGAATTCAAGTTGATAAACAAGGTCTAGACATATTCAAACTAGACAAATCATGTATCTACCCCTTACACTCTAAACTCTGTCTTATGAAGTCAATTAAGCATGAAGAGAAGTGGTTTTGGGTTTCAAACATGGAAATTTCAAAAACCTCCCAAAAGCTTCATTTTAGAGTGACTAAGAAGGATCCATGCTTACCTTTTAATTTTCATATTTTAAACTTGTTTAAATCTTTGTGAAACCTAGGATTTGACCAAGATTCAAATGGGCATAAAAATTCAGGAAAAAACCAAAAGATTGATAAACCAAAGCACATAGCATTCTTATGTCATATAGTAAGCATTCAAGTTGATAAATAAGGTCTAGACATATTCAAACTAGAAAATCATGTATATATCTGCCCCTAACCTTAAACTCTGTCTTATGAAGTCAATCATGAAGAGAAGTGGTTTTGGGTTTCAAACATGAAAATTTCAAGAACATCCCAAAAGCCGCTTCATTTTAGAGTGACTAAGAAGGATCCAGGCTTACCTTTTCGTTTTCATATTTTATACTTGTTTAAATCCAGGTCAAACATAGGATTTGACCAAGATTCAAATGGGCATAAAATAAAAAAATAGAAGAATGAAAAACAAAAGCACATAGTCTTCTTATGTCATATAGTAAGCTTTCAAGTTGATAAACAAGGTTTAGACATGTTCAAACCAGACAAATCATGTATCTACCCCCTAACCATAAACTCGGTCGATCTTATGAAGTCTAGCATGAAGAGAAGTCGTATTGGTTTCAAACATGAAAATTTCAAGAACCTCCCAAAATCTTCAAATGGGCATAAAATTCAAAAAACCGGAAAAATGAAAAACCAAAGCACATAGCCTTCTTATGTCATATAGTAAGCATTCAAGTTGATAAACAAGCATGTCTAGACATATTCAAACCCAACAAATCATGTATCTACCCCTAACCCTAAACTCTGCATGTCTTATGAAGTCAACCATGAAGAGAAGTGGTTTTGGGTTTCAAACATTGAGATTTCAAGAACCCCCCAAAAGCTTCATTTTAGAATGACTAAGAAGGATCCAGGCTTACCTTTTCATTTTCATGTTATAGACTTGTTTAAATCTTGGTCAAACCTAGGATTTGACCAAGATTCAAATGGGCATAAACATTCAAAAAAATCAAAAAATCAAAAACCAAAGCACATATAGTCTTCTTATGTCATATAGTAAGAATTGAAGTTGATAAACAAGGTCTAGACATATTCAAACCAGACAAATCGTGTATCTACACCTAACCCTAAACTATATCTAATGAAGTCAAGCATGATGAGAAATGGTTTTGGGTTTCAAACATGGAAATTTCAAAAACCTCCCAAAAGCTTCATTTTAGAGTGACTAAGAAGGATCCAGGCTTACCTTTTCATTTTCATGTTTTAAAATTATTTAAATCCTGGTCAAAACTAGGATTTGATCAAGATTCAAATGGGTATAAAATAAAATAAAAAACGCACCTAGCCTTTTTCTGTCATATAATGATCATTCAAGTTGATAAACATGGTCTAGACATATTCAAACTAGAAAATCGTGTATCTACCCTGTCCCTGGCTAACCCTAAACTCTGTCTTATGAAGTCAAGCATGAAGAGAAGTGGTTTTGGGTTTCAGACATGGAAATTTTGAAAACCTCCCAAAAACTTCATCTTAGAGTGACAAAGAAGGATCCAAGCTTACCTTTTCATTTTCATGTTTTAAGCTTGTTTAAATATTGGTCAAGCCTAGGATTTGACCAAGATTCAAATGGGCATAAAAATTCTGGAAAAATAAAAAAAAACCAAAGCACATAGTCTTCTTACGTCATATATATCTATAGTAAGCATATTCAAGTAGATAAACAAGGTATAGACATATTCAAAACAGACAAATCCTGTATCTACCCCCTAACCCTAAACTCGGTCTTATGATGCCTAGCATGAAGAGAAGTCGTTTTGGGTTTCAAACGTTTAAGCCAAAAGCCCCATTTCATATATTTCAAATTTGGTTCAAATTTGAAAGACATACAAGTTATAGCACACATAGTGCATACATGTTCACACATACTGCACTAGATGCTAATTAACCCTATAGTTTGAGGCCATTTGGATGAGGTCGAAAAAATCTTGGATTAGAAATGGGGTTGTTCGAACCCCGTAGTTGGATTTTTTATGAACTTGATCTGTAGTACTGGGCAAAACCCTAGTTTAACGTATTTAATTATAGATTCGTAGGTTGATTTTTCTACCTTTTTATTATTATTACTATGCAGCACATGTGTGTTTGCCCGTCGAGTGAAACTCGGAGGAAGAGGGATCACTCGGAAGGAGAGAAGAAGGGAGAGCATTATGGTGTCTCCCCTTTTTCGGGTGATGATGTTGACTTTTGTGCAGGGTTTGTCAGTGAGCAGGAGGTGCGAGCGAGCGAGCGAGCGAGCGAGTCGAGCGAGGCCGAGAATGAGAGAGATTTGTTTTTTTTGTGAGAGGGACAACCGAAGGATCCAGAAGGACCCACAGACTTCCAAAACGCATCCTGATGCGTCTTCTCTTGACAAAGAAGATGGCTTGGAGTTTGCGTACCTACTGCACTTGACTTGTGCTCACTGAAGTGTGGGACCTCACGCATGGGCACCACACGTAAGTGACAGACCTGTTGGTGTAAAAACTCGGTTGATTATTATAGTGCATTAGAACAAAGTTTCCTATGGATTCAACGGTAGGAAATCCAAGTTAACTCATTTACATGACATTAATTTTTCCATGAAGCAAAGTTAACACATCTATCAATTGGTACATTTTGGAGTGACTAAGAAGGATCCATGCTTATTCGTTTTCACGTGTTAAATTTGTTTAAATCTTGCTCAAACCTAGGATTTCACCAAGATTGAAATGGGCATGAAAATTCAAAAAAAAATGAAATACCAATGCACATAGTCTTCTTCTGTCATATAGTAAGCATTCAAGATGATAAACAAGGTCTAGACATATTCAAACCAGGCAAATCATGTATCTACTCCCTAACGACCCTAAACTCCGTCTTATGAAGTAAGGCATGAAGAGAAGTGGTTTTGGGTTTCAAACATGCAAATTTCAAAAACCTCCCAAAAGCTTCATTTTAGAGTGACTAAGAAGGATCGAGGCTTACCTTTTCATTTTCATGTTTTAAACTTGTTTAAATCTTGGTCAAACCTAGCTAGTATTTGACCAATATTCAAATGGGCATAAAATTCAAAAAAATCAGAAAAATGAAAAACCAAAGCACATAGCCTTCTTATGTCATATAGTAAGAATTCAAGTTGATAAACAAGGTCTAGACATATTCAAACTAGACAAATCATGTATCTACCCCTACACTCTAAACTCTGTCTTATGAAGTCAATTAAGCATGAAGAGAAGTGGTTTTGGGTTTCAAACATGGAAATTTCAAAAACCTCCCAAAAGCTTCATTTTAGAGTGACTAAGAAGGATCCATGCTTACCTTTTAATTTTCAGATTTTAAACTTGTTTAAATCTTTGTGAAACCTAGGATTTGACCAAGATTCAAATGGGCATAAAAATTCAGGAAAAAACCAAAAGATTGATAAACCAAAGCACATAGCATTCTTATGTCATATAGTAAGCATTCAAGTAGATAAATAAGGTCTAGACATATTCAAACTAGAAAATCATGTATATATCTGCCCCTAACCTTAAACTCTGTCTTATGAAGTCAATCATGAAGAGAAGTGGTTTTGGGTTTCAAACATGAAAATTTCAAGAACATCCCAAAAGCCGCTTCATTTTAGAGTGACTAAGAAGGATCCAGGCTTACCTTTTCGTTTTCATATTTTATACTTGTTTAAATCCAGGTCAAACATAGGATTTGACCAAGATTCAAATGGGCATAAAATAAAAAAATAGAAGAATGAAAAACAAAAGCACATAGTCTTCTTATGTCATATAGTAAGCTTTCAAGTTGATAAACAAGGTTTAGACATGTTCAAACCAGACAAATCATGTATCTACCCCCTAACCATAAACTCGGTCGATCTTATGAAGTCTAGCATGAAGAGAAGTCGTATTGGTTTCAAACATGAAAATTTCAAGAACCTCCCAAAATCTTCAAATGGGCATAAAATTCAAAAAACCGGAAAAATGAAAAACCAAAGCACATAGCCTTCTTATGTCATATAGTAAGCATTCAAGTTGATAAACAAGCATGTCTAGACATATTCAAACCCGACAAATCATGTATCTACCCCTAACCCTAAACTCTGCATGTCTTATGAAGTCAACCATGAAGAGAAGTGGTTTTGGGTTTCAAACATTGAGATTTCAAGAACCCCCCAAAAGCTTCATTTTAGAATGACTAAGAAGGATCCAGGCTTACCTTTTCATTTTCATGTTATAGACTTGTTTAAATCTTGGTCAAACCTAGGATTTGACCAAGATTCAAATGGGCATAAACATTCAGAAAAAATCAAAAAATCAAAAACCAAAGCACATATAGTCTTCTTATGTCATATAGTAAGAATTGAAGTTGATAAACAAGGTCTAGACATATTCAAACCAGACAAATCGTGTATCTACACCTAACCCTAAACTATATCTAATGAAGTCAAGCATGATGAGAAATGGTTTTGGGTTTCAAACATTGAGATTTCAAGAACCCCCCAAAAGCTTCATTTTAGAATGACTAAGAAGGATCCAGGCTTACCTTTTCATTTTCATGTTATAGACTTGTTTAAATCTTGGTCAAACCTAGGATTTGACCAAGATTCAAATGGGCATAAACATTCAGAAAAATCAAAAAATCAAAAACCAAAGCACATATAGTCTTCTTATGTCATATAGTAAGAATTGAAGTTGATAAACAAGGTCTAGACATATTCAAACCAGACAAATCGTGTATCTACACCTAACCCTAAACTATATCTAATGAAGTCAAGCATGATGAGAAATGGTTTTGGGTTTCAAACATGGAAATTTCAAAAACCTCCCAAAAGCTTCATTTTAGAGTGACTAAGAAGGATCCATGCTTACCTTTTCATTTTCATGTTTTAAACTTGTTTAAATCTTGGTCAAACCTAGGATTTGGCCAAGATTCAAGTTGATAAACATGGTCTAGACATATTCAAACTAGAAAATCATGTATCTACCCCTGGCCCTAACCCTAAACTCTGTCTTATGAAGTCAAACATGAAGAGAAGTGGTTTTGGGTTTCAAACATGGAAATTTCGAAAACCTCCCAAAAACTTCATCTTAGAGTGACTAAGAAGGATCCATGATTACCTTTTCATTTTAATGTTTTAAACTTGTTTAAATCTTGGTCAAACCCTAGGATTTGGCCAAGATTCAAATGGGCATAAACATTCAGAAAGAACAAAAAATGAAAAACCAATGCACATGCATAGTCTTCTTAGGTCATATAGTAAGCATTCAAGTTGATAAACAAGCATGTCTAGACATATTCAAACCCGACAAATCATGTATCTACCCCATAACCCTAAACTCATCTGTCTTATGAAGTCAACCATGAAGAGAAGTGGTTTTGGGTTTCAAACATTGAGATTTCAAGAACCCCCCAAAAGCTTCATTTTAGAATGACTAAGAAGGATCCATGCTTACCTTTTCACTTTCATGTTTTAAACTTGTTTAAATCTTGGTCAAACCTAGGATTTGACCAAGATTCAAATGGGCATATATAAACATTCAGAAAAAACAAAAACCAAAAACCAAAGCACATATATATATAGCCTTCTTATGTCATATATATATATATAGTAAGCATTCAAGTTGATGAACAAGGTCTAGACATATTCAAAACAGAAAAGGCATGTATCTACCCCTAACCCTTAACTTTGTCTTATGAAGTCAAGCATGAAGAGAAGTGGTTTCGGGTTTCAAACATGGAAATTTCTAAAACTTCCCAAAAGCTTAATTTTAGAGTGACTAGGAAGGATCCAGGCTTACCTTTTCATTTTCATGTTTTAAGTTTGTTTAAATCCTAGTCAAACCTAGGATTTGACCAAGATTCAAATGAGCATAAAAATTCAGAAAAAATCAAAAAAAATGAAAACCCAAAGCACATAGCCTTCTTACGTCATATATATAGTAATTAAGCATTCAAGTTGATAAACAAGGTCTAGACATATTCAAAACATACAAATCATGTACTCCGTATCTACCCCCAACCCTAAACTATGTTTTTGGGGGATTTCTTTGACGAAGTTATAACACCCCCACATTTCACATTGGAATTACTTTCAGTAAATCAGCATAAAGTCGTTTAAATGTGCGAAACTATCTTGAAAGTACTAAAACCGTAAAAGTTGGGAATTGGCACTAAAATATGGCGTAATTTATCTAAAAAATGTAGAGTTGCCAGTTTGACCCGTATCTTATGTACACCATTCACAAAATAAACATATTTTGTCATCTAGAAAATGAAAAAAATATTTTTTATACCGAAAAGTTGAAAAGTCTAGTCATTAACATTGTTGGGAATGGCAAGATGCACCACCATGCCCAATTTGGGCACATTGTAACAAACTGTGCCACAAATATGGCCATAACTATATCATTTGGCTTGCAAACCATGAATCTTCATACACGATAGTCCGCTTTGTGAAGACATTTTGTTTTTCACTACCCTATCACATGTTTCTTATTTTCCCTGTCAACTAACACATACAAGCACACTCCATGCAGAAGGGTTTCATTTTTCAGGTTTTCTTCAGTTTCATTTATTTATTTCAAAACCAGGTCAAAATGTTTTACATGATTATCCTGCAAAGGGGTTGAATATTTCAGTACTATCACTGGTTTCTATATATAGTAAGTAATATGTATATAAAAATTATTTATGGGGACTTGTAGGACCAAGTTATAACATATCTACAATTCAAATTTGAATTACTTTCAATAAATCAGCATAAAGTCATTTAAATGTGCGAAACTAGCTAGAAAGCACTAAAAACCGTAAATTTGGGATTTGTCATTAAAATATGGCGTAATTTATTTAAAAAATGTAGATGCGCCATTTTGACCCATATCTTTTCTACCCCATGCACAAAAAAACATATTTTATCATCTAGAAAATGAAAAACGATTTTTTATACCGAAAACTTGAAAAGTCTAGTCATCAACATTGTTAGAAATGGCAAGATGCACCACCATGCCCAATTAGGGAACACTATAACAAACAATGTTGTCCAGGGATAATCAAACTTGGTAATATGAACTATGAGATTGAACAAAACGTTATATTTGGTTTACCCTTTGAACCTCCTAACTTACCACAACATTGACTTCTTATTTTTATTTACAAATAGATATTTTAATATCCCATTGTTGTGCAATAATATATGTTTTTTATTATCTCAAATCAATTAGCATTTGATTTTAAAAAACTACCATAATAATTCATGAGAAAGCGTTGAACAAGTTTCAGAATGTAATTTTAGACTTGATAGTTGATATGACCAATAATAGACTTAAATTAAATTGGATTTCAAAGTTCAGATTTTATAAGCGAATATAGTTTCATGTTGCAGACTATGTATTAGCTTGAGGGGCACCCCTAGAATAAAGTAGGTCGGTCACTTACGTGTGGTCCCATGCGTGTAGGTCCCACACATCAGTGAGCACAAGTCACGTGCGGTAGGTAGGCAAACTCCCAGCAATCTTCTTTGTTAAGTAAAGACGCGTCGTCAAGACTCTCTCTCTCTCTCTCTCTCTCTCTCTCTGTCGCTGAAAAAAATGAATATTAGACGGGCGCGTAGCCTGCACTGCAGGTCTACATAACTGAAACCCTGTGTGCCAGTCAACATCACTCACCGAAAAAAGTGAAGCATTTCTTTTCACCATAAATAACAGCGGCCCCGTGAGGCACTGCTCTCCCTTTCTCTTTCTCCTTCCGTGTGATCCCTCTTCCACCTTTTATCCTTTGCACGATCGAAACTCCACTTATTGTTGTCATTGTTGCACAAAACACTCACTTAACCTGTTCTTTTGCACATATCACCAACTCATGTATTTGTTGCACAAAGGTCTAAATCTGTCGCTAAGCTACTTTACTCTAAATCTGATGACCGGGACCTAGAAGGTAGTGATATCCATTGTCATTGTGTAGTGTGTTTTTTAGAACTCTAAAAGAATATGAAAATATTTTAGCAATTGAAATAATATAAATTAACTAATATGGGATCGATAGTCATGAAATATATTTTCTACTATCCGGCCAATATCAAGTGTCATGAAATATATTCATTGTAAACTTAGTGATAATCACTCGAGTTTGATATGAATGGCCTAGCTAGCTATGGGCATCTCCCACTATATATGTTGTCCACACGACCAAGCAACAAGCATCCATGAGGAAAGTTTCTTATGGGTGACTTTCATCTCTGCCGCAAAACACGCGCCGAAATTGTTGGCGCGTCCCATTTTCAAGCTACCCCAAAACCTGCGGTTTGCCCGTCGGCCTATAAACATCGGTCCACAGAGGATATTTCCCTGTAGAGCACAATTCGAACACCACATCTTTCTCATGCTTCTACCAGGCACACTCCCACGACGACGGCCGTGCCCCACCGCCCCTCCTCACCATCACTGCCTTCTCACCGGCCACCGTAGTGACCGACCACGTTTTACCGGCTCCCTTGCTGCCTAGCAAGCCGGATTAGCTTCCTCGACGCCGACGTTCACCGCGCCATATCTCCTCCGGATCTGCTTCCCCGACTCTGTAGTCCACCTCACCGGAGATCGAGATGGGCAAAAAACGCGGCCCCAAAGTCGACCACCCCCAACCAAAGAGTAAATCCGCCCGGGCCTCAGACGAAGGTTGATGAATACTTTACATGTCCGCTTTTGTTATATGCATTTGATTTCTTACACTAGTTTTCGTTGCTTTCTTGCAATGCATTCTTGCTGATATTAGATCAGTGTAGATAGTTGTTTGCCGCGTAGCTATATGAGATCTTAACCTTACATCTGCTGATCGAGAGGAAGATCGAGGTTATGTCCGCTTTCGTTATGCATTTCTTTTCCGAGAATCACTTCTGTGTGATATGTTTTGGGGGTTTGAAGTATGCATTTTACAAAGGTTATGATAGCAGTCAAGCTAGCAGAGCAATTTGTTGATAGTATTAAACTGCCTGTATTTTTTTTATCTCGGAACTCTGCTGATCGTAACCTTACATCTGCTGATGGAGAGGCAGAGCTTATGTCCGCTTTCGTTACGCATTTCTTTTCCAAATATCACTTCTGTGCGGTACTTTTTTGGGGTTTGAAGTATACTACATTACTACCTCCACCCCAAACCTGAAGGCTTATTTATAAAAGTCAAACCAAGTAAAGTTTGACCAAACTTTCAGAACAATCTATCAAGAAATATAATATTTTGTAGATACCGTACGAAAATATATTCGTTATCTATTTAATGATATTAAATTTGTATTTTGCATGTTAATGATTTTTGATAAAAACTTCGGGATGGTGGTAGTACGTATTACAAAGGTTATGATAGCAGTCAAGCTAGGAGAGCAATTTATTGATAGTATTAAACTGCCTGTATTTTTTTCTATTTGCAACTCTGTGTGCGCCATGTGGAATTGCATGCTCTAGCCAGTTCATCCAATGAGGTTTTATCACTTAACACCAGAAGTTCAGGATTTTTTTATCACAGAACCACAACCCTAGAAATTTGTATCACAAAACACTAACATTTGGGGTAATTGTTTCGCAGAATACATGATCTCTGTTTGATAGCCCATTAGTGACCTCCGGCCACCGTCAGTTTAAGAGTGACCGCAGGAGAAAGACAATTAGACTTTATTTTGTGGTATTTGCTGTTAAACGCAAATACAAAGCTGTTTGTCAACACTAGTTGTTAAATCTTATGTCCAGACAGTTCAAAATAAAATCTTATGTCCAGGGTAGTTGTATTGGTAAACATTATCAAAACCTTATGCTGGTACAGAATATATTACCCAAATCTCATGTTCTTGTGTGGTTATAATTTCTTGTGGATATTTGTCATATGGTAATTCATTTGTGTGTAGCATATGTAACAAGTGTGACTCATATTCTCATTTCCACAGAGTGTCTACAAAATTTCACACCAAAATTCATTTGTTTGTAGCAAACATGCTCACGTACTGTAAATTGGTGTCACGCTGTAGGGTCATGCTCTTGTCAAGCCGACTAATGACAAATAATGTGTTATGTGAAATAATTTCCCCAAATGTTGGTGTTTTGTGATTAAAAATCCCCAACTTGTGGTGCTAAGTGATAAAACCACTCATTCAATAGACCGAGCCTTAGGCATGTATCATTAGATATTTTTTTAGGAAGGCTGCAAATATTTATTTTGAATACTGCGTTGCTACTTGCTAGGATTTGAACTCAGGACCTTGTAGGTCTGATACCATTTCGAATTGCATGCTCTAGCAAGTTCATCCAATAGATCGATCTGTTGGAACTTGGAAGACCCTAGGCAATTATATTAAGCACACGCCATTCCATATGGTTAACCATTGGCATGAAAATGACACTTATATGTGTTTGAGTCTATATGTGGATTGCTTAGCCCTTTCCATCAGTTCGGACTTTTGGTTGCGTTGGCTACTGCATGAAGCTTGACATCATACTTATCCTAAAAATTGTTGCTGCTGCCCTTTGTTGCCCAACATAAATTATTTTTGAGCCATAATTTGTTTGCCCTTTCCATCAGTCCGGACTTCCGGTTGCGTTGGCTAGTGCATGAAGCTTGACAATATGAACATCAATTATTTTTGAGCCATAGTTTGTTTGTCATTACACCTTTTGAGCAGTCTCACTGCTACTATTAATTTGTTCTTATATGCACAGTTCCATGATAAATCTCATCTGCATTTCTCGCCAATGCATGTTAGGTCTTCCACTCGAGAATGAGTACGAAGAGCAACGGAGGCAAACTATTCTGCATAATAGCCGAGTTGCAGCCTCGTTGGGCCTAACACTACATCCTTCTACAAGGTCTAGTGCAAAAACGCCACCCACCTCCCTCACAAAGGATACGGAACATTCCTCTGATTCAGAATTTGATCCTGCTGATTGTGATGGCGAGCTGACTCAGGAAGATGCCCTGGTCGACTATCGTCTGCAACACAACAAGGTGAGTTTTCTCTGTCCTGTCATCGAATTATTTGTCCCAACTTCCATTTGTTGTATCCCAGTCCTACCAAATATGTTACCCATGCCATGTTCAATCTCATTACTACAATTTTTCCTGCTTAGTTAACGCCTCATATATGTTTTGGCATATGTTGCCTTACTGTTTTTCCATTCCATCTGCATATCATCATCATATAATATTGTACATTGAAATATCATTTATGTGTGACAGGCATCTGCAGATTCGGGCAAGAACTTTTCAAGAACGAATAGGAGGAAGAACACTCAACAGGAACCTCAGGCTGATACCGGAGGATGGGTGACAGTGCGTAATAAAAAAAGAGTTAAGCCTGATGCTCGTGCTGCTCCTCCTATTACAAGGTCTAACAAGAGACTGACACGAGGTGGCGAACAGGCCAAGAATGATAACAGTAAAAGGTCTCGTAAAAACCACAAACCATCGAATCAGACAGAAGTAGCCCCAGCATGTACCAGCCCACACATTCCACAACCACCAGTTGCCAATACTGTTTCTCAGCAACAATTGCCAACAGAACCAGTTTCCACAGCAAATTCTAGCCAAGAATTGGCACCATCAGGAGTGGTGGTAGGTAATAATGGCCAAGGACACATGATGCTAGTCCCAGATGATACAGCCTCAAATGTCCAAACAGTGCTGCCACAACACCAGCAAACTGGTGATGATCTCCCTCCGACCCTTAGTCCTGCGAAAGACAACTCCTCTCCCGATGATGAGACCCACGCCAAAAAAGGTAATACTTTTTTCAAGACTTGTAGTTTAATGCTCCCTTATGTATCTATATACCATGATAGCTTGATGTAATGCTTAACTTGGTAGGTTCGCCACGATCAATAAAAACGAGGGGGCCAACGGTAGGAAAAAAACTTGCAGCTAAGATTTCCGGAATGGGTTCAAGATTTCGCATCACATCTATTGTAGGTGGCAGAAGGCCACTTCATCCGCATGAATCTTCATATCTTGTATCACAGGTTGGCCATTTTATCAGGAATGAACTTCCTACCTTCCCATTGTGGAAGCAGCACGTTGACACCCCTTCACAGTTCGAGAGTTTAGTGCATAATTTACACGTAAGTCATGCTTCTCCTGGTAATGATAAATTATTCCACATTGATCTGTCCCATTTCTTGTAGCTTACTGTTGTTTCTATGCTATATAACTCACCAATCATTCCACCGTTGTGAGCAGTTAAGGTTTGAATTCGATGAGGATAATGAGGATGTAAAGTTTGTCATCGCTTCCATATTCAAAGAATTGTTGCGCCAGCACCGCTATAAGCTTAAGGCGACATACTTCACTGGCCAGATTACTGCCAATGTTCGAACAAAGTCTCCTGCACCCTGTATGACTGACGAGCAGTGGGGAGATCTTGTCAAGCATTGGTCTGATCCAAAGAATGTGGTATGGCTTATGAGGACCGTGAAACCAGATTAAATTCCGAATACTTATTTTGCGCCAGTGTCTCACTAGTCTCCTTTTGCAGACGTTGTCTAAAAGGAACCAGGCTAACCGCTTGAAACAACGTTTACCAAGCCGTACAGGATCTCGTCACTTGGTTGGGCATCTCTGGCAAAAAGTAATGCCCCGCTGGTCTGTACTGCTACATATGTTACTCGTAAATTGTGTAGAACTCCGTGTGCATGTTATATTTCCATCCTCCATTTCAACCACGTTATTTGATCTCCATATGATTGTACAAAAATGCAGAAAGTAGATCATGCAAACAACATGCAACCAGACAAAGAGATGACTCTGGCAGAGCAGTTCGAGGCATGCCAGAAGAACAAACATAATGTGATAGGAGAACTTGCAGAAAGTGTTATTGTAAGTCTTCTTTATGATTTAAATTTTTTAACTACACACTTGCCAATTTGTAGGAGCAATATGTCAATATGATCTTGTAGGCGTTTTTGTGAAAATGCATTTGATGTGTAATCAGGCATACCAACTTGTAGGATTAGAAGTAGTTCATACACATTAAATCTACCGTCTGCATGTTTCTCTGTAATAACTTTTATTTTTACACGACTCAAAACTTTTCAGGCAAATATGAAATTGGAGATGGCAAAACCCGGGAAAGATGGTATGGAAAAAACTCTAGAAGAATGTATGGAGACATTTACCATGGTACTTAAAAATAAAGATATCACCAAAAACACTTTCCTGCGAAATGCTGGGTTTTTGCAGTCCAAGTCCAAGTCCAAGTCCAAGTCTTTCTCTGCACAAGTTCTGGAGGAACAAATCCAAATAGAACGAGCTGCAGCAGATGTGTTAAGAAACCAAGTTGACATGTTGAGATCGAGATCAGAAGCATGTGATGCCCTACTGCAGGAGGCCAATCAAGTTTGTTATAATCTCTCAAAGACTAATAAAATGCCATAGATAATTGGAGATGAAAACACTGACATTGACATGTGAGTACCTTGGTATTGTGAAATGTTTACTGAGACTGAGGCACTGTTCCTATTTTGTTGGTGGATGCATTTATCTACGGCTGGGATCAACTTGGTAGTTGTTCCTGTGGATGTTTTAGAAATTGGTTGCCTAGCCTTTTCAATCCGTTCGAACTTAAATGGTATTAGAGCCAAGGTCTCGAGTTTGAATTGTTGACGGTGTGGTTCAATTCATCCTTAAATTGTTGGTGCCCCATTGGCCCTTGTAAAGCTTCATGTGCCTACCTCCGAATCCAGTGTTGAATTTCTCTTGTCACACACGAGGATGGCTGTTAATGTGTGTATAAGTGGGTTGCATAGCCCCTTTTATATAAGGTTGCAAGTTTCCTTATTGTGTTGTGCCTTTGGGATTCAGCCTGCACTTCTGACTTTTGGTTGCGTTGGCTACTGCATAAGTTTAATATAGTTCCATGTGGTTTTTGTTGAGTTCTATAATAAGTGGATTGCCTAGCCCTTTCCATCATTTCGGACCTGTGGTGTGCTATTCTGTTTTCCACGTATTAGACCTCCTCTTCTTAACAAGACTCCATGAGTAGGAGGCACTATGATTTTTTTTTGCGCATGAAATTACTCAATTAGATAGCTTAATCCCATTTGTTGACTCTCTGTTGATCAGCCACTTGAGGGTAAAACTGAGTATATTGCACTAGCCAGTATTAGTACTCGAGGGGAAAACTGAGTGCAGATATTTTTCCAGTGTAAGGCTAACTGAGTACACGTAACGGTGCAGACGTGCAGTACCACGGACGCGTGTCGCGGTGCACAGCGGTTAGGCGGTGCGCGTGTTGAGACCAAACGTCTAGCTTTTTTGAGAAACTGCCGAGACCAACCGTCACGTTGCCAGAGCCCCCTCTCTCCCTCCCTCTGCACACAGTCTCATTCTCACTCACGCACGCAACCACGCCTCTCACGTCCCATCAACTTCTCCAAATCGAAGGAAAAAACACCAACCGCCCACGCGCGCTCCCTGCCGGCGATGGACAAGAAGAATGCGCCGGCGGCCGTCGCCTCCGTGAACTGGGCCTCTCTCTCGGCTGATGGACCACTTCACAAGATCGGCGAATGCTTACTGGCGAACGAGCAGTACGCTGACACCTACTCTGCTATGAGGCAAGTCTGTAGAAATTGGCGCTCAGGTTTACCTGAGCCCGACGTGCACCTGCACGAATGGATCATGCTAGACCACGGCCTTCCACGCGCTGCTGATTTCACCTTCCTCCACCTCCGCACATCCCGCTACGTCACCATCGATCTAACGGAAGTTCATGCAAGGTTCAAATTCCTCCATATCTATAGAGTTAATCTATTTTTATTTTCAATCGTAAACATCTTAGTGCTGAATGTTATCTTCATCAATATATTTTAGATACTACTTTGTCGGCTTTTGCCGTGGCGTCATCGTGCTTGCCCAGAAGAACCAGCCGCACAAGATACGGCTTCTGAACCCACTCACAAAGACATTGAATACTATGTTTGAGGCGCATATGCCAAACGTTATTCTGAAGTCAGTCGCTGTGATGAAGTCCCCGACTATGGTCTTCGTTTCCAAAGATTACCCGGCGGAAATTGCTTGGGTCGATGAGAGCACTCCAACTAAGGGTATAGATGAAGATTGGGGAGAAGGAAGATTTTCGATCGAGCACCATTGTCTGCGTTGCATTACCCCGTTCAATGGTGAATTGTATGCAATAGCTGTGAACAATTTTGAGTTCGGAAAATTAGTGTGCACCAACAATGTCCAGTTGGAGCAGCGTGCGAGCACTGTCAAAATGGATACACTATTTTCATTTCCAGAACTTGGAAATAACAAGTTCTACCTTGTGAAGTCGGATGGTGCTCTGCTGCTTGTGTTGTTGGACAACAAGCATTTGGAGGAAGGTCAACCATTGGTGTACCGTGTGGACACTGAGAGCCGCTCTCTCCATGCCGTCAATAACATTGGCAGTCGTGCCTTCTTCGTCCATTATATCCGGTGTATCTCCGTCGACACCAGAGTGCACCCGACACTTCGACCTGGCTGCATCTACTACACAGATTTTGGTTATATCAGAGAGTACTTTGATGATATAAAGGCCTGGGATGAGTGGCCAATACATGTGAATAGATTAGGAAACTACGGTATGAGAAATGAACAAAGGCCATACCGTTTGGAGGATGTATTGGCTGCACACTGCAGACGGAAGGAGTTCAATGAAAATTTCCTTCAATGGAGTGACGAAGAAATATATGCTGAATGAAGAACATATTCGTTCATCCTGGGGTATCCTAATCTTCATGTTGGCCATACATTGTGTCTTGTATTATTTTCAGATTAGTTTGTCGTGAACATTAACATTGTTATTGGCTGCTTTTGGCTCTTGTATGCAGTTTATGTAGTATTATACTTAGTTTTCTGGATTTATTATGCTGCTGTGAATTTATCCTATACTAGCTTCTAGATTTGACTGATTTTGTTTGTAATGATGATGGCTTGATGTGGCTGCTGGCCTTAACTGCCGAAGCAGAGCAATTAGTACTTAACCAGGTGTACCGTCTTTATATTAGTATTATATTATATTACTTGACCATAGCCATATTCAAAATCAAATCTCAGTCGGGCGGCAAAATCTCCCGCCAATCTAGAAATATTTCAGACGTGTTTTTGAATGGGATAAGAAGATAGAACACGATGATAGTAACCGATATTCAAGGTGATGATGATTTGATTTTGCACTCGGCCTTGAACAGAGGTACTAGTACGGTCTCACAATTTTTTATCATTATACTTGGACCTTAGCCAAATTCAAAATCTCATAGCGGCAAAACTTCCCGCCCACAAAATACAAAAAATTCACACGCTTTCAAATTCCCATTCTACCCTTGTGGAGATGACAGCAAAGTCGGTTGGTGGGGGGGTCTGCCCGTCATTTTTTGGATCACCACCTCCCTAGCCCCGGAAACCCTCCCAAAAAAATTCATTTCCCTCAGACCACCCACCGGAACTTCCCAAGTCCCTCTCTCTACCACCTCCACGACCACCGCACCGGAACATCCCCGCCGGACTTCCCTGGCCTACCCGAGCCCTCGCGATCCTCGTCATCCGGCTGCCTGCCGGAGCCGCTTCATCGACGCCGTCATCAACCGGACCGGATCATCCCCGCCGAACCTCGAAACCATATGCTCATCCAGCAGCCTACCGCAGTCGCTTCAGCTGCGGCATCGTCCACCGCATCGGATCTTGCTCACCGACACCGATGTGCATGAACCGAATCTGCTTCACCGGCGCCGTGCATGATCTAAACTCTTCTACTGTCGCTTTTCTATTGCTTGCCTGCAAGTTCTTGTTTAATCTTGGGGGAACCTGTTTGTGCTAACGACGCGCCGTTACGTCTTTGCAGATTAGATGAGTAACCATGAAGTTTAATGGCCGTCTCTCCAACCCCAAGGAGCACATGTAGTGTACTTCATCACCGGATCTATCAACCCCAGGAAGATCTGCTGTGATTCCCACAGAGTGCTTCTCCTAATGTAAGTCCCTTGTTTTAGCGCCATGTTCTGGGTTCAGATGCCTGTTTGTCTGAAGCTCTTTTAGTTCATTCCTAGTTATGACCGTAACACCTTGCTATTTTCTAGTTCATTGCTAACTTCAAGCGATTGAACATTTTGGTTTGCATTCCCTGCTCTGTAGATGTAGCCATCATAACTTCTATCTTGCTCATTCGTTGTTCATGCCAATCTTGTTCTCCCTGAACATGTTGGTTTGCATTCCCTGTACTACGGTGATGCCATTGTTATTTCTATCTACTTCGTCGTAAGCTAACAAATTAACTGCCTGCTATTAGTTCCTGCATGCTATCGCTCTGCCATCCTGCAGTACAAATTTATTTGAACTCGTCACAGCAGCAACTTCCATCATAATTTTGTCTGCCATCTGATTCTTCAAAAGCTGCAATATTAACTTGTTTCTCTTAATTGGCATGGCGCTCACATATAGAATTGTGAACATATTGGTGTGCATTCCCTTTTCTACAAGTTCAGATCCCACTATATTCCGTTTCTGGTCCATCCTAAGCCGTAGCATTAACTATCCTCTATGTGTTGCTCATTACAACTTTATATCCCGAAACAAATTGATTTTTTTCCCTTATCTACAAGTTTATCAGTGATGCCATTATAACTCCTATCTGTTTTATTCCTAGCTATTATAGTAACATCCTGCTATTATTTAGTTCATGGCCAATTTTAAGTAATTGCACATGTTGGTTCGCATTCCCTGCTCTATAGCTTTTGGCATCGTAACTTCTATATTTGGTTTACATTCCCTGCTCTGTAGATCTAGCCATCATAACTTTATCTTGCTCAGTTGTTGTTACAAAAATTATGGCCTGCTACTATGTTGTTTGTGCCAATTTTTTACTCCATGAACATGTTGGCTTGCATTCCCTGTACTACAGGTGATGCCATTGTTTTGTATCTAGTTCATTGTAAGCTAACAAAGTAAGGACTTAGTTTGGCATGCTATCACTCTGCTATCTAAGCCTGTAGTACAAATAAACTTGTCATACTACTAGATAATAATTTTGTGTGCCATCTTGTTCTTCAAAAGCTGCATTATCGACTTGTTTCTCTGACTTGGCATGACGCTCACATATGGAATGCTGAACATATTGGTTTGCATTCCCTCTTATACAAGTTCACATGTGATCCCACTATATTCTGTATCTGGTCAGTCCTTACAAAATTTATAGCCTGCTACTATGTTGTTCATGCCAATTTTGTACTCCCTGAACATGTTGGTTTGCATGGGACTCGACAGTAGTAAGTCTGCTGTTTCATTCTAACATGCTCTGTTATATTGGCTGTTGGTATGCGGCATGCACTCTTTGTTTGCTTATTGTGCGCATTACAATGATCTTGTTATAACGACGAAATGATGAGTTCCAAATTCTTTGGCAAACAATATTGTAGTGTCTTTGCCTTTCCATTGTTGCTGTCTTAACTTGTAATGTCTTTGTTTCAGATATAGGTGATGCATGGACAACTTAAAAGATTGCCGGATCGCTTCATTGTATTGCTAGGTTTAATTACCATTCAATTTCTCTGGGTTCTGTAATATTTTTTTCAATGCCTTGCAGCTGATGTAATATTTAGTTAGTTTTTATAGTTCTTTCGCGCATTTTTTCTTTGGTGCTTGTGGTAAGTGAGGCTATCCGACAGAAATCAATGCTGCGTAAATATTCTCAGTATCTAAATCACGAATTCCCATCCCTTAAACGGCCCAATTAAGCAAAATCACATATGTGCCTGCCCGCAAAATCCTAAAGCGCATATTATGCCGGCATATAAACAACAACTAAACGGGCTGGCCCACTTACTTCTTGGGCCAGCCCATTTGATTTACCGTGGACCCCACACTCTAATTGGGCTGGCCCATTTGCTTTAAGGTGGACCCCACCCACTACTGGGCCGGCCCACTAAATAGTTGGGCTAGCCCATTTGCTTTTGTGGTGGACCCCACATACTAAATGGGCCGGCCCTTAAGAGGAAAGTGGGACCCACTGTTTTTGGCCCGTCCCACTATCTTGTTGGGCCGGCCCACCTGCTATATGGTGGACCCCACATACTAATTGGGCCGGCCCTTCAACAGGAAAGTGGGGCCCACCTGTGCTTTTGGGCCGGCCCACTATCTTGTTGGGCCAGCCCACTTGCTATATGGTGGTCCCACATGGTAAATGGGCCGGCCCTTTAATAGGAAGGTGGGACCCACCTGTGTTTTTGGCCCGGCCCACTATCTTGTTGGGCCGGCCCACTTGCTATATGGTGGACCCCACACACTAAATGGGCCGGCCCTTTAACAGGAAGGTGGGACCCACTGTGTTTTTGGCCCGCCCACTATCTTGTTGGGCCGCCCACTTGCTATATGGTGGACCGCACATACTAAATGGGCCGACCCTCAGAAAAAGTGGGACCCACTGTGTTTTTGGCCCGCCCACTAGCTTGTTGGGCCGCCCCACTTGCTATATGGTGGACCCCACACACTAAATGGGCCGCCTTTTAACAGAAAGTGGGACCCACTGTGTTTTTGGCCCGGCCACTTGCTTCTTGGGCCGGCCCGTTGTTGTAAGGTGGACCCCACATGTTAAATGGGCCGCTCATTTAAGTTTTGACCAGTCAACATTAGAGGTTAGGCCCGGCCCACGTAACTAATGGACCAGCCCAGCTATATAGTTGACCGGTCAAACTATGTCATCTGGCCCGGCCCGCTTAAGACGTGGCAGGCCTCGTGTGGGCCTACCATCTACCACGGGGTTTCAGCCGGTTAACGCCGTTAACTGCCAGTTAACGGCGTCTGCCACGTGTCAGTTTGCATGACATCAGCAGTCAACGGGCTCCCGGAAACACTTGGGCAACGGTCCGATTTTCCGTGGCGGAAGGGCGCCCAAGCGCGACGGACCGAAAAAATCGTCGTTGGACTTTGCCTGACGCAGTTTCGACAACAGAACCCATATCGTCGGGTTAGGCCCATAGGCGACGAAAAATACCCCTTAGTGGACGATTTTGGGACGTTGTCTATCAGAACTTTTCTTGTAGTGAATGGTTTTATACTTAAGTTTGGTTTGTGCTTAAGTGTTTTGCCTCTCATGCATTCCATATTTATATGTCTTGCATGGTTGTATATATATAGTGGAAATTGCCCCAAAGGTTAATCTTGACAATGTATGCAATGAATTCATGTTCATCACACGTGCATACATTGTGGGGGAGTTTGCTCTATATATATTGGTTCTACTCACATCCCTTGCATTAGTTGTAGTTGTGTGAGTAGAGTTGGTTTTGATATGGGATAGTAGCTTTGTGTTACTTGACCATATCAAATACAACCTCTTGTATACAACTTATTCTCGGATAAGTTGCGTACTTGTCTCTAATATTCATTATATAAACCCTCTTATTGTGGTTGTCATCAATTACCAAAATGGGGGAGATTGTAAGGGTACATTGCCCCTATGTGTGGTTTTGGTAATTAATGACAACCCACTATGGAGTACAAGTAGTACCTATGGAATATTCCTTCATATAAACTCAATGAAAACATTAGTCCATAGGGGTTGTCATTAATTACCAAAACCACACATAGTATGGTTTGAATATGTCTAGACCTTGTTTATCAACTTTAATGCTTACTATATGACATAAGAAGACTATGTGCTTTCGTTTTTCATTTTTCTATTTTTTTGTATTTTATACCCATATATTTGAATCTTTGTGAAATCCTAGGTTTGACTAGGATTTAAACAAGTTTAGAACATGAAAGTGAAAAGGTAAGCCTGGATCCTTCTTAGTCACACTCTAAAATGAAGCTTTTGGGAGGTTCTTGAAATTTCCATGTTTGAAACCCAAAACCACTTCTCTTCATAAGACAGAGTTTAGGGTTAGGGGTAGATATATACATGATTTTTCTGGTTTGAATATGTCTAGACCTTGTTTATCAACTTGAATGCTTACTATATGACATAAGAAGACTATATGCTTTTGTTTTTCATTTTTCTGATTTTTTTGAATTTTATGCCCGTTTGAATCTTTTGGTCAAATCATAGGTTTGACCAAGATTTAAACAAGTTTAAGACAAGAAAATGAAAAGGGAAGCCTGCATCATATCCTTCTTAGTCACTCTAAAATGAATTTTTAAGAGGTTTTTGAAATTTCCATGTTTGAAACCCAAAACCACTTCTCTTCATGCTTGACTTCATAAGATAGAGTTTAGGGTTAGGGGTAGATACATGATTTGTATGGTTTGAATATGTCTAGACCTTGTTTATCAACTTGAATGCTTACTATATGACATAAGAAGACTATGTACTTTGGTTTTTCATTTTTATGATTTTTTTAATTTTCTGCCCATTTGAATCTTGGTCAAATCCTAGGTTTGACCAAGATTTAAACAAGTTTAAAACATGAAAATGAAAAGGTAAGCCTGGATCCTTCTTATACTCTAAAATGAAGCTTTTGGGATGTTCTTGAAATTTCCATGTTTGAAACCCAAAACGACTTCTAAATTTCCATGTTTGTACATACTCTCAGATAATCTGGACCGTACTTTGCACCTATGTTTAATGGATCATATGTGCCCAGAAATGGCTCATATTAGAATAGTAGACTCATATTAGTGTTCTTGACATTCTGTAAAATTATCAGATTTTTCGAAGTTTGTTTTTTTGGACAAAATTTTACCAATTTCTAGACAGAACAGAAAATGTCAGTCTTTTTATGCAAATCTGCACATAAATGGCTCAAATTAAAATAGTATACTCGTTTCAGTGTTTTTGATTTCCTATAAAAAAATAGATTTTCCTGAGAAGTTCTAATTTTTGCCAGAATTTGAAAATTTTGGATTTCTTGTGTGCCCGAAACACCCAAAAGTCGCTCCAAATCTGAACACAGGATTATTTTGGTCAATACGAAAGTATAAACTGAAATACGACTATTTATTGAACCGTTTTCATGTTGTATTGTTGAAAATGGCATAGAAGGGGGTATTGAGAATTGAGAGTGGCATAAACACAACTTCAGTTTTTGGAATGGCATAAACACAACTTGTGAATTGAGGAGTGGCATAGAACCAATTAACCCTAGAACCAATTAACCCCACCAAAAATGGATGATGCATGTCTCCTTCACCAAAACAGCAATACCTGTCTGAAACAAGTACATGAACACAAGTACACCACCATAATAATAATACTAGGTGACTCAACGACTCAACATTGACTCGACTCAGACACAACTTGATATAGTAAGCACTCAAGTTGATAAACAAAGTCTAGACATATTCAAACCAGAAAAATCATGTATCTACCCCTAACCCTAAACTTTGTCTTAATTATGAAGTCAAGCACGAAGAGAAGTCGTTTTGGGTTTCAAACATGGACATTTCAAAAACCCTCCCAAAAGCTTCATTGTGGTGTGACGTACTAAGAAGGATACATGCTTACATTTTCAACAACCCCCCTAAAAGCTTCATTATAGAGTGACTAAGAAGGATCCAGTCTGGCGGGCTTACCTTTTATTTTCTTGTTTTAAACTTGTTCAAATCTCGGTCAAACCTAGGATTTGACCAAGATTCAAAATGTGCATCAAAATTCAAAAAAATATAAAAATTAAAAACCAAATTAAAGCACATAGTGTTCTTATGTCATATAGTAAGCATTAAAGTTGATAAACAAGGTCTTGACACATATTCAAACAAGACAAATCATGTATCTATACCCCTAACCCCTAAACTCTATCTTATGAAGTCAACAACATGAAGAGAAGTGGTTTTGGGTTTCAAACATGGAAATTTCAAAAACCTCCCAAAAGCTTCATTTTAGAGTGACTAATATATATAAGAAGGATCCATGCCTGCTTACCACCTTTTCATTTTCATATTTTAAACTTGTTTAAATCCGTGTCAAATTAAACCAAGGATTTGACCAAAAGATTCAAACATAAAATTTTCAAGAACATCCCAAAAACTTCATTTTAGAGTGACTAAGAAGGATACAGGCTTCCCCTTTTCATTTTCATGTTTTATACTTGTTTAAATCTTGGTCAAACCTAGGATTTGACAAAGATTCAAATGTGCATCAAAATAAAAAATCAGAAAAATTAAAAACCAAAGCACATAGTTTTCTTATGTCATATAGTTAGCATTAAAGTTGATATAAACAAGGTCTAGATATATTCAAACAAGAAAAATCATGTATCTACCCCTAACCCTAAACTCTGTCTTATGTAGTCAAGCATGAAGAGAAGTGGTTTTGGGTTTCAAACTTGGAAATTTCAAGAACCCCCCAAAAGCTTCATTTTAGAGTGACTAAAGGATCCAGGTCGGGCTTACCTTTTATTTTCATGTTTTAAAATTGTTCAAATCTTGGTCAAACCGTACCTAGGATTTGATCAAGATTCAAATGGGCATAAAATTTCAAAAAAAATGAAAAACCAAAGCATATAGCCTTCTTATGTCATATAGTAAGCACTCAAGTTGATAAACAAGGTCTAGACATATTCAAACCAGAAAAATCATGTTTCTACCCCTAGCCCTAAACTTTGTCTTATGAAGTCAAGCACGAAGAGAAGTCGTTTTGGATTTCAAACATGGAAATTTCAAAAACCTTCCCAAAAGCTTCATTTTGGAGTGACTAATTAAGAAGGATACAGGCTTACCTTTTCATTTTCATGTTTTAAACTTGTTTAAATATTGGTTAAGCCTAGGATTTGACCAAGATCAAATGGGCATAAAAATTCAGAAAAAATCAAAAAAATGAAAACCAAAGCACATAGTATTATTATGTCATATAGTAAGCATTCAAGTTGATAAACAAGGTCTAAACAACAAACTAGACAAATCATGTATCTACCCCTAACCCTAAATTAACTCTGTCTTATGAAGTCAAGCATGAAGAGAAGTGGTTTTGGGTTTCAAACATGGAAATTTCAAAAACTCCCAAAAGCTTCTCATTTTAGAGTGACTAAGAAGGATTCAGGCTTACCTTTTCATTTTCATGTTTTAAACTTGTTCAAATCTTGGTCAAACTTAGGATTTGACCAAGATTCAAATGGGCATAAAAATTGGGAGGAAGGGTATGAATTACAATTCAAAAAACAAGGTAACTTAAATACTTGGATGCCCCAAAGATGTGTGGAAGCCCAAAACAATGGCAAAACATGTGCGCACGCTGCATCCAATTCAAGTAGAACACATAGTAGGCATCGATAGTTTGACCTAAATTTGAAATCAAAGAGAAGGTGGTTAGAAAAAATCGAAATTGGCAAAGCAAAGCATGAAATCATAAATTTGTGATGCACTATAGCTATGAAAAGTATCAAACAATGCATACCAAAATGATTTTTTAGAGGAATACTAGTTCAACTTATTTTAATTTTATATTAGTAGCCCAAAATCGAAGTAGTAGTTGGATATTTTTGAACTTGATCTGTAGTAGTGGGCAAAACCCTAGTTTAACCTATTTAATCATAGATTCGTAGGTCGATTTTTCTACTTTTTTATTATTACTATGCAGCACATGTGTGTTTGCCCGTCGAGTGAAACTCGGAGGAAGAGGGATCACTCGGAAGGAGAGAAGAAGGGAGAGAATTATGGTGTCTCCCCTTTTTCGTGTGATGATGTTGACTTTTGTGCAGGGTTTGTCAGTGAGCAGGAGCGAGCGAGCGAGCGAGTCGAGCGAGGCCGAGAATGAGAGAGATTTGTTTTTTTGTGAGAGGGACAACCGAAGGATCCAGAAGGACCCACATACTTCCGATACGCATCCTGATGCGTCTTCTCTTGACAAAGAAAATGGCTGGGAGTTTGCGTACCTATTGCACGTGACTTGTGCTCACTGAAGTGTGGGACCTCACGCATGGGCACCACACGTAAGTGACAGACCTGTTGATGTAAAAACTCGGTTGATTATTATACTACTACATTTATACAAAGTTTCCTATGGATTCAAGGGTACGAAAGCCAAGTTAAATCATTTACATGACATTATTTTTTCCATGAAGCCAAGTTAACTCATTTATCAATTGGTACATTTTGGAGTGACTAAGAAGGATCCAGGCTTACTTTTTCATTTTCATGTTTTAAACATGTTTAAATCTTGGTCAAACCTATGACTTGACCAAGATTCAAATGGGCATAAAAATTTAAAAAAAAAAAAAAAAACAAAAGCACGCCGTCTTCCTATGTCATATAGTAAGCATTCAAGGTGATAAACAAGGTCTGGCATATTCAAACCACAAAAATCATGTATCTACCCCCTAACCCTAAACAAGGATCCAGGCTTACCCTTTTCATTTTCATGTTTTAAACTTGTTCAAATCTTGGTCAAACTTAGGATTTGACGAAGATTCAAATGGGCGTAAAAATACTTAGAAAAATCATGTACGTATCTACCCCAAACCCTAAACTCTATCTTACGAAGCCAAGCATGAAGAGAAGTGGTTTTGGGTTTCAAACATGGAAATTTCAAAAACCTCCCAAAAGCTTCATTTTAGAGTGACTAAGAAGGATCCATGCTTACCTTTTATTTTCATGTTTTAAACATGTTCAAATCTTGGTCAAACCGTACGTACCTAGGATTTGACCAAGATTCAAATGGGCATAAAAATTCAAAAAAAATGAAAAACCAAAGCACATAGCCTAGCTTCTTATATATGCCATATAGTAAGCACTCAAGTTGATAAACAAAGTCTAGACATATTCAAACCAGAAAAATCATGTATCTACCCCTAACCCTAAACTTTGTCTTAATTATGAAGTCAAGCACGAAGAGAAGTCGTTTTGGGTTTCAAACATGGACATTTAAAAAACCCTCCCAAAAGCTTCATTGTGGTGTGACGTACTAAGAAGGATACATGCTTACATTTTCAACAACCCCCCTAAAAGCTTCATTATAGAGTGACTAAGAAGGATCCAGTCTGGCGGGCTTACCTTTTATTTTCTTGTTTTAAACTTGTTCAAATCTCGGTCAAACCTAGGATTTGACCAAGATTCAAAATGTGCATCAAAATTCAAAAAAAATTATAAAAATTAAAAACCAAATTAAAGCACATAGTGTTCTTATGTCATATAGTAAGCATTAAAGTTGATAAACAAGGTCTAGACACATATTCAAACAAGACAAATCATGTATCTATACCCCTAACCCCTAAACTCTATCTTATGAAGTCAACAACATGCATGAAGAGAAGTGGTTTTGGGTTTCAAACATGGAAATTTCAAAAACCTCCCAAAAGCTTCATTTTAGAGTGACTAATATATATAAGAAGGATCCATGCCTGCTTACCACCTTTTCATTTTCATATTTTAAACTTGTTTAAATCCGTGTCAAATTAAACCAAGGATTTGACCAAAAGATTCAAATGGGCATAAAATTTAAAAAAAATCAGAAAAATGAAAAACAAAAGCATATAGTCTTCTTATGTCATATACTAAGCATTCAAGTTGATAAACAAGGTTTGGACATGCATATTCAAACCTAGGCAAATCATGTATCTATCCCCTAGCCCCTAAACTATATCTTATGAAGTCAAGCATGAAGAGAAGTGGTTTTGGGTTTCAAACATGAAAATTTCAAGAACATCCCAAAAACTTCATTTTAGAGTGACTAAGAAGGATACATGCTTCCCCTTTTCATTTTCATGTTTTATACTTGTTTAAATCTTGGTCAAACCTAGGATTTGACAAAGATTCAAATGTGCATCAAAATAAAAAATCAGAAAAATTAAAAACCAAAGCACATAGTTTTCTTATGTCATATAGTTAGCATTAAAGTTGATATAAACAAGGTCTAGATATATTCAAACAAGAAAAATCATGTATCTACCCCTAACCCTAAACTCTGTCTTATGTAGTCAAGCATGAAGAGAAGTGGTTTTGGGTTTCAAACTTGGAAATTTCAAGAACCCCCCAAAAGCTTCATTTTAGAGTGACTAAAGGATCCAGGTCGGGCTTACCTTTTATTTTCATGTTTTAAAATTGTTCAAATCTTGGTCAAACTGTACCTAGGAATTTGATCAAGATTCAAATGGGCATAAAATTTCAAAAAAAATGAAAAACCAAAGCATATAGCCTTCTTATGTCATATAGTAAGCACTCAAGTTGATAAACAAGGTCTAGACATATTCAAACCAGAAAAATCATGTTTCTACCCCTAGCCCTAAACTTTGTCTTATGAAGTCAAGCACGAAGAGAAGTCGTTTTGGATTTCAAACATGGAAATTTCAAAAACCTTCCCAAAAGCTTCATTTTGGAGTGACTAATTAAGAAGGATACAGGCTTACCTTTTCATTTTTATATTTTAAACTTGTTTAAATATTGGTTAAGCCTAGGATTTGACCAAGATCAAATGGGCATAAAAATTCAAAAAAAATCAAAAAAAATGAAAACCAAAGCACATAGTATTATCTTTACTATTAAATTGCAATAGGTGATTGGCTGGTGTCACACTTGGGCCAGTTTTTATTTGAGCCCAACGTCTAAATTGCGGTGATAATGATAATAGGCCCCGTATGATGGCTAAAAAGTTTCCTACAGTCCTTCCTATGGTTGCGAGCCCACGCGATCCGTTCTTCCGCTGCGCGCGGTATGTTACCGGTTTGGTGTCTATTTTTGTGTATTGTCGCGAGAGTTGCTTGTTTACCTCGCACCAAGCGACCAATCGTGCTCACGCTGTATTTTTGTTTGTATATATCGTGATCAAGTCTGCCACTCTTCCTCCGTCTGCGCTAGCGTATATATTCCACATCGCCTGACCTCTCCATATCCTTGGCACCAAAACTGTAGTCGCGGAGCCCGAATTGAGTTATCTTTAAATCCCGAAAAATCATCTCGCCCGATCGTGCATCTCGAAGATATGGAGGATACAATGCCGTCACACCGGGCGACAGCGCCACTGGGCTCGCGACCCGATGAACTGCGGACAAAGGAACGGCAAAGAGCCACAGCTTCAGGATCGAACACCATAGGAAGAAACTACAGCGCGGTCACGCCGGGAGAGCCCGAGCTCGCGCAGTCCGGGCGCTTCCCAGCCGCCCGCTGGCCAACAAGAACGCAACGCCGACGGGTGCCGCACGACCAGGCGGAAGGGAAAGATCGCGTGAGGATCGAACAAGGCCGGAGTTTGCCAACAAAAGCTGCGATGCATGTTCAAACCGCTTCCACGCCGAGAGGGATGCAGCCGGCCGTTGTCCGCTTCGTCGAGCCGCCATTACAGCCGTCCCGCGCTGACCAGCCTCGCTGTGATTCTGGACTCCATCGCTGCTTGCGTCATGGTTCCGCCCGTGTCCTTGTGCACCACGTGCTCATCCGGTAACGAAGGGAGGAAGACGACTTCCTACCGCAGCTCGAGCTCAGGATCAACGCCAGCCGGGTTTCCATCGATGCCCATGGTGGATTCCTACCTTAATTAGGACGGCTTGGTGGTGACGGAGCGCTTACCGGCAGCATGACGGGGATGGGAACCACAGGCCTCGATCTCACTTGGCCGCCGTGCGTATTAGGAAGCCTCGATAGATATATACTCATAATTCTGGTCACCACGGATATGGTTGAGACCGAGGCTGCTAGAGGTAAAACTCGGGGGCTAGCTGATTAACTCCTCAGTTAATTTTGACTGTTTTGTATCCGGCTTTGGATGGTCCCTGGTGGCGAGCAACAACATGGACGATCTCACTAAGAAAAACTGGTCCGCCTTTGGCTGAATACAGAGCAAGCTAGAGCACGGGAAAATATAGAGTAAACCATCAGCTACAAACAAAAGCAAGTACACGGTGGAGTACATGTACCACATCCTCGAGGAGTTGAAAAAAATTAGGTGACCACCGACAAAATTTTATACCGAACAAAATATACAATATTTATATAGTTTGATCAGAATTAAAGTGTTTTCATAAATTTTAGACAAATTGATAAATTCATTTGACAAATCTCCGACAAGATTATGACCGATATTTTTGAAAACTGGATTTTTTTGCAATAGAGAAAAAACTTGGAAGGGACCGACTGCACGGACAACGAACTATGAAGGCATGATGAGCATTCTTGTGTCGATGATGGACACGGCGATGCATGTTCTCCCCTCTAATAGTTGTGCCTTCACTTCCAACGCCATTGATGGGTTATCCTTGAGACCAATGCACGAGGTATCGAAGACGAAGTCGGACTCACACTTTTATGTGTTTAAAACGAATAATTTGTTTTTCTTCCTGTGGCTGTCTTGTCACAAACGGGTCAAAGTTTTTTCTCTAGGCCCAACTTCTTATGGAAATCCTAGGTCCAATATCTCTGAATATGGATCTATTCCGCTCAACACCTTACCTAATAAATTATGTGGAGGACGACCAGAGTCTCGAACATTGAAGCTACGACGGAATGTTGATGTATTTCAATGCCCATGGCGCTACTGACGGATGCATGCAAGTCCGGTCACACACGACGGAATGTTGATGTATTTCAATGCCCATGGCGCTACGACGGATGCATATGTGACCGCCAACACATATTCACGTCGCCGTCCGCACACAACATGTTGCATGTTCTTAATCAGATTGATCCACTTAGAAGCGACGGCTACTGATTGGAAGAAAATCATATCCCACAAACTATGAAAATCGAAAGCCTACTAATTGTAAGATAAAAAACCCGCTGGTATGTTCGACCGTCTTCGCACCGGAAATCACTGTTTTTGATATCATAGTTTTGCCTCTTGTTCGATGCAACAAAGTCTTTTGCAAGGAGGTGGCTTTGGACGCCATGTTCGACATGCTCACAACCACCATGACCGTTCACACGGTCGGCCTTCTAGCATCCTTGACAAGAAGATCATGCCACCCAACGAACAATTAATTCAATTCTCAAGTTCATTCGTGTGGGGGATGGCCGATAGGGGTAGTCAAGCCGGATCTCATTAAGGGCGACACACCGGTGATGCGGCACGAGTTGATGGGAGCACCACGTTCGAGAGAAGTGAGAGGACGCCGGTGTTGTGCTAGAAATTTTGAAAAAGCCGTAGCAAAGCACGGGTATTCAACTAGTTATGTCATATAGTAAGCATTCAAGTTGATAAACAAGGTCTAAACAACAAACTAGAAAAATCATGTATCTACCCCTAACCCTAAATTAACTCTGTCTTATGAAGTCAAGCATGAAGAGAAGTGGTTTTGGGTTTCAAACATGGAAATTTCAAAAACTCCCAAAAGCTTCTCATTTTAGAGTGACTAAGAAGGATTCAGGCTTACCTTTTCATTTTCATGTTTTAAACTTGTTCAAATCTTGGTCAAACTTAGGATTTGACCAAGATTCAAATGGGCATAAAAATTGGGAGGAAGGGTATGAATTACAATTCAAAAAACAAGGTAACTTAAATACTTGGATGCCCCAAAGATGTGTGGAAGCCCAAAACAATGGCAAAACATGTGCGCACGCTGCATCCAATTCAAGTAGAACACATAGTAGGCATCGATAGTTTGACCTAAATTTGAAATCAAAGAGAAGGTGGTTAGAAAAAATCGAAATTGGCAAAGCAAAGCATGAAATCATAAATTTGTGATGCACTATAGCTATGAAAAGTATCAAACAATGCATACCAAAATGATTTTTTAGAGGAATACTAGTTCAACTTATTTTAATTTTATATTAGTAGCCCAAAATCGAAGTAGTAGTTGGATATTTTTGAACTTGATCTGTAGTAGTGGGCAAAACCCTAGTTTAACCTATTTAATCATAGATTCGTAGGTCGATTTTTCTACTTTTTTATTATTACTATGCAGCACATGTGTGTTTGCCCGTCGAGTGAAACTCGGAGGAAGAGGGATCACTCGGAAGGAGAGAAGAAGGGAGAGAATTATGGTGTCTCCCCTTTTTCGTGTGATGATGTTGACTTTTGTGCAGGTTTGTAGTGAGCAGAGCGAGGCCGAGAATGAGAGAGATTTGTTTTTTTTTGTGAGAGGGACAACCGAAGGATCCAGAAGGACCCACATACTTCCGATACGCATCCTGATGCGTCTTCTCTTGACAAAGAAAATGGCTGGGAGTTTGCGTACCTATTGCACGTGACTTGTGCTCACTGAAGTGTGGGACCTCACGCATGGGCACCACACGTAAGTGACAGACCTGTTGATGTAAAAACTCGGTTGATTATTATACTACTACATTTATACAAAGTTTCCTATGGATTCAAGGGTACGAAAGCCAAGTTAAATCATTTACATGACATTATTTTTTCCATGAAGCCAAGTTAACTCATTTATCAATTGGTACATTTTGGAGTGACTAAGAAGGATCCAGGCTTACTTTTTCATTTTCATGTTTTAAACATGTTTAAATCTTGGTCAAACCTAGGATTTGACCAAAATTCAAATGGGCATAAAAATTCAAAAAAATCAAAAAAAAAGAAAAAACAAACCTTCCTATGTCATATAGTAAGCATTCAAGGTGATAAACAAGGTCTGGCATATTCAAACCACAAAAATCATGTATCTACCCCCTAACCCTAAACAAGGATCCAGGCTTACCCTTTTCATTTTCATGTTTTAAACTTGTTCAAATCTTGGTCAAACTTAGGATTTGACGAAGATTCAAATGGGCGTAAAAATACTTAGAAAAATCATGTACGTATCTACCCCAAACCCTAAACTCTATCTTACGAAGCCAAGCATGAAGAGAAGTGGTTTTGGGTTTCAAACATGGAAATTTCAAAAACCTCCCAAAAGCTTTATTTTAGAGTGACTAAGAAGGATCCATGCTTACCTTTTATTTTCATGTTTTAAACATGTTCAAATCTTGGTCAAACCGTACGTACCTAGGATTTGACCAAGATTCAAATGGGCATAAAAATTCAAAAAAAAATGAAAAACCAAAGCACATAGCCTAGCTTCTTATATATGCCATATAGTAAGCACTCAAGTTGATAAACAAAGTCTAGACATATTCAAACCAGAAAAATCATGTATCTACCCCTAACCCTAAACTTTGTCTTAATTATGAAGTCAAGCACGAAGAGAAGTCGTTTTGGGTTTCAAACATGGACATTTAAAAAACCCTCCCAAAAGCTTCATTGTGGTGTGACGTACTAAGAAGGATACATGCTTACATTTTCAACAACCCCCCTAAAAGCTTCATTATAGAGTGACTAAGAAGGATCCAGTCTGGCGGGCTTACCTTTTATTTTCTTGTTTTAAACTTGTTCAAATCTCGGTCAAACCTAGGATTTGACCAAGATTCAAAATGTGCATCAAAATTCAAAATAAATTATAAAAATTAAAAACCAAATTAAAGCACATAGTGTTCTTATGTCATATAGTAAGCATTAAAGTTGATAAACAAGGTCTAGACACATATTCAAACAAGACAAATCATGTATCTATACCCCTAACCCCTAAACTCTATCTTATGAAGTCAACAACATGCATGAAGAGAAGTGGTTTTGGGTTTCAAACATGGAAATTTCAAAAACCTCCCAAAAGCTTCATTTTAGAGTGACTAATATATATAAGAAGGATCCATGCCTGCTTACCACCTTTTCATTTTCATATTTTAAACTTGTTTAAATCCGTGTCAAATTAAACCAAGGATTTGACCAAAAGATTCAAATGGGCATAAAATTAAAAAAAAATCAGAAAAATGAAAAACAAAAGCATATAGTCTTCTTATGTCATATACTAAGCATTCAAGTTGATAAACAAGGTTTGGACATGCATATTCAAACCTAGGCAAATCATGTATCTATCCCCTAGCCCCTAAACTATATCTTATGAAGTCAAGCATGAAGAGAAGTGGTTTTGGGTTTCAAACATGAAAATTTCAAGAACATCCCAAAAACTTCATTTTAGAGTGACTAAGAAGGATACATGCTTCCCCTTTTCATTTTCATGTTTTATACTTGTTTAAATCTTGGTCAAACCTAGGATTTGACAAAGATTCAAATGTGCATCAAAATAAAAAAATCAGAAAAATTAAAAACCAAAGCACATAGTTTTCTTATGTCATATAGTTAGCATTAAAGTTGATATAAACAAGGTCTAGATATATTCAAACAAGAAAAATCATGTATCTACCCCTAACCCTAAACTCTGTCTTATGTAGTCAAGCATGAAGAGAAGTGGTTTTGGGTTTCAAACTTGGAAATTTCAAGAACCCCCCAAAGCTTCATTTTAGAGTGACTAAAGGATCCAGGTCGGGCTTACCTTTTATTTTCATGTGTTAAAATTGTTCAAACACTACAAGAAAAGTTGCCATGGCCGACGAAGTTGAAGTCGCGCCGTGGTTGCTGGTGTACCATGGCCGACGATTTTGGTCCCTCCGTGGTGCATGTCAAAACTTTTTTTTTCTCGTTTTTGAGGCCACCTAGCCCGACGAAAGCGGCCAAAACGTGGCGTATGGTGGCCCGGGACGTGGTGCATCTCGAAATCTCGGGTTCGCCGGCCGAGTCAACGCAAATCCGCACCGCCGAGGGATGTAGGGCCCAGATGGCAGCCTCTCTGGCATTGTTTTTTTCTACATCGCGCCATCTCGTTCAACGTTCTCCGATCGAGCCGTTTACGATGCAGGATCATGGGTCCCGCTTGTCATCCTCTATGAACCAAAATTCTTTCTATTCTTGGATTTTTTGACCCCCTGATTTCTGGCTACTTCCTTTTTCTTTTGATCCCTTGCCGCCTTGGAAACGTTGAGACCGCTGCTGCTAAATGGGACCCGCATGTCATCCTCTATGTGCAATCAACTTTCTTTTCTTGGAGTTTTTTTGGCACCTCAAATTTGGTCACTTGCCTTTTTCTTTCGATCCCCTGCCGCCTCTCAAACGGTGATACCGCTGCTGCTAAATGGGACCCGCATGTCATCCTCTATGTACTATAAAACTTTCTTTTCTTGAATTATTTTTGGCACCTCATATTTGGTCACTTACCTTTTTCTTTCGATCCCCTGCCGCCTCTCAAACGGTGATACCGCTGCTGCTAAATGGGACCCGCATGTCATCCTCTATGTACTATAAAACTTTCTTTTCTTGGATTTTTTTGGCACCTCATATTTGGTCCCTTGACTTTTTCTTTCGATCACCTGCGCCTCTCAAACGTTGATACCGCTGCTGCTAAATGGGACCCGCATGTCATCCTCTATGTACTATAAAACTTTCTTTTCTTGGATTTTTTTTGGCACCTCATATTTGGTCACTTGACTTTTTCTTTCGATCCCCTGCGCCTCTCAAACGATACCGCTGCAGCTAAATGGGACCCGCATGTCATCCTCTATGTAAATCATGTTTCTTTTCTTGAATTATTTTTGGCTCCTGATATTTGGTCACTTGCCTTTTTCTTTCGATCTCATGCCACGTTTGAAACGTTGAGGAACCTGCTGGCTCATGGGACCCGCATGTCATCCTCTATGTACTATAAAAGTTCATTTTCTTGGTTTTTTTTCACCCTCTGATTTTTGGCAATTTCTTTTTTCTTTCGATCCCCTGCCGCTCAAACGCTGATACCGCTGCTGCTAACTGGGACCCTCATGTCATCCTCTATGTACTATAAAACTTTCTTTTCTTGAATTATTTTTGGCTCCTCATATTTGGTCACTTGCCTTTTTCTTTCGATCTCATGCCAAGTTTGAAACGTTGAGGAACCTGCTGGCTCATGGGACCCGCATGTCATCCTCTATGTACTATAAAAGTTTATTTTCTTTATTTTTTTCACCCTCTGATTTTTGGCTATTTCCTTTTTCTTTTGATCCCCTGCCGCCTTGGAAACGTTGGGTAAGCTGCTGACTCATGGGACCCGCATGTCATCCTCTATGTACAATCAACTTTCTTTTTCTTTTGATCTCAAGCCGCATTTGAAACGTTGAGACCGCTGCTGCTAAATGGGACCCGCATGTCATCCTCTATGTACAATAAAGTTTTTTCTTGGATTATCTTTGGCTCCTGATATTTTGGCACTTGCCTTTTTCTTTCGATCTCATGCCGCCTTTGAAACGTTGACCAAGCTGCTGGCTCATGGGTCTCGCATGTCATCCTCTACGACAATAAAAGTTTTCTTTCTTGGAGTTATTTTTGACCCCTAATTTCTGGCTATTTGCCTTTTTCTTTTGATCTCCTGCCCCCTCTGAAACGATGAGGACGCTGTTGGGAGGTCGGTCCCACATGTCATCCTCTATGAACAATAAAAGTTTCCTTTGATTGATTTATTTTGAACCCCTAATCAATTTCTGGATATTTCCTTTTTTTCTTTTGATCCCCTGCCGCCTTGAAATCGCTGAGGATGCTGCTGCCTCATGGGTCCCGCATGTCATCCTCTCAGAACGGTAAATGTTTCTTTTCTTGGATTTTGTTTACCAAATGATTTTTGGCTTATTTTTTCTTTCGATCTCCTGCAGCCTTTAAAACGTTGAGGACGCTGCTGGCTCACGGGTCCCACATGTCAGCCTCTATGAACAATAAACGCTGAGGATGCTGCTGCCTCATGGGTCCCGCATGTCATCCTCTTAGAACGAAAATGTTTCTTTTCTTGGATTTTTTACCAACAGATTTTTTGGTTTATTTTTTTTCTTTCCATCCCCTGCCGCCTTTAAAACGTTGACGACGCTGCTGGCTCATGGGTCCCCGATGTCAGCCTCCCCGTAGAACAAACATGTGATATCTTGATTATTTTGCAGACAATAAACAGTGTATTGCGCTCTGAGCTATTTCAAACGGATAAATTAAATCTTTATTTTTACATAAACAAACTTATATGTTGAATCTCCTTGTTTTTTTGTTTTTGCGAAGCATAGGACTTTCCTGTTTTGTTTAGAAAATTCCGAACTTTCCTGTTTTGGAGTGGGCTGAAATTGTACGAGTCAAAAGGCCAAGCAAGATAGTTCGAAGGCCCAGATGTCCAGATGCAGCCCAATTGAAATCTTTCTTCTTGGAATTTTTTTCACCCCCTGATTTCTGGCTACTACATTTTTCTTTTGGTCCTGTGCCGCCTTGGAAACATTGAGACCGCTGCTGCAAAATGGGACCCGCATATCATCCTCTATGTACTATAAAACTTTCTTTTCTTGAATTATTTTTGGCTCCTGATATTTGGTCAATTGCCTTTCTCTTTCGATCCCATGCAGCCTCTCAAACGGTGATACCGCTGCTGCTAAATGGGACCCGCATGTCATCCTCTATGTACAATCAAGTTTCTTTTCTTGAATTATTTTTGGCTCCTGATATTTGGTCACTTACCTTTTTCTTTCGATCTCATGCCACGTTTGAAACGTTGAGGAACCTGCTGGCTCATGGGACCCGCATGTCATCCTCTATGTGCTATAAAAGTTTATTTTCTTGGATTTTTTTCACCCTCTGATTTTTGGCTATTTCCTTTTTCTTTTGATCCCCTGCCGCCTTGGAAACGTTGAGTAAGCTGCTGACTCATGGGACCCGCATGTCATCCTCTATGTACAATCAAGTTTCTTTTCTTGAATTATTTTTGGCTCCTGATATTTGGTCACTTGCCTTTTTGTTTCGATCTCATGCCACGTTTGAAACGTTGAGGAACCTGCTGGCTCATGGGATCCGCATGTCATCCTCTATGTGCTATAAAAGTTTATTTTCTTGGATTTTTTTTCACCTTCTGATTTTTGGCTATTTCCTTTTTCTTTTGATCCCCTGCCGCCTTGGAAACGTTGAGTAAGCTGCTGACTCAATGGACCCGCATGTCATCCTCTATGTACAATCAAGTTTCTTTTCTTGAATTACTTTTGGATCCTGATATTTGGTCACTTGCCTTTTTGTTTCGATCTCATGCCACGTTTGAAACGTTGAGGAACCTGCTGGCTCATGGGACCCGCATGTCATCCTCTATGTGCTATAAAAGTTTATTTTCTTTGTTTTTTTTCACCCTCTGATTTTTGGCTATTTCCTTTTTCTTTTGATCCCCTGCCGCCTTGGAAACGTTGGGTAAGCTGCTGACTCATGGGATCCGCATGTCATCCTCTATGTACAATCAACTTTCTTTTTCTTTTGATCTCAAGACGCATTTGAAACGTTAAGACCGCTGCTGCTAAATGGGACCCGCATGTCATCCTCTATGTACAATAAAGTTTCTTTTCTTGGATTATCTTTGGATCCTGATATTTGGTCACTTGCCTATTTCTTTCGATCTCATGCCACGTTTGAAACGTTGAGGAACCTGCTGGCTCATGGGACCCGCATGTCATCCTCTATGTACTACAAAAGTTCATTTTCTTGGGTTTTTTTCACCCTCTGATTTTTGGCTATTTCCTATTTCTTTTGATCCCCTGCGGCCTTTGAAAGTTGAGGACTCTGCTGCCTCATAGGTCCCACATGTCAGCCTGTATGAACGATAAAGCTTTCCTTTCTTGGAGTTTTTTTACCCCCTAATTTCTGGCTACTTTCTTTTTCTTTTGATCTCAAGCCGCATTTGAAACGTTGGGACCGCTGCTGCAAAATGGGACCCGCATGCAATTCTCCATGTACAATAAAAGTTTCTTTTCTTGGATTATTTTTCACCCTCATTTTTGGTCACTTGCCTTTTTCTTTTGATCCCCTACCGCCTTGGAAACGTTGAGTAAGCTGCTGACTCGTGGGACCCGCATGTCATCCTCTATGTACAATCAACTTTTTTTTCTTTTGATCTCAAGCCGCATTTGAAACGTTGAGACCGCTGCTGCTAAATGGGACCCGCATGTCATCCTCTATGCACAATAAAGTTTCTTTTCTTGGATTATCTTTGGCTCCTGATATTTTGTCACTTGCCTTTTGCTTTCGATCTCATGCCGCCTTTGAAACGTTGAGTAAGCTGCTGGCTCATGGGTCCCGCATGTCATCATCTACGAACAATAAAAGTTTCCTATCTTCGAATTATTTTTACCCCTAATTTTTGGCTACTTCCTTTTTTCTTTTGATCACCTGCAGCCTTAGAGGATTCTGCTGGCTCATGGGTCCCACATGTCAGCCTCTATGAACAATAAACCTTTCCTTTCTTGGAGTTATTTTGACCTCTAATTTCTGGCTATTTCGCCTTTTTTAAAATCCTGTGTCGCCTTGGAAACGTTGAGAATGCTGCTGCCTCATGGGTCCCGCATGTCATCCTCTCAAAACGATAAATGTTTCTTTTTTTTTGGATTTTTTTACCAACTGATTTTTTTCCGATCCTCTGCCGTCTTTAAAAACGTTGACGACGCTGCTAATACAAGCTCTTTCGCTCCAAGATCTTGCAAGTTAATAGAATAAATCATGGAATTATTAGGATATGTTTTAAATTTCAAATCCACTTTATGAATTTTTAAAAATACCGTGATCCGTGTGGGTATGGAGCGATCAAGGATTTTCATATTGGCCATGAGCAGTTTCAAAAATTGCAACCGGATAATTCTAAATAAATAAAAACAACTTTTATGCAGAATCTCCGTGTTTTTGTTTTTTGCCATCATAGGATCTATGGTTCATTAGAAAAGGGCCGAAATTGCATGAGCAGAAAAGCCCATTTCTAGTTATTGGGCTTCAACAGCCTGAGCAAGTAGGCCTATAGCAAATACCATGTAGATGGCCGTTGAAACCCAAAAGTATTTGTTGCCTAGACTTGACATGAACCTTGCTATGCACACGACAATTTCAGTCCGATCCGTGTACGCAACACAAGATCAAACCCAACGTGTGAGGAAGCAGGTGGCAGCACACCTCCAGATGCTCAATCGTACACATATCATATAGGAGTTGTCGTATGTACATTAGTTCCGTATTGACATGTTTGTTTCTTTGGTTAACATGTGGGGTCCGCACAGTCACCTAGGTCGCACATCAACTTCTTTGCTCATAGTTGATGCATGTTTAGTGGCCTGCAGCAAGAATCGCTGCCCCCAGGGATGTACTTTACCCTTTAGCGGCGAAAAAAATAGGAATGGTCCTCTCATGACTATGATCAACAAGAGGTGGCTATATTATAGTGCTGAAATAAAGTCAATCCTAAAACAGCCATGCATGGGTTATAATATGAAGGCAACACGAAATACAAAAGCAGGGCAGTGTTCAAATAAACTGATTCAAACTAGTACATACTAAAAACAGTGTACTACTTCTCAACACTTCAAGCATAATAAAAAAGTGTGTCAGTGTTTTTTTAAAGGTAACACCGAACGGGCAATGTTTAAAGCAGGCTTAAACCACATAGCCGCTTGTCGGACACTACCCCAACTAACTCTGGGAAGGCTGATAACTCCCACAGTCTCACCTTCATCTGGCTGGAGGTTGCAGCGCAAAATTTTAGGGTATTGATTATGAAGATACTTCCGGTATGCTGTGTAGACGCAGTTTTTCCTCATGAATGGAACCAATGTGCCATCAGGAGCTTTGGATTCACGCTTCTTCAGGTTGGCAATGATCGGGTAATTGAGTCCGAGGAACAGAGAGTGGTCGCCGAGGCTGTTAACCTGCCTCCAAAGAAAGTCCCCTGCACGTGCAGTAGATAAGGGATCCTGCTCAAAGACGTAGGTGGCAACAGGAGGATACTGCCGTAGCTGAAGCCCATTAGCAGCATAGGGAATGTCATGAGGTACTTCAGCATTGGCAATCCCAATGTTGTTTACTGTAAGGATGATCATCAATCGCTTGCCATCAGCAGATGGAGCGAGGAACCACGCGTACTGCTGATCATCCACCACCGGTGGCGGGATTACGAACATGGACATCGGGTTTTCTGCAATATTAGAAATGGAGACGAATAGGGTGTTACTGGCAACCATATTCAAACAGCAGCATTGTTCATCGTTCATGCTCACAGTATAAATACGACTATGTAAGCTAAGGACATTGGTCATTCATGTGTTCAAATCGAGTGTCCAATATATCAGTTATACTGCATGCATCCCACGAAACAAGTCTTAACTTCGCCAAAACTAGACACTAGTTAGTGTATACACAGTTATATACTACCTCTGTCCCACCGAAAGTGTCTGAGATTTGTCCAAATTCAGATGTATCTAGACAGTGAAAGCATATAGATACATTCAAATTTTGACAAATATATCATCTTAAGTTTAAGTCCTGTGTTGTAGTTAATTCCCTTTGTCTTAAGTGATCCAACGGTGTATATGATTAGATATTTGTATACAATATAGGAGTACAGACAATCTACCAGTTGGTCCAGTTTTAAACTGAGTATAGAGCTTCAATCATGACCCTTGGAGTGCTAAATCTAACGGTGCACAACAGCAGGATTCTCTGTGAAGAGTGCACATAGCTAACTCTACAATATTTTAGAACCATCACGTGAGCCTTGGGTCTACCCCAAAAAATGACCAAATATCTGAAACCCCTGAAGCATATGAATAACCCCATCAAAGAAATCGCTATTCAGCACTGCTACATGGATCAATGGAAGGTTCTTACGGTCTCAACTCTCAAGGAAACATCAAAGGAAAAGGTAGATAAGAAATGAGTGAGTGTTAGATGTACACATATTTTTAATTTTTTATTTGTTCCCTTCGTTTGCCGACTGATGGGAAGAAACATCATTTTTTGTAGGACCACTCTTGTTTTCGTATTTTATATATGCATTGCTGGCAATATTTTCTTTCGAAAACCATGAATATAGCTCGAGCTACATGTAGCATGGTTTTTGAAAATTTTGAGAGCTGCATTTTGAAGTTCCAAAGAAAACGGAGATTAAATACGGGTGTCAACAATGTTGTGTTCTACCAACATTCAAATGTCCAAATCAAAATATCTTATATTTAAGGTTTTGCAACAACAAAAAAATCTGACATATATTTTCCAACATTTTGTAACTTCAAAATCTATCAGATTCTGTCATTTTTGTGCGGCCCGAATATAGGGTATCTCAATTTCAGATTTTACACTCTGGTAGAATAATACATTCTCTACATCTATTTTTTTAGATTTTTTATATATTCTTTCAAAACTTGCGAAAGGCATGCTATAAATATTCTTTTGATTATCAAACAGAATCTTTAATGGTTTGACGTGCATACATACTAGTAATATAAAAATATAAAAGTTCTCGCCTTGTACACATTTTGTTGATTTTTTGGAATGAATACAACATTCAATTTGGTAGATAGAGTACTAAACATTTCATGGGAAACTTAAAGCAGCTTGCCAAACAAAGGCTAATAGAAGAAAAAAATAGAGGTATGACAGGCATAACATCCACGATGGGGTTGAAATATGCATAAGCTTCGGGCAATTTGGCAAAGAAAAATCTAGCCGGATAAAGAACATAATTAAAAAAGGTACAGGTTAAACTAAGTAAATTAGGCATAACAAGTATTTCATTCTTGTTTAGTAAATAATTGGATTTTGATTGAGTTACTTTTCTAAGGGAAAAAAGGAGAAGGCAGATATTCAAGACACTTTTGGTGGGACGGAGGGAGTAAATCAAAAGTAAGAAAAAGTTATAACATGTTTCATGAGATGGAGTACTAAATAACGGCCATATGCATCTCTTCGATGCAGAGGCCGGGGTACCTCGCCCTCTATTTCGAGCAAAAATCAACTAGTTATATGAAACAATGGGTGTAAAAGTTAATCAAGAAGGGTGCCTTCATTGTGCTACGTTAACATTTGAGATACTTGTTAATTACATCCATATTCTGCAGTGGATAGAGTTAGTAATTCAGGATTGCATTCACATACGGAGTATACTATGTTTGCTGATGACTGATTAGTACTAATTCGTTGCAAGCAACGGTTCATTCATATTCAGATAAAGGATGTGATCGTTAAGTCATATACTTATGAAAGTCCTTATGCATCTCTCTAATGCAGATGGCGGGGGTCTCTCGTCCTCCTTTTGGAGCAAAAATCAATTAGTTATATATGAAACAATGGGTGTAAAAGGTTATCAAAAAGGGTGCCTTCATAGTGCTACCTTATCTTTTGAGATACTGGGTAATTACATCCATATTCTGCAGTGGCGTAGAATTACTAATTCAGGAATGCAATCACATACTGAGCATACTATGTTTGTTGGTGACTAATTAGTACTAATTCATTGCAAGCAACGGTTCATTCATATTCAGCAAAAGGCGGTGTGATCATTAAGTCATTTATGAAAGGTAAAATATAAACAAGGTAGTTCATGAATAACTTCATTGATTAAGGCAGTGTATCATGCAATGCAACATAAGGACTGAAAAAATACCATTTGGGGTGTCCCAGCAGTACGTCCAGCCCCTAATTTCGTCCACCGCAAAAACTTGGCCACCGAGTTCAATGGCATCACAGAACGCCGGCACAATTTGTTCAGGTGTAGGGTTCTTCAGCATTCTCCAGTCGCCACCCCCTTCAAGGTAGAAAATCCTTTTGTCGAACAAGGCGATGAGCTTGTAATCTGCGTACCTCCCACCTTTTGTGGGCACTTGGCAGATTACAATCTTCAACAAATTAATTGCTCGACTCCAGCAAAGATAGTATAACCAATCTTTAGTAGCAGGTTGATATGTAACACCATGACCAATCTTCGGATCAGGTGGGGATGGAAGGGGGATATGTCGCTCGGTGTAGACGTTCACAAGGCACCACTGGCACCCACGATGATCGGCGGCGGCGATCCAGTCGCCGTTCGCGCCAAGCCATTTTCTGTCGTGCATGAACGGCAGGGTGACAGAACGGCGAGGATGGTCAAGGGGCACCAGGTCGTACACGGTAACATGCAGACGAGATGCTGTCGCCACGAACCAGGGATCATCGAACCAATAAGCAGGCGGAGGCATCAGCAGGCAGGGTTCATCCCAATGGTGCATCTTACCTTCATCATTGCTGATCTGGTCGTAGAGCTCCCTGGAACATGCGGCAAGTCGGACGGTGTAGGTAACGTCCAGATGCGCAGCGATGAGGTCGATGTTGTCGCCGGTGAGAGCCTCCAAGTGGCCGTCCCCGCCGCACCGGCAAAGCCTTGAATATTCCATCAGGTGAAGATGGATTTAGATGGATGGCGGATGCAACTTCGCTTGGGGTTTTCGGAGGAGAGGGCGAGCGCTATGGAAGAAACGATGCGCGCCGCGGCCGGGTGGGGTGAGGAGAGAAAGGCCGGTATAGTACTAGTGATGCGGCGTGGTGGGGATCGAGATCCTGCGCGTGCGCGTGATTCTGCGAGGGTGAAGAAAAAGACGATAGACATGCAAGGGGCAAAACCTAGGCAGTACTCTAGGCTGCTGCTGCTGCGACTGGGCGCCGATTTGACTGTTGGTAGATGGTAGACTAGCACGCCACCCATCTATAAATTTGCGACGACGTTTGGTGCAGTGATGTCTCGTCACATCAGCTTGAGCAGAGAGGGCTTTTTTTACAGTTTCCATTACGATATATTTTTCGCCGATAATCGTAGTACTCTATGCCAGAGACACGTACCTTAACACGTGGGCAGCATGCAACCGCGCGAGCACCAAAATGAAATGAGAGATGTTTTAGAGCAGAACTTCATTTTCAATGCCTTTCCTAGCTTGGTTTGGAGGAGCTTCAGTGACTTGATGCTTCCAAGTCTCATTGTGACTAGGTGCCACCATCTACCATCTTTCGAGATCCAACGTTCCAAACTATCTGTTATTTCGAAGCTAAAAAAGAAAAAACTATTCAGAAAATTTTGAAAAAAATCCAGTAATATGTAGATGCCTTGTTTTAAAATCTATGAATATTTCATCCCATTCGGATGACTAGCTTGTGATTAAATAGCTTCTTACGTATTCGAGCACTAGTTTAAACTAAATATTATTTGCTCACAAACCAATTATTCAAATCGAATGAAACTCCACCAAAATATAAATCGAAATATGCATGATTTACTGCAATGTGAGCGGATAATTCAATCCCACGAAAAGACAATATGCTCCAAGACCAGTAATCTCTTCCCTAGCTTATCTGAACATAACTGACAGTGTCCTTAGAGAACATCTTGCAGCCTCAGTAAAGCCTCAGGTATGAACAAGAAGCATACTGCCATCTACAGATCACGCTAAGAACCACAACCCAGGATCATCCTCATAGCCTATATCATCAAGGTTTCCCTCCAAAATGCTTATGTTTGTTGGTGACTAATTAGTACTAATTCAGGAATGCAATCACATACTGAGCATACTATGTTTGTTGGTGACTAATTAGTACTAATTCATTGCAAGCAACGGTTCATTCATAGTATTCAGCAAAAGGCGGTGTGATCATTAAGTCATTTATGAAAGGTAAAATATAAACAAGGTAGTTCATGAATAACTTCATTGATTAAGGCAGTGTATCATGCAATGCAACATAAGGACTGAAAAAATACCATTTGGGGTGTCCCAGCAGTACGTCCAGCCCCTAATTTCGTCCACCGCAAAAACTTGGCCACCGAGTTCAATGGCATCACAGAACGCCGGCACAAGGGCTACAGGAAGACATCACCAAGAAAGGGTGATGCATGTCTCCTTCAACAAACACAGCAGTACATGTCTGAAGCAAGTACATGAACACAAGTACACCACCATAATAATACTACATGAACACAAGTGATGCCGTCGGTTGGGGAGGCCTAAATAAAACTTAAACTTAATCCTAATCTAATGGACGTCGGTTGGGGCGCGCGACGGGTCTGCCTCGTCCTCGTTCTTCGCCTATGCAGCCTACGTCCGTGCCCGCTTCTGGTCCCATGCTTCGCGATAGGGGCGGCCCCAGGGGTATTCTTGCGTATGCAGCTGAATACCTAAGATTTTGACAAAACCTTAGAATTTCCTCATAAATCAGGGAAAAATTTGGCAAATACATGAGGATTTTGGCAAAATGAATACACAGGTTGAAAATGAATACCCAGCACTTCATCACGGGCGCAGCCACTGTTCGCGCTTCAGGCGATCGAGCATGGCGGACGCCGTCAAAAGACCTTGCCGGCGGCGCTGTCCCAGCGGTTCAGTCCTTAGCCGAGAAATCTCCTTCTGGAAGAAGAGTATCGCTTGCTGGCGGGCGAACGCCTCATAATGGCGATGAGCCCTGTCCTCGCAGAACTTCCGTTGGGAAGCCTCCAAGATCCGGAGGTCGTGCTCGCTGTACTCCTCCTTCAACCGTGGGTCCTCGTCGTTATCGGAGCTGTACTCCGCGTCGGACTGCGGCTCCGGCTCCGGCTCCGGCTGCGATGGTGGTGGAGGCTGCGCGCGGACTTTGAGGCCAAGCCTACAGAACCTCGTTTTCCGATGGCGCGGCATTTTTGAGGTGGAGAGGAGAGAATGGAGCGTAAGCGGTGGTGGAAATGAGAGGATAGCACCGCGGGGGTGGACGGCGTAGTAGGTACTTTATGCTGGTGGTAGGCAACTACCCTCATTTACGGCGGCGTAGGCGACTGCACGCCGCGTGTCCGGCCGCTGCCCTCGTGGCCGCCTAGGTTTAGGCGCGGGAGACCATTAAACGCCGGGGACTACCAACCTTCCCGCGTCGCCTTTGATGCGAACAGTCGCGTCCTCCCGCTGACAAGGCGGCCCCACACGCGAAAACCGTCGTGCCGCGAGGCGCCGACGCGCCCGATTCGCGCCCTTCGCCGGTGTGAGCCCAAAAAATGCAACTACTACTACTGTACTAGCGAGCAGGCCCTCCCATCAGTATCAGACTAGTTACATCACCAAAAAAGGTGATGCATGTCTCCTTCACATGGTCTTCTTATGTCATATAGTAAGGCACTAGCAATGATCGGCGCGGCGTGTCTCATAGTGGGAGTATCTTCACTAGTAACTAAGTGTCCAACTCAGCAAATTTGCTTATGTGGCAGTGAGTTAATGAGGAGAGAGGAGGATGGAGTAACATACAGTAGCTAGTTACTGTAACATCACACTTCCCAAGATACAATGAGTCTATAAGCTAATTAATGAAGACATCTATATGATACTACTTTGATGTTACTTCCCACTATGACTAGTCTAACTAATATACTCCCTCTATCTCAGAGCTTAAGGCGTAAAAATAAATTCGATTTTTGATCAAAGCATAAGGCGTAGGTATAGTACTAGTGATGCGGCGTGGTGGGGATCGAGATCCTGCGCGTGCGCGTGATTCTGCGAGGGTGAAGAAAAAGACGATAGACATGCAAGGGGCAAAACCTAGGCAGTACTCTAGGCTGCTGCTGCTGCGACTGGGCGCCGATTTGACTGTTGGTAGATGGTAGACTAGCACGCCACCCATCTATAAATTTGCGACGACGTTTGGTGCAGTGATGTCTCGTCACATCAGCTTGAGCAGAGAGGGCTTTTTTTACAGTTTCCATTACGATATATTTTTCGCCGATAATCGTAGTACTCTATGCCAGAGACACGTACCTTAACACGTGGGCAGCATGCAACCGCGCGAGCACCAAAATGAAATGAGAGATGTTTTAGAGCAGAACTTCATTTTCAATGCCTTTCCTAGCTTGGTTTGGAGGAGCTTCAGTGACTTGATGCTTCCAAGTCTCATTGTGACTAGGTGCCACCATCTACCATCTTTCGAGATCCAACGTTCCAAACTATCTGTTATTTCGAAGCTAAAAAAGAAAAAACTATTCAGAAAATTTTGAAAAAAATCCAGTAATATGTAGATGCCTTGTTTTAAAATCTATGAATATTTCATCCCATTCGGATGACTAGCTTGTGATTAAATAGCTTCTTACGTATTCGAGCACTAGTTTAAACTAAATATTATTTGCTCACAAACCAATTATTCAAATCGAATGAAACTCCACCAAAATATAAATCGAAATATGCATGATTTACTGCAATGTGAGCGGATAATTCAATCCCACGAAAAGACAATATGCTCCAAGACCAGTAATCTCTTCCCTAGCTTATCTGAACATAACTGACAGTGTCCTTAGAGAACATCTTGCAGCCTCAGTAAAGCCTCAGGTATGAACAAGAAGCATACTGCCATCTACAGATCACGCTAAGAACCACAACCCAGGATCATCCTCATAGCCTATATCATCAAGGTTTCCCTCCAAAATGCTTATGTTTTTGGAAAGTTTTCTTGACGATAGGGAAGATTCTGAAGGGCTTAGATTCGCTACAATAGCAAAAAATGGAAAATTTTCGCCGCTAAAAAGAGTATCCCGCCATTTTAATATACACTTACTAGTAGTTGATCAATTGTGCATTGCAAAACACAAAGTTCAGATCAAATGTGCAACATACCAACAGATAGTTAACTAGCAGTTTTACGAGCACATGGCGATACTAAGGTGATGAAGCAGTTAACTAGCAGAACAAGATCTCCTACTCAGGGACGCTCTTGGTGGACGCCGAGATATAGGTCGCTAGCTGTGCACGGAGATCCTCCTTCTCCTTGATAATCGCATTAAGGACGGCGGTTTGTCCGCGCATTAGCACCCTCGAGATCTGCCTCTTGAGCTTTAATTTCAACTTCTGTTCCATGAGATACTTGATGAGGTTGCTTCCAGTATCCATCCATGTGACGCTCTTGTTGTTCAGTTCCACCCAGTAGGCGTTCTGCTGCTTAAGCATGTCGACGCATTGCGCAAGATGAAAGGAGATCTCCTTCTCAGACGCCAAAACTCTGTGAAGACGATCACACTCCAGGGTGAGGGAGTGTTCATTCTCCAGCTGGCTGCCTATGTGGGCCTTGTTCTCTTCCTTTTGCTACAACAATAATTGTATGAAAAAAAAAGAAATCAACCCATTCATATATGAGTATTAGTTACCCGCAAACAATAGGACTACTAATTTCTAGCATGGATATTGATAAAGGAATGGACAACACTCGGACGCTCCACAAATACCACAGGGTTCATCAACACATAATTAATCGGAAAGCAGTGATTACATAAACTATAAAAAAACAAGTGGACAGAGGCATACAGCCTACCTGGCTTGGCCGGGAAACGGGGCCGAACTTAGCTTCGGACGGCCGGACTTGGGGCGCCACCGTCGTTGTGGTTACCGGGGAGACATTTGAACCGCCGGCCCTTTGAGATGTAAATAAATGTAAAAACGGTTAGAAAATAAGAATCAACTGAAGGACACCCCGCTAGAAACTTACCCGGACGAACCCTCGCCCTTGATGGTGGTGTTTGCATCATCATCATTCATCAATGTGACGCTCTGGTTATGCAGTTCCACACAAACGCGGTTCTGCTCATTAAGCCTGTCGAGCTCGGCAGTAAAGGTATTGATGCCTTGCTGAAGATTATGGCAGATCTTGTTCTCGGACGCCAAATCTACGTGAACAGGCTCAAACTCTGGGGTAAGGGAGAGTTCATTCCCCAGCTGGCTGCCTATGTGGGCCATGTTCACCTCCATTTGCTGGCACGATCATTGTATGGAACAAAAAAGAATCCAACCAATTCATATATGAGTAATTACACGCAAAAAAATAGGAGTACTACTAATTTCTAGCACAGATCTTGATACAGGAATGGACATCACATGGACGCTCCACAAATATCACAGTGTTCATCAACACATAATTAAAAGGAAAGCCGTGATTACATAAACTACTCCATCCTATCCCTTTTAGTAGTAGTAGTAGTAAACACGGATTTAGTAAAGTTGTATTCTCCCTATGATCCCTTTTAGTTGACTCGGATTTAGTACAAAGTTGTACAAATTTTATTTGACTCAAATTTCAAATAAAATGGATCGGAGGGAGTACTAAATCAGAGTCTATTAAAATGGATTGGAGGGAGTATTAAAAAAAAGTGGATAGAGGCATACAGCCTACCTGGCTTGGCCGTGAAACGGGGCCGAACTCAGCTTCCGACGACCGGACTTGGGGCGCCACCGTCGTGGGGGTTACCGGGTAGACGTTTGAACCGCCGGCCCTGTGAGATGTAAATAAATGGAAAAAACAGTTAGAAAATAAGAATGAACTGGAGGACACGCCACTAGAAACCTACCCGGACGAACCCTCGCCCACTGGCTCGCTCTCCATCGAATAGAGGATAGACTGCTCTGCGAGAATGCTCAGGCGATCATAAGTGGCCATACAACGACGCGCTAGCTGGCTAGATGAGTTTTTCTCGGCGGTCCTAGTCCTCATCGTCTTCCCTAGGATATCCTGCCGCCGGGCCGCCCGGCTCAATGGAGCCATGGCTTGCGAGGTACGTAGTACTTTACTACTCAGTAGTTAGGGTGGAGGGCTGGTGAAGGCTAGTTACTAGCTACCAGCAGAACAGAAAGAGAAGAAGGGCGGAGGGCTGGTCAAGGATAAATCTTACATACACCCAGAAAAGACCATCGTGCCCTCGCGGGGCTTCTGAGCAATTATAGGGACGTCTGTTCTCAAATGGGCAAGATAGGGTACCTTCCCGAGGAAGCATCTAGCACCCAAGCCAATGGACTGCGCGTTGAACAATGGTTACAGTATGTGTGGCATACTGTAAAAGAAAAGATAACAAGGGAAATGCCTGGCAGGGTCCAGAGGTGCATTTAATCGGACATGGGATTCCATAGTACAGTACACCATAGAGTATGTGAACATAAACACAGAATACAATCAAGCGCTTAGTGTTGGACCCTCTCCGCCAAATAAGATCATATATCGTCGTTAGGGCCGCCCTGGTGAATCCTCTGAATGAAAAAAGCCCATAGTTGGCAACCTAAACCCGCCGCTCCGAATAGGAACTTCCGTCCGACGATAACTTTCTGACAACAAAAAATAATTAATTCAGTACTGCATAAACCGCAATTTCAATTAGATAACCACGAAGATTAAGATAGGCGCATGTATCACCTGTCGATGCGAACCCAGATAGTCAGCTCCGTGCACGGTTGATACCATTGCAACGACCGCTCTAGTTCCGACCATTTGGCGGCGCCCGGCGTGGTCGTGCTGTTCGCCAGAATAGTGGCCGTATAGTTGGGGAGCATTAAACCAATCTCAGAGCGATTAAGTAATGGCTTGCCGTGCGACGACATACTCACCTTGTACTCCGGCCACACGCACGCCGCCGACCTAACGCACTCAACGGATAGGCAGGCCAGCACGCATCCATTTTTCGGCTGGACTTGCGTATATGTGTGCCAGACGAACACGGTACCATCGTTCCCGTAGAAGATGACCGGACGTCTTGGCTCTGGCGGTGCCAGCACCGGGATGATGAACGCCATCGCGGTGCCGTACGGGATCATGTCCACACAAATCGAATGGATTTCTCTGAGGTGGGCGATGAGCGCTGCTGGCGAGGCGGAGAAGTCGCAGCCGGCCTCTGTGCAGTCGCACGGGCCGTGCGGGCACGCGAGCTCGTGGTCGTGGAGCTCGTTGTAGGCGACCACGCTCCCGCACCCGTCGTGGGGGCACTCCATCCTCTTTAATCTGCTTTGAAGAAGATATTGATGGGGAGGGGAGGGGAGGGGCGAGTGGAGAAGAAGGATGGTGGTGGCTTTATTAATTCGGGCCTCACCGTCCCACCAGTTTGGCTAATTAAGGTGACGCTGAAAGTTTCACTGTCTATGTTTTCACACGCAGTACACCTTATATGATGGCCAAAAATGGGATATGAAGATTTTCTCGAAATATCAAAAAAAAAGATTGATGTTTGACATATGTGTGATGTTACTCAAAATTGAACTACATGTTACGAATGGACGGTCGGCAATTTTTAGGGAAGAAAATGAATTTTAAAATATTGAAATACTTTGAGTGTCTCTGTGTGAAGCCTTGCACTAAGATCATAGAAATTTCCATTACCCTTGTACGGATGGTGGGTCCTAAAAGTTGAAGTAATTTGAGTGCAACAAAAAGAACTTCAATGAAATTAAGGGCTCCTTTGATTTAAAGGATAGGAAAAGCATAGGAATAGGAAATGTATAGGATTGGAATGGCATGTCTACTTGAATCCTATAGGAAGATGAAGTGTGTTTGATTGTAGCAAAGGAATTTTTTCATGAGCTATGAGCTAATGCTTATTTCCTATAGGAATTACACTACAAGATTCCTATAGGAATTTTTCCTATAGGATATGTTCCTATGAATCAAACAACATGTATAGGAAATTTTCCCATAGGAACCAAATCCTTCACACTTCCTATGCAAATCCTTTGAATCAAAGGAGCCCTAAAAATGTGGACTAGCTTGTGTCGTCATATGAGATATAGATGGTATAAAAATAACAAACTACAATACTAAGAGTGATTTATATAAATCAAGTTTGATTTCTTGCTTTCATGTATGAGTTAATTTATTAACATGGCTTTCTACCCCCCCCCACACACACACAAACACACAAACACACACTCTCTCTCTCTCAAATGGGGGTGAGAGGAGAAGAAGGATGTTCGTAACTCATGCCTCACCATCCTACCAGACTTTGGTCGATGCCCAACACATTCATGACCTAAAAAGGTGACGTTGACTATTTCATAGTCTACATTTTCACAAGCATTATACAATGTATATTGGCCAAAATGTGATGTGTAGATTTTCTCGAATTGTACCTTATTTGGATTCATGTTTGACGTATGAGCGGTTTTACTCAAAATTCAACTACATGTTCAAATGCCAGGTCGGAAAATTTGAATGAAGAAAATATAGTTTAAATATTGAAATAAGTGAGCATATGTGTGCGTGTGTGCGTGTGTGTGTGTGTGTCTTTTGTGCACTACGATACGTAAAATTGGCACTACCATTTTACGAATGTGGTGGGTCCTAGAATATTGAAGCAAATTCAAAAAAAATGTGCTAGCTTGAGTCATCGTATGAGATAAAATCGCTATACAAATAACAAACTTACAACCTTAAGGTAATTTAAGAAAGATTTATTATCTTGCTTGCACATGTGTGGTCATGTTGATTGCATTGTATATTAGTATGAACTTACTAATAATTATCCCAAATATTGGCAGCAATGTGCATCTTACCGTTCACATATATTTTATTCAACTTCATTTCACACATAAATACATTCTACTTTATTAGTGTAAAATAAGAGCTTTATGTGAGCTTTATTGTGAAGTGGCTGCCTGAGAGAAGGGCCAAATTTTCAAGGTAACAATTTCGAAACATGGCATACTTCATAAGATGACCATTTAGGTGATATATATGTTGATTATTTCTCGAGTTTGTAATATATGTGGACTTATGTTGAGTTTTAACCAATTTTAGTCAATTTAAAATTGCATGTTCTTTAAAGTTCGGCACGAGTTTTGGTAGAAAATATGCAGATTTTACCATGGTAAGGTGTTATGCTTCATGCATGAAAAAACTACAAAGAAAAGATGAACAATTTGTACGAATGGTGAAGCCGGTGAATTTGAAGCAAATTGAATGCAACCAAAGGAAATTCATTAAAACTAAAAAAAAGATGAAGAGTTCACGAGGAAATGGTATGGCGATTTGAAAAGAAAATGAATCACTACATATGTGAATCTGGTCATAGTAAACGAAAATGCCAAGTAGAGTTTCCAATTTTGTTCATAAAAATAGATCAAATTTGAACTAGATTTGTGATGTAGATTGGTCATAGAAACCGCTATAAGCCATCGCAATGTACGGAAGTGAATAATTCTAGGCATCCATATTTTAATTACTTCATGTAATGTAATTGAACAAGCTAGATTGGGTATTGCCCCATGAAATTGTACCACACATGCCAACAATAGTAAACCTGGTTGCTTACAAGTACGCCAACATTATGTGGCTTGATTAAATGTGCATTAAACTTAAAATGCCTATTTATTTATATTGTTTTAGTAGTCGTATGACAGTGAAGGATCCAGAGTTGCATTAATCGGCGAATTGGGTTACATATTACATAGAATAATTCATGGTAAACATAAAATACATCCAATCCGTCAATATTTTTAGATAAAGGTCTAAGTAGTCCTTCCCCACCGAAGTAGATGACCACCTCCAACACTACGGCCGTCCTGACAAGAACCATCAGCAAAACGTCTCTTTTAGTCCTTGTACTGAGTACTTTGAAGCAGGAAGCCCCAGACACACCCTTCCTTTTACGGTGATGAAGCAATATTAAACATCAAAAGAAGAGGCAGAACAAGATCTCCTACTCAGGGACACTTGGTGGACGCCGAGATATAGGTCGCTAGCTGTGCACCGAGATCCTCTTCTCCTTGCTAATCGCCCTGTCACAAGAAAAACAAATTAATTCAGCATTACTTAAATCCGCATTAGCATCGTCCCAATAAGATTGAGGGTAGTGTTATGTTCACTCACTCCTTATCGATGCGCAAATAGATAGTCAGCTGCTTCGATGATTCATTGCCGCACAGGTACCGCGGCGGCACCGAGAGGAAGGAAGTGACATCTCCCAAAGAAACTGTGCCCGGAGTCGGGCTGCTCGTCGGCTCTAATACCGCCTTCACCACGTCAAACAAGTGTTCCCCGGTAAGCTTACGCGGCCCCGGCATCGGCGGGCCGTTCGCCCACATTGTCACCCTATACCGGGGCAAGTTGCACGCCGCCGGCCTGACGCACACGAAGGATACCGCGGTGTCCATGCCGCAAGGGTGGATGTGCAAGGCGAACACTGCGCCATCCGTCCCGTAGCCGATGAGCTGTAGTTTTGGCGAGCCCGGTGCCGGCACCTTCAGATGAACAAATCCGAAGTCCTCGTCGTACGGGAACCTATCCACAGCGGTCAAGTGGGCTTCTCTGAGGTGTAGGATGAACGGTACCTTCGAATCGGCGAATTCGCAGCCGGGGTGCGTGCAGAAGCAAGAGCCGTGCGGGCACGCCATCATGTGCTTGTCTTCCTCGTTGTAAGGGATCTCCCTCCCGCACCAGTCGTTGATACACTGGATCGTCGGCTTCAGAGGCTGCTTCTTCGGCACAGGCAACTCCATAGTCTAAGGTCTGATGAGGGATCGGAAAGGGGCGCGGGGGGTTGTGGCGGCGGCGGCGCGAGCGAGGGGGGAGCAGTGAGAAGCTGAGAACTGAGAAGGGAGATTGATGTTTATGGAGATTGATGTTTCTTTATAATAATATAGAGGGCTCTTCTTTTAACGGGAGCCTCTAGACTGGTGGACACATGACCTGTGCTCACTGAAGTGTGGGACCTCACGCATGGGAACCACACGTAAGTGACAGACCAGTTGGTGTACTCGGGTGATTATTATAATGTATAAGTACTCCATAGTTTCCTATAGATCCAAGGGTAGGAAAGCCAAGTTATCTCATTTACAAGACATTATTTTTTCCATGAAGCCAAGTTTATCCCCCTCCCCCAGTGATTTGACCTAGATTTGAAATCAAGGCACACGTGATTCAAAAAAGGCAATCTAAAAACATGGAGTATTCATCATTTTGTAGTACATATATCTAGGGAAAATACCAAACATGCCATACCAGTGTTTTAGAGAAGAACCCTCAAGTAGATTGGCACCATGTTGGAGTTCGTCTAGCTAAATTTCCTCCCACATGCATGTGAGCTTGGTACCACTACACAAGAACCATGCCAAACTTTTGAATCATGGCCCAATTTTATGTATATATTTGCAACTTTTCATCATGCAAGCATGAATACTTTGCAAAATATGTGCATTTTGGGTTGTCGCCCATAAATGTGTTTTTGCTTGTCTGCCACCAATCAAGTTTTCATTCGCGGGGAAACATGCATGACAGGATGACCATTTCCAAGGTTTCATGAATTATCTCAATGTGCATCTATATATATACAATTTCTTGGGCTAAATCCGATAAAATGCAAATTTGACACAGTGTGTAGATGAAGTACAGATCAAACAAATAATTTAAAAAATACATGGGTGTGTGGCCTGAATGTGTGGATCGAGCCAAGTACATTTTATATAATAATGGCCAAACACATGCACCGCACCCTCCTACTAGAGCAAATTAAAACAAGCAGGGTGAGAGCATCGTGAGATTGCTCGACCTAGCTAAATTTTAAAACAAGCCGAATTAATAAGTTATTGTGTGGGGATTGATAGAAAAGATCGAAACAAAGCATGCATAGTCATATCATTTGTGGTTTACATAATACCTCTATGAACAGTACCAAATAAACATGGCATATATACACTTCTATGTTTAGACAAGAACCCTGCATATTTTTTTGCACCATGTGTTTGAGGCCTCGCTTCCCCAGAAGTGTGTGTGAGAGCATTTTGCATGCTACGAGAAAACAATGCCAAACATTTGAATCGCATGACTCATTTTTTGGTAGTGATATATAGGTTTATGGTTTATATATATAAGGTTTAGTGTTAGGGTCTAGGGGTTTAATATAATTAGGGTTTAGGGTTTATAGAGATTCACATCATCTGTTTCATTTCACATTTGTGATGTACAATACTACATACCTAAGTAAAATCGATCCATTCTTAGTCACTCCAAAATGGAGCTCGTGGCCGGGAGGTTTTTGGAATTTCCATGTTTGAAACCCAATACCACTTCTCTTTGGTTCAAAAACCTCCCAAAATTAAGCCCGTTTTCAAATATTTCAAACTTATTCAAATTTGGTTCAAATTTGAAAGACATACAAGTTATATCACACATATTGCATACATTTTCACACAAACTGCACTAGATGCTAACCCTATAATTTGAGACCATTTGGATGAGGTCGAAAAAATTCTTGGATTAGAATCGTGTTGTTCGAACCCCGTAGTTGGATTTTTTTTGAACCCTTGATCTGTAGAACTGGGCAAAACCCGAGTTTAACCTATTTAATTATAGATTCGTATATCGATTTTTCTACTACCTTTTTATTATTACTATGCAGCACATGGGTGTTTGCCCGTCGAGTGAAACACGGAGGAAGAGGGATCACTCGGAAGGAGAGAAGAAGGGGTGTCTCCCCTTTTTCGGGTGATGATGTTGACTTTTGTGCAGGGTTTGTCAGTGAGCAGGAGGTGCGAGCGAGCGAGCGAGCGAGTCGAGCGAGGCCGAGAATGAGAGAGATTTGTTTTTTTGTGAGAGGGACAACCGAAGGATCCAGAAGGACCCACAGACTTCCAATACGCATCCTGATGCGTCTTCTCTTGACAAAGAAGATGGCTGGGAGTTTGCGTACCTACGCACGTGACTTGTGCTCACTGAAGTGTGGGACCTCAAGGTGGGCACCACACGTAAGTGACAGACCTGTTGGTGTAAAAACTCGGTTGATTATAATAGTGCATTAGAACAAAGTTTCCTATGGATTCAAGGGTAGGAAATCCAAGTTAACTCATTTACGTGTTAAACTTATCTAAATCTTGGTCAAACCTAGGATTTGACCAAGATTCAAATGGGCAGAAAAATAAAAAAACAGAAAAATGAAAAACCAAATCACATAGTCTTCTTATGTCATGTAGTAAGCAGTAAAGTTGATAAAAAAAGGTCCATACATATTCAAACCACACAAATCATGTATCTATACCCCCTAACCCCTAAACTCCGTCTTATGAAGTCAAACATGGAAATTTCAAAAACCATCCTAAGAGCTACATTTTGGGGTGACTAAGAAGGATACATGCTTCCCTTTTCATTTTCATGTTTTAAACTTGTTTAAATTATCTTGGTCAAACCTAGGATTAGACAAGATTCAAATGGGCATCAAAATTGAAAAAAATTCAGCAAAAAGAAAAACCAAAGCAAATAGTTTTCTTATGTCATATAGTAAGCATTAAAGTTGATAAACAAGGTCTAGACATAATCAAACCAGACAAATCATGTAGCTATACCCCCTAACCCCTAAACTCTGTCTTATGAATTGAAGTCAAGCATGTGAAGAGAAGAGGTTTTGGGTTTCAAACATGGAAATTTCAAAAACCTCCCAAAAGCTTCATTTTAGAGTGACTAAGAAGGATCCATGCTTCCCTTTTCATTTTCATGTTTTAAACTTGTTTAAATTATCTTGGTCGTCAAACCTAGGATTTGACAAGCAGATTCAAATGGGCATCAAATTTGAAAAAAAATCAGAAAAAAGAAAAACCAAAGCAAATAGTTTTCTTATGTCATATAGTAAGCATTGAATTTGATAAACAAGGTCCATACATATTCAAACCACACAAATCATGTATCTATACCCCCTAAGCCCTAAATTAATTAACTATGTCTTATGAAGTCAAGCATGTGAAGAGAAGTGGTTTTGGGTTTCAAACATGGAAATTTCAAAAACCTCCCAAAAGCTTCATTTTAGACAGACTAAGAAGGATCCATGCTTACATTTGCATTTTCATATTTTAAACTTGTTTAAATCATTATCAAACCTAGGATTTGACCAAGATACAAATTGGTGGGCACAAAATTCAAAAAAATCAGAAAAATGAAAAACAAAAGCACATAGTCTTCTTATATATGTCATATCGTAAGCATTCGAGTTGATAAACGAGGTCTAGGTATATCCAAACCAGACAAATCATGTATCTACCCCCGTCGATCTTATGAAGTCTAGCATGAAGAGAAGTCGTTTTGGGTTTCAAACATGGAAATTTCAAGAACATCCCAAAAGCTTCATTTTAGAGTGACTAAGAAGGATACATGCTTACCTTTTAATTTTCATGTTTTAAACTTGTTTAAATCTTGGTTGAACCTAGGATTTGACCAAGATTCAAATATATGGGAATAAAATTCAGAAAAAAACAGAAAAATGAAAAACCAAAGCACATAGTCTTCTTATGTCTATAGTTAGCATTAAAGTTGATAAACAGGTCTAGACATATTCAAACTAGAAAATCATGTATATATCTACACCCCTAACCCTAAACTCTGTCTTATGAAGTCAAGCATGCATGAAGAGAAGTGGTTTTTTTGTTCCAAACATGGAAATTTCAAAAACCCTCCCAAGAGCTACATTTTGGGGTGACTAAGAAGGAAAGATGCTTATTTTTTCATATTCATGATTTAAACTTGTTTAAACCATGGTCAAACCTAGGATTTGACCAAGATTCAAATGGGCATCAAAATTGAAAAAAAAATCAGCAAAAATAAAAACCAAAGCAAATAGTTTTCTTATGTTATATAGTAAGCATTAAAGTTGATAAACAAGGTCTAGACATATTCAAACCAGACAAATCATGTATCTATACCCCCTAACCCCTAAACTCTGTCTTATGAAGTCAAGCATGAAGAGAAGTGGTTTAGGGTTTCAAACATGGAAATTTGAAAAACCTCCCAAAAGCCCCTTTTCAAATATTTCAAACTTATTCAAATTTGGTTCAAATTTGAAAGACATACAAGTTATAGCACACATAGTGCATACATTTTCACACAAACTGCACTAGATGCTAACCCTATAATTTGAGGCCATTTGGATGAGGTCGAAAAAATTCTTGGATTAGAATCGTGTTGTTCGAACCCCGTAGTTGGATTTTTTTGAACCCTTGATCTGTAGAACTGGGCAAAACCCGAGTTTAACCTATTTAATTATAGATTCGTATATCGATTTTTCTACTACCTTTTTATTATTACTATGCAGCACATGGGTGTTTGCCCGTCGAGTGAAACACGGAGGAAGAGGGATCACTCGGAAGGAGAGAAGAAGGGGGTGTCTCCCCTTTTTCGGGTGATGATGTTGACTTTTGTGCAGGGTTTGTCAGTGAGCAGGAGGTGCGAGCGAGCGAGCGAGCGAGTCGAGCGAGGCCGAGAATGAGAGAGATTTGTTTTTTTTGTGAGAGGGACAACCGAAGGATCCAGAAGGACCCACAGACTTCCAATACGCATCTGATGCGTCTTCTCTTGACAAAGAAGATGGCTGGGAGTTTGCGTACCTACTGCACGTGACTTGTGCTCACTGAAGTGTGGGACCTCAAGGGTGGGCACCACACGTAAGTGACAGACCTGTTGGTGTAAAAACTCGGTTGATTATAATAGTGCATTAGAACAAAGTTTCCTATGGATTCAAGGGTAGGAAATCCAAGTTAACTCATTTACGTGTTAAACTTGTCTAAATCTTGGTCAAACCTAGGATTTGACCAAGATTCAAATGGGCAGAAAAATAAAAAAAAACAGAAAAATGAAAAACAAAATCACATAGTCTTCTTATGTCATATAGTAAGCATTAAAGTTGATAAACAAGGTCTAGACATATCAAACCATACAAATCATGTATCTACCCCTAACCCCTAAACTCCGTCTTATGAAGTCAAGCATGAAGAGAAGTGGTTTTGGGTTTCAAACATGGAAATTTCAAAATCCTCCCAAAAGCCCCTTTTCAAATATTTCAAACTTATTCAAATTTGGTTCAAATTTGAAAGACATACAAGTTATAGCACACATAGTGCATACATTTTCACAAAAACTGCACTAGATGCTAACCCTATAGCTTGAGGCCATTTGGATGAGGTCGAAAAAATTCTTGGATTAGAATCGTGTTGTTCGAACCCCGTAGTTGGATTTTTTGAACCCTTGATCTGTAGAACTGGGCAAAACCCGAGTTTAGAGTGACTAAGAAGGATACATGCTTCCCTTTTCATTTTCATGTTTTAAACTTGTTTAAATTATCTTGGTCAAACCTAGGATTAGACAAGATTCAAATGGGCATCAAAATTGAAAAAAAATCAGCAAAAAGGAAAACCAAAGCAAATAGTTTTCTTATGTCATATAGTAAGCATTAAAGTTGATAAACAAGGTCTAGACATATTCAAACCAGACAAATCATGTAGCTATACCCCCTAACCCCTAAACTCTATCTTATGAAGTCAAGCATGTGAAGAGAAGTGGTTTTGGGTTTCAAACATGGAAATTTCAAAAACCTCCCAAAAGCTTCATTTTAGAGTGACTAAGAAGGATCCATGCTTCCCTTTTCATTTTCATGTTTTAAACTTGTTTAAATTATCTTGGTCGTCAAACCTAGGATTTGACAAGCAGATTCAAATGGGCATCAAATTTGAAAAAAAATCAGAAAAAAGAAAAACCAAAGCAAATAGTTTTCTTATGTCATATAGTAAGCATTGAATTTGATAAACAAGGTCCATACATATTCAAACCACACAAATCATGTATCTATACCCCCTAAGCCCTAAATTAATTAACTATGTCTTATGAAGTCAAGCATGTGAAGAGAAGTGGTTTTGGGTTTCAAACATGGAAATTTCAAAAACCTCCCAAAAGCTTCATTTTAGACAGACTAAGAAGGATCCATGCTTACATTTGCATTTTCATATTTTAAACTTGTTTAAATCATTATCAAACCTAGGATTTGACCAAGATACAAATTGGTGGGCACAAAATTCAAAAAAATCAGAAAAATGAAAAACAAAAGCACATAGTCTTCTTATATATGTCATATCGTAAGCATTCGAGTTGATAAACGAGGTCTAGGTATATCCAAACCAGACAAATCATGTATCTACCCCCGTCGATCTTATGAAGTCTAGCATGAAGAGAAGTCGTTTTGGGTTTCAAACATGGAAATTTCAAGAACATCCCAAAAGCTTCATTTTAGAGTGACTAAGAAGGATACATGCTTACCTTTTAATTTTCATGTTTTAAACTTGTTTAAATCTTGGTTGAACCTAGGATTTGACCAAGATTCAAATATATGGGAATAAAATTCAGAAAAAAACAGAAAAATGAAAAACCAAAGCACATAGTCTTCTTATGTCTATAGTTAGCATTAAAGTTGATAAACAGGTCTAGACATATTCAAACTAGAAAATCATGTATATATCTACACCCCTAACCCTAAACTCTGTCTTATGAAGTCAAGCATGCATGAAGAGAAGTGGTTTTTTTGTTCCAAACATGGAAATTTCAAAAACCCTCCCAAGAGCTACATTTTGGGGTGACTAAGAAGGAAAGATGCTTATTTTTTCATATTCATGATTTAAACTTGTTTAAACCATGGTCAAACCTAGGATTTGACCAAGATTCAAATGGGCATCAAAATTGAAAAAAAAATCAGCAAAAATAAAAACCAAAGCAAATAGTTTTCTTATGTTATATAGTAAGCATTAAAGTTGATAAACAAGGTCTAGACATATTCAAACCAGACAAATCATGTATCTATACCCCCTAACCCCTAAACTCTGTCTTATGAAGTCAAGCATGAAGAGAAGTGGTTTAGGGTTTCAAACATGGAAATTTGAAAAACCTCCCAAAAGCCCCTTTTCAAATATTTCAAACTTATTCAAATTTGGTTCAAATTTGAAAGACATACAAGTTATAGCACACATAGTGCATACATTTTCACACAAACTGCACTAGATGCTAACCCTATAATTTGAGGCCATTTGGATGAGGTCGAAAAAATTCTTGGATTAGAATCGTGTTGTTCGAACCCCGTAGTTGGATTTTTTTGAACCCTTGATCTGTAGAACTGGGCAAAACCCGAGTTTAACCTATTTAATTATAGATTCGTATATCGATTTTTCTACTACCTTTTTATTATTACTATGCAGCACATGGGTGTTTGCCCGTCGAGTGAAACACGGAGGAAGAGGGATCACTCGGAAGGAGAGAAGAAGGGGTGTCTCCCCTTTTTCGGGTGATGATGTTGACTTTTGTGCAGGGTTTGTCAGTGAGCAGGAGGTGCGAGCGAGCGAGCGAGTCGAGCGAGGCCGAGAATGAGAGAGATTTGTTTTTTTTGTGAGAGGGACAACCGAAGGATCCAGAAGGACCCACAGACTTCCAATACGCGATGCGTCTTCTCTTGACAAAGAAGATGGCTGGGAGTTTGCGTACCTACTGCACGTGACTTGTGCTCACTGAAGTGTGGGACCTCAAGGGTGGGCACCACACGTAAGTGACAGACCTGTTGGTGTAAAAACTCGGTTGATTATAATAGTGCATTAGAACAAAGTTTCCTATGGATTCAAGGGTAGGAAATCCAAGTTAACTCATTTACGTGTTAAACTTGTCTAAATCTTGGTCAAACCTAGGATTTGACCAAGATTCAAATGGGCAGAAAAATAAAAAAAAACAGAAAAATGAAAAACAAAATCACATAGTCTTCTTATGTCATATAGTAAGCATTAAAGTTGATAAACAAGGTCTAGACATATCAAACCATACAAATCATGTATCTACCCCTAACCCCTAAACTCCGTCTTATGAAGTCAAGCATGAAGAGAAGTGGTTTTGGGTTTCAAACATGGAAATTTCAAAATCCTCCCAAAAGCCCCTTTTCAAATATTTCAAACTTATTCAAATTTGGTTCAAATTTGAAAGACATACAAGTTATAGCACACATAGTGCATACATTTTCACAAAAACTGCACTAGATGCTAACCCTATAGCTTGAGGCCATTTGGATGAGGTCGAAAAAATTCTTGGATTAGAATCGTGTTGTTCGAACCCCGTAGTTGGATTTTTTTGAACCCTTGATCTGTAGAACTGGGCAAAACCCGAGTTTAGAGTGACTAAGAAGGATACATGCTTCCCTTTTCATTTTCATGTTTTAAACTTGTTTAAATTATCTTGGTCAAACCTAGGATTAGACAAGATTCAAATGGGCATCAAAATTGAAAAAAATCAGCAAAAAGGAAAACCAAAGCAAATAGTTTTCTTATGTCATATAGTAAGCATTAAAGTTGATAAACAAGGTCTAGACATATTCAAACCAGACAAATCATGTAGCTATACCCCCTAACCCCTAAACTCTATCTTATGAAGTCAAGCATGTGAAGAGAAGTGGTTTTGGGTTTCAAACATGGAAATTTCAAAAACCTCCCAAAAGCTTCATTTTAGAGTGACTAAGAAGGATCCATGCTTCCCTTTTCATTTTCATGTTTTAAACTTGTTTAAATTATCTTGGTCGTCAAACCTAGGATTTGACAAGCAGATTCAAATGGGCATCAAATTTGAAAAAAAATCAGAAAAAAGAAAAACCAAAGCAAATAGTTTTCTTATGTCATATAGTAAGCATTGAATTTGATAAACAAGGTCCATACATATTCAAACCACACAAATCATGTATCTATACCCCCTAAGCCCTAAATTAATTAACTATGTCTTATGAAGTCAAGCATGTGAAGAGAAGTGGTTTTGGGTTTCAAACATGGAAATTTCAAAAACCTCCCAAAAGCTTCATTTTAGACAGACTAAGAAGGATCCATGCTTACATTTGCATTTTCATATTTTAAACTTGTTTAAATCATTATCAAACCTAGGATTTGACCAAGATACAAATTGGTGGGCACAAAATTCAAAAAAATCAGAAAAATGAAAAACAAAAGCACATAGTCTTCTTATATATGTCATATCGTAAGCATTCGAGTTGATAAACGAGGTCTAGGTATATCCAAACCAGACAAATCATGTATCTACCCCCGTCGATCTTATGAAGTCTAGCATGAAGAGAAGTCGTTTTGGGTTTCAAACATGGAAATTTCAAGAACATCCCAAAAGCTTCATTTTAGAGTGACTAAGAAGGATACATGCTTACCTTTTAATTTTCATGTTTTAAACTTGTTTAAATCTTGGTTGAACCTAGGATTTGACCAAGATTCAAATATATGGGAATAAAATTCAGAAAAAAACAGAAAAATGAAAAACCAAAGCACATAGTCTTCTTATGTCTATAGTTAGCATTAAAGTTGATAAACAGGTCTAGACATATTCAAACTAGAAAATCATGTATATATCTACACCCCTAACCCTAAACTCTGTCTTATGAAGTCAAGCATGCATGAAGAGAAGTGGTTTTTTTGTTCCAAACATGGAAATTTCAAAAACCCTCCCAAGAGCTACATTTTGGGGTGACTAAGAAGGAAAGATGCTTATTTTTTCATATTCATGATTTAAACTTGTTTAAACCATGGTCAAACCTAGGATTTGACCAAGATTCAAATGGGCATCAAAATTGAAAAAAAAATCAGCAAAAATAAAAACCAAAGCAAATAGTTTTCTTATGTTATATAGTAAGCATTAAAGTTGATAAACAAGGTCTAGACATATTCAAACCAGACAAATCATGTAGCTATACCCCTAACCCCTAAACTCTATCTTATGAAGTCAAGCATGTGAAGAGAAGTGGTTTTGGGTTTCAAACATGGAAATTTCAAAAACCTCCCAAAAGCTTCATTTTAGAGTGACTAAGAAGGATCCATGCTTCCCTTTTCATTTTCATGTTTTAAACTTGTTTAAATTATCTTGGTCGTCAAACCTAGGATTTGACAAGCAGATTCAAATGGGCATCAAATTTGAAAAAAAATCAGAAAAAAGAAAAACCAAAGCAAATAGTTTTCTTATGTCATATAGTAAGCATTGAATTTGATAAACAAGGTCCATACATATTCAAACCACACAAATCATGTATCTATACCCCCTAAGCCCTAAATTAATTAACTATGTCTTATGAAGTCAAGCATGTGAAGAGAAGTGGTTTTGGGTTTCAAACATGGAAATTTCAAAAACCTCCCAAAAGCTTCATTTTAGACAGACTAAGAAGGATCCATGCTTACATTTGCATTTTCATATTTTAAACTTGTTTAAATCATTATCAAACCTAGGATTTGACCAAGATACAAATTGGTGGGCACAAAATTCAAAAAAATCAGAAAAATGAAAAACAAAAGCACATAGTCTTCTTATATATGTCATATCGTAAGCATTCGAGTTGATAAACGAGGTCTAGGTATATCCAAACCAGACAAATCATGTATCTACCCCCCGTCGATCTTATGAAGTCTAGCATGAAGAGAAGTCGTTTTGGGTTTCAAACATGGAAATTTCAAGAACATCCCAAAAGCTTCATTTTAGAGTGACTAAGAAGGATACATGCTTACCTTTTAATTTTCATGTTTTAAACTTGTTTAAATCTTGGTTGAACCTAGGATTTGACCAAGATTCAAATATATGGGAATAAAATTCAGAAAAAAACAGAAAAATGAAAAACCAAAGCACATAGTCTTCTTATGTCTATAGTTAGCATTAAAGTTGATAAACAGGTCTAGACATATTCAAACTAGAAAATCATGTATATATCTACACCCCTAACCCTAAACTCTGTCTTATGAAGTCAAGCATGCATGAAGAGAAGTGGTTTTTTTTGTTCCAAACATGGAAATTTCAAAAACCCTCCCAAGAGCTACATTTTGGGGTGACTAAGAAGGAAAGATGCTTATTTTTTCATATTCATGATTTAAACTTGTTTAAACCATGGTCAAACCTAGGATTTGACCAAGATTCAAATGGGCATCAAAATTGAAAAAAAATCAGCAAAAATAAAAACCAAAGCAAATAGTTTTCTTATGTTATATAGTAAGCATTAAAGTTGATAAACAAGGTCTAGACATATTCAAACCAGACAAATCATGTATCTATACCCCTAACCCCTAAACTCTGTCTTATGAAGTCAAGCATGAAGAGAAGTGGTTTTGGGTTTCAAACATGGAAATTTGAAAAACCTCCCAAAAGCCCCTTTTCAAATATTTCAAACTTATTCAAATTTGGTTCAAATTTGAAAGACATACAAGTTATAGCACACATAGTGCATACATTTTCACACAAACTGCACTAGATGCTAACCCTATAATTTGAGGCCATTTGGATGAGGTCGAAAAAATTCTTGGATTAGAATCGTGTTGTTCGAACCCCGTAGTTGGATTTTTTTTTGAACCCTTGATCTGTAGAACTGGGCAAAACCCGAGTTTAACCTATTTAATTATAGATTCGTATATCGATTTTTCTACTACCTTTTTATTATTACTATGCAGCACATGGGTGTTTGCCCGTCGAGTGAAACACGGAGGAAGAGGGATCACTCGGAAGGAGAGAAGAAGGGGGTGTCTCCCCTTTTTCGGGTGATGATGTTGACTTTTGTGCAGGGTTTGTCAGTGAGCAGGAGGTGCGAGCGAGCGAGCGAGCGAGTCGAGCGAGGCCGAGAATGAGAGAGATTTGTTTTTTTTTGTGAGAGGGACAACCGAAGGATCCAGAAGGACCCACCAATACGCATCGATGCGTCTTCTCTTGACAAAGAAGATGGCTGGGAGTTTGCGTACCTACTGCACGTGACTTGTGCTCACTGAAGTGTGGGACCTCAAGGGTGGGCACCACACGTAAGTGACAGACCTGTTGGTGTAAAAACTCGGTTGATTATAATAGTGCATTAGAACAAAGTTTCCTATGGATTCAAGGGTAGGAAATCCAAGTTAACTCATTTACGTGTTAAACTTGTCTAAATCTTGGTCAAACCTAGGATTTGACCAAGATTCAAATGGGCAGAAAAATAAAAAAAAACAGAAAAATGAAAAACAAAATCACATAGTCTTCTTATGTCATATAGTAAGCATTAAAGTTGATAAACAAGGTCTAGACATATCAAACCATACAAATCATGTATCTACCCCTAACCCCTAAACTCCGTCTTATGAAGTCAAGCATGAAGAGAAGTGGTTTTGGGTTTCAAACATGGAAATTTCAAAATCCTCCCAAAAGCCCCTTTTCAAATATTTCAAACTTATTCAAATTTGGTTCAAATTTGAAAGACATACAAGTTATAGCACACATAGTGCATACATTTTCACAAAAACTGCACTAGATGCTAACCCTATAGCTTGAGGCCATTTGGATGAGGTCGAAAAAATTCTTGGATTAGAATCGTGTTGTTCGAACCCCGTAGTTGGATTTTTTGAACCCTTGATCTGTAGAACTGGGCAAAACCCGAGTTTAGAGTGACTAAGAAGGATACATGCTTCCCTTTTCATTTTCATGTTTTAAACTTGTTTAAATTATCTTGGTCAAACCTAGGATTAGACAAGATTCAAATGGGCATCAAAATTGAAAAAAAATCAGCAAAAAGGAAAACCAAAGCAAATAGTTTTCTTATGTCATATAGTAAGCATTAAAGTTGATAAACAAGGTCTAGACATATTCAAACCAGACAAATCATGTAGCTATACCCCCTAACCCCTAAACTCTATCTTATGAAGTCAAGCATGTGAAGAGAAGTGGTTTTGGGTTTCAAACATGGAAATTTCAAAAACCTCCCAAAAGCTTCATTTTAGAGTGACTAAGAAGGATCCATGCTTCCCTTTTCATTTTCATGTTTTAAACTTGTTTAAATTATCTTGGTCGTCAAACCTAGGATTTGACAAGCAGATTCAAATGGGCATCAAATTTGAAAAAAAATCAGAAAAAAGAAAAACCAAAGCAAATAGTTTTCTTATGTCATATAGTAAGCATTGAATTTGATAAACAAGGTCCATACATATTCAAACCACACAAATCATGTATCTATACCCCCTAAGCCCTAAATTAATTAACTATGTCTTATGAAGTCAAGCATGTGAAGAGAAGTGGTTTTGGGTTTCAAACATGGAAATTTCAAAAACCTCCCAAAAGCTTCATTTTAGACAGACTAAGAAGGATCCATGCTTACATTTGCATTTTCATATTTTAAACTTGTTTAAATCATTATCAAACCTAGGATTTGACCAAGATACAAATGGGTGGGCACAAAATTCAAAAAAATCAGAAAAATGAAAAACAAAAGCACATAGTCTTCTTATATATGTCATATCGTAAGCATTCGAGTTGATAAACGAGGTCTAGGTATATCCAAACCAGACAAATCATGTATCTACCCCCTTCGATCTTATGAAGTCTAGCATGAAGAGAAGTCGTTTTGGGTTTCAAACATGGAAATTTCAAGAACATCCCAAAAGCTTCATTTTAGAGTGACTAAGAAGGATACATGCTTACCTTTTAATTTTCATGTTTTAAACTTGTTTAAATCTTGGTTGAACCTAGGATTTGACCAAGATTCAAATATATGGGAATAAAATTCAGAAAAAACAGAAAAATGAAAAACCAAAGCACATAGTCTTCTTATGTCTATAGTTAGCATTAAAGTTGATAAACAGGTCTAGACATATTCAAACTAGAAAATCATGTATATATCTACACCCCTAACCCTAAACTCTGTCTTATGAAGTCAAGCATGCATGAAGAGAAGTGGTTTTTTTGTTCCAAACATGGAAATTTCAAAAACCCTCCCAAGAGCTACATTTTGGGGTGACTAAGAAGGAAAGATGCTTATTTTTTCATATTCATGATTTAAACTTGTTTAAACCATGGTCAAACCTAGGATTTGACCAAGATTCAAATGGGCATCAAAATTGAAAAAAAAATCAGCAAAAATAAAAACCAAAGCAAATAGTTTTCTTATGTTATATAGTAAGCATTAAAGTTGATAAACAAGGTCTAGACATATTCAAACCAGACAAATCATGTATCTATACCCCTAACCCCTAAACTCTGTCTTATGAAGTCAAGCATGAAGAGAAGTGGTTTTGGGTTTCAAACATGGAAATTTGAAAAACCTCCCAAAAGCCCCTTTTCAAATATTTCAAACTTATTCAAATTTGGTTCAAATTTGAAAGACATACAAGTTATAGCACACATAGTGCATACATTTTCACACAAACTGCACTAGATGCTAACCCTATAATTTGAGGCCATTTGGATGAGGTCGAAAAAATTCTTGGATTAGAATCGTGTTGTTCGAACCCCGTAGTTGGATTTTTTTTGAACCCTTGATCTGTAGAACTGGGCAAAACCCGAGTTTAACCTATTTAATTATAGATTCGTATATCGATTTTTCTACTACCTTTTTATTATTACTATGCAGCACATGGGTGTTTGCCCGTCGAGTGAAACACGGAGGAAGAGGGATCACTCGGAAGGAGAGAAGAAGGGGTGTCTCCCCTTTTTCGGGTGATGATGTTGACTTTTGTGCAGGGTTTGTCAGTGAGCAGGAGGTGCGAGCGAGCGAGCGAGCGAGCGAGTCGAGTGAGGCCGAGAATGAGAGGGATTTGTTTTTTTGTGAGAGGGACAACCGAAGGATCCAGAAGGACCCACAGACTTCCAATATGCATCTGATGCGTCTTCTCTTGACAAAGAAGATGGCTGGGAGTTTGCGTACCTACTACACGTGACTTGTGCTCACTGAAGTGTGGGACCTCAAGGGTGGGCACCACACGTAAGTGACAGACCTGTTGGTGTAAAAACTCGGTTGATTATAATAGTGCATTAGAACAAAGTTTCCTATGGATTCAAGGGTAGGAAATCCAAGTTAACTCATTTACGTGTTAAACTTGTCTAAATCTTGGTCAAACCTAGGATTTGACCAAGATTCAAATGGGCAGAAAAAAAAACAGAAAAATGAAAAACAAAATCACATAGTCTTCTTATGTCATATAGTAAGCATTAAACACTACTAGGAAAAAGCCTATAGTTGGAGGCAATAGGTGCCGGCGCACCACCAAGGACGTGCGCCGGTGGCATGTGTTGCCGGCACCTCTTCCCAGCCGCGCCGGGATGCGTTCCTTCTGCCGGCGCACCAGAGGAGCAGACGCGGCGCTATTTCCTGGCATGGCCTCGGCCGATTCGGGCCGGGCCCAAGAATCATTGCCGGCGCACCAGCCCGGGTGCGCCGGCGGACTGTGCCGGCGCACCCCTGGGCTGGTGCGCCGGCAATGATTCTTGGGCCTGGCCCGGGGGTGATATAGCCGAAAGGGCTATGTGCTGCCGGCGCACCCATGCCCTGGTGCGCCGGCAGTAACCTGGGCAGTTATTTCTGCTCAACAACCACTCCCCCACTCTACCATTACTCCACTCCTTCACACAAACCCGAGCCTTCTCCCAACCCAGCTCATTTTTGCCCATTTCTATCCCCAATTTCACCAATTTGACCAAACAAAATCATATTTTTTGAGCAAATCTTCCCTTCCTACATGCATCTCCCACATCCCCCTATGTAGATCTAGATCTACTATCCCGCATTGACCGCTCAATCTAGATCTAGATCTAGAAAGTCGGCTTCCATACGTCGTGGTAGCGGCGCGACGTCTCGATCTTGTTGACGAATATATCAAACAAATAGGTGATTAATGAACAAATTAAGGAATGTATCAATGTATGTTGGACATTTGAAGAAAAGCTCTCGTGTGTGGCATATATATATGTTGTGCTTGTGCTTGTGCTTGTGTGTGTGTTGGCGTTGAAAATGAGTTGCCAACGTTGCGCCGAAATGTTGATTCTTCAAGTTTCCGTTTCGGCACATTTCTGGCGCTCCTATGTCCTACCGTGTAGGAAGGTCATGCCGAAATTTTCCGTGAAAACTACCGACGGATGCATGGTTCTAATGAATTATGTAATCTTACCATGCAGGCGAGAATGGTTATCGAGATGAGTGAAAGCATCGTGATGAGATATCTGAAACACGCGATCATCGACATGTATGAAAATAAACGCACGGAGGTATTGTGTCCGTGCCGGAGATGCAAACGAGGGAAATGGTTTGACCCGTATTCAGGAAAATTGCAGGGGCACCTGCTCACTAATGGTTTCATGCATGGACACACTCAATGGATGAGCGATGATGGCGCGGAGGTCAATGGGGCGACGGCAGCAGGTGGTAATAATGGCCGGCAAGAAGGAGGGCATCATGACATTGATGACGATGAAGAGTTTGTCGCAGAAGACGATAACCTTGACGACGATAATAACCTTGACGATGACAATAACCTTGACGACGACGAAGAGGTGCCGCTAGCTTCAGTCGTGCGGGACCCTCATCTTCAAGATCTGCTTCTCGAAAAGACGAAGGGCGCCAAGCGGAAATCAAAGCTTGAGCAACTGGAGATAGACTCGAATACTCCGTTGTACGACTCAGGTCGCGGGTTGGGGGAGTCTCGCTTGAGAGTAGCTCTCGATGTGCTGCAGATGAAGGCGAAACACGGATGGACGGACACAAGCGTCGACGACATCCTGGAATACGTGAAAGATCTCCTTCCTGCCGGGAACACGTGTCCTGGTAGTCTAGCCGAGGCCAAGAGAATCACGTGCCCTCTCGACTTACCCCACGAAAAGTATCACGCCTGCATCAACGACTGTATCATGTATCGCAAGGAGCACGTGGACAAGACCAAATGTCCTGTGTGTGACGCTGAACGGTACAAGAAAGGGAAGAAGAAAGCTCCTCGGAAAGTTGTGTGGTACTTCCCGCTCGCCCCCCGGCTGCAACGGTTCTACGCGGACCGCAAGGAAGCAAAGCTCATGCGCTGGCACGCTGAAAGAAAGGAGGCAGTGTTGAATGATGAAGATCGGATTGAGCACCCAGTGCTGACACACCCTTCGGATGCAAGCCAGTGGAAAGCATTAGACAATGAATTCGGAAGTTTTGGGGCAGAACCCAGAAACATCAGGTTGGGTGCGAGCACGGACGGATTCAATCCGTTCGGAAACCAGAGCAGCACACATAGCACATGGCCCGTGTTTGTATGGATCTACAACCTCCCGCCCTGGCTGTGCATGAAGAGGAAGTACATACAGATGAGTATGCTAATTCAAGGGCCGACACAGCCAGGAAACGATATCAACATGTATCTCGAACTATTAAAGGAGGAGCTTGAAACGTTGTGGGCGGAGGAAGGGGTAGATACATGGGACGCCGTCGCGGAAGAATATTTCCCTTTGAGAGCCGCGTTGATCACGACGGTGCAGGACTACCTCGGATACGGTTACATTTCGTGCCAGGTGTGCCATGGACACAAGGCATGTGTCAGGTGCATGGAAGAGACGATGTTTTTGCAGCTTGGTAAGGATCCCGGCTCTTCGAAAACAGTTTACATGGGGCATCGAAGGTGGCTACAGAAGACTGACCCGTGGAGAAAGCGTGGAGATCTGTTCGATGGTACAAATGAACCCCGAGGACCTCCACGGAAGAAGAGCGGCGAAGAGATCGATACATTACTGAAAGGTTGGAAGGAGTGCCCTCCGCCGGGAAAGATACGTCAAAAGCCTGGAGAGAAGAAGAAGAAAAAGGCAACGGTGACGACGCCGCTCATTGGTGTATGGAAAAGGAGGTCCGTGTTTTGGGACTTGCCGTACTGGAAAATTCTCGATACACCTCACTGCCTTGATGTCATGCATATTACAAAGAACGTGTGCGAGAGCTTGCTTGGCACTCTTCTCAACATGCCGGACCGGACCAAAGATGGGCCGAAAGCAAGACACGACCTGAAAGTTTTGGGCATCAGGGAAGAGCTTCAGATCCCGGCGGCCCAAGAGGGACAGTCGGAGGAGGAGGCGGACGGCGGTCAGAAGCGCAAAAGGATTAAGCAGCCAGACTATTACTGTCCCCCCTCCTGCTTCACTTTTAGTCCGGCCGAGGTCGATCAATTTTTCAATTGCCTTCTAGGAGTCAGAGTGCCCTTCGGTTACTCCGGGCTAATAAGCAGATACATGGACCCCAAGAAACGAAACTTCAGCGGCATGAAGTCTCATGACTGTCACGTGATGATGACGCAGATTCTTCCGGTTGCAATCCGAGGTATAATGGATGACCATGTCCGTGCAACGCTGACTGGGCTCTGTAACTTCTTCGACGTCATAACTCGGAAGTCGATAAGCGTGAAGAAACTCGCAAGGCTCCAGGAAGAGATCGTGGTGATCCTATGTGAGCTTGAGATGTACTTCCCGCCTGCATTCTTTGACGTGATGGTCCATCTGTTGGTCCATATCATGGATGATATCGTCAGTCTAGGGCCGGCATTCTTACACAACATGATGCCGTTTGAAAGAATGAATGGGGTCATTAAAGGATACGTTCGTAACAGGTCACATCCGGATGGAAGCATCGTACAGGGCTGGCTCACCGAAGAGTGCATCTCTTTCTGCACGAATTATCTAGACATCGAGGACCCTGTTGGTTTGCCTCAAAACAAGCACCTCCGCAGGTTCGAGGGAGTAGGCCACAAAAATGGAAGGAAGGAACTGCACGTGCACATGTCTGGTCGGACTTCCGACTTTGACAGGGCCAACTTAGTAGCGCTACAACACATTGACTTGATCGATCCTTGGTTGAAAGAGCACAAAACCATGATAGAGAACAGTGGCAAGCCGATGATGACGGAAGCAGAAATATACAGAGAGCACAACTCCTCTTTCGCGCGCTGGTTCAAAGACCACATTGATGCTAATCCCCCACCAATGGATTCTGACAAGGATAAACTAGTATTGGCCTTGTCACATGGCCCCGCGCCCAACCTCATGACTTACCAAGCGTACGATATCAACGGGTACACATTCTACACGGAAGAAAAAGACAAGAACAGTGCTTACCAGAACTCAGGGGTAACGATGGATTCCTGGACGGGTGACGTAAAGACTAGATACTACGGAAGAATCGAGGAAATCTGGGAGCTTAGCTACGCTGGGGAGAAAGTGCCGATGTTCCGTATCAGATGGGCTAAGAACGTCACAAAAGAAGACCGGTATTTCACCACCATGTTTCTACCCGAAGCCAACAAATCAAAGTCCACGAACGCCACCGCGCAGAATGAGCCATGGGTACTGGCAGAACACGTGCACCAATGCTTCTTCATAACCGACCCATCCAGGCCTAGCCGTGTTATCGTGAGGAGAGGCAAGAGGACCATCGTCGGAATGGATGGAGTCGCCAACGAGGAAGACTTCGAAGGACAAGTCGGAGACCCAATGATGGAAGAATCCGAGGATGAAGACACAACATACACCACAAGAAGAAGCAGGACCACGCTACCGAGGTCAGGTCGACCCTTCAAAAGAAGAAGTCACGACACGGGGCTAAATTATTCAACGACGAGCAAGAAAAGCAAGAAGAAAGCGAAACACTCTTCTCAATCGATGATGTAAAACTTTATTTGCAATCTATAACTCATATTGCTTTTGTAATGCATAATTAACTCATATGGTCATGGCCAATATTTTATGTATGACTAATTAATATTGTGTTGGTCAATATTATGTGTGTATGTAATTCACATATATCTTTTTGTTTTTGCATAATTAATAACACTCATGCATATTTGCTTTGTTTTCCTATAACTCAAATATTTTTTTGTAATGCCTAATTAACTCATATTGCTTGGTTATTATCTTGAAAAGAGAAGGAAATAAAATAGTATAGGATTTGTGGGAAAAGAAAAGAAACATAAAAGAAAGTGAAAAGAAATAAAGAAAAGAAGAAAAATAAAATAAAATAGAAAAGGAAATGGCCAGCCAGGGGGGACAAGTCCCAGGTTATAGCCGGGCTCACCTTATTGCCGGCGCACCACCGTTTGGTTCGCCGGGGTTAAGTTGTCCCCGGCGAACCATGTGGTGCGCCGCAATAATGTGGGTCCGGCTATAGCTGGGACTTAACGCGCGACCCTCTTCTCCCTCCCCATTCCCAATCGAGCGCCGCCGCCACTGTCGATCTCGAGCGCCGCCGCCACCGTCGATCTCGAGCGCCGCCGCGTGGAAGCCCTGGACCAAGAGACCTCGCTGCACGCCGGAGCTGCCGTGCAAGGAGGAGCAGGCGTGGCCGCGGAGAGGAGGGGAGGGCGTCACGCGCCGGCCACCATCGCCACCGTCGCCGAGAGGAGGAGGAGGGCGTTGCGCGCCGGCCACCGTCGCGGAGAGGAGCAGCAGGGTGTCGCCACCATCGCCGTTGGTAAGAACCCCTCTCCCTTCCCCTATCCATCCCCCTCTTCCTTCCCTCTCTCTGCCTCCGAATTCTTGCAGTAGTTCTTGCAAGAATGCTTGATGTGCATTCGAATCCTTAGTGCTTGCAGTAGTTCTTGCAAGAATGCTTGATGTGCTCTGGTTGCAAGAGTTCTTGATGTGCTCTGGTCGATTTAGGGTTTATAGTTTATGCTCTCTGGTTGCAGTAAGGAAAAATTGAGATGTAGGATGCTACTGAAATGCCTAATGCAGATGCTACTGAAATGCTATTGAAAATAAAAACTAGACACTAGGCAGTATGTTAGTTCTTCATTAAATGAAAATGAAAATGGTTTTGCTAGCTAAATTGGTTTAGTTCATTTAGGTTTTGGTCTCTGGTTTGCTAAAATGGTTTGCTAAAATGGATTTAAATTGGTGCTATGCATGGTTGATGCTAGTTCTCTGGTTTAGGATTTAGGACCAAGGCTGTATTTCTGTTGTAATTAAGCAGTAATGTTCTCTGGTTCATTTAGCTCATTTAGGTTTTGCTAGTAATTTGCTCTGAACTTTGCAATTTGCTCTCTGGTTTGCTAGTAATTTGTTCTCTGGTTCATTTCTTGCAACAACAACATATTATCACAGGGGCAACAACAACATATTATCATTTCTTGCAAAAAAAAATGCTTGCAATATGACATGTTTTAGTGTGTAGATTCTCTCATTTTAGCAATTTTAATAAGCAGTAGTTAAAAAAGACAAGTACATCATAGCTAGTTTATCTGGTTTTCAAGAGAGGTTGTGCTAGCTAATTTTAATTAGCAAGAGAATATTAATTAGCTAGTTCACCATGGTTGAATGCTCATGTTGATGCTCACTGGTTGCAAATAAAGAAAATGAAAATAAAAATGCTTGCAGTACCTAGGTAGCTAGGCAGTAGGGTTTTTTTTTATGCTTGCAGTACCTGGAGAACATTCTAATGCACCTAGTTACTGTTATGTATTATGTTTGCTTCTTATTTTTGAATACATACAAGTGTCCAGGGCTAGCATCAAACAACCACCTGTAGCAAGTGTCCAGGGCTAGCATCAAACAACCACCATGTTGAATGCCTACTGCCAAGAACTGCCAAGCATCAAATGCCACCAGTAGCAAGTGTTAGGGTTAGGCATGCCTCACATTTATTATCTGGTTTAATAATGCTTAATGAAAAAATGTGCTATATCAATGGATGCTGTCAAGTGTTCACTAGCAGTAGGTTTACTTAATTTAAAAGGAACAAGTGCTAGCAGTAGGTTTAGTTCATAAAAAGAACAAGTGCTATTCTCTGGTTTGAAAAAAAGAAAAGAAAATGAATTTGTTCTCTGGTTTGAAATTTAGTTCATTTAGTTCATTTTTCACATCAAGGAAATATAATTGGAGCTTTCTGATAATCCACAAATGAGAAATGACACTAAACCAATTTTAATTATGTAGCCATAGAGTAGCATGGTGTTGATGTAAAATGGTTAAGGTGTAAAATGCTAAAGATGGTTTGAATTCTGGTTTTTATTTTAGTGTTTGAATTCTGGTTTTTATTTTAGTGTTTGAATTCTGGTTTGAATCCAGGGCTAGCATGATGAAATTCTGTCACTGACTCACTGGAATATTTCTTTCTTAATACAGAGAACATAGTCAGTAGTTACTGTAAGTGCTATTACTGTAAGTGTCCAGGGCTCTAAAGCTGTTGTTGTCTGAGTGTGAGAATTTGATGGTTATGGTGTTCATGGCTATATATATGTGAATTGCATTTCTGTTACAGGGATTGAGTTGCTATTGAGTGCCGGAATGTCGATTCATTTCCGTTCCGGCAATTCTAGCACTCGGCATGACCAATTTTTAGCAAAGGTCATGCCGAATTTTTCCGTGAATTCTAACTCTTTTTCATCTTCTATTAGTGCAAGCCACCATGGCGTCTGAAGAACAATTAGAGGAGCACTACAATAGGCACTTCTTTAGGACGGAGGAGGATGCCGAGGCCGCTGGTGTTGGCGGCGACGAGGACCATGAGATGGAGGATGACGCTGGGGGTAGTGGCGACGAGCCAAGCGGCAACGAGGCAAGCGACGCCGCCGGGGGTAGTACCTACGCGCCAAGCGGCGACGAGGCAACCGGCGCCGCCGGGGGTGGCGGCGAGACAAGCGGCGACGATCCTAGCGGCGCCGCCGGGAGTAGTGGCACCGGGACAAGTGGTTCCAAGAGGCCGCGGAAGGCAAGGCGCCAAAACACGGTCGGCACCGGCAGAGACACAGTCAAAGAGGTGGACCCCGCCAGTGGATTGCCGAAGGAGCCTAAGGATGTTGCCAAGGGGTACGGCAACCAACTGGCATGTATCCTCCGAGAGGTCGTCAATCTCAACGAGACGGACCTCCGAGCTGAGAGCAAAGCGCCTCTGCGAGCCCAGCTCATTGCGAGGTTGCACTCACGATACAAGTTCCTAGGCGACTACGCCTCCACTGATCAAACCAATAACATTGTGAACTCACAAGCCCTCCTGAAGTTCACCAAACACCTCAGCAGCTACAAGTACATGGTGCGGAAGCTGATTGCTGAGGGCAAAGGTTTCGAAGAGGTCCACTCCGCCTTTCCGCATGTCTCCCAGGCGGACTTTGATGCTTTTGTGGCCAATGAAGAGCTACAAGCAACCAAGAATCGCAAGTTGTGGGGGAAGGAAATGCGGGAGCTTAACATCGGCAACCACAACCTTGGGAGCCGTGGGTACGAGGGAAAGGAGCCCTATTGGGCGAAGGAGGACGAGGCGTATGTAAATGCCGGCATTGAGAACCCCTGGCTCAAGTACAAGGACCCGCTTGAAAGAAGATTCATCAGGTCCCGGTACCATAAGAAGAAACTAACCGGGGAACTTGTCACGGACCCGAAGGTCGTAACCGACATAATTTGGTTCACGAACGACAAGAAGGTCCTGGCGTTGGAGAAAAAACTGGTAAGCAATTTACCGGTTTAATTAGATCAAGTATCGTTCATATAATAGTAGCAACATTTCTAAATGGTTCGCGTTTCTTCCGCAGGAAGAAGAAAGACAAAAACTTTCTCAATGTGACGAAGGCTCCTCCTCCCAGGCGTCGACGGGCAGGGTAGCCTGGGACAAGCCTCTCGTACGGGCGCTAAACATCGTTAATGAGCATTCACCGACGAGAAGGCCGCATAGAGGCCGTGTGGCTGGCGCCGGTACAGGCTACAAGCATGGTCACTATGGCTTGTCGTCTGCGGACGATAAAAATGCGCGCAGTGAGAGGAAGCAGCGGGAGGCGGAGGAAATGAGGGAGTCAATCCTAGCCGAAGTCCAAGCTGGTTTGGTACCGCAACTGGTACCACAACTCAAAGCTACGCTCGTACCTGAAGTCAAAGCTGAAGTCGCCGCTTCAGTCCAAGCAGATTTCAACGCTCTACACGCGTGGTATGAGGGTGGCAAACAAGGCCCCCCGAAAATGCAAGTGGTTAGCTTCGACGGCAGCAACTCGATGGCGCCGCCGTCCGCCGGCAATGACAATGTTATAATGGAGACTCCTCCGGCCGCCGGCAATGTCGCTGGTGCTAGGGATTCACCGTCCATGCCGGGTAGCAGCCCCTCCGTCACTTGCACGCCCGCCGCCGCATGTGCTGGCCCGTCGACATTAGCCGAGCTCAACGCCCTCACGGTAATTAACCCATGTGTACATCAAGTTAATATATTAGTTTCGTCATCCTTGCCCTCTCTCTAACGCCATACACATGTTCTCGCAGGCGCTCTCAACGCCATGCACCTTCCTGATGAGAGTAAACGGCGAACTCAAAGACGTCGCGAGGGGGTCCATCCTTCGGCCCCTGGATAAGAAGTGGCACACACGAGATATGGAGGATGACGTTTACCGGGTTGAAGTGGATCGGGCGTTACCGGGCTATGAGGATTTGTTTCCTCCTAATCAACCGCATGGTGCCGATGACGAAGACCCGTTGAATCTTGCCTCACTGAAGGGTTGGGTACTGCTATGGCCGAAGACCCTAATTAGGATCAACACCTACTCGGGGTCGACGACAAGCAAAGACAAGCACCTTGCGGCGCCACAGGTCAGCGTCCCTCCACGACAGCCAGCGGCGCCGGTGGTCAGCGCCCCACCACAACAGCCAGCTGCGCCGGTGGTCAGCGCCCCACCACAACAGCCAGCGGCGCCGGTGGTCAGCGCCCCACCACAACAGCCAGCGGCGCCAGAGGCCGAGGAATACGAACGTGAAGACTTCCAATGGGATATTCCTACGTCTTCACAAGTTGTCCATGAGGATGCGCCGGCCCCGAAATTTGGGTGCTCCAAGAAGCTGTTCGATTCTCAAGAAACGGCTGAGGAGGAAAATCCCGAGGAGGTCGCCGCCGTCGCCGTCAAAAAGATGCTGAGCCCAAACACACTCCGTGCTACGGTTACGGCGGTGGGAGATGGTCCAGTACTACAACCCAAGAAGAGGAAGAGGGCAAACAAGAAGGACGCCAAAGACAAGGCGGCGGCCAAAGACAAGGACAAGGTGGCACTCCTTGACAAGTTGCCAAACAATTGGCGACCTCTGCATCACTTGGGTGAACCGATGCTGCCGGAGCATGTCCTCAACCTACTCACCGGGGATATGGCGAGCTTGCATAACCAAGTCCAGTATTTGGAGAGGCAGCTTCTCAAATCAAAAAATCCAAGTTACCCTCTCTTCGTGGCGAAGGTGCCAACTGGCATGAACTTCGTCGAGAAGTACCCCGCGGACTTGTGCTTCATCCGGTTCAATGACATCTTCAGCATCTATCGCATGCAAATGCTCCACTTTAGTGTGGTTCGCCTAGTTGCTCTTAGCTTGTCTTCCCAGATCGTTAAGGAGGGGACGCCGACCATCGCGATAATGGACCCCTTCTATATGCGGGAGAGCATCATCTGCAACGCTGGGGATCGGGCGATTGCCACACGGCAGGTCGAGGATTTCATGCTGGCGAACATTAAGAAGGGCGCCATTCTCATCCCTTACTTCCCCGAGTAAGTAATCACACACTAGTCCCCATCACCATTCTATCCTATATCTCCATTTGCATTTCCAAAGGTTAATCCGTGTGTTTTCCGCAGAGACATGTACTGCACCCTCATCGTCGTGCACCCGCAACACTCGCATGCAGTCTATCTCGACTCGGGTAGGGACAAGAAGAAAGACTACACCAACATCAGGGCCCTTCTCAATGATGCTCTCACCGGCTTCGCCAACAAGGCAGGCCCCCTCAAAGTAGAGAGGAAATCCCGAGGAGGCTTGGTCTTAACCCACACAACCAACTTCCCCTGCCTCAGGCAGTCGAAGCAAGACAATGGGATGGACGCGTGGTACGCCATCCTTCAGATGCAGGAGTACATAAAGTACGCAGATGACATGTTGCTGCCAGAGAGTCTCAGAGAGAGGTTTGTAAACATGGCGGATGCCCCTGATAGAGAGATTAGAAAGAACTGGAGTCGCATCCAGCAGTTCATTTGCACGGTAATCGTGCATGATGTCAACAAAAGGTCTGGCGAGTTCTTCTACGGCTACGGTCTACCACCTAATGACGAGATAGAACTCCGCTTGGAGATGTCGCGTGATGAGAGGCCGTTCAACACGCTTGAGGGCTGCCGTCCATTCCCCCCTAGGCGTACAACCTGATCCTACGACGGGAACAATATTGCTACAGCTTGAACGATATGTCTTTGAACTTCCGTATTGTAATACTTGCTACATATTCCCATAGAATCGACTTGTTGCTTTTATTTAGTTGTATGGATGTGCATGTGAACATGTGTCTATAGTTTCATTTACTTTGCTATATATTTCAAGATTATGGCGTAGATACCTTAATAATTATTTGCATTTACTCGACCCCTACTTGCCTCGTATTTGGAGTTCGCCGATGATTAGAATGTTCGGTCACTAGTACACTCGGGGGTGGAGCCAGTGAGCCTTGGTGCGATGGCCACAAGTATCAATCTATTGTGCATCCTACCTAGCCTCACTGACTCCATCCCTGGATGTTAATATGTGTTTCGACCGACAAATTATGAGGCACGCTATTTAATTCGTACTACTTGTCTTTTATTTGAGTTCGCACTTCTTAATTGCATTGGCCGATGATTAAAATGTTTGGTCACTTGTACACTCCGGGGTGGGGCCAGTGAGGCTTGGTGTGATGGCCACAAATATCAATCTATTGTGCATCCTACCTAGCCTCGCTGACCCCATCCCTGTATGTTATTATTTATTTCGACCAACAAAGTATGAGGCACATGCTATTTAGTTCATACTACTTGTCTTTTATTTGAGTTCGCACTTGTTCATTGCATTGGTACTAACGTTTTATTTGTCTTGTGCATGGAGATGCCGACGACATATGTCGTGTACAAGGGGAGGGTTCCTGGAGTCTACGACGACTGGGAGGACTGTCGGAGACAGGTGCACCGCTTCAGTGGCAACAGCTACAAGGGATACCCCACTAGGGTGGAGGCGGAAGGAAGATACGCCCGTTATCTAGCGGGAGAGATGAGGGACATGAGGAGGAACCGGATGAAGACCATGGCCTTCGTGATGATGGTCATCGTGACCATGTTGGTCATGTTCTATGTGATCGTAGTTTAGGTTAGTAGCTACATTGGGAGGTGTATGACGACACTTGTGACGACTATGTACCGAGACTTCTAACTTTGTGAAACTTCGTCCTTCGGTGTTGCATATGCACATGTGTTGTATGAATCAACGAGACTTGCGTATTTGTGTATTGATACCGAAATGAAACTTGGCTCTCTATGTGCTTCTCATATTGCATGTACTGCTGTCTAAATGTGAACTGTTATATACTGCTATATAAATATGCAAATATGAATTGTTATATGCTGGAAAAAGCGCGAAATTGAATTTTCGAATATTACTGCCGGCGCACCTCAATGCCCTTCTGCCGGCGCACATCGCACGCGCCAGTGCTGGAAGCTCTACTGCCGGCGCAGTGGCACGTGCGCCGGTGGAACAAGACCTTTGCCGGCGAAGCACCGCTGGTGCGCCGGCAGTAGATGAACTTCCGCCGGCGCACTTGTTGCGCCGGCCCCACTTATCACCGGCCCGTCGCACCGTGTGGTGCGCCGGCAATGGGCCTTTTAGGTGCATTAGTAAGCATTAAAGTTGATAAACAAGGTCTAGACATATCAAACCATACAAATCATGTATCTACCCCTAACCCCTAAACTCCGTCTTATGAAGTCAAGCATGAAGAGAAGTGGTTTTGGGTTTCAAACATGGAAATTTCAAAATCCTCCCAAAAGCCCCTTTTCAAATATTTCAAACTTATTCAAATTTGGTTCAAATTTGAAAGACATACAAGTTATAGCACACATAGTGCATACATTTTCACAAAAACTGCACTAGATGCTAACCCTATAGCTTGAGGCCATTTGGATGAGGTCGAAAAAATTCTTGGATTAGAATCGTGTTGTTCGAACCCCGTAGTTGGATTTTTTGAACCCTTGATCTGTAGAACTGGGCAAAACCCGAGTTTAGAGTGACTAAGAAGGATACATGCTTCCCTTTTCATTTTCATGTTTTAAACTTGTTTAAATTATCTTGGTCAAACCTAGGATTAGACAAGATTCAAATGGGCATCAAAATTGAAAAAAATCAGCAAAAAGGAAAACCAAAGCAAATAGTTTTCTTATGTCATATAGTAAGCATTAAAGTTGATAAACAAGGTCTAGACATATTCAAACCAGACAAATCATGTAGCTATACCCCTAACCCCTAAACTCTATCTTATGAAGTCAAGCATGTGAAGAGAAGTGGTTTTGGGTTTCAAACATGGAAATTTCAAAAACCTCCCAAAAGCTTCATTTTAGAGTGACTAAGAAGGATCCATGATTCCCTTTTCATTTTCATGTTTTAAACTTGTTTAAATTATCTTGGTCGTCAAACCTAGGATTTGACAAAGATTCAAATGGGCATCAAATTTGAAAAAAAATCAGAAAAAAGAAAAACCAAAGCAAATAGTTTTCTTATGTCATATAGTAAGCATTGAATTTGATAAACAAGGTCCATACATATTCAAACCACACAAATCATGTATCTATACCCCCTAAGCCCTAAATTAATTAACTATGTCTTATGAAGTCAAGCATGTGAAGAGAAGTGGTTTTGGGTTTCAAACATGGAAATTTCAAAAACCTCCCAAAAGCTTCATTTTAGACAGACTAAGAAGGATCCATGCTTACATTTGCATTTTCATATTTTAAACTTGTTTAAATCATTATCAAACCTAGGATTTGACCAAGATACAAATTGGTGGGCACAAAATTCAAAAAAATCAGAAAAATGAAAAACAAAAGCACATAGTCTTCTTATATATGTCATATCGTAAGCATTCGAGTTGATAAACAAGGTCTAGGTATATCCAAACCAGACAAATCATGTATCTACCCCCGTCGATCTTATGAAGTCTAGCATGAAGAGAAGTCGTTTTGGGTTTCAAACATGGAAATTTCAAGAACATCCCAAAAGCTTCATTTTAGAGTGACTAAGAAGGATACATGCTTACCTTTTAATTTTCATGTTTTAAACTTGTTTAAATCTTGGTTGAACCTAGGATTTGACCAAGATTCAAATATATGGGAATAAAATTCAGAAAAAAACAGAAAAATGAAAAACCAAAGCACATAGTCTTCTTATGTCTATAGTTAGCATTAAAGTTGATAAACAGGTCTAGACATATTCAAACTAGAAAATCATGTATATATCTACACCCCTAACCCTAAACTCTGTCTTATGAAGTCAAGCATGCATGAAGAGAAGTGGTTTTTTTTGTTCCAAACATGGAAATTTCAAAAACCCTCCCAAGAGCTACATTTTGGGGTGACTAAGAAGGAAAGATGCTTATTTTTTCATATTCATGATTTAAACTTGTTTAAACCATGGTCAAACCTAGGATTTGACCAAGATTCAAATGGGCATCAAAATTGAAAAAAAATCAGCAAAAATAAAAACCAAAGCAAATAGTTTTCTTATGTTATATAGTAAGCATTAAAGTTGATAAACAAGGTCTAGACATATTCAAACCAGACAAATCATGTATCTATACCCCTAACCCCTAAACTCTGTCTTATGAAGTCAAGCATGAAGAGAAGTGGTTTAGGGTTTCAAACATGGAAATTTGAAAAACCTCCCAAAAGCCCCTTTTCAAATATTTCAAACTTATTCAAATTTGGTTCAAATTTGAAAGACATACAAGTTATAGCACACATAGTGCATACATTTTCACACAAACTGCACTAGATGCTAACCCTATAATTTGAGGCCATTTGGATGAGGTCGAAAAAATTCTTGGATTAGAATCGTGTTGTTCGAACCCCGTAGTTGGATTTTTTTGAACCCTTGATCTGTAGAACTGGGCAAAACCCGAGTTTAACCTATTTAATTATAGATTCGTATATCGATTTTTCTACTACCTTTTTATTATTACTATGCAGCACATGGGTGTTTGCCCGTCGAGTGAAACACGGAGGAAGAGGGATCACTCGGAAGGAGAGAAGAAGGGGGTGTCTCCCCTTTTTCGGGTGATGATGTTGACTTTTGTGCAGGGTTTGTCAGTGAGCAGGAGCGAGCGAGCGAGCGAGCGAGTCGAGCGAGGCCGAGAATGAGAGAGATTTGTTTTTTTTGTGAGAGGGACAACCGAAGGATCCAGAAGGACCCACAGACTTCCAATACGCATCTGATGCGTCTTCTCTTGACAAAGAAGATGGCTGGGAGTTTGCGTACCTACTGCACGTGACTTGTGCTCACTGAAGTGTGGGACCTCAAGGGTGGGCACCACACGTAAGTGACAGACCTGTTGGTGTAAAAACTCGGTTGATTATAATAGTGCATTAGAACAAAGTTTCCTATGGATTCAAGGGTAGGAAATCCAAGTTAACTCATTTACGTGTTAAACTTGTCTAAATCTTGGTCAAACCTAGGATTTGACCAAGATTCAAATGGGCAGAAAAATAAAAAAAAACAGAAAAATGAAAAACAAAATCACATAGTCTTCTTATGTCATATAGTAAGCATTAAAGTTGATAAACAAGGTCTAGACATATCAAACCATACAAATCATGTATCTACCCCTAACCCCTAAACTCCGTCTTATGAAGTCAAGCATGAAGAGAAGTGGTTTTGGGTTTCAAACATGGAAATTTCAAAATCCTCCCAAAAGCCCCTTTTCAAATATTTCAAACTTATTCAAATTTGGTTCAAATTTGAAAGACATACAAGTTATAGCACACATAGTGCATACATTTTCACAAAAACTGCACTAGATGCTAACCCTATAGCTTGAGGCCATTTGGATGAGGTCGAAAAAATTCTTGGATTAGAATCGTGTTGTTCGAACCCCGTAGTTGGATTTTTTGAACCCTTGATCTGTAGAACTGGGCAAAACCCGAGTTTAGAGTGACTAAGAAGGATACATGCTTCCCTTTTCATTTTCATGTTTTAAACTTGTTTAAATTATCTTGGTCAAACCTAGGATTAGACAAGATTCAAATGGGCATCAAAATTGAAAAAAAAATCAGCAAAAAGGAAAACCAAAGCAAATAGTTTTCTTATGTCATATAGTAAGCATTAAAGTTGATAAACAAGGTCTAGACATATTCAAACCAGACAAATCATGTAGCTATACCCCCTAACCCCTAAACTCTATCTTATGAAGTCAAGCATGTGAAGAGAAGTGGTTTTGGGTTTCAAACATGGAAATTTCAAAAACCTCCCAAAAGCTTCATTTTAGAGTGACTAAGAAGGATCCATGCTTCCCTTTTCATTTTCATGTTTTAAACTTGTTTAAATTATCTTGGTCAAACCTAGGATTTGACAAGCAGATTCAAATGGGCATCAAATTTGAAAAAAAATCAGAAAAAAGAAAAACCAAAGCAAATAGTTTTCTTATGTCATATAGTAAGCATTGAATTTGATAAACAAGGTCCATACATATTCAAACCACACAAATCATGTATCTATACCCCCTAAGCCCTAAATTAATTAACTATGTCTTATGAAGTCAAGCATGTGAAGAGAAGTGGTTTTGGGTTTCAAACATGGAAATTTCAAAAACCTCCCAAAAGCTTCATTTTAGAGTGACTAAGAAGGATCCATGCTTACATTTGCATTTTCATATTTTAAACTTGTTTAAATCATTATCAAACCTAGGATTTGACCAAGATACAAATGGGTGGGCACAAAATTCAAAAAAATCAGAAAAATGAAAAACAAAAGCACATAGTCTTCTTATATATGTCATATCGTAAGCATTCGAGTTGATAAACGAGGTCTAGGTATATCCAAACCAGACAAATCATGTATCTACCCCCCGTCGATCTTATGAAGTCTAGCATGAAGAGAAGTCGTTTTGGGTTTCAAACATGGAAATTTCAAGAACATCCCAAAAGCTTCATTTTAGAGTGACTAAGAAGGATACATGCTTACCTTTTAATTTTCATGTTTTAAACTTGTTTAAATCTTGGTTGAACCTAGGATTTGACCAAGATTCAAATATATGGGAATAAAATTCAGAAAAAAACAGAAAAATGAAAAACCAAAGCACATAGTCTTCTTATGTCTATAGTTAGCATTAAAGTTGATAAACAGGTCTAGACATATTCAAACTAGAAAATCATGTATATATCTACACCCCTAACCCTAAACTCTGTCTTATGAAGTCAAGCATGCATGAAGAGAAGTGGTTTTTTTTGTTCCAAACATGGAAATTTCAAAAACCCTCCCAAGAGCTACATTTTGGGGTGACTAAGAAGGAAAGATGCTTATTTTTTCATATTCATGATTTAAACTTGTTTAAACCATGGTCAAACCTAGGATTTGACCAAGATTCAAATGGGCATCAAAATTGAAAAAAAATCAGCAAAAATAAAAACCAAAGCAAATAGTTTTCTTATGTTATATAGTAAGCATTAAAGTTGATAAACAAGGTCTAGACATATTCAAACCAGACAAATCATGTATCTATACCCCCTAACCCCTAAACTCTGTCTTATGAAGTCAAGCATGAAGAGAAGTGGTTTTGGGTTTCAAACATGGAAATTTGAAAAACCTCCCAAAAGCCCCTTTTCAAATATTTCAAACTTATTCAAATTTGGTTCAAATTTGAAAGACATACAAGTTATAGCACACATAGTGCATACATTTTCACACAAACTGCACTAGATGCTAACCCTATAATTTGAGGCCATTTGGATGAGGTCGAAAAAATTCTTGGATTAGAATCGTGTTGTTCGAACCCCGTAGTTGGATTTTTTTGAACCCTTGATCTGTAGAACTGGGCAAAACCCGAGTTTAACCTATTTAATTATAGATTCGTATATCGATTTTTCTACTACCTTTTTATTATTACTATGCAGCACATGGGTGTTTGCCCGTCGAGTGAAACACGGAGGAAGAGGGATCACTCGGAAGGAGAGAAGAAGGGGGTGTCTCCCCTTTTTCGGGTGATGATGTTGACTTTTGTGCAGGGTTTGTCAGTGAGCAGGAGGTGCGAGCGAGCGAGCGAGCGAGTCGAGCGAGGCCGAGAATGAGAGAGATTTGTTTTTTTGTGAGAGGGACAACCGAAGGATCCAGAAGGACCCACAGACTTCCAATACGCATCTGATGCGTCTTCTCTTGACAAAGAAGATGGCTGGGAGTTTGCGTACCTACTGCACGTGACTTGTGCTCACTGAAGTGTGGGACCTCAAGGGTGGGCACCACACGTAAGTGACAGACCTGTTGGTGTAAAAACTCGGTTGATTATAATAGTGCATTAGAACAAAGTTTCCTATGGATTCAAGGGTAGGAAATCCAAGTTAACTCATTTACGTGTTAAACTTGTCTAAATCTTGGTCAAACCTAGGATTTGACCAAGATTCAAATGGGCAGAAAAATAAAAAAACAGAAAAATGAAAAACAAAATCACATAGTCTTCTTATGTCATATAGTAAGCATTAAAGTTGATAAACAAGGTCTAGACATATCAAACCATACAAATCATGTATCTACCCCTAACCCCTAAACTCCGTCTTATGAAGTCAAGCATGAAGAGAAGTGGTTTTGGGTTTCAAACATGGAAATTTCAAAATCCTCCCAAAAGCCCCTTTTCAAATATTTCAAACTTATTCAAATTTGGTTCAAATTTGAAAGACATACAAGTTATAGCACACATAGTGCATACATTTTCACAAAAACTGCACTAGATGCTAACCCTATAGCTTGAGGCCATTTGGATGAGGTCGAAAAAATTCTTGGATTAGAATCGTGTTGTTCGAACCCCGTAGTTGGATTTTTTGAACCCTTGATCTGTAGAACTGGGCAAAACCCGAGTTTAGAGTGACTAAGAAGGATACATGCTTCCCTTTTCATTTTCATGTTTTAAACTTGTTTAAATTATCTTGGTCAAACCTAGGATTAGACAAGATTCAAATGGGCATCAAAATTGAAAAAAAATCAGCAAAAAGGAAAACCAAAGCAAATAGTTTTCTTATGTCATATAGTAAGCATTAAAGTTGATAAACAAGGTCTAGACATATTCAAACCAGACAAATCATGTAGCTATACCCCCTAACCCCTAAACTCTATCTTATGAAGTCAAGCATGTGAAGAGAAGTGGTTTTGGGTTTCAAACATGGAAATTTCAAAAACCTCCCAAAAGCTTCATTTTAGAGTGACTAAGAAGGATCCATGCTTCCCTTTTCATTTTCATGTTTTAAACTTGTTTAAATTATCTTGGTCGTCAAACCTAGGATTTGACAAGCAGATTCAAATGGGCATCAAATTTGAAAAAAAAATCAGAAAAAAGAAAAACCAAAGCAAATAGTTTTCTTATGTCATATAGTAAGCATTGAATTTGATAAACAAGGTCCATACATATTCAAACCACACAAATCATGTATCTATACCCCCTAAGCCCTAAATTAATTAACTATGTCTTATGAAGTCAAGCATGTGAAGAGAAGTGGTTTTGGGTTTCAAACATGGAAATTTCAAAAACCTCCCAAAAGCTTCATTTTAGACAGACTAAGAAGGATCCATGCTTACATTTGCATTTTCATATTTTAAACTTGTTTAAATCATTATCAAACCTAGGATTTGACCAAGATACAAATGGGTGGGCACAAAATTCAAAAAAATCAGAAAAATGAAAAACAAAAGCACATAGTCTTCTTATATATGTCATATCGTAAGCATTCGAGTTGATAAACGAGGTCTAGGTATATCCAAACCAGACAAATCATGTATCTACCCCCCGTCGATCTTATGAAGTCTAGCATGAAGAGAAGTCGTTTTGGGTTTCAAACATGGAAATTTCAAGAACATCCCAAAAGCTTCATTTTAGAGTGACTAAGAAGGATACATGCTTACCTTTTAATTTTCATGTTTTAAACTTGTTTAAATCTTGGTTGAACCTAGGATTTGACCAAGATTCAAATATATGGGAATAAAATTCAGAAAAAAACAGAAAAATGAAAAACCAAAGCACATAGTCTTCTTATGTCTATAGTTAGCATTAAAGTTGATAAACAGGTCTAGACATATTCAAACTAGAAAATCATGTATATATCTACACCCCTAACCCTAAACTCTGTCTTATGAAGTCAAGCATGCATGAAGAGAAGTGGTTTTTTTTGTTCCAAACATGGAAATTTCAAAAACCCTCCCAAGAGCTACATTTTGGGGTGACTAAGAAGGAAAGATGCTTATTTTTTCATATTCATGATTTAAACTTGTTTAAACCATGGTCAAACCTAGGATTTGACCAAGATTCAAATGGGCATCAAAATTGAAAAAAAAATCAGCAAAAATAAAAACCAAAGCAAATAGTTTTCTTATGTTATATAGTAAGCATTAAAGTTGATAAACAAGGTCTAGACATATTCAAACCAGACAAATCATGTATCTATACCCCCTAACCCCTAAACTCTGTCTTATGAAGTCAAGCATGAAGAGAAGTGGTTTTGGGTTTCAAACATGGAAATTTGAAAAACCTCCCAAAAGCCCCTTTTCAAATATTTCAAACTTATTCAAATTTGGTTCAAATTTGAAAGACATACAAGTTATAGCACACATAGTGCATACATTTTCACACAAACTGCACTAGATGCTAACCCTATAATTTGAGGCCATTTGGATGAGGTCGAAAAAATTCTTGGATTAGAATCGTGTTGTTCGAACCCCGTAGTTGGATTTTTTTGAACCCTTGATCTGTAGAACTGGGCAAAACCCGAGTTTAACCTATTTAATTATAGATTCGTATATCGATTTTTCTACTACCTTTTTATTATTACTATGCAGCACATGGGTGTTTGCCCGTCGAGTGAAACACGGAGGAAGAGGGATCACTCGGAAGGAGAGAAGAAGGGGGTGTCTCCCCTTTTTCGGGTGATGATGTTGACTTTTGTGCAGGGTTTGTCAGTGAGCAGGAGGTGCGAGCGAGCGAGCGAGCGAGTCGAGCGAGGCCGAGAATGAGAGAGATTTGTTTTTTTGTGAGAGGGACAACCGAAGGATCCAGAAGGACCCACAGACTTCCAATACGCATCTGATGCGTCTTCTCTTGACAAAGAAGATGGCTGGGAGTTTGCGTACCTACTGCACGTGACTTGTGCTCACTGAAGTGTGGGACCTCAAGGGTGGGCACCACACGTAAGTGACAGACCTGTTGGTGTAAAAACTCGGTTGATTATAATAGTGCATTAGAACAAAGTTTCCTATGGATTCAAGGGTAGGAAATCCAAGTTAACTCATTTACGTGTTAAACTTGTCTAAATCTTGGTCAAACCTAGGATTTGACCAAGATTCAAATGGGCAGAAAAATAAAAAAACAGAAAAATGAAAAACAAAATCACATAGTCTTCTTATGTCATATAGTAAGCATTAAAGTTGATAAACAAGGTCTAGACATATCAAACCATACAAATCATGTATCTACCCCTAACCCCTAAACTCCGTCTTATGAAGTCAAGCATGAAGAGAAGTGGTTTTGGGTTTCAAACATGGAAATTTCAAAATCCTCCCAAAAGCCCCTTTTCAAATATTTCAAACTTATTCAAATTTGGTTCAAATTTGAAAGACATACAAGTTATAGCACACATAGTGCATACATTTTCACAAAAACTGCACTAGATGCTAACCCTATAGCTTGAGGCCATTTGGATGAGGTCGAAAAAATTCTTGGATTAGAATCGTGTTGTTCGAACCCCGTAGTTGGATTTTTTTGAACCCTTGATCTGTAGAACTGGGCAAAACCCGAGTTTAGAGTGACTAAGAAGGATACATGCTTCCCTTTTCATTTTCATGTTTTAAACTTGTTTAAATTATCTTGGTCAAACCTAGGATTAGACAAGATTCAAATGGGCATCAAAATTGAAAAAAAAATCAGCAAAAAGGAAAACCAAAGCAAATAGTTTTCTTATGTCATATAGTAAGCATTAAAGTTGATAAACAAGGTCTAGACATATTCAAACCAGACAAATCATGTAGCTATACCCCCTAACCCCTAAACTCTATCTTATGAAGTCAAGCATGTGAAGAGAAGTGGTTTTGGGTTTCAAACATGGAAATTTCAAAAACCTCCCAAAAGCTTCATTTTAGAGTGACTAAGAAGGATCCATGCTTCCCTTTTCATTTTCATGTTTTAAACTTGTTTAAATTATCTTGGTCGTCAAACCTAGGATTTGACAAGCAGATTCAAATGGGCATCAAATTTGAAAAAAAAATCAGAAAAAAGAAAAACCAAAGCAAATAGTTTTCTTATGTCATATAGTAAGCATTGAATTTGATAAACAAGGTCCATACATATTCAAACCACACAAATCATGTATCTATACCCCCTAAGCCCTAAATTAATTAACTATGTCTTATGAAGTCAAGCATGTGAAGAGAAGTGGTTTTGGGTTTCAAACATGGAAATTTCAAAAACCTCCCAAAAGCTTCATTTTAGACAGACTAAGAAGGATCCATGCTTACATTTGCATTTTCATATTTTAAACTTGTTTAAATCATTATCAAACCTAGGATTTGACCAAGATACAAATGGGTGGGCACAAAATTCAAAAAAATCAGAAAAATGAAAAACAAAAGCACATAGTCTTCTTATATATGTCATATCGTAAGCATTCGAGTTGATAAACGAGGTCTAGGTATATCCAAACCAGACAAATCATGTATCTACCCCCCGTCGATCTTATGAAGTCTAGCATGAAGAGAAGTCGTTTTGGGTTTCAAACATGGAAATTTCAAGAACATCCCAAAAGCTTCATTTTAGAGTGACTAAGAAGGATACATGCTTACCTTTTAATTTTCATGTTTTAAACTTGTTTAAATCTTGGTTGAACCTAGGATTTGACCAAGATTCAAATATATGGGAATAAAATTCAGAAAAAAACAGAAAAATGAAAAACCAAAGCACATAGTCTTCTTATGTCTATAGTTAGCATTAAAGTTGATAAACAGGTCTAGACATATTCAAACTAGAAAATCATGTATATATCTACACCCCTAACCCTAAACTCTGTCTTATGAAGTCAAGCATGCATGAAGAGAAGTGGTTTTTTTTGTTCCAAACATGGAAATTTCAAAAACCCTCCCAAGAGCTACATTTTGGGGTGACTAAGAAGGAAAGATGCTTATTTTTTCATATTCATGATTTAAACTTGTTTAAACCATGGTCAAACCTAGGATTTGACCAAGATTCAAATGGGCATCAAAATTGAAAAAAAATCAGCAAAAATAAAAACCAAAGCAAATAGTTTTCTTATGTTATATAGTAAGCATTAAAGTTGATAAACAAGGTCTAGACATATTCAAACCAGACAAATCATGTATCTATACCCCTAACCCCTAAACTCTGTCTTATGAAGTCAAGCATGAAGAGAAGTGGTTTTGGGTTTCAAACATGGAAATTTGAAAAACCTCCCAAAAGCCCCTTTTCAAATATTTCAAACTTATTCAAATTTGGTTCAAATTTGAAAGACATACAAGTTATAGCACACATAGTGCATACATTTTCACACAAACTGCACTAGATGCTAACCCTATAATTTGAGGCCATTTGGATGAGGTCGAAAAAATTCTTGGATTAGAATCGTGTTGTTCGAACCCCGTAGTTGGATTTTTTTGAACCCTTGATCTGTAGAACTGGGCAAAACCCGAGTTTAACCTATTTAATTATAGATTCGTATATCGATTTTTCTACTACCTTTTTATTATTACTATGCAGCACATGGGTGTTTGCCCGTCGAGTGAAACACGGAGGAAGAGGGATCACTCGGAAGGAGAGAAGAAGGGGGTGTCTCCCCTTTTTCGGGTGATGATGTTGACTTTTGTGCAGGGTTTGTCAGTGAGCAGGAGGTGCGAGCGAGCGAGCGAGCGAGTCGAGCGAGGCCGAGAATGAGAGAGATTTGTTTTTTTGTGAGAGGGACAACCGAAGGATCCAGAAGGACCCACAGACTTCCAATACGCATCTGATGCGTCTTCTCTTGACAAAGAAGATGGCTGGGAGTTTGCGTACCTACTGCACGTGACTTGTGCTCACTGAAGTGTGGGACCTCAAGGGTGGGCACCACACGTAAGTGACAGACCTGTTGGTGTAAAAACTCGGTTGATTATAATAGTGCATTAGAACAAAGTTTCCTATGGATTCAAGGGTAGGAAATCCAAGTTAACTCATTTACGTGTTAAACTTGTCTAAATCTTGGTCAAACCTAGGATTTGACCAAGATTCAAATGGGCAGAAAAATAAAAAAACAGAAAAATGAAAAACAAAATCACATAGTCTTCTTATGTCATATAGTAAGCATTAAAGTTGATAAACAAGGTCTAGACATATCAAACCATACAAATCATGTATCTACCCCTAACCCCTAAACTCCGTCTTATGAAGTCAAGCATGAAGAGAAGTGGTTTTGGGTTTCAAACATGGAAATTTCAAAATCCTCCCAAAAGCCCCTTTTCAAATATTTCAAACTTATTCAAATTTGGTTCAAATTTGAAAGACATACAAGTTATAGCACACATAGTGCATACATTTTCACAAAAACTGCACTAGATGCTAACCCTATAGCTTGAGGCCATTTGGATGAGGTCGAAAAAATTCTTGGATTAGAATCGTGTTGTTCGAACCCCGTAGTTGGATTTTTTTGAACCCTTGATCTGTAGAACTGGGCAAAACCCGAGTTTAGAGTGACTAAGAAGGATACATGCTTCCCTTTTCATTTTCATGTTTTAAACTTGTTTAAATTATCTTGGTCAAACCTAGGATTAGACAAGATTCAAATGGGCATCAAAATTGAAAAAAAAATCAGCAAAAAGGAAAACCAAAGCAAATAGTTTTCTTATGTCATATAGTAAGCATTAAAGTTGATAAACAAGGTCTAGACATATTCAAACCAGACAAATCATGTAGCTATACCCCTAACCCCTAAACTCTATCTTATGAAGTCAAGCATGTGAAGAGAAGTGGTTTTGGGTTTCAAACATGGAAATTTCAAAAACCTCCCAAAAGCTTCATTTTAGAGTGACTAAGAAGGATCCATGCTTCCCTTTTCATTTTCATGTTTTAAACTTGTTTAAATTATCTTGGTCGTCAAACCTAGGATTTGACAAGCAGATTCAAATGGGCATCAAATTTGAAAAAAAAATCAGAAAAAAGAAAAACCAAAGCAAATAGTTTTCTTATGTCATATAGTAAGCATTGAATTTGATAAACAAGGTCCATACATATTCAAACCACACAAATCATGTATCTATACCCCCTAAGCCCTAAATTAATTAACTATGTCTTATGAAGTCAAGCATGTGAAGAGAAGTGGTTTTGGGTTTCAAACATGGAAATTTCAAAAACCTCCCAAAAGCTTCATTTTAGACAGACTAAGAAGGATCCATGCTTACATTTGCATTTTCATATTTTAAACTTGTTTAAATCATTATCAAACCTAGGATTTGACCAAGATACAAATTGGTGGGCACAAAATTCAAAAAAATCAGAAAAATGAAAAACAAAAGCACATAGTCTTCTTATATATGTCATATCGTAAGCATTCGAGTTGATAAACGAGGTCTAGGTATATCCAAACCAGACAAATCATGTATCTACCCCCCGTCGATCTTATGAAGTCTAGCATGAAGAGAAGTCGTTTTGGGTTTCAAACATGGAAATTTCAAGAACATCCCAAAAGCTTCATTTTAGAGTGACTAAGAAGGATACATGCTTACCTTTTAATTTTCATGTTTTAAACTTGTTTAAATCTTGGTTGAACCTAGGATTTGACCAAGATTCAAATATATGGGAATAAAATTCAGAAAAAAACAGAAAAATGAAAAACCAAAGCACATAGTCTTCTTATGTCTATAGTTAGCATTAAAGTTGATAAACAGGTCTAGACATATTCAAACTAGAAAATCATGTATATATCTACACCCCTAACCCTAAACTCTGTCTTATGAAGTCAAGCATGCATGAAGAGAAGTGGTTTTTTTTGTTCCAAACATGGAAATTTCAAAAACCCTCCCAAGAGCTACATTTTGGGGTGACTAAGAAGGAAAGATGCTTATTTTTTCATATTCATGATTTAAACTTGTTTAAACCATGGTCAAACCTAGGATTTGACCAAGATTCAAATGGGCATCAAAATTGAAAAAAAATCAGCAAAAATAAAAACCAAAGCAAATAGTTTTCTTATGTTATATAGTAAGCATTAAAGTTGATAAACAAGGTCTAGACATATTCAAACCAGACAAATCATGTATCTATACCCCTAACCCCTAAACTCTGTCTTATGAAGTCAAGCATGAAGAGAAGTGGTTTTGGGTTTCAAACATGGAAATTTGAAAAACCTCCCAAAAGCCCCTTTTCAAATATTTCAAACTTATTCAAATTTGGTTCAAATTTGAAAGACATACAAGTTATAGCACACATAGTGCATACATTTTCACACAAACTGCACTAGATGCTAACCCTATAATTTGAGGCCATTTGGATGAGGTCGAAAAAATTCTTGGATTAGAATCGTGTTGTTCGAACCCCGTAGTTGGATTTTTTTGAACCCTTGATCTGTAGAACTGGGCAAAACCCGAGTTTAACCTATTTAATTATAGATTCGTATATCGATTTTTCTACTACCTTTTTATTATTACTATGCAGCACATGGGTGTTTGCCCGTCGAGTGAAACACGGAGGAAGAGGGATCACTCGGAAGGAGAGAAGAAGGGGGTGTCTCCCCTTTTTCGGGTGATGATGTTGACTTTTGTGCAGGGTTTGTCAGTGAGCAGGAGGCGAGCGAGCGAGCGAGCAAGCGAGTCGAGCGAGGCCGAGAATGAGAGAGATTTGTTTTTTTGTGTGAGAGGGACAACCGAAGGATCCAGAAGGACCCACAGACTTCCAATACGCATCCGATGCGTCTTCTCTTGACAAAGAAGATGGCTGGGAGTTTGCGTACCTACTGCACGTGACTTGTGCTCACTGAAGTGTGGGACCTCAAGGGTGGGCACCACACGTAAGTGACAGACCTGTTGGTGTAAAAACTCGGTTGATTATAATAGTGCATTAGAACAAAGTTTCCTATGGATTCAAGGGTAGGAAATCCAAGTTAACTCATTTACGTGTTAAACTTGTCTAAATCTTGGTCAAACCTAGGATTTGACCAAGATTCAAATGGGCAGAAAAATAAAAAAAAAGAAAAATGAAAAACAAAATCACATAGTCTTCTTATGTCATATAGTAAGCATTAAAGTTGATAAACAAGGTCTAGACATATCAAACCATACAAATCATGTATCTACCCCTAACCCCTAAACTCCGTCTTATGAAGTCAAGCATGAAGAGAAGTGGTTTTGGGTTTCAAACATGGAAATTTCAAAATCCTCCCAAAAGCCCCTTTTCAAATATTTCAAACTTATTCAAATTTGGTTCAAATTTGAAAGACATACAAGTTATAGCACACATAGTGCATACATTTTCACAAAAACTGCACTAGATGCTAACCCTATAGCTTGAGGCCATTTGGATGAGGTCGAAAAAATTCTTGGATTAGAATCGTGTTGTTCGAACCCCGTAGTTGGATTTTTTTGAACCCTTGATCTGTAGAACTGGGCAAAACCCGAGTTTAGAGTGACTAAGAAGGATACATGCTTCCCTTTTCATTTTCATGTTTTAAACTTGTTTAAATTATCTTGGTCAAACCTAGGATTAGACAAGATTCAAATGGGCATCAAAATTGAAAAAAAATCAGCAAAAAGGAAAACCAAAGCAAATAGTTTTCTTATGTCATATAGTAAGCATTAAAGTTGATAAACAAGGTCTAGACATATTCAAACCAGACAAATCATGTAGCTATACCCCCTAACCCCTAAACTCTATCTTATGAAGTCAAGCATGTGAAGAGAAGTGGTTTTGGGTTTCAAACATGGAAATTTCAAAAACCTCCCAAAAGCTTCATTTTAGAGTGACTAAGAAGGATCCATGCTTCCCTTTTCATTTTCATGTTTTAAACTTGTTTAAATTATCTTGGTCGTCAAACCTAGGATTTGACAAGCAGATTCAAATGGGCATCAAATTTGAAAAAAAAATCAGAAAAAAGAAAAACCAAAGCAAATAGTTTTCTTATGTCATATAGTAAGCATTGAATTTGATAAACAAGGTCCATACATATTCAAACCACACAAATCATGTATCTATACCCCCTAAGCCCTAAATTAATTAACTATGTCTTATGAAGTCAAGCATGTGAAGAGAAGTGGTTTTGGGTTTCAAACATGGAAATTTCAAAAACCTCCCAAAAGCTTCATTTTAGACAGACTAAGAAGGATCCATGCTTACATTTGCATTTTCATATTTTAAACTTGTTTAAATCATTATCAAACCTAGGATTTGACCAAGATACAAATGGGTGGGCACAAAATTCAAAAAAATCAGAAAAATGAAAAACAAAAGCACATAGTCTTCTTATATATGTCATATCGTAAGCATTCGAGTTGATAAACGAGGTCTAGGTATATCCAAACCAGACAAATCATGTATCTACCCCCCGTCGATCTTATGAAGTCTAGCATGAAGAGAAGTCGTTTTGGGTTTCAAACATGGAAATTTCAAGAACATCCCAAAAGCTTCATTTTAGAGTGACTAAGAAGGATACATGCTTACCTTTTAATTTTCATGTTTTAAACTTGTTTAAATCTTGGTTGAACCTAGGATTTGACCAAGATTCAAATATATGGGAATAAAATTCAGAAAAAAACAGAAAAATGAAAAACCAAAGCACATAGTCTTCTTATGTCTATAGTTAGCATTAAAGTTGATAAACAGGTCTAGACATATTCAAACTAGAAAATCATGTATATATCTACACCCCTAACCCTAAACTCTGTCTTATGAAGTCAAGCATGCATGAAGAGAAGTGGTTTTTTTTGTTCCAAACATGGAAATTTCAAAAACCCTCCCAAGAGCTACATTTTGGGGTGACTAAGAAGGAAAGATGCTTATTTTTTCATATTCATGATTTAAACTTGTTTAAACCATGGTCAAACCTAGGATTTGACCAAGATTCAAATGGGCATCAAAATTGAAAAAAAATCAGCAAAAATAAAAACCAAAGCAAATAGTTTTCTTATGTTATATAGTAAGCATTAAAGTTGATAAACAAGGTCTAGACATATTCAAACCAGACAAATCATGTATCTATACCCCCTAACCCCTAAACTCTGTCTTATGAAGTCAAGCATGAAGAGAAGTGGTTTAGGGTTTCAAACATGGAAATTTGAAAAACCTCCCAAAAGCCCCTTTTCAAATATTTCAAACTTATTCAAATTTGGTTCAAATTTGAAAGACATACAAGTTATAGCACACATAGTGCATACATTTTCACACAAACTGCACTAGATGCTAACCCTATAATTTGAGGCCATTTGGATGAGGTCGAAAAAATTCTTGGATTAGAATCGTGTTGTTCGAACCCCGTAGTTGGATTTTTTTGAACCCTTGATCTGTAGAACTGGGCAAAACCCGAGTTTAACCTATTTAATTATAGATTCGTATATCGATTTTTCTACTACCTTTTTATTATTACTATGCAGCACATGGGTGTTTGCCCGTCGAGTGAAACACGGAGGAAGAGGGATCACTCGGAAGGAGAGAAGAAGGGGGTGTCTCCCCTTTTTCGGGTGATGATGTTGACTTTTGTGCAGGGTTTGTCAGTGAGCAGGAGGTGCGAGCGAGCGAGCGAGCGAGTCGAGCGAGGCCGAGAATGAGAGAGATTTGTTTTTTTTGTGAGAGGGACAACCGAAGGATCCAGAAGGACCCACAGACTTCCAATACGCATCCTGATGCGTCTTCTCTTGACAAAGAAGATGGCTGGGAGTTTGCGTACCTACTGCACGTGACTTGTGCTCACTGAAGTGTGGGACCTCAAGGGTGGGCACCACACGTAAGTGACAGACCTGTTGGTGTAAAAACTCGGTTGATTATAATAGTGCATTAGAACAAAGTTTTCTATGGATTCAAGGGTAGGAAATCCAAGTTAACTCATTTACGTGTTAAACTTGTCTAAATCTTGGTCAAACCTAGGATTTGACCAAGATTCAAATGGGCAGAAAAATAAAAAAAAGAAAAATGAAAAACAAAATCACATAGTCTTCTTATGTCATATAGTAAGCATTAAAGTTGATAAACAAGGTCTAGACATATCAAACCATACAAATCATGTATCTACCCCTAACCCCTAAACTCCGTCTTATGAAGTCAAGCATGAAGAGAAGTGGTTTTGGGTTTCAAACATGGAAATTTCAAAATCCTCCCAAAAGCCCCTTTTCAAATATTTCAAACTTATTCAAATTTGGTTCAAATTTGAAAGACATACAAGTTATAGCACACATAGTGCATACATTTTCACAAAAACTGCACTAGATGCTAACCCTATAGCTTGAGGCCATTTGGATGAGGTCGAAAAAATTCTTAGATTAGAATCGTGTTGTTCGAACCCCGTAGTTGGATTTTTTTGAACCCTTGATCTGTAGAACTGGGCAAAACCCGAGTTTAGAGTGACTAAGAAGGATACATGCTCCCCTTTTCATTTTCATGTTTTAAACTTGTTTAAATTATCTTGGTCAAACCTAGGATTAGACAAGATTCAAATGGGCATCAAAATTGAAAAAAAAATCAGCAAAAAGGAAAACCAAAGCAAATAGTTTTCTTATGTCATATAGTACGCATTAAAGTTGATAAACAAGGTCTAGACATATTCAAACCAGACAAATCATGTAGCTATACCCCTAACCCCTAAACTCTATCTTATGAAGTCAAGCATGTGAAGAGAAGTGGTTTTGGGTTTCAAACATGGAAATTTCAAAAACCTCCCAAAAGCTTCATTTTAGAGTGACTAAGAAGGATCCATGCTTCCCTTTTCATTTTCATGTTTTAAACTTCTTTAAACTAGAACAGTGGCCCTCGCAAATGCGAGGGCATCATCTGTAGTTGGCTAAAAGTATTCATGAAAATAAAATCTGTTTTCGCTGATATCATATGTGACCATAAACAAAATTGTTCTTCGATTATCATAAATATCTAGGTAAGAAAATATCACATATGCAATATAAAATTGCTGGGCTAATGATTATCAAGTCATATTTTAAAACACGTACGAAAGATATTCGATTTGTAAACTGAATTATAGTTCTACATGCGTTAGATCAGGTGCGAGGATAGTTATCTTTGATTTGAAAATCTTTGAATTAGGATAAAACGGTTTATCCTCCTTAATATATAGGTAGGTCACATCGAGTAGTAAGAATTATGTTGTTATGATGTTTCTTCCTAGCATTTACTCTCTATATGTCACAATGTGCAATGTTTTAGAAACATGAGTGAGGTGAAAATTTGGCCATTATTTTTTATATGAATATATGTTAAAGATAAATTATTTTCTTCTCCGCATATTTGTTAACATGTTTATGCATCAATAGTGAAATTTTGAGAAGTATGACTCTAATTTTCCACACTCTTAACTTATTCGGATGTTCATTCAATTGTTCTTTTTGTATTTTTTTTGTTATGCAAAATGACTATGCATCTTGGATAGCATAGTTCAAGAATCTAAATTAATCGTCAATTTACTATCAAATTTGAATGACATGTGCTCTTATTTTTGTTTTGTTGAATTATAGAAAGACACACACAATAGTCCAAATATGTCTACAATACAAACCAAGAAAGATCTACCAAAACAATTCATATGAATTAAGTCTACTGTCTTTAGGTCTTCTGATTAAAAAGTAGTATTGACACATTGTGTGGATACTAATATGAAACATATTCAGCAGAACCTGTGGTGACTTTACCCAGCCTATGTGTATCATTAAGAAAAAATATTTTATGCCGAGTAATGTTGTATCTTCATCAAATTTGAAGGTTTGATGTTTCTGTGTCTCAATAAGTTGGAGTATCCTCTAGTGGAGGGACTTGCATCCTCAACACAATATGTGTTGACTCAGCGTTGTGTGTATCATTTTGTCGTTTTTTAAGTGTGGGGATGTTCTTATTCATACGGCTATTAATGTTGTGATTTCACTAATCCTAAAACTCCATGACTCCAAACTCGAAACCCCACATGTGTTTTGTGGGAGTGTTGGTTCAATAGCAGTCGAATAAAATTTTCAATTACGTGTACTCAATCATCGTGTATAATGTATGCGACTAATGTCATGACTTCAATAATTTTAAAATTCCATGACTCTGAACTCTTGTGGACATTTTGTTAATGTGTTGATCTAATTGAATTCAAATAATATTTTCATTTTTTATGTGTGCTCAGTTGTAGGAACAGCGTACTCCCTTCATTCTCCATTACCATCCATTCCGAGTTTTAATCAAAACTAAACTTTCCAAAATTTGACCTAATGTTAAACAAAAAATGTCAACATCTAAATCATAAAATAAATATTTATTGTTAGAATCATCACAAAATCATCGGCGGAACAACATACATAGTGTGATTAATGTAGTGACTTCATTAATTTTGAAATTCCATGACTCTGAACAACCTCGAGAATTTTGTTAGTGTATTGGTCAGATGGTAGTTAAATAAAATTTCCATTATATGTACCCAACTATAGAAACATATCTGTACATTCACAATTACCCTATGTTCTGGATTTTAGTCAAAATAAAACTTTATAAAGTTTGAACAAATATATAGGGAAAATATCAACATTTAAAATGTAAAATCATTATTATTAAAATGTAAAATGTATTTACATATTGTACATATTTGGTACTATGGATATCGACATTTAATACTACATTTTTTGTTAAAATTTACAAATTTTGACTTTGATAAAATACAAAACGTAGGGTAAGTAAAAACAAAGAATGTATGTACTAATTATTTACAATCTATAAAATAATTCTAGACTTATAACCTAACCATTAAAATTCCACGACTCCAAATTTTCGAAGGTGTTTTTTTAGTATGTTGGTCTAGTGGTAGTCAAAAAAATATTGTTTATGTGTACCAGTTGTTTACTCGTTACGTTTATAATTATACCGTATTCTTGATTTGAGTCAAAATCAAACTTTATATTTGAACAAATACATAGGAAATAATATCAACATTTAAAATATAAAATCATTATTATTAGAATCATCATAAAATATATTGTCATATTGTATATATTTGGTATCATGAATGTTGATATTTATTGCTACATCTTTAATCTAACTTTACGAAATTTAGCTTTATAACTAAATAAAGAACGTGGGAAAATAATAATAGAGAGAGCGTGTACTGATTATTTACATGTTACAAAAAATTCTAGACTCATATGTAGCCAGCAGGTACAAAATATTGATTGGCTGGAAGTCTCAACGTTCTAGGCAAAAAAAAAAATCGATTGCGGCTCTCACGATCCAACCAAGCGTACGTAGATGTTTGGTTTTCTAAAGGCACACAACTACGTTTTCTGTTTGACTTGTAAAGTACCCCATACGTATTTTAAATGGACTGTTTAATTAGGAAGTCCACCACGACTCTAGCTATAGATCCTTAATTTCGGAGATGACGTGACATGTTACCTAGAGTCTGCGTTTGAGTCACGTGACCATGTTAACGTAAATAGTGTCAAATTTGTTACGTTACAAATATTTTTCTTTAAAATCTCAGCCATCTATTTTAGATCTAACTATCAAAATTAATTTAGATGATGTGGATTAACGTGGTGTCTCTATTAAATCTCTGTATTTTGCTTTTAGTATATAACTAGAACAGTGGCCCTCGCAAATGCAAGGGCATCATCTGTAGTTGGCTAAAAGTATTCATGAAAATAAAATCTGTTTTCGCTGATATCATATGTGACCATAAACAAAATTGTTCTTCGATTATCATAAATATCTAGGTAAGAAAATATCACATATGCAATATAAAATTGCTGGGCTAATGATTATCAAGTCATATTTTAAAACACGTACGAAAGATATTCGATTTGTAAACTGAATTATAGTTCTACATGCTGTTAGATCAGGAGGATAGTTATCTTTGATTTGAAAATCTTTGAATTAGGATAAAACGGTTTATCCTCCTTAATATATAGGTAGGTCACATCGAGTAGTAAGAATTATGTTGTTATGATGTTTCTTCCTAGCATTTACTCTCTATATGTCACAATGTGCAATGTTTTAGAAACATGAGTGAGGTGAAAATTTGGCCATTATTTTTTATATGAATATATGTTAAAGATAAATTATTTTCTTCTCCGCATATTTGTTAACATGTTTATGCATCAATAGTGAAATTTTGAGAAGTATGACTCTAATTTTCCACACTCTTAACTTATTCGGATGTTCATTCAATTGTTCTTTTTGTATTTTTTTGTTATGCAAAATGACTATGCATCTTGGATAGCATAGTTCAAGAATCTAAATTAATCGTCAATTTACTATCAAATTTGAATGACATGTGCTCTTATTTTTGTTTTGTTGAATTATAGAAAGACACACACAATAGTCCAAATATGTCTACAATACAAACCAAGAAAGATCTACCAAAACAATTCATATGAATTAAGTCTACTGTCTTTAGGTCTTCTGATTAAAAAGTAGTATTGACACATTGTGTGGATACTAATATGAAACATATTCAGCAGGAACCTGTGGTGACTTTACCCAGCCTATGTGTATCATTAAGAAAAAATATTTTATGCCGAGTAATGTTGTATCTTCATCAAATTTGAAGGTTTGATGTTTCTGTGTCTCAATAAGTTGGAGTATCCTCTAGTGGAGGGACTTCTGCATCCTCAACACAATATGTGTTGACTCAGCGTTGTGTGTATCATTTTGTCGTTTTTTTAAGTGTGGGGATGTTCTTATTCATACGGCTATTAATGTTGTGATTTCACTAATCCTAAAACTCCATGACTCCAAACTCGAAAACCCCACATGTGTTTTGTGGGAGTGTTGGTTCAATAGCAGTCGAATAAAATTTTCAATTACGTGTACTCAATCATCGTGTATAATGTATGCGACTAATGTCATGACTTCAATAATTTTAAAATTCCATGACTCTGAACTCTTGTGGACATTTTGTTAATGTGTTGATCTAATTGAATTCAAATAATATTTTCATTTTTTATGTGTGCTCAGTTGTAGGAACAACGTACTCCCTTCATTCTCCATTACCATCCATTCCGAGTTTTAATCAAAACCAAACTTTCCAAAATTTGACCTAATGTTAAACAAAAAATGTCAACATCTAAATCATAAAATAAATATTTATTGTTAGAATCATCACAAAATCATCGGCGAACAACATACATAGTGTGATTAATGTAGTGACTTCATTAATTTTGAAATTCCACGACTCTGAACAACCTCGAGAATTTTGTTAGTGTATTGGTCAGATGGTAGTTAAATAAAATTTCCATTATATGTACCCAACTATAGAAACAGCGTACTCTGTACATTCACAATTACCCTATGTTCTGGATTTTAGTCAAAATAAAACTTTATAAAGTTTGAACAAATATATAGGGAAAATATCAACATTTAAAATGTAAAATCATTATTATTAAAATGTAAAATGTATTTACATATTGTACATATTTGGTACTATGGATATCGACATTTAATACTACATTTTTTGTTAAAATTTACAAATTTTGACTTTGATAAAATACAAAACGTAGGGTAAGTAAAAACAAAGAATGTATGTACTAATTATTTACAATCTATAAAATAATTCTAGACTTATAACCTAACCATTAAAATTCCACGACTCCAAATTTTCGAAGGTGTTTTTAGTATGTTGGTCTAGTGGTAGTCAAAAAAATATTGTTTATGTGTACCAGTTGTGAAACAACGACTCGTTACTTTATAATTATACCGTATTCTTGATTTGAGTCAAAATCAAACTTTATATTTGAACAAATACATAGGAAATAATATCAACATTTAAAATATAAAATCATTATTATTAGAATCATCATAAAATATATTGTCATATTGTATATATTTGGTATCATGAATGTTGATATTTATTGCTACATCTTTAATCTAACTTTACGAAATTTAGCTTTATAACTAAATAAAGAACGTGGGAAAATAATAATAGAGAGAGCGTGTACTGATTATTTACATGTTACAAAAAATTCTAGACTCATATGTAGCCAGCAGGTACAAAATATTGATTGGCTGGAAGTCTCAACGTTCTAGGCAAAAAATCGATTGCGCTCACGATCCAACCAAGCGTACGTAGATGTTTGGTTTTCTAAAGGCACACAACTACGTTTTGACTTGTAAAGTACCCCATACGTATTTTAAATGGACTGTTTAATTAGGAAGTCCACCACGACTCTAGCTATAGATCCTTAATTTCGGAGATGACGTGACATGTTACCTAGAGTCTGCATTTGAGTCACGTGACCATGTTAACATAAATAGTGTCAAATTTGTTACGTTACAAATATTTTTCTTTAAAATCTCAGCCATCTATTTTAGATCTAACTATCAAAATTAATTTAGATGATGTGGATTAACGTGGTGTCTCTATTAAATCTCTGTATTTTGCTTTTAGTATATAATAGATAGATTATCTTGGTCGTCAAACCTAGGATTTGACAAGATTCAAATGGGCATCAAATTTGAAAAAAAATCAGAAAAAAGAAAAACCAAAGCAAATAGTTTTCTTATGTCATATAGTAAGCATTGAATTTGATAAACAAGGTCCATACATATTCAAACCACACAAATCATGTATCTATACCCCCTAAGCCCTAAATTAATTAACTATGTCTTATGAAGTCAAGCATGTGAAGAGAAGTGGTTTTGGGTTTCAAACATGGAAATTTCAAAAACCTCCCAAAAGCTTCATTTTAGAATAAGAAGGATCCATGCTTACATTTCCATTTCTTCATTTGGAATCTGGGCTCTTCTATCTTCGACTTATTTTTTTTGCTTTATTCTTTATTTATTTCATTTCGATTTTTCCCTCTTCCTCTATCCTCTAGGTACAGCGTTTGCATCAATAGAGAACCTTTTCCTCTGTATGAATCTATATTATTCCATTCCAAGAGATTCCCGACACGCCAAGAAAAATCCCGAATTGGATCCAAAATTCGGGTTAATTGAGCTTCCATCGGTTAGGCCTCTTCAAATAGGTTTCACTTGTTTCCACTCACCTCTTCTTCCTCCTATACGAACTGAGCTATCCTTAACTTTTCGAATTCGCTCACAGCTCTGGGGGATGAAAGACAAAGAAAGAGATCCGGTTATTTATGATCGGAGAAAAGGAAGGGGCGTGGTTAAATCATTATCAAACCTAGGATTTGACCAAGATACAAATGGGTGGGCACAAAATTCAAAAAAATCAGAAAAATGAAAAACAAAAGCACATAGTCTTCTTATATATGTCATATCGTAAGCATTCGAGTTGATAAACGAGGTCTAGGTATATCCAAACCAGACAAATCATGTATCTACCCCCGTCGATCTTATGAAGTCTAGCATGAAGAGAAGTCGTTTTGGGTTTCAAACATGGAAATTTCAAGAACATCCCAAAAGCTTCATTTTAGAGTGACTAAGAAGGATACATGCTTACCTTTTAATTTTCATGTTTTAAACTTGTTTAAATCTTGGTTGAACCTAGGATTTGACCAAGATTCAAATATATGGGAATAAAATTCAGAAAAAAACAAAAATGAAAAACCAAAGCACATAGTCTTCTTATGTCTATAGTTAGAATTAAAGTTGATAAACAGGTCTAGACATATTCAAACTAGAAAATCATGTATATATCTACACCCCTAACCCTAAACTCTGTCTTATGAAGTCAAGCATGCATGAAGAGAAGTGGTTTTTTTTGTTCCAAACATGGAAATTTCCAAAACCCTCCCAAGAGCTACATTTTGGGGTGACTAAGAAGGATAGATGCTTATTTTTTCATATTCATGATTTAAACTTGTTTAAACCATGGTCAAACCTAGGATTTGACCAAGATTCAAATGGGCATCAAAATTGAAAAAAAATCAGCAAAAATAAAAACCAAAGCAAATAGTTTTCTTATGTTATATAGTAAGCATTAAAGTTGATAAACAAGGTCTAGACATATTCAAACCAGACAAATCATGTATCTATACCCCTAACCCCTAAACTCTGTCTTATGAAGTCAAGCATGAAGAGAAGTGGTTTTGGGTTTCAAACATGGAAATTTCAAAAACCTCCCAAAAGCCCCTTTTCAAATATTTCAAACTTATTCAAATTTGGTTCAAATTTGAAAGACATACAAGTTATAGCACACATAGTGCATACATTTTCACACAAACTGCACTAGATGCTAACCCTATAATTTGAGGCCATTTGGATGAGGTCGAAAAAATTCTTGGATTAGAATCGTGTTGTTCGAACCCCGTAGTTGGATTTTTTTGAACCCTTGATCTGTAGAACTGGGCAAAACCCGAGTTTAACCTATTTAATTATAGATTCGTATATCGATTTTTCTACTACCTTTTTATTATTACTATGCAGCACATGGGTGTTTGCCCGTCGAGTGAAACACGGAGGAAGAGGGATCACTCGGAAGGAGAGAAGAAGGGGGTGTCTCCCCTTTTTCGGGTGATGATGTTGACTTTTGTGCAGGGTTTGTCAGTGAGCAGGAGGTGCGAGCGAGCGAGCGAGCGAGCGAGTCGAGCGAGGCCGAGAATGAGAGAGATTTGTTTTTTTGTGAGAGGGACAACCGAAGGATCCAGAAGGACCCACAGACTTCCAATACGCATCTGATGCGTCTTCTCTTGACAAAGAAGATGGCTGGGAGTTTGCGTACCTATTGCACGTGACTTGTGCTCACTGAAGTGTGGGACCTCACGCGTGGGCACCACACGTAAGTGACAGACCTGTTGGTGTAAAAACTCGGTTGATTATAATAGTGCATTAGAACAAAGTTTCCTATGGATTCAAGGGTAGGAAATCCAAGTTAAATCATTTACGTGTTAAACTTGTCTAAATCTTGGTCAAACCTAGGATTTGACCAAGATTCAAATGGGCAGAAAAATAAAAAAACAGAAAAATGAAAAACAAAATCACATAGTCTTCTTATGTCATATAGTAAGCATTAAAATTGATAAACAAGGTCTAGACATATCAAACCATACAAATCATGTATCTACCCCTAACCCCTAATCTCCGTCTTATGAAGTCAAGCATGAAGAGAAGTGGTTTTGGGTTTCAAACATGGAAATTTCAAAAACCTCCCAAAAACTTCATTTTAGAGTGACTAAGAAGGATACATGCTTCCCTTTTCATTTTCTTGTTTTAAACTTGTTTAAATTATCTTGGTCAAACCTAGGATTTGACAAGATTCAAAGATACATGCTTCCCTTTTCATTTGACATGAATCCTTGTGGCACGACCATGTTGGGGTCACTCCTGGCTGTCTACCCAGCCGAGCATGCGGGCTCTATTACCTTGTACGAATCCTCGTTTTAAACAAAGAAGTGAACAAACGCCCCCCCCCCCCCACACACACACACACTTTCTCTCTCTCTCTCTCTCTCTCTCTCTCTCTCTCTCTCTCTCTCTCTCTCTCTCTCTCTCTCTCTCTCTCTCTAACCGGCTTTAGATATCGCATCATTTGTCTGTCAGACTCCATTGATTTGCCCCAAGTTCAACAAGGTCGCCCCCTTTTCCTCTGAGAGTCCATTGATTTTTATTTGCTGGTGTCACTTGTGCTAAACTGTCATTCCTTGTACTCCCTCCGATTCATATTATTTGATGGTAATATAGATGCATCTATACACATTATAGTTGTAGATACATCCATTTTACCATCAATTAATATTGATCGGAGTTGCAGCGTGGTATGAGGCCTGCCGCCTGCCACCGTCGGCGAGGTTCCAAGTAAACGGCGCCAGAAGAAGAGTAGCGCGGCTCCGGATTCAACCAACTGGCGGCGATGGACGGCACTATGGAAATAAACGCTACGAATTTGGAGGCCATCGCGTACAACATCGCTGGAACGGCGCAGGTCATGTGCTCCCACGACGGCTGCGGGGTCATCGTCAGCTACCACGAGTCCCTAAGCCACCAGATCGCGTGCCCGCACGGCCGGTGCAACTGCACGGAGCAGGGCTGCGACTTCGCCGCCCCACCGTCAGCGCTCCTCGTTCACCTCGCAGAGGCCCACTCGATTCAGGTGCACAGGTTAGAGTATGGCAAGTCCATAGAGTTCCGGGTGACCATGACGCACCCGTGCTCGCCGTGCAGGCTGCTCGTCGTCGAAGGGGATGACGGCTCCGTGTTCGTCCTGTACATCGACGCGCTCGGCCCGGCCATTGTCTTGTCTTTGGTATGCGTCAGTTCGGCCACATCCGTGTGGCCGCTCTACAGGGTGAAGATCTGGGCGCACGGCCCGCCGCCGTCCTCGAAATCGGACTGCAGGCGGGATGTCGTGAAGATGTCTGCCGATGCTTCTGGCAGCGCGTCGCCGGGCGCTGTCGTGTTTGAGGAGCTCACGTCGTTCCTCGTTGTGCCGGGGCCATACCTCGTTGGTGCTGGATCGTCCAAGGAGCTGCGTTTCTACATTCGCATATGCAAGCAGATGTAGCTACTGCTACTTTGCGTAGTTGAAAAAACTGTCAATTTGTCATGAGGAATGATAAATTTCGATGAAAAGTACTTGATTGTTCGTACGGCTGCTATTTTTTTATGGATTCTTCGTTTCATATTTGTGCTGAACTGTTTGTAGTAGTACTTATACTGTACTTAATAATAATGCAGCGTGGAAGTGAATACTCCTTTTTTTTGTGAATCGGAAGTGAATACTCCAACTATATGTAATTGTAACCCCTCCATCTGATTTATATAAAACTATGTGCACTTCCAGATCATTTCTCCTGTTTTTTAGATGTCCTTTCACTTACTATAAAAAACAAAGAAGCACTGCTGCTTTGATTCAAAGGAATGTGGAGAGTGTAGAAATAGGAAAGGTGTAGGATTGAAATTTTCCCATAGGAATCAAATCCAACATAATTCCTATGTCAATCCTATGAATCAAAGAAGCCCTAAGTGGTTACCGGTGCTTAATGCACAGTTCCAAAAAGTTCATCCCGCAGTCCAAATAACTAATAATCAGATGATGTCAATTTTTGTGTATGTAGTTGTGCCTATTACCATCACAAATATAGTCTCAAATAGTATGATGGTGGAGATACACATTTTTTAACTACCATGATTTTCGGTAAATGCTTAGTCAATTTTGACATAATTTGACTTTCTAAAAATAATATAAGCTAAGCTTTGAGATGGAGGTACTATATTGGGTTTTCCTCGTCTTAAGCAAAATCCCTTCCCATCCCCTTAAATAGAGTACTCCAGCCTCGAGGCTAGGAGATAAGAGAGGCCATCGATAGGCCACATACTCCTCGCGCGCTCGCAATGCTGGAAACTGTCACCGTTACCCTGAAGATGGACTCCACCGTGCTTCACTGCATTTTCTGCTCCCAGCCCCTCAAGCCCCCCGTCTTCAAGGTCGATCCCTTTCCCTCCCACACTCCATTGATGTTTCTTTTGTGGGTTCACTACTGCAAAAATGGCAATCCACGAACTTTGATTTGTGCAGTGCAAGGGTAATCATTTGGCCTGCGGCCGCTGCCTCAGCGAGCTTCCCGGGAACCGGTGCCATAGGTGCGTGGAACCCCGCGGCGGATTCGAGCACGACCCGGCAATGGACGCCGTCGTATCAGCGGCGACGGTTGAGTGCCCCCACAGCAGCTGCGGGAGCTTGGTGGCCTACCACCAGGTCCACGACCACAAGATTGCATGCCCGCACGCCCCTTGCGCTTGCACGGAGCCCGGCTGCGACTTCGCCGCCCCGCCAACAGCGCTCGTCGCCCACTTTGCAGCGGCCCACTCGATCCAAGTGCACAAGCTCCCGCCGTACAACACGACCAAAGTGTTCGAGGTGCTGGTGCCGGTGCCGGGTTCGCCGTGCCTGCGGATCATCGCCGAAGGGGAGGACGGCGCCGTGTTCGTCCTGATCATCGGCGTGCTCGGTTCGACTTCGACCACCATCGTGTCTACCGTGTGCGTTAGGGCGGCCGCGTGCGTGTGGCCTCTGTACACGGCAAAGATGTGGGCGAATGGGCCGGCGTCGTGCTCGTTGGCGCACTCGAGGAGCAGGGCGGACACCGTGAATGTGTCATTGGAGGCGTCGAGCTGCGCCTTGCCGGGCGACGTCGCGTTTGATGAACTCACGTCGTTCCTCTCGGTACCGCCGCTGTACCAGGTGCTTGGTGGACCTTCCAAGCTGCTGCGTTTCTACATTCGCATCGAGAAGGAGAACAATTAATCCTCAAAATAAGTACTCCTTATATAGAAAGGGACTAACTGTTTTTCGTCCTGCTAATGCAACCTTGAGGTGACCGGGACAACTTTGTACAAAGCATCGTGCTCATATAAATATACGTACTCTACAAAATCATCAGCAGTGGAGTACCTCGTAGGTGCCATGTCCATGGATCGACAAGACAAGACACATACATAGACTGGGTCACTGGGAGATGGATATTACTACTGGATCGTGATAGGATGCCTACATACACCCTACTCGGCAGGTGACGATACCTTCCCAACAAAGGTATCCAGTCCCATCCATTGATTATATTTTATTATGGACGGAGAGCATTCTACTACGTAGAAGAGATGTCATGTCTTGGGGCAGAGGTTCGGCTTAATCATGGTTTAGATGACTCTAATGTAGATGTATCTAGACATATTGTAACTATAGATACTTCCATTTTAGCATCAAGTAATGTGGATCGGAGGGAGTAATACTATAGTACAATATACTCAGTATAAGGTTAACTTTGGCACACGCTGGGACGCACATATTTGTTAGAAGTACACACATGCAAGACAGAGCACAGAGTAAAATAATTACTATTTACTTATGGGCAACCAAAAGCTTGTACGTGTCCACTCTATATATGGGCATGGACTACACTTATTGCTTGTGGACGAGGATAGCTGTTGTGGACAACACAGTGGATGCTGTTAGAGTGAAACGGCACACTTATTATGGATCGTAGGGAGTATGCAAGATAAAAAAAGATCTACCATACATATAGTATTATTATCATCAGTTATGTACTCATGACACTGGGAGCATACACACACGATCGTACATACTACAGTAGTACTGTACTACTTTTAAAACTACTTGCAAGATAAAATATACTGTACTACTTATCACTGGGTGCATACACACACGATCGTATACATACTAGTACTGTACTACTTTTAACACTAGGCTATCCTTTTCAGTGGTCTTCCTCTTCAGCTTCCACAGCCTGTACCATGTTGCTCTTCTTCTTCTTCTTCTTCTTCTTCTTCTTCTTCTTCTTCTTACTCCCGCTGTCCTGGAATTCCGCCAATTTTTGTTGACCCTTCTCAAAGTTCACTATTCGCCTGTATACCTCATATGTCGCGTATGCGTCGATGCTTGCATACAGGATATGCTTCATGGACAAGGGCACCTGCTTCCACACCTTGTGTTCCTCTTTCGTAAGTTTTTTCATGATAGATTTGTACTGGCTGTCTATAATGGCCGCAGCATAGTAAGCCAACGAATCCTTATTGTTACTAGTGGAATCGGCAGGCTTCCACCTTTTCTGGATGTCCACGAAGTTCGCCACTGAGAGGTTGCAACGCCCAAGCCTGGTAATGTCGTTGCCGATGTCAACACCTGCAAATGTTATGTCAGGCCTGCCAAGAAAGTCAGCGAGTTTGGGGCAGGGCTGGTCGGCCGAGGAAATCTGGTACAGGAGGCAGTCTGTGCCCATGCACAACTGTATGAGGGCAGCCTTCTGTTCAGGCCCATAGGTGTACTCTACGTCTAGGCCAACAATTTTGTACGAGTCTTCTTTCTCCAGTATCAACTCGATTTTGTTGATGTGTTCCTCCACCTTAGACGCCATATTGGTATAGTTCGCCGTAATGGTGGTTGTTCCATGAGCGAGGAAAGTGTGTCCTTGGTAGAACGCTTCCATGGAGGGTAGCGAGAGAGGGGCACAGGCGAGAGTGTCAGGGAGAAGACGAAATGAGGAAGACGAAATGAGGAAGACGAATGTTAACCGCCACGCCAGGGCCTGGAAACCGCCCGTCGCTAGATGCATGCATTTGGACGGTTTTGAAGATGACGGGCCATAGGGCACGAATGCAGTTTCCCTGTTAAAATAATAATAACCGCCCACGTACTTAATTAATTGTATGCTTATTTGTTTCTCGAGAGGAGCCTAGTTTTTTTCTACGAAACTCTGAAGATCTATTAAAAATCATCAACATTAGTACAAAGAGATTCAAAATTAATATTACCTTCGTCTAAAAGGAGGTGTCTTAGTTTTGTCTAATACGGATGTATAAAGACATATCTAAGTTGTAGAAATTACAAATATGTCTTCTTTGCACCACTTAGCTACCACTACAAAGTACAAACACTAACGCAAGGTAGATCAGCATCATGCAATGTAGACATTACAGTATTTTTGTACTACTGTACTTGTCTTCCCTGGTCTATGATTCAATATCTAGTATACTGTACTGCTTATACACCAGGGAGATTCAAAATACGAGTTGAGCGCCAAAACTCCCGCCTCCATACACATATTTCGAATTCCCTTTCGACCCTATTAGCAATGACGCAAAGGCAGACAAGTGAAGCCGGCGTTGGTTGGGGTCTCGTTCGTAATTTACACACCCCCTCTGATATATATAGTCTACCGCCTTCCATTCGTCTTCCCCATTTCCGCAAAAAATCTGTCGCAATACTCCAGGCCCATCATCTCTCACCTGCCGGACCACCGCACCGGAATATCCCAGCCGTACTTAGCCGGCATACCACCTCACCTACCTGAGGCCACCGACTCCCTCGTCCGCAGCACCAGATCCGCTTCACCAACGCCGCCGTGTACTGCATCGGATCTGCTTCACCGACTGCTTCATCCGCAGCACCAGATCCGCTTCACCAACGCCGCCGTGCACTGCACTATCTGAGTTCACCGACTCCCTCGTCTGCCGTACCTGATCCGCTTCACCAACGACGCCGTGCACTGCACCGGATCTGCTTCACCGACTCCCTCGTTTCAGATCTGCTTCCCCGAACCCATCATCGACCGCCCCAGATCTGCTTCCTCGACGCCGACGCCCACCGCAACCGCAGCACCCCCGCCGTCGTCGACGTGACCCGCAAGGATGCCGAGTATGACTACACGAAGCCGCCGTCGAGGTAACCAGACCCCCTCCCCCCTACACGTTTTGGTCTGTTACCATAGAAGGTTCAAGCATGTCTTGGTCAACTAGAATGTGTCCCATAGATCCAGCTCCGCCCCGCTCTCAATGCGCGTGGCAGATGGCAGGATCCTGCGCATTTGCCCATGCCACTCCTCGAGCTCTCTGTCTTGATGTGCTTCACACACAGGGCTTATAATACTAGGAAGCTTGTGCCTCACATACACTTACACACAGGGCTACTACTACTAGGAAGCTTTATTGGATATCTCAGTGGTACAAAGCTTACTTACATGGGACGGGTGATACTCTATTTAAATTTTTGTACATGACCCTTTAGATTGTTGCCATGTGCCAGAATCCAAACCCTATACCATACTTCTAGAATACTCTACAAACTCTAGATATTTCATACTACTCGTAAATATCTTACTCTAGAACATTCCCCATTCTACAGTTCTCTCTACATACCTTGGATACTTCATGACTAAGCTAGCTCCTTTACTAGCCAACCACATTGATAAGATTACTACTAACAATCCCCCCATAATCTTGTCATATAAACTATCTTTACTATTAAATTTAAAATAGGCCGCGGTGGTTGGTGATGGTACGTCAAACGTGTATACAACTCACCCCGAACATAAAAAGTAAGGTCAGCGTGACCGGCTCCATGAGGAGTTCTTATCAGGATTAGTTAGGTCACGACCAAAATCCAATCCGTAGCACTAGGTAGCAAAATCAGCATCCCTTTCCTAATTCTAATCGGTAAGACAAGCATAGATCGGTCCAGCCACACATCTTTTTTGTTCGCTCCCCTTTTTATTCTCTAAGGAACCCTCTCCTTAACGAGCGTAGATTGATGGAGATGGTTTTTGTACCGGTCAATCTTTATATCCTTTCTGGCATAGTTCTGTAAAAGATCGGCAGGTGATCCGTCCTTTCTCCTCTGCCGTAGTTCATCAACGCGTGTCCGGCAATCCCGGTTAGATCGACACAATCGGCAAAAAAGAAAAAGGCCAAAAGAGACCCATTGATTAGGCTCCTCTTGCCGTGCTACTTTAAATTTTCTAACTTTTCTTTCATTCGCAAACATACAGTGACAATCTATATGACTCTAGGTTTCTTTTCCTAATTTTTGCACGTGCATGCATTTTCCCTTTAAAATTCGTAGGACATACAAATCTCAACACTTATGCAACTAAAAATCCTTAAAAAAACAAAGCTTTCATACCCTGCAGCTTTTAAGAGGTTAGTCACAAGAATCAACCACATGTTTTGGAGCGCAGTGACATTCTCCCTAAAAAAACATGTTTCATGCGTGGGTGTTTCATTAATAAAGAGAAATATCTGTTCAGTTGGGGCCACGTATCGACGTGTGTTCTCGACAAATCAGTTTCTCAGACAAAGTATCTTGAAGGTGTTCATAGAGATTGCATGTGCATTTGTGCGTTCGTAGGAGCGAGTATGCATTTAGTGAGCATTTATATTGTACCGTGTTTTGTTAAAAAAGATGGTGTAAAACGGGCACCTTTTACGATATACTCTCTCCGTCCCAAAATGTAAGGCGTCTAAGGATTGGTCAAAACTCAAAAGTCAAACCTTACGAACTTTGACCAAATATTTTAAAAAATATTTACATTTTCAATATCAAATTGACATATTAAGAAATTATACTTTAGGGTGACTCTATTGATAATGATTTAGTATTGTAAATATTTATATTTTTGTGTGTAAACTTGGTCAAACTTTAAAAACATTGACTTTTAACTAATCCTTAGACGCCTTATTTTTGGCACGGAGGGAGTATCATTCAATAAATACTATGAATTATTCGATCGTCTGTTCAAACATGTTAATTAGATCGGTCGATTGATCAACTCGGATCGGTCGATCGAGCATCAGAGTTGTCTCAGTGATGACAAAAAATAAGCACATTGTATGATACTGACGTACCACAGATTCTAAAGAAAAATGAGGACCATGTGGCCACACATCCTGGACATAGACATTGCGATTATATTCCATTTATTCTATATTTGGAGGGAGCCATCTTTCGTTATTAACCCGTTGCAACACACGGGTATTATGCTAGTATCCCCTAATCCAGATCACATGGACCATGCACTTCATCTTGTGATGGCATCACACCGACTCACGTCAAGCAACGACGCCGCACCTTGCTTGTTAGCCTGACACCGACTTCATTTTAGATATCATGTAGTACATGTCAAGTACCAAATCACTGAGAACCAACCTGTGGTTGGATGGTTAGGAGGGCAGTGGCACCCCCAGATTTAACGCTTTGGTGTCTCAAAAATGGAGGAATATTCTTCTGTGGGACGCGGCGTTCCCGATGACATTGTGGTGCTAGTGGTGACTTCGTCAATCTCAATACCCGTCGGAACAGTTTCTTGGATGCAGTTTCCTGAAGGTGCTCGAAGGGGTAGTGTGTGTGCCTGAGTGATGAGTGTATGTATGTACGTGTGAGCGTCTATGATTGTACTGTGTGTTGCAAAAAATAGTATTAATTTTGTCTTGTTCATACTAAGACTAGCAAAGCGTTCCCTGCTCTATAAACTCTCAAGAAACACCCCTATAGTATCCATCTAGTTCGTCCTAATGTTAGAACAGTAATTGCATGCTATGTAATTCATCTATTTTTGTTAGGAAACCTACATGTTTGTTTGCTTTTCTTATTCTCAGGTGACAGGTTGTGTGCTGGGACCATAGCCGCCGTCTGTTTTGTTCGTTGCAAAATGTTGTTTTATATTCCGCCATTCTGTGCTCTTCTGTGTTCACAAGGTTTTACATTATAATTTCCATCTGTTTTGTTGTAAACAATGACGGTAAATGCCAATTACTATTTCCTTTCTGCTATCCTTTTGCCATCCTGTAGTACATGTGTGAACTCATTGCTCTGGTACATTTAAATTCTTCATTGTTTTTTTTCTTCAAGAGCTGCAACCCTAACTCTTTGCTGTAATTTCATGTTGCACTATCACATGGAACACAGCAAATCGTGGAGTGAATCACCCCTATAATCCAGTAAGTACCTTTCATTTTTGTATTGATATGCTTATCGTGCTGGAACCAGTTTGTGTTTAACACATTTACTCTCCATATAGATAGGATAACTGGTTTGAAATAAATCATGCTATTTGTATGACTGCACGTCTTCGTTCATTTTCCTGCTAGCTTCTCAAACTTGTTCTATTGCCTGTCTAATCTTTTTTTGTTTGATCGTGATTAAACCAATTTAATTGTTCTGCTTAACTTAAATGATCTGGCATTTTATTCTAGCCACATAATGTTTGATTGCTCATGCACTTCCTCATACTGTTATGTCTTCTGGATTTCTTCCATAATGATAAGAATGTTTTGCTTGGTGAATATGAGTCAGATGATGATTCAATTGGTTATTAGTCCTTGATTCATTGAGTTGACTGATGATTAAAACATATAAACCTTGCGACTATCTGGCATGCTTGTTGTGGGATATAATGAGCATATTTGTTTTTTGTAAGACTTTTTTCGGATTTCACTGTTGATTAATCCAATGCCACCTTCTGTAGTAGGAAATCCACCTTCAGTAGGTATCATAAATAAGATTTGTTGTTACTTTTTGGCTGACCCATCTTTTATTTTTAGGCACAAAATGGTTCATTTGTTTGTTTCTCCTTCCCTTATATTGCGCTCATGGGTTAAACATTGAAATAATATGTCAGTTTATATGAATCCCAGAATGGTTGCTGTCTAATCTGTCTTAATTGGTCCTGCTCGTTTATATTTGGCACCAAATGGATATATTTCTCTTTTATCTGAGGCATTCCCATGGCTGGCTGATGATTAAAATAATGAAATTTAGGGGGTTGGAGATTCTCCAACTGCACAATGTCTGGCTACCACTTTTGTGGAACTTAAGGGATCTGAAGCACCCCTTCCAAGTGTCAATTTTAATAGACAGCTGTTATGCAGTTTCCTGGCTTATTTTATTAGGCACAGACTGTCTAGTTACTTGATTTATTTTGTTCATATTTGCCATCCGGTTGCTCTGCCTGTTGCATTGGGGTTGATAGCTTGCTTTGTTATATTATGCCTTGTGCTTTGTGAAAATCTGCCATCTGTTTTGATGCTTTGCAAAAATCTGTGACAACTAATAGTATGGTTGTTTTCTCAAATTGTATGGTTCTGTAACTTGCACTGTCTTGTTTTCAGCCCCTGAATAGAGCAAGGAAGGCAGATGGCAGGGCATGTACATCAAGTGTCCAGGTCTTTCCACAGCACAGCCGTGACAATGCCAATTCATCTGATTGTCAGATGATAGCTACTGTCCCAGCCATTCCAGCGCAAACAATCGCTGCCTTTGCACACGAATCACTTGATATAATTCAGCAGCAAAGAGATGAAATAGATTCAAATATCATCATAACAGTCAATGAGATACATGAATTGAAAAATAGGCAAGCTTGGATTGAGCAGATCCTTAATAATCTACTCTGCAGATCTAATGGAAAGCCAGCTGTTACTTGCACTCCGATGAATTCTACCTAACAGAAATGCAGTTTTGCCGATGATGCCATTTGTATGGCTTGTATCATTTGAGTTATTTCGACTTGTTGTATTTGAGAATTTTTGCTGTTATTGTAATCCTTGAGCATTTTTTCCTGTTATTGCTATAGTTTGCAATCATTGTAACAAATTTTCAATGTAATGATTATTTTATCTTGCACTCGGCCTTAAACAGAACTACTAGTATGGTCTCACAATTTTTTTATCATTATACTATGCAAGATTTAGCGGTTGCCCCAAATTCAGAGCATCTCCACCGGCGGCCCGGCCTGATAGCGATTTGGGGGCCGGCGTCGTTTTATGGCTCGCACCGGTGCGCTCCAAACGGCGCCGGCCATTTTTCGAGCCCAGTAGAATCTCCGGCATCCCCGAGAGGACGCGACGGTTCGCATCGACTGGCCACGACGCGGGAAGGTTGGTCGTCGGCGTTTAAATGGCCTCCCGCGCGGAAACCGAGGCAGCGACTGGCCACGAGGGCAGCGACTGGCCACGCGGCGTCCAGTCGCCGTAAATGTGGGTAGTTGCCACCGCTAGATATATAGGACGTACGCCGTCCACCACCGCCGCTCCATTCTCTACTCTCCACATCAAGATGCCGCGCCGTCTGAAGACCACCTACTCGATGCTTGGCCTAAACGGCCGCGCGCTGCCTCCACCACCACGGCAGCCGCAGCCGGAGCCGGAGCCGGAGCTGCAGGCCGACGACGAGCACAGCTCCGACGAGGACGAGGACCCACGGTTCGAGTCCTGGCACGATGTCTACGTAGCAGAAGCGGAAGCAGAGGCGGCGGATCGAGGAGTCAGCGCAGTCGGGCGAGCCGCCGCAGGCCCCCACCGACCCGGAGCAGGCGGCGATCCTCGCGTCGCTGAACGCACAACGATACCAGCGGTTGAGGGAGGAGGAGCGCGAGTTCGTCAACGACGCGAACCTCGAGCACGTCCTCGAGATATCGCGCCAGCGAGCGGTCACGGAGGAGGCGGGACGCCGCCTCAAGGAGGCGGAGCGACAGAAGCTCGCAGAGCTCAACGCTCATCGCCACCAGGACGAGTTCGCTCGCCAGCAGGCGAGGCGCGCCGAGATCGAAGCTTCTCGGGAAAGGCTGGAAGCGCGGGGACAGCGCCGCCGGCCGCCATGCTCCACCGCCAGATGCGCGAAGCAACGAAGGAGAAGCGGGCACGAAAGCAGGCGGCAATGGCTAAGAACAACGACGAGGCAGTGCCGTCGAGCGCCCCAACCGACGGCCCGTAGACCAGGATTAAGTTTAAGTTTAGTTATGTTTAAAGTCGAGCTACTTTGGTATAAATTTCGTATGATTTTGGGTTTTTAAATGTCAATTTTAATTTTAAAATGGCTGCCGTTTGGGGCCGCTGGTGTGGTGTGGGAGCAGCATCCCCAAATAGAGGATCATGGTAACAGAAATTGTCAACGTGATGATGATTTGATGTTGCACTCGACCTTGAACATAAGTACTAGTACGGTCTCACAATTTTTTTAATCATTATACTTTGCAACATTTAGCGCGGATGCGCCAAATTCAGAGATAGATCATGATCATGGTAACAAATTTTCAACGTGATGATGATTTGATGTTGCACTCGGGCTTGAACAGAAGTACTACTACTGTCTCACAAATTCTTTATCATTATACTTTGCGAGATTTAGCGGATGCGCCAAATTCAGAGATAGATCATGATCATGGTAACACACTTTTCAATGTAATGATGATTTGATGTTGCACTCGACCTTGAACATAAGTCCTAGTACGGTATCACAATTTTGTATCATTATACTTTGCAAGTTTTAGCGGATGCGCCCATTTTCAGAGGTAGATCATGATCATGGTAACAAATTTTAAACGTGATGATGATTTGATGTTGCACTCGACCATGAACAGAAGTACTACTACTGTCTCACAATTTCTTTATCATTATACTTTGCCAGATTTAGCGGATGCGCCAAATTTAGAGATAGATCATGATCATGGTAACAAATTTTCCACGTGATGATGATTTGATGTTGCACTCGGGCTTGAACAGAAGTACTAGTACGGTCACTAATTTTTTTAGCATTATACTTTGCAACGAATGCACCAATTTCAGGTGCATGTCACCAGATCTGTGTCCGATGATGATCATGGTAGTAACCGATGTTCAACTTGATGATGATTTGATTTTACAGTCGGCCTTGAACAGAGGTACTAGTACGGTCTCACAATTTTTTATCATTATACTTGTACCTTAGCGAAATTCAAAATCTCATAGCGGCAAAACTTCCCGCCCACAAAATACAAAAATTTCACACGCTTCCAAATTCCCATTCTACCCCTGTGGAGATGACAGCAAAGTCGGTTGGTGAGGGGTTTGCCCGTCATTTTTTCGATCACCACCTCCCTAGCCCGGAAACCCTCCCAAAAAAATACATTTCCTTCAGTCTCTCATCTGAGACCACCCACCGGAACTTCTCAAGTCCCTCTCTCTACCACCTCCACGACCACCGCACCGGAACATCCCCGCCGGACTTCCCTGGCCTACCCGAGCCCTCGCGATCCTCGTCATCCGGCTGCCTGCCGGAGCCGCTTCATCGACGCCGTCATCAACCGGACCGGATCATCCCCGCCGAACCTCGAAACCATATATGCTCATCCAGCAGTCTACCGCAGTCGCTTCAGCTGCGGCATCGTCCACCCCACCGGAGCCGCTTCGCCGGATCCGTCGTCCACCGCATCGGATCTTGCTCACCGACACCGCTGTGCATGAACCGGATCTGCTTCACCGGCGCCGTGCATGATCTAAACTCTTCTACTGTCGCTTTTCTATTGCTTGCCTGCAAGTTCTTGTTTAATCTTGGGGGAACCTGTTTGTGCTAACGACGCGCCGTTACGTTTTTGCAGATGAGATGAGTAATCATGAAGTGTAATGGCCGTCTCTCCAACCCCAAGTAGCACATGTAGCGTACTTCATCACCGGATCTATCAACCCCAGGAAGATCTGCTGTGACTCCCACAGAGTGCTTCTCCTAATGTAAGTCCCTTGTTTTAGCGCCATGTTCTGGGTTCAGATGCTTGTTTATCTGAAGCTCTTTTAGTTCATTCCTAGCTATGACCGTAACACGTTGCTATTTTCTACTTCATTGCTAACTTTAAGCGATTGAACATTTTGGTTTGCATTCCCTGCTCTGTAGATGTAGCCATCATAACTTCTATCTTGCTCAGTCGTTGTTACAAAAATTATACTGTAGGTATTATAGTAACATCCTGCTATTATTTAGTTCATGGCCAATTTTAAGTAATTGCACATGTTGGTTCGCATTCCCTGCTCTATAGCTTTTGGCATCGTAACTTCTATATTTGGTTTACATTCCCTGCTCTGTAGATCTAGCCATCATAACTTTATCTTGCTCAGTCGTTGTTACAAAAATTATGGCCTGCTACTATGTTGTTTGTGCCAATTTTTTACTCCATGAACATGTTGGCTTGCATTCCCTGTACTACAGGTGATGCCATTGTTTTGTATCTAGTTCATTGTAAGCTAACAAAGTAAGGACTTAGTTTGGCATGCTATCACTCTGCTATCTAGCCTGTAGTACAAATAAACTTGTCATACTACTAGATAATAATTTTGCGTGCCATCTTGTTCTTCAAAAGCTGCATTATTGACTTGTTTCTCTGACTTGGCATGACGCTCACATATGGAAAGCTGAACATATTGGTTTGCATTCCCTCTTATACAAGTTCACAGGTGATCCCACTATATTCTGTATCTGGTCCATCCTAAGCTCCAGCATTAACTATCCTCCATGTGTTGCTCATTACAAGTTTATATCCCGAAACATCTTGATTTGCATCCCCTTCACTATAAGTTCAGGAGTATTATTTAGTTCACGGCCAAAATGAAGTAATTGCACTTGGCACATGTTGGTTCACATTCCCTCCTCTTTAGCTTTTGCCATCGTAACTTCTATTTTTGGTTTACATTCCCTGCTCTGTAGATGTAGCCATCATAACTTCATCTTGCTCAGTCGTTGTTACAAAATTTATAGCCTGCTACTATGTTGTTCATGCCAATTTTGTACTCCCTGAACATGTTGGTTTGCATGGGACTCGACAGTAGTAAGTCTGCTGTTTCATTCTAACATGCTCTGTTATATTGGTTGTTGGTATGCGGCATGCACTCTTTGTTTGCTTATTGTGCGCATTACAATGATCTTGTTATAACGACGAAATGATGAGTTCCAAATTCTTTGGCAAACAATATTGTAGTGTCTTTGCCTTTCCATTGTTGCTGTCTTAACTTGTAATGTCTTTGTTTCAGATATAGGTGCTGCATGGACAACTTAAAAGATTGCCGGATCGCTTCATTGTATTGCTAGGTTTAATTACCATTCAATTTCTCTGGGTTCTGTAATATTTTTTTCAATGCCTTGCAGCTGATGTAATATTTAGTTAGTTTTTATAGTTCTTTCGCGCATTTTTTCTTTGGTGCTTGTGGTAAGTGAGGCTATCCGACAGAAATCAACTAAATCACGAATTCCCATCCCTTAAACGGCCCAATTAAGCGAAATCACATATGTGCCTGCCCGCAAAATCCTAAAGCGCATATTATGCCGGCATATAAACAGCAACTAAACGGGCTGGCCCACTTACTTCTTGGGCCAGCCCATTTGATTTACGGTGGACCCCACACTAATTGGGCTGGCCCACTTGCTTTAAGGTGGACCCCACCAACTACTGGGCCGGCCCACTAATTAGTTGGGCCACCCCATTTGATTTTGGGGGACCCCACATAATAAATGGGCCGGCCCTTTAAGAGGAAAGTGGGACCCACTGTGTTTTTGGCCGGCCCACTTGCTAAATTGTGGACCCCACATACTAGTTGGGCCGGCCCTTTAACAGAAAGTGGGGCCCACGCGCTTATTGGGTCGGCCCACTATCTTGTTGGGCCGGCCCACTTGCTCTATGGTGGTCCCACATGGTAAATGGGCCGGCCCTTTAAGTGGAAGGTGGGACCCACCTGTGTTTTGGCCCGGCCCACTATCTTGTTGGGCCGGCCTACTTCTATATGGTGGACCCCACATACCAAATGGGCCGGCCCATTAAGGAATGTGGGACCCACCTATGTTTTTGGCCCGGCCCACTATCTTGATGGGCCAGCCCACTTGCTATATGGTGGGCCCCACACACTAAATGGGGCCCTTTAGGGAAAGTGGGACCCACTGTGTTTTGGCCGACCCACTATTTTGTTGGGCCGGCCCACTTGCTATATGGTGGACCCCACGAACTAAATGGGCCGACCCTTTAACGGAAAGTGGGACCCACGTGTTTGGCCCGGCCCACTAGCTTGTTGGGCCGGCCCGCTATACGGTGGACCCCACACACTAAATGGGCCGGGCTTTTAACGGAAAGTGGGACCCACTGTGTTTTGGCCCGGCCCACTTGCTTTTGGGCCCAGTTGCTGTAAGGTGGACCCCACATGTTAAATGGGCGGCCCATTTAAGTTTTGACCAGTCAACCTTAGAGGTTAGGCCCGGCCCACTTAACTAATGGACCAGCCCAGCTATATAGTTGACCGGTCAAACTATGTCATCTGGCCCGGCCCGCTTAAGACGTGGCAGGCCTCGTGTGGGCCTACCATCTACCACGGGGTTTCAGCCGGTTAACGCCGTTAATTAGCTCGCCACGTGTCGGTTTGCATGACGTCGGCGATCAACGGGCTCCGAAAACACTTCGCAACGGTCCGATTTTCCGTGGCGGAAGGGCGCCCAAGCGCGACGGACCGAAAAAATCGTCGTTGGACTTTGCCTGACGCAGTTTCGACAACGGAACCCATATCGTCGGGTTAGGCCCATAGGCGACGAAAAATGCCCCTTAGTTGACGATTTTGGGACGTTGTCTATCAGAACTTTTCTTGTAGTGAAATCTTGGTCAAACCGTACCTAGGATTTGATCAAGATTCAAAAATGGGCATAAAATTTCAAAAAAAATGAAAAACCAAAGCATATAGCCTTCTTATGTCATATAGTAAGCACTCAAGTTGATAAACAAGGTCTAGACATATTCAAACCAGAAAAATCATGTTTCTACCCCTAGCCCTAAACTTTGTCTTATGAAGTCAAGCACGAAGAGAAGTCGTTTTGGATTTCAAACATGGAAATTTCAAAAACCTTCCCAAAAGCTTCATTTTGGAGTGACTAATTAAGAAGGATACAGGCTTACCTTTTCATTTTCATGTTTTAAACTTGTTTAAATATTGGTTAAGCCTAGGATTTGACCAAGATCAAATGGGCATAAAAATTCAGAAAAAATCAAAAAAAATGAAAACCAAAGCACATAGTATTATTATGTCATATAGTAAGCATTCAAGTTGATAAACAAGGTCTAAACAACAAACTAGACAAATCATGTATCTACCCCTAACCCTAAACTCTGTCTTATGAAGTCAAATCTTGGTCAAACTTAGGATTTGACCAAGATTCAAATGGGCATAAAAATTGGGAGGAAGGGTATGAATTACAATTCAAAAAAACAAGGTAACTTAAATACTTGGATGCCCCAAAGATGTGTGGAAGCCCAAAACAATGGCAAAACATGTGCGCACGCTGCATCCAATTCAAGTAGAACACATAGTAGGCATCGATAGTTTGACCTAAATTTGAAATCAAAGAGAAGGTGGTTAGAAAAAATCGAAATTGGCAAAGCAAAGCATGAAATCATAAATTTGTGATGCACTATAGCTATGAAAAGTATCAAACAATGCATACCAAAATGATTTTTTAGAGGAATACTAGTTCAACTTATTTTAATTTTATATTAGTAGCCCAAAATCGAAGTAGTAGTTGGATATTTTTGAACTTGATCTGTAGTAGTGGGAAAAACCCTAGTTTAACCTATTTAATCATAGATTCGTAGGTCGATTTTTCTAATTTTTTATTATTACTATGCAGCACATGTGTGTTTGCCCGTCGAGTGAAACTCGGAGGAAGAGGGATCACTCGGAAGGAGAGAAGAAGGGAGAGAATTATGGTGTCTCCCCTTTTTCGTGTGATGATGTTGACTTTTGTGCAGGGTTTGTCAGTGAGCAGGAGCGAGCGAGCGAGCGAGCGAGTCGAGCGAGGCCGAGAATGAGAGAGATTTGTTTTTTTGTGAGAGGGACAACCGAAGGATCCAGAAGGACCCACATACTTCCAATACGCATCCTGATGCGTCTTCTCTTGACAAAGAAAATGGCTGGGAGTTTGCGTACCTATTGCACGTGACTTGTGCTCACTGAAGTGTGGGACCTCACGCATGGGCACCACACGTAAGTGACAGACCTGTTGATGTAAAAACTCGGTTGATTATTATACTACTATTTATACAAAGTTTCCTATGGATTCAAGGGTACGAAAGCCAAGTTAAATCATTTACATGACATTATTTTTTCCATGAAGCCAAGTTAACTCATTTATCAATTGGTACATTTTGGAGTGACTAAGAAGGATCCAGGCTTACTTTTTCATTTTCATGTTTTAAACATGTTTAAATCTTCCCCAATGTAGTCTTTTTTATGTCAGTATAGACTTCTTTACTGGATGTATACTATCGTACATGGCATGCATTTGCCTAATGAGCAGCATTGTTTAGCCGTTCTAGCCAACCCGATCAATCTGTCAAGCTTCATGCACGAGATGCCAATTTACTCCCTCGCTCCGATCCATATTTCTTGGTGCTAAAAAGAATGTGAATCGGAGGGAGTACTTTTCTTAGATAGTACTATATCAGTTCAAAAAAAAGTACAGTACTACTACATCACAAATGCATCAAAAGAGTACTACTGTACATCACAAGACCACGACAGTTGTATAGTAGAGTTTAATGCTGAACTTTAAACAGGACCAGGAGCATCAGGGCCAGCAGCAGGGGCGTTGACCGGCAACAAACCAGTCAAAAGACGTAAGGAAGAGGCCATATGCTGCGTGCTTGGCCTTGATTGCAGGGTGGTGATTCTTCGCCGCTCGCCATGTATTCACGCCGTACCAGTTCCGCGTCGCCCGCGAGCGGATCGAAGCGATCCCGCGCGCCGGACACGCTCGAGGAGGCGTGGCGGCTCCAGTGCAAGCAGTCCGCCGCCGGGAGTCGGCGCGCGGCGTGCAGGTACAGAGGCTCCCTGTACATGCCGTCGTCGCTCCGCGAGTTCGCCCCGGGCGGGCTCTGGTACAAGGCGGATCCGCCGCTCAAACCGATGAGCGGCCCCGTCTTCAACAAATGGCGCGCCGACCGGGAGAGGAACCGCCGGTCGAAGGCGGCGTGGGAGGCGAGCACCAGCGGCGGATTCGCGCCGCCAGCCGGCGAGGAGGCGGAGGAGGCGGAGGAAGGGGAAGACCCCCTCTTCTTGAAGGCGCTGGCCGCGTCCCTCAAGGACGATGCCGACAAGAAGAGGGCGGAGGAAGAAGACAAGGCGGCGGCCATCGCCGCCGTGAAGGAGAAGGAGGCGCGGGATGCGGAGGAGAACGCGACCATCATCTTCCTCGACGACTAGATAGGTTAGAAGTCGCGATAAGGATCGCGCAATTCTGTATGTATGATCCGTATGTATGATCAACTATGAATTATGAACAATGAACTATCAAACCAAACCACATAGTTTTTTTTATGTCATATAGTAAGAATTCAAGTTGATAAAACAAGGTCTAGACATATTCAAACTAGACAAATCACGTATATCTACCCCTAACCCTAAACTCTGTCTTATGAAGTAAAGCATGAAGAGAAGTGGTTTTGGGTTTCAAACATGGAAATTTCAAAAACCTTCCCAAAAGCTTCATTTTGGAGTGACTAAGAAGGATGCAGGCTTACCTTTTCATTTTCATGTCTTAAACTTGTTTAAATCTTGGTTAAACCTAGGATTTGACCAAGATCAAATGGGCAAAAAAATCAGAAAAAATGAAAAAATGAAAACTAAAGCACATAGTATTCTTATGTCATATAGTAAGCATTCAATTTGATAAACAAGGTCTAAACATATTCAAACCAGACAAATCATGTATCTACCCACTAACCCTAAATTCTGTCTTATGAAGTCGATCAAGCATGAAGAGAAGTGGTTTTGGGTTTCAAACATGGAAATTTCAAAAACCTCCCAAAAGCTTCATTTTAGAGTTACTAAGAAGGATCCATGCTTACCTTTTATTTTCATGTTTTAAACATGTTCAAATCTTGGTCAAACCGTACCTAGGATTTGACCAAGATTCAAATGGGTATAAAAATTCAAAAAAACTGAAAAACCAAAGCACATAGCCTTCTTATGTCATATATAGTAAGCACTCAAGTTGGTAAACAAGGTCTAGAGATATTCAAACCAGAAAAATCTTGTATCTACCCCTAACCCTAAACTTTGTCTTATGAAGTCAAGCACGAAGAGAAGTCGTTTTGGGTTTCAAACATGGAAATTTCAAAAACCTTCCCAAAAGCCTCATTTTGGAGTGACTAAGAAGGATGCAGGCTTACCTTTTCATTTTCATGTTTTAAACTTGTTTAAACCTTGGTTAAACCTAGGATTTGACCAAGATCAAATGGGCATAAAAATTCAGAAAAAATCAAAAAATGAAAACCAAAGCACATAGTATTCTTATGTCATATATTAAGCATTCAAGTTGATAAACAAGGTCAAGACATATTCAAACCAGACAAATCATGTATCTACCCTAACCCTAAACTCTGTCTTATGAAGTCAAGCATGAAGAGACGTGGTTTTGGGTTTCAAACATGGAAATTTCAAGAACCCCCCAAAAGCTTCATTTTAGAGTGACTAAGAAGGATCCAGGTCGAGCTTACCTTTTATTTTTATGTTTTAAACTTGTTCAAATCTTGGTCAAACCTAGGATTTGACCAAGATTCAAATGGGTATAAAAAATGAAAAACCAAAGCACATAACCTTTTATGTCATATAATAAGCACTCAAGTTGATAAACAAGGTCTAGACATATTCAAACTAGAAAAATCATGTATCTACCCCTAACCCTAAACTTTGTCTTATGAAGTCAAGCATGAAGAGAAGTCGTTTTGGGTTTCAAACATGGAAATTTCAAAAACCTTCCCAAAAACTTCATTTTGGAGTGACTAAGAAGGATGCAGGCTTACCTTTTCATTTTCATATTTTAAACATGTTTAAATCTTGGTCAAACCTATGATTTGACCAAGATTCAAATGGGCATAAAAATAGCTAGAAAAATCATGTACGTATCTACCCCTAACCCTAAACTCTATCTTACGAAGTCAAGCATGAAGAGAAGTGGTTTTGGGTTTCAAACATGGAAATTTCAAAAACCTCCCAAAAGCTTCATTTCAGAGTGACTAAGAAGGATCCAGACCGGGCTTACATTTTATTTTCATATTTTAAACTTGTTCAAATCTTGGTCAAACCGTACCTAGGATTTGACCAAATGATTCAAAAAAAAAATGAAAAACCAAAGCACATAGCCTTCTTATGTCATATAGTAAGCACTCAAGTTGATAAACAAGGTCTAGTCATATTCAAACCAGAAAAATCATGTATCTACCCCTAAGCCTGAACTTTGTCTTATGAAGTCAATCACGAAGAGAAGTCGTTTTGGGTTTCAAACATGGAAATTTCAAATACCTTCCCAAAAGCTTCATTTTGGAGTGACTAAGAAGGATGCAGGCTTACCTTTTCATTTTCATGTTTTAAACATGTTTAAATAAGGATGCGTGGTTCTGAAACCTCATACACATTGTTGCAAAAGTAATTACATCACCTAAACAATACTACCAGTTCATAATTCTAAACTTATGTACAATCTTGGAAACATATAACGCCAGCCTAGTTCACCAATTATCATCATCCCTCTTGATGCGCTTGCCGGTGCCGCTTGTACCTGCCTCCCATGGGTTGGCAGTCCAAGTTCTGCACTCGTTCGCACTTCGTGTGTCGGGAATCCTTGTTGGAGCTTCCCAACCAGATACAGGCCCTGCCCTTGCTAGCTCACCACATCCAGCCGTTGCCCTAGCTTGCTCACCATGTGAACCGCCATCCCACGGAGACCCCGAAGTAGGCTCGCACGGGTCCTTTATCCATGGTGGCATATTCTTCGGATCAAATGGTATGTTGTGCCTAAAGCAATAAGATACAAATTCCCAGTAGGTTGTCCCGACACACTGCTTCTTCTCGTCGCGCCAGGCAGGGGGAAGAGCGGCCAACCTAGCCGCTTCCTTGCAATCCGGGCAAACCACTTCCCTTGGAATTGGTTGTGCTTGACGCTGCCCATCATTGATTTTTTTGAGTCGCCTGTACAACTCAAAACTGACATACCCATCAATCGCAGCATACCTCAAGTTTACTTCAGGCAATGGCATGCACTCCCATTGATCGTGGCTGCTAGTAGGGAACTTGGTCTTCATGTCTTTGTAAGATGGGTCAATGATGGCGGCTGCCAAATCACCCATGCCAGTCCTATTGCCAGGACCATTGAAATTGATCATATCCTGAATGTCAATCCAATTATGTTTAGGAATTTTAATGCCATCTCTAGCAAACCTGCTAGAGTCACCCCTGATGTCAACAGTTGTGAAACAAATTCCTTTATGTTGAAGGAATTCTTGCAGTGCCAGATTATCAGGACTCCTGCATGTTAACACAAATCAATCTTGTAAGATCGTATATGCTGAAATAGTACACATATTTTTCTTCCAGTAAACTGTATACTTGTTGCAGTGAAACAATGATTTTGCATCAGTGATACACATCAAAATAACATGAATTATTGTTGCGACTATATGATCTAATTATTTAAGTGTCAAGTTAAGATTCAGTTACTATATGTTAATATCTTGACATCCATGCCGATTATCGGTGAGTATGAGTACATGAAATTTGTGCAAATTTTGAGTACCAAAATCATGAAACTAGATATCGTGGTCAATCCAAAAAAATTATACAAGTATGTTGGATATTACGTTCCAGACCACATTTTTCATACAAGTTAGTTTGTTCGTGTTTTCATACAAGTTAGAACCTAGTCTATTTCGAAATAAAAAAGCAGATCCAAGATAAAGGAAGAGTTTCTATATTAAAAAACAAAAGGATAAAGGAAGGCATGTGAAGAACATACCTGCAGAAATGGTACACCAGGACGTGGTCGTCCATGGCCAACTGAACGACGGCGGTACTTACTTGGTCCGCAGTGTATTCTAGGTCGAGGCCGACGAACCTGGACCTGTCCTCTAGTAGCTTTTGTTCGTACATCTTGAGGGTGTGCTCGAGAACGGAAGGGTCATTCGTGTAGACCACGTTCACCTTGGTCGTCCCATGGGGAACGACGCTCCTCTTCAGCGTAAACAGGCCGCCGTCGGCCATGGCAGCGCTGAAGCACGTCGAACTGATCGGAGGGATTGAGGGGGAGGGAGGGAGAGCAACTGCAAACAATGGGGTTTTTTGGAACTTGCCGAAATGCAGGGGAGAACGAACCGCCAGGGGTTGTTTAGTGGGGACAGATGGGAATAATACTGCGATGAGGTTGAGGAATTAACTCCAACCGCCATTTAAATCTAGTACTCCCTATAGTCAGGTGATAGGAAATGGACGGGCAAGATTGATTCTAGGGAGGCGAATCCCAGTATTTTCCCAATTTATTTGAGTTGTAATATAACCATCGTTAATACTTGAATTGAAAAATATTTACAAAATTAATTTATTATATACTACATGATGAGATAATCCAACAAACCATGGAAATGCATGGCCATCCAACCATGTCACCCGCTTGTGAAAATTGTATAGGTGGTAGTGTGCGCAATACACGCGGTAGCCACTTCACAAATACATCCTTTTAATTTTGCCCCCCTTAATTCGGCCAATAAAAATGAAAAGACTTTATGTGGAAAACCAAAAAAACTGTATTTGGCAAAGTATAGTCGAAAATAAGAAGTTTTTCATTGATCTCTTAAAAAAGGGGTCATGATTCGAAAGTTCGCCATGCATGGTTCTTGCGGTAACCAAGCTAGCTCACCCATGTGGCAAGAAGAGAATCAATGTCCAACATGCATGGTTCCAAAAATATATATTTACAGAATGATTCTGCTTCTCAAGAATATTTGCATGCCATCATGTTTGTTATTTTTCCTAGATAAAAGTAGTAATTGGTGACTTCGTGATTGCCTTGCTTGCTGATTTCAATAAGTTTGAACCTCATTTTTGGCTTTTTTCAAATTTAGGCAAAAACTTCTTGGCAATCGACTTTGTGAGCTACTATACTTGGATGCAACCCACATTTTCGTTGGCTAATTAATGTTTTCTGATTCCACAACAATAGGGCACATCCCTATATCATCCCAAATTTTGAATTCTTATTAGTTTGGTTGATGACCACCATTCATATCCGAACTTAATTAATTGGAGTACAAATGATGGTTTCATGGTAAGCTAGTTTGACAAATTAGCCTTCGAAATGGCGATTCGCCTACCATGCATGCATGTTTGGCCTACCCGTGAAATTTTGATTTGTGGTATTGTGCACACACTGCACATGATAGCGAATAAACAAAACACATATTTGGACCCCTTTGGCCAGCAAGGGCATGTTTGGTTCCTAGCCACAATTTGTCAAGAAGCCAAAATTTGGCAGCCATGCATATAGTTTATTTGGCATGTGTTTGGTTTTTGCCACAATTTGGCTTATCACACTTCATTGCATGTATATATGGTCCATTTGTCATAGACTCAACTTTTTTTTACAAAGTTTTGACAAAGTTTGGCTTTAATATTTTAAGCCACAATTTGGTGGCTAGCCATACTAGCTTTTTTTTTGTTGCTAACCACACTTTGGCTTTGGAAAAATGTGGCTACCAAACATGGGTCCTAATAAAAAGAAAACAACACACTAATGTGTGGTAAACCAAAAATCCCTACTTTGCAAAGTTGCATATGTGCAAAAGGGGGGCAATGCATGCATTATTCAGAAGTTGACTGTGGTTTTCATAGTGTAATGATGACCCACAAGTATAGGGGGTGTATCGTAGTATCTTCGATAAGTAAGAATGTCGATCCCAACGAGGAGCAGAAGGTGTTGACAAGTAGTTTCGATGAAGGATTCACTGTAAATGCTCACAAACAAGTATTCAAGGGGTTTTGATGTAATAGATGAATAAAGTACGAGTAAGTAAAATGCGAGAGAAATAATTGCAGCGAGTGGCCCAATCCTTTTTAGCACAAAGGACAAGCCGGTTTGTTTACTTATAATGACCAAACGTTCTTGAGGACACACGGGGATTTTAGTCTAGTGCTTTCGCTTCATGTGGCTAAATAATCTTCATTGTTTTGATAAGTGTTGTGTGGGTGAACCTATGCTAATGCATCGCCCTTCCTAGGACTAATACATACTTGTGATTATACCCCTTGCAAGCATCCGCAACTACAAGAAAGTAATTAAGATAAATCTAACCACAGCCTTAAACTCTGAGATCCTGCGATCCCTCTTGCATCGATATACTAACGGGGGCTCAGGTTTCTGTCACTCCGGCAACCCCGCAATTAGCAACCGAATACAAGATGCACTCCCCTAGGCCCATAAATGGTGAAGTATCGTGTAGTCGACATTCACACGACACCACTAGAAGAATGACACCACAACTTAAATATCATAACATTGAATATTACTCAACCATAATTCACTACTAGCATTTAGACTTCACCCATGTCCTCAAGAACTAAACGAACTACTCACGAGACATCATATGGAATACAATCAGAGGTGATATGATGATGAATAACAATCTGAACATAAACCTTGGCTCAATGGTTTCACTCAATAGCATCAATAACAAGTAGAGATTAACACCGGGAGAGTTTCCCCTATCAAACAATCAAGATCCAACCCAAATTGTTACAGCGGTGACGAGGTGCAGCGGTGGTGATGGCGGTGTAGACGGTGGAGATGATGATGATGATGATGGAGATGATGTCCAGCTCGATGACGATGGCGATGGCGTCGATTTCCCCCTCCGGGAGGGAATTTCCCCGGCGGATTCCTGCCCGCCGGAGAGCTCTTTTCTCTCTGGTGTTCTCCGCCCCGCAGAGGCGGCTGTAACTCTTCGTGAGGTACCCCCTGTGGCTTAGGTTTTCGGGACGAAGGAGTACGCGAAGAAAAGGAGGCGAGAGGGGCTGTGGGGCCCCCTCCTCACAGGGCGGCGCGGCCAGGCCTTGGGCCGCGCCGGCCTATGGGGTGGGCCCACCTGGGTCCCCTCTTCTCCCCCTTCTGGCTCCCTCCGTCATCTGGAAAAATAGGAATTTACGTGTAATTTCCTTCCACAGTTGATCTTCCGAAATATTGCGTTCTGACGGTGCTTTTTCCAGCAGAATCCTGGCTCCGGTGCTTGATCCTCCAATAATGATGAAACATGCAAAATAGATGAAATAACATAAGTATTGTGTCCCAATATGAAATATATCAATGAATAACAGCAAATTATGATACAAAATAGTGATGCAAATTGGACGTATCAACTCCCCCAAGCTTAGACCTCGCTTGTCCCCAAGCGAAACTGAGCTCGATAAACAAGACCACATGTTTATGGAGTGAAGAGTCGATAAATAAAATACGAACAAGAAGCATCATATTCATTCACACAAGACATTCTAGTAAACAACTTCCTCATATAACTCAACTTGAAATAAGTAAAGAGAAATCACAAGTAAAGGTGCATAAGAAATCATAGTTGGTGATGGCAAACTTTGTTCTTGGTCAGAGAACTACTAACGGATTGTACTTCTAAGCAAAGCTTTCATATTAGAATTTATATAGCTGGGCTTTCATATTCAATCATAACAATCTCCTCATAATCATTGATAACTTCAAAGTCATATTCATTCAGATAAAATTTGTACTAAACAAGAAAGTATAAAAGACATGATTAACTGAATCATAGCATAAATGGTTGGTTCACAACAACTCAATTGCTTGCTTGAGATAGAGGGAAATAGGTTTACTGACTCAACATAAAAGTAAAAGATAGGCCCTTCGCAGAGGGAAGCAGGGATTAAATCATGTGCTAGAGCTTTTCAAGTTTTGAAATCATATAAAGAGCATAAAAGTAAGATTTTGAGTGGTGTTTGTTGTTGTCAACGAATGGTAGCGGGCACTCTAACCCCCTTGCCAAACGAACCTTCCAAGAGCGGCTCCCATGAGGACGGCATCTCTACCAGCAAGGTAGATCATCCCCCTTCTCTTTTGTTTACACATGTATTTTAGTTTTATTAAGGATGACACTCCCCCAACCTTGGCTTTCTCAATCCATGGCTAACCGAATCCTCGGGTGCCTTCCAACATTCACATACCATGGAGGAGTGTCTATTGCAAAATTAAGTTGCTTACTGATAAATCAGGGCAAAACATGTGAAGAGAATTATTAATGAAAGTTATTAATTGGGGCTGGGAACCCCGTTGCCAGCTCTTATTGCAAAATTATTGGATAAGCGGATGTGCCGCTAGTCCATTGGTGAAAGTCCGCCCAACAAGATTGAAAGATAAAACACCACATACTTCCTCATGAGCTATAAAACATTGACACAAATAAGGAGTAGTATAGTTTGAATTATTTAAAGGTAGCACATGAAGTATTTACTTGGAATGGCAGAAAATACCACATAGTAGGTAGATATGGTGGACACAAATGGCATGAGTTTGGTCTAAGGTTATGGATGTATGAGAAGCATTCCCTCTCAATACAGGTCTTTGGCTAGCAAGGTTTGATAGCAAGCATAAAGGTTGAAGGAAACAAACAAATATACATATGATAGAAACAATCATGCATCTTTCTCATAAGCACAAGCAATTTTAACTTCAGAATACTAAACTCATTAGCATAGAGATAATAGAGTAATATATCTAAGTGTATTTCTCTCTTCTATTTAAACATCAAGATGTTGTTGCTATTGACCAATGCTAAGTTTGCCAAAACCAAATAGATTTACTTGATGCTCCCAAAGTGATATCAATACTAATGTCAAGAGTAATCATATAATAGAGATTGCAAACTAAAATAAGGTGTGTGATGGCGTGTAACTCACACGTTCGTTGGGAACCCCAAGAGGAAGGTATGATGCGCACAGTAGCAAGTTTTCCCTCAGAAAGAAACCAAGGTTTAATCGAACCAGTAGGAGCCAAGAAGCACGTTGAAGGTTGATGGTCGCGAAATGTGATGCGGCGCAACACCAGGGATCGCCAACGCGGAACCTGCACAACACAACCCAAGTACTTTGTCCCAACGAAACAGTGAGGTTGTCAATCTCACCGGCTTGCTGTAACAAAGGATTAAGCGTATCGAGTGGAAGATGTTTGCAAAGAAAATAGTAAAACACAATTGCAGTAGATTGTATGCTATGTAAAGAATAGGACCGGGGTCCACAGTTCACTAGAGGTGTCTCTCCCATAAGATAAAAGCATGTTGGGTGAACAAATTACAGTCGGGCAATTGAAAAATAGAGAAGGGCATAGCAATGCATATACATGACATGGTAAATATAGTGAGATTTAATCCGGGCATTACGACAAAGTACATAGACCGCCATCCAACTGCATCTATGCCTAAAAAGTCCACCTTCAGGTTATCATCCGAACCCCCTCCGGTATTAAGTTGCAAAGCAACAGACAATTGCATTAAGTATGGTGCGTAATGTAATCAACAACTACATCCTTAGACATAGCATCAATGTTTTATCCCTAGTGGCAACAGCACATCCACAACCTTAGAACTTTCTGTCACTGTCCCAGATTCAATGGAGGCATGAACCCACTATCGAGCATAAATACTCCCTCTTGGAGTTAAGAGTAAAAACTTGGCCAGAGCCTCTACTAATAACGGAGAGCATGCAAGATCATAAACAACACATAAACAATAGATTGATAATCACCATAATCATAGTATTCTCTATCCATCGGATCCCGACAAACACAACATATAGTATTACAGATAGATGATCTTGATCATGTTAGGCAGCTCACAAGATCCAACAATGAAGCACAACAAGGAGAAGACGACCATCTAGCTACTGCTATGGACCCATGGTCCAGGGGTGAACTACTCACTCATCACTCCGGAGGCTACCATGGCGTGTAGAGTCCTCCGGAGATGAATCCCCTCTCGGCAGGGTGCCGGAGGCGATCTCCTGAATCCCCGAGATGGGATTCGCGGCGGCGCGTCTCGGGAGGTTTTCCGTATCGTGGCTCTCGATACTGGGGTTTCGCGACGGAGGCTATTTGTAGGCGAAAGGGTAGGTCAAGTGGCGGCACGAGGGCCCGGGGGCAGGCCGCGCGGCAGGGCACGGCCGCGCCGCCCTATCCCTGGCCACCTCGTGGCCCCACTTCGACTCTCCTTCGGTCTTCTGGAAGCTCCATGCAAAAATAGGACCCTAGGCGAAGATTTCGTCCAATTCCGAGAATATTTCCTTACTAGGATTTCTGAAACAAAAAACAGCAGAAACCGGCTCTTCGGCATCTTGTTAATAGGTTAGTTCGAGAAAATGCATAAATATGACATATAATGTGCATAAAACATGTAGGTATCATCAATAAAGTAGCATGGAACATAAGAAATTATCGATACGTCGGAGACGTATCAGCATCCCCAAGCTTAGTTCTGCTCGTCCCGAGCAGGTAAAACGATAACAAAGATAATTTCTGAAGTGACATGCCATCATAATCTTGATCATACTATTTGTAAACATATGTAATGAATGCAGCGATCAAAACAAAGGTAATGACATGAGTAAACAAGTGAATCATATGACAAAGACTTTTCATGAATAGTACTTCAAGACAAGCATCAATAAGTCTTGCATAAGAGTTAACTCATAAAGCAATAAATCAAAGTAAAGGTGTTGAAGCAACACAAAGGAAGATTAAGTTTCAGCGGTTGCTTTCAACTTATAACATGTATATCTCATGGATATTGTCAACATAAAGTAGTATAACAAGTGCAATATGCAAGTATGTAGGAATCAATGCACAGTTCACACAAGTGTTTGCTTCTTAAGGTGGAAGGAGATAGGTAAACTGACTCAACAATAAAAGTAAAAGAATGGTCCTTCAAGAGGAAAGCATCGATTGCTGTATTTGTGCTAGAGCTTTTATTTTGAAAACATGAAACAATTTTGTCAACGGTAGTAATAAAGCATATGAGTTATGTAAATTATATCTTACAAGTTGCAAGCCTCATGCATAGTGTACTAATAGTGTCCGCACCTCGTCCTACTTAGCTTGGACTACCGGATCTTTGCATGCCATGTTTCAACCAAGTGTCACAAAGGGGTACCTCCATGCCGCCTGTACAAAGGTCTAAGGAGAAAGCTCGCATTTTGGATTTCTCGCTTTTGATTATTCTCAACTTAGACATCCATACCGGGACAACATGGACAATAGATAATGGACTCCTCTTAAATGCATAAGCATGTAGCAATGATTATTATTCTCATATGAGATTGAGGATATATGTCCAAAACTGAAACTTCCACCATGATTCATGGCTTTAGTTAGCGGCCCAATGTTCTTCTCTAACAATTTTGCATGCTCCAACCACTAAAATGATAGATCCTTCAGACAAGACGGACATGCATAGCAACTCACATGATATTCAACAATAGTTGATGGCGTTCCCCAGAAGCATGGTTATCGCACAACAAGCAACTTAATAAAAGATAAAGTGCATAAGTACATATTCAATACTACGATAGTTTTTAAGGCTATTTTGTCCCATGAGCTATATATTGCAAAGGTGGATGATGGAATTTTAAAGGTAGCACTCAAGCAATTTACTTTGGAATGGCGGAGAAATACCATGTAGTAGGTAGGTATGGTGGACACAAATGGCATAGTAGTTGGCTCAAGGATTTTGGATGCATGAGAAGTATTCCCTCTCGATACAAGGTTTAGGCTAGCAAGGTTATTTGAAGCAAACTCAAGGATGAACCGGTGCAGCAAAACTTACATAAAAGACATATTGTAAACATTATAAGACTCTACACCGTCTTCCTTGTTGTTCAAAACTCAATACTAGATATTATCTAGACCTTAGAGAGACCAAATATGCAAATCAAATTTTAGCAAGCTCTATGTATTTCTTCATTAATGGGTGCAAAGCATATGATGCAAGAGCTTAAACATGAGCACAACAATTGCCAAGTATCACATTATCCAAGACATTTTAGAATTACTACATGTAGCATTTCCCAATTCCAACCATATAACAATTTAACGAAGAAGTTTCAACCTTCGCCTTGAACATTATGAGTAAAGCCTAAGGACACATGTGTCCATATGCAACAGCGGAGCGTGTCTCTCTCCCACAAAGTGAATGCTAGGATCCATTTTATTCAAACAAAATAAAAACAAAAACAAACCGACGCTCCAAGTAAAGAACACAAGATGTGACTGAATAAAAATATAGTTTCAGGGGAGGAACCTGATGATGTTGTCGATGAAGAAGGGGATGCCTTGGGCATCCCCAAGCTTAGACGCTTGAGTCTTCTTAAAATATGCAGGGGTGAACCACGGGGGCATCCCCAAGCTTAGAGCTTTCACTCCTCTTGATCATAGTATATCATTCTCCTCTCTTGACCCTTGAAAACTTCCTTCACACCAAACTTCAAGCAAACTCATTAGAGGGTTAGTGCACAATTAATAATTCACACATTCAGAGGTGACACAATCATTCTTTACACTTCTGGACATTGCATAAAGCTACTGGACATTTATGGATCAAAGAAATAAATCCAACATAGCAAAAGAGGCAATGCGAAATAAAAGGCAGAATCTGTCAAAAACAGAACAGTCCGTAAAGACGAATTTAAAGATGGCACCAGACTTGCTCAAATGGAAAAACTCAAAACTAATGAAAGTTGCGTACATATCTGAGGATCACGCTCGTAAATTGGCAGATTTTTTCGAATTTTCTACAGAGAACTGTGCCCATATTCGTGACAGACAGCAATGCTGTTTCTGCGCAGCGATCCCAAATATAACATCAACTTTGACATAGAAACTTACTTGGCACAAAAACATGATAAGGAGAGGTTGCTACAGTAGTAAAAAACTTCCAAGACTCAACAAAACAAAAAATTGCTGTAGTAAAAACATGGGTTGTCTCCCATAAGCGCTTTTCTTTAACGCCTTTCAGCTAGGCGCAGAAAGTGCAAATCAAGTATTATCAAGAGACGGTGTGTCAACCTTACCTTGGGCTTTATCCTTACCTTTCTTATTGTTTTTCTTTCCCTTTGGTTTAGGAAATATATGATTTCCCCCTGGTATAGAGGTGAATTTCAGAGTGCCTTCTCCCACATCAATGACTGCTCCCAATAGTTTCAGCAAGGATCTTCCGAGTATGATTTTTCCTGTTTCAATAACAAGATAATCAATGGATATTGTTCTTCCAAGAATGGTTGTATGCACACCTGCAGCTATTCCCTTAGGAATTATAATAGAGTTATCAATGAGAGTTATTTCTTCTCCTCCTTCATCGACTCCCCAAAGTTTCAAAGATTTATAAATGCTTTCAGGCATAAGGCAAAATTCATACATAATATCACAGTAGGCATGAAGAGTTCGATCACCGATAACAATTTTAACAGCAGGATCCCATAATGAAGGTTTAGAATTCTCTAAGACTTGTTCAAGACGATTACGAACACAGTGATAATTGTCATTCAAGCGAGATGTACTTATCTCGAGATTGTTCAATCTATTATAAATGCTAATAAGGGCTGAATCAAAGTTATTAGCTGAATCATGTGATGCAACCAATTTCTTTATGGCATTAAAAGCTTGATCCCCATTACAATGAAGGAAATCTCCTCCTACTAAAGTGTCCAAAGCATATCTATAGCGAACCATAAGACCAAAATAAAAATTACTAAGGAGCAAACTTAGAGTCATTTGAGGTTCAGTTTTACGATAAGAAGTAAAAATTCTAGACCAAGCATCCTTAAAACTCTCCTCATCCCCTTGTTTAAAAGTAAAAACTAATTCCTCAGGTGAAGAAGTAACAGGTTCAGAGCTAGACATGGTAACAAAAGTAAATTTTTTGTATTTTTAATATAGAGTGCGAGACAATAAATAAAGCAAACTAGATAAAGTAAATGCAAGTAACTAATTTTTTTGTGTTTTTGATATAGAGAGCAAGACAATAAATAAAGTAAAACTAGCAACTAATTTTTTTGTATTTTGATTTAGTGCAGCAAACAAAATAGTAAATAAAATAAAGCAAGACAAAAACAAAGTAAAGAGATTGAGAAGTGGAGACTCCCCTTGCAGCGTGTCTTGATCTCCCCGGCAACGGCGCCAGAAAAAGAGCTTGATGGCGTGTAACTCACACGTTCGTTGGGAACCCCAAGAGGAAGGTATGATGCGCACAGTAGCAAGTTTTCCCTCAGAAAGAAGCCAAGGTTTAATCGAACCAGTAGGAGCCAAGAAGCACGTTGAAGGTTGATGGTCGCGAAATGTGATGCGGCGCAACACCAGGGATTTCGGCGCCAACGCGGAACCTGCACAACACAACCCAAGTACTTTGTCCCAACGAAACAGTGAGGTTGTCAATCTCACCGGCTTGCTGTAACAAAGGATTAAGCGTATCGAGTGGAAGATGTTTGCAAAGAAAATAGTAAAACACAATTGCAGTAGATTGTATGCTATGTAAAGAATAGGACCGGGGTCCACAGTTCACTAGAGGTGTCTCTCCCATAAGATAAAAGCATGTTGGGTGAACAAATTACAGTCGGGCAATTGACAAATAGAGAAGGGCATAACAATGCATGTACATGATATGATAAATATAGTGAGATTTAATCCGGGCATTACGACAAAGTACATAGACCGCCATCCAACTGCATCTATGCCTAAAAAGTCCACCTTCAGGTTATCATCCGAACCCCATTCAGTATTAAGTTGCTAAGCAACAGACAATTGCATTAAGTATGGTGCGTAATGTAATCGACAACTACATCCTTAGACATAGAATCAATGTTTTATCCCTAGTGGCAACAGCACATCACAACCTTAGAACTTTCTGTCACTGTCCCAGGTGTCAATGAAGGCATGAACCCACTATCGAGCATAAATACTCCCTCTTGGAGTTAAGAGTAAAAACTTGGCCAGAGCCTCTACTAATAACGGAGAGCATGCAAGATCATAAACAACACATAAACAATAGATTGATAATCACCATAATCATAGTATTCTCTATCCATCGGATCCCGACAAACACAACATATAGTATTACAGATAGATGATCTTGATCATGTTAGGCAGCTCACAAGATCCAACAATGAAGCACAACAAGGAGAAGACGACCATCTAGCTACTGCTATGGACCCATGGTCCAGGGGTGAACTACTCACTCATCACTCCGGAGGCGACCATGGCGGTGTAGAGTCCTCCGGAGATGAATCCCCTCTCCGGCAGGGTGCCGGAGGCGATCTCCTGAATCCCCGAGATGGGATTCGCGGCGGCGTCTCTGGAAGGTTTTCCGTATCGTGGCTCTCGGTACTGGGGTTTTCGCGACGGAGGCTATTTGTAGGCGAAAGGGTAGGTCAAGTGGCGGCACGAGGGGCCCAGGGGGCAGGCCGGCGCGGCCAGGGCCTGGGCCGCGCCGCCCTATCCCCTGGCCACCTCGTGGCCCCACTTCGACTCTCCTTCGGTCTTCTGGAAGCTCCGTGCAAAAATAGGACCCTGGGCGAAGATTTCGTCCAATTCCGAGAATATTTCCTTACTAGGATTTCTGAAACCAAAAACAGCAAAAACAGCAACTGGCTCTTCGGCATCTTGTTAATAGGTTAGTTCCAGAAAATGCACAAATATGACATATAATGTGCATAAAACATGTAGGTATCATCAATAAAGTAGCATGGAACATAAGAAATTATCGATACGTTGGAGACGTAAGATGTGCAAAAAGTAAATGATAAGACTTCTCATTAATATTCCATAACGATAACTCACACCAACGGATACATAGATAACCAACTAAGAGAGATACTTCCACATTGCATACTATTCCATATAATAACTTCCCTACTCATGATATGACACTACTTGATAGTAAAAGATAAAGGTGGTGATGATGTGATACCGCGGCACTCCCCCAAGCTTGGAACAAACCAAGGGGATGCCAATACCGATGATGAATTACTCCTTCGGTGATGATGGCGAATCTTTGCCGTCATCAGACTTCCATGGAAGAGGCTCTCCATCAACAAAAGACATCTTGGTCTCCGGAAACCTGAAACTAGCAGCATGACTTATGCGCTTAAACCTGTTTTCATACTCACAGTTTTGATTATGAACATCATAGAGTTGAGCTTGGAGTTTGTTGGTGGTGTCGTGAAGTGAGAAGATATCGTCCCACAACTTCGCAGTCTCCTTCTTGTGTCCATCAATGAGTTCAGACACAATCTTGTGAAAGATGTCCACTTCACGCTCAGCCATCTTCTTGTAGTTGAAGACCTCTTGTTCCAGTTTCTCCATCCTGTCTTCCAAACTCCCTTCTCCCTTAGGACCCTGGACATCTTTGATCTGCAACTCTCCATCCACGAGCAGCAATTCTTTGGGGTGCATCTTCAGCTCGTTCATGTACGGGTTGACGACGTCCTCAAAGAAGCTGTCCTTCTGAGTTCCCGACGAAGACATGGTGGATCTAGATCCGAAGCAGATCCTGGCAGAAAACAGCTCGAAACAAAACACGACGAGAAAACGATATACGGACCTCCAGGGATCCGGGGGATTATATAGCAAATATTTTTACAACAAAAGGAAGGTTCCAGGCCGAAAACGAGTGGAAACGGGACGCCGAGGGGCTGTCCCCATAGGTCGGCGCGGCCAGGGTGGGGCCCGCGCCGGCCTATGGTGACGGGCCCTCGCGCGTCTTTTCCACTCCGTTTCGATTCCGTAATTTTTCATATTTTCCAAAAACAGCAGAAATATTGTTCGGAAAGTAAACGCGGACTTTTTATTACCTGTACTGTTACCTATTCAAAGTCGAGTTCTGGCGGACTGTCAATTTGTCCTTTGATGAAAGCCTCCGGTGTTTCCACTTGAATAATATCAACATCAACATTATAAGAATCACCCGAGATATAATGCTTGAGTCTTTGTCCATTCACCACTTGTGTGGCATTGCCTTGGAGAGAGCTAATTTTAATTGCTCCTGAACGATACACCTCCTCAACAACATATGGTCCTTCCCATTTCGAGAGTAATTTCCCTGCAAAGAATCTAAGACGAGACCGATACAATAGAACTTTATCTCCAACATTAAATTCTCTTTTAATAATTCTTCTATCATGCCACTTCTTAACTTTTTCTTTAAAGAGTTTAGCATTTTCATAAGCTTCACTTCTCCATTCATCTAGAGAACTTAATTGCAGCAACCTCTTATTACCGGCTAGTTTCGGATCTTTATTTAGTTCTCTAACAGCCCAATAAGCTTTGTGCTCTAGTTCTAGAGGTAAATGACAAGCTTTTCCATAAACCATTTTATAAGGTGACATTCCCATAGGATTTTTATAAGCAGTTCTATAAGCCCATAGTGCTTCCTTCAATTTACTAGCCCAATTCTTTCTAGATTTATTAACGGTCTTTCCCAAAATGGATTTAATCTCTCTATTTGATAATTCTACTTGACCACTAGTTTGAGGGTGATAAGCGGAAGCAATTCTATGATTAATACCATACTTAGCAAGAGTTTTTCTAAAACCTCCATGAATAAAATGAGAACCTCCATCAGTCATAATATATCTAGGTACTCCAAATCTAGGAAAAATAATATCTAAAAGCATTTTTAAAGAGGTCTCACCATCAGCACTTTTTGTAGGTATAGCTTCTACCCATTTGGTAACATAATCAACAGCGACAAGTATATGAGTGTTACCTTCTGAAGAAGGGAAAGGACCCATGAAGTCGAATCCCCAACAATCGAATGGTTCAATAACAAGAGTATAATTCATAGGCATTTCATTGCGTCTAGAGATATTACCAACTCTTTGACATTCATCACAAGATAAAATAAACTTCCTTGCATCTTTGAAAAGTGTTGGCCAATAAAAACCTGATTGTAAAACCTTTTGTGCGGTTCTATCTCCAGCGTGATGTCCTCCATAAACACTACCATGACATTTACTCAATATCTCCTGTTGTTCATATTCAGGAACACATCTTCGCATAATACCATCCACTCCTTCTTTATATAAATGTGGGTCATCCCAAAAATAATGCCTCAAGTCATAAAAGAATTTCCTCCTTTGCTGAGCTGAAAAGGTTGGAGGCAAATACTTCGAAACAATAAAGTTAGCATAATCTGCATACCAAGGGCTCTCTCGCGAGCTCACCTTTATTACAGCCAATTGTTCATTTGGAAAACTATCATTAACAGGAACAGGATCATAAGCAATATTTTCCAATCTAGACAAATTATCAGCAACAGGATTATCAGCACCTTTCCTATCTATAATATGTAAATCAAATTCTTGCAAAAGAAGTACCCATCTAATAAGCCTTGGCTTAGCATCTTTCTTTGTCATAAGGTATCTAATTGCAGCATGATCAGTATGAATCGTAACTTTTGAATCAACAATATAGGGTCTAAACTTGTCACAAGCAAAGACTACAGCTAACAATTCCTTTTCAGTTGTAGCATAATTTCTTTGAGCAGCATCAAGAGTCTTACTAGCATAATGAATAACATTTAATTTTTTATCTACTCGCTGTCCAAGGACAGCACCTACAACAAAATCACTAGCATCACACATAATTTCAAAAGGCAAATTCCAATCAGGAGGTTCAACTACAGGAGCAGTTGTTAAGGCTTTCTTTAGAGTTTCAAAAGCTTCCTTACAATCATCATCAAAAACAAAAGGTACATCTTTTTGAAGAAGATTAGTAAGAGGCTTTGAAATTTTAGAGAAATCTTTAATAAATCTCCTATAAAACCCAGCATGACCAAGAACACTACGAATACCTTTAACATCCCTCGGATAGGGCATCTTCTCAATTGCTTCAACTTTAGCTCTATCAACTTCAATACCTCTCTCGGAAATTTTATGTCCCAATACAATTCCTTCATTAACCATAAAGTGGCATTTCTCCCAATTAAGAACAAGGTTAGTTTCTTCACATCTCTGCAAAACTTTATCGAGGTTTCGCAAGCAATTATCAAAAGAATTCCCATAGACAGAAAAATCATCCATGAACACCTCTACAATACTTTCGCAAAAACCATGAAAAATAGCAGACATGCATCTTTGAAAAGTAGCAGGAGCATTACATAAACCAAAAGGCATACGCCTATAAGCATAAGTCCCATAAGGACAAGTAAACGTGGTTTTCTCTTGATCTTTAGCTTTAACAGCAATTTGTGAAAACCCAGAATAACCATCAAGAAAGCAAAAATGAGTATTTTTAGATAACCTTTCTAGCATTTGATCAATAAAGGGTAAAGGGTAATGATCTTTCTTAGTAACTTTATTAACTTTTCGAAAATCAATGCACATTCTATACCCTACAACTACTCTTTGAGGAATAAGCTCATCATTATCATTAGGCACAACAGTCATTCCTCCTTTCTTAGGAACACAATGCACAGGACTAACCCATCTACTATCAGCAATAGGATATATAATACCAGCTTCAAGAAGTTTTAATACCTCGTTCCTTACCACCTCTTTCATCTTTGGAATTAGACGACGTTGATGTTCAACAACAGGCTTTGCATCATCTTCCATATTAATAGCATGTTGGCAAATAGAAGGAGAAATCCCTTTCAAATCATCAAGAGTATAGCCAATAGCTCCTCGGTGTTTCTTCAATATTTCCAATAACCTTTCTTCCTCAATCTCTGAAAGCTTAGAACTAATAATAACAGGATATATTTTCTTATCATCAATATGAGCATATTTAAGATTATCAGGTAAAGGCTTTAAATCAAAAACAGGATCTTCCTTTGGTGGCGGTGTTGTACCCAAATCTTCCACCGGTAAATCATGCTTGAGAATAGGTTGGCGAAGAAAAATTTCCTCAAGCTCATCTCTTTCTTTCCTAAAAGCTTCACTTTCACTATTCTCCAAATGTTGCTGCAAAGGATTATTAGGAACAAGAACAATAGATGCACACTGCTCCATTTTAAAATCATTACTAGGCAAATCAGCTTTATAAGGAGTTTTAGTGAATTTAGAAAAGTTAAATTCATAAGGTTCACCAGCAAATTTAGTCAAAATTTTCTCTTTCTTACAATCTATAATAGCTCCACAAGTATTTAGAAAAGGTCTACCAAAAATGATAGGACAATGATCACTAGCAGCAGAACCAAGTACCAAAAAGTCAGCAGGATATTTAATCTTACCACATAGAACTTCCACATCTCGAACAATACCAATTGGAGAAATAGTTTCTCTATTAGCCAGCTGAATAACCACATCAATATCTTCAAGTTCACAAGAATCAATTTCGTGCATAATCTCCGTATAAAGCTCATAAGGAATAGCACTAACACTTGCACCAATATCACATAAACCATAATAGCAATGATCACCAATTCTAACAGATAGCATAGGAACACTAACTTGTTTGGGTTTATTAGGATGTGAAACAATATTAGAAGCATCTTCACAGAAAATAATATGACCATCCTCCACATTTTCAGTCACAAGATCTTTAACTATTGCAACAGCAGGTTCAATTTTAATTTGTTCTTCAGGTTCTATGGGTTTCTTTTCACTTTTATGAACCGCACTAGATATGACAGAGTACTCCTTCATTTTAGCAGGGAAAGGAGTTTTTTCAATATAAGCTTCAGGAATAACATGATCAACAGTTTCAATCACTACACATTTGTTTACAGATGAATCAACTTTATCTTTATACGGTTCATGATACTTATCAAAATTCTTCTTAGGCAATTCATAATGAGAGGCAAAAGCTTTATAAAGATTTGCAACAACTTGGGAATCAAGACCATATGTAGCACTCATATTATGAAATTTATCAGTATCCATAAAAGCTTCAATGCATTTATAATCATAAATTATACCTGATTCTCTATCTTTGTCGTTCTCCCATCCTTCAGTATTTTCTTGGATCCGATCAAGAAGGTCCCTTTTAAACTCTTCTTTCTTGCGTGTAAATGATCCAGAACAAGAAGTATCCAGCAAGGTCTTGTCTTGAAAAGAAAGTCTTGCATAGAAATTATCAATAATAACATTACCAGGAAGCTCATGAATGGGGCATTTGAGCATTAAAGACTTCAATCTCCCCCAAGCTTGGGCAATACTCTCTCCATCATGAGGCCAGAAATTATATATGCGGTTCCGATCCTTGTGAATTTCACTTGGAGGATAGAATTTAGAATAAAATAAAGGCACAATGTCCTCCCAATCAAGAGAATCACCATTCTTCAGCAATTTATACCAGTGCGCCGCTTTACCAGACAGCGATATAGTGAATAGTTTCTTTCTAACTTCATTCATAGCAATACCTGCACATTTGAATAACCCGCATAATTCATGCAAAAACAGTAAATGATCACCAGGATGAACAGTTCCATCCCCTTCATAGCGGTTATCCATAACACGTTCAATAATTTTCATAGGTATTTTATATGGTATCACTTCCTCACCTGGCGCTTCATCCACTACCGTTGCAGTAGTAGTAGATTTCCCAAATAGAAATTGAAGAGAAGATCTCTCCATAATGACTTATAGCAGCAGGCAGAAATAAAATCAGCACAAACAGTAAAGGTTTTCCTTACCAATTCCACTTACCAATAGCGCTTCACTCCCCGGCAACGGCGCCAGAAAATAGTCTTGATGACCCACAAGTATAGGGGGTGTATCGTAGTATCTTCGATAAGTAAGAATGTCGATCCCAACGAGGAGCAGAAGGTGTTGACAAGTAGTTTCGATGAAGGATTCACTGTAAATGCTCACAAACAAGTATTCAAGGGGTTTTGATGTAATAGATGAATAAAGTACGAGTAAGTAAAATGCGAGAGAAATAATTGCAGCGAGTGGCCCAATCCTTTTTAGCACAAAGGACAAGCCGATTTGTTTACTTATAATGACCAAACGTTCTTGAGGACACACGGGGATTTTAGTCTAGTGCTTTCGCTTCATGTGGCTAAATAATCTTCATTGTTTTGATAAGTGTTGTGTGGGTGAACCTATGCTAATGCACCGCCCTTCCTAGGACTAATACATACTTGTGATTATACCCCTTGCAAGCATCCGCAACTACAAGAAAGTAATTAAGATAAATCTAACCACAGCCTTAAACTCTGAGATCCTGCGATCCCTCTTGCATCGATATACTAACGGGGGCTCAGGTTTCTGTCACTCCGGCAACCCCGCAATTAGCAACCGAATACAAGATGCACTCCCCTAGGCCCATAAATGGTGAAGTATCGTGTAGTCGACGTTCACACGACACCACTAGAAGAATGACACCACAACTTAAATATCATAACATTGAATATTACTCAACCATAATTCACTACTAGCATTTAGACTTCACCCATGTCCTCAAGAACTAAACGAACTACTCACGAGACATCATATGGAATACAATCAGAGGTGATATGATGATGAATAACAATCTGAACATAAACCTTGGCTCAATGGTTTCACTCAATAGCATCAATAACAAGTAGAGATTAACACCGGGAGAGTTTCCCCTATCAAACAATCAAGATCCAACCCAAATTGTTACAGCGGTGACGAGGTGCAGCGGTGGTGATGGCGGTGTAGACGGTGGAGATGATGATGATGATGATGGAGATGATGTCCAGCTCGATGACGATGGCGATGGCGTCGATTTCCCCCTCCGGGAGGGAATTTCCCCGGCGGATTCCTGCCCGCCGGAGAGCTCTTTTCTCTCTGGTGTTCTCCGCCCCGCAGAGGCGGCTGTAACTCTTCGTGAGGTACCCCTGTGGCTTAGGTTTTCGGGACGAAGGAGTACGCGAAGAAAAGGAGGCGAGAGGGGCTGTGGGCCCCCCTCCTCATAGGGCGGCGCGGCCAGGCCTTGGGCCGCGCCGGCCTATGGGGTGGGCCCACCTCGGGTCCCCTCTTCTCCCCCTTCTGGCTCCCTCCGTCATCTGGAAAAATAGGAATTTACGTGTAATTTCCTTCCACAGTTGATCTTCCGAAATATTGCGTTCTGACGGTGCTTTTTCCAGCAGAATCCTGGCTCCGGTGCTTGATCCTCCAATAATGATGAAACATGCAAAATAGATGAAATAACATAAGTATTGTGTCCCAATATGAAATATATCAATGAATAACAGCAAATTATGATACAAAATAGTGATGCAAATTGGACGTATCAACTCCCCCAAGCTTAGACCTCGCTTGTCCCCAAGCGAAACTGAGCTCGATAAACAAGACCACATGTTTATGGAGTGAAGAGTCGATAAATAAAATACGAACAAGAAGCATCATATTCATTCACACAAGACATTCTAGTAAACAACTTCCTCATATAACTCAACTTGAAATAAGTAAAGAGAAATCACAAGTAAAGGTGCATAAGAAATCATAGTTGGTGATGGCAAACTTTGTTCTTGGTCAGAGAACTACTAACGGATTGTACTTCTAAGCAAAGCTTTCATATTAGAATTTATATAGCTGGGCTTTCATATTCAATCATAACAATCTCCTCATAATCATTGATAACTTCAAAGTCATATTCATTCAGATAAAATTTGTACTAAACAAGAAAGTATAAAAGACATGATTAACTGAATCATAGCATAAATGGTTGGTTCACAACAACTCAATTGCTTGCTTGAGATAGAGGGAAATAGGTTTACTGACTCAACATAAAAGTAAAAGATAGGCCCTTCGCAGAGGGAAGCAGGGATTAAATCATGTGCTAGAGCTTTTCAAGTTTTGAAATCATATAAAGAGCATAAAAGTAAGATTTTGAGCGGTGTTTGTTGTTGTCAACGAATGGTAGCGGGCACTCTAACCCCCTTGCCAAACGAACCTTCCAAGAGCGGCTCCCATGAGGGACGGCATCTCTACCAGCAAGGTAGATCATCCCCCTTCTCTTTTGTTTACACATGTATTTTAGTTTTATTAAGGATGACACTCCCCCCAACCTTGGCTTTCTCAATCCATGGCTAACCGAATCCTCGGGTGCCTTCCAACATTCACATACCATGGAGGAGTGTCTATTGCAAAATTAAGTTGCTTACTGATAAATCAGGGCAAAACATGTGAAGAGAATTATTAATGAAAGTTATTAATTGGGGCTGGGAACCCCGTTGCCAGCTCTTATTGCAAAATTATTGGATAAGCGGATGTGCCGCTAGTCCATTGGTGAAAGTCCGCCCAACAAGATTGAAAGATAAAACACCACATACTTCCTCATGAGCTATAAAACATTGACACAAATAAGGAGTAGTATAGTTTGAATTATTTAAAGGTAGCACATGAAGTATTTACTTGGAATGGCAGAAAATACCATGTAGTAGGTAGGTATGGTGGACACAAATGGCATGAGTTTGGTCTAAGGTTATGGATGTATGAGAAGCATTCCCTCTCAATACAGGTCTTTGGCTAGCAAGGTTTGATAGCAAGCATAAAGGTTGAAGGAAACAAACAAATATACATATGATAGAAACAATCATGCATCTTTCTCATAAGCACAAGCAATTTTAACTTCAGAATACTAAACTCATTAGCATAGAGATAATAGAGTAATATATCTAAGTGTATTTCTCTCTTCTATTTAAACATCAAGATGTTGTTGCTATTGACCAATGCTAAGTTTGCCAAAACCAAATAGATTTACTTGATGCTCCCAAAGTGATATCAATACTAATGTCAAGAGTAATCATATAATAGAGATTGCAAACTAAAATAAGGTGTGCAAAAAGTAAATGATAAGACTTCTCATTAATATTCCATAACGATAACTCACACCAACGGATACATAGATAACCAACTAAGAGAGATACTTCCACATTGCATACTATTCCATATAATAACTTCCCTACTCATGATATGACACTACTTGATAGTAAAAGATAAAGGTGGTGATGATGTGATACCGCGGCACTCCCCCAAGCTTGGAACAAACCAAGGGGATGCCAATACCGATGATGAATTACTCCTTCGGTGATGATGGCGAATCTTTGCCGTCATCAGACTTCCATGGAAGAGGCTCTCCATCAACAAAAGACATCTTGGTCTCCGGAAACCTGAAACTAGCAGCATGACTTATGCGCTTAAACCTGTTTTCATACTCACAGTTTTGATTATGAACATCATAGAGTTGAGCTTGGAGTTTGTTGGTGGTGTCGTGAAGTGAGAAGATATCGTCCCACAACTTCGCAGTCTCCTTCTTGTGTCCATCAATGAGTTCAGACACAATCTTGTGAAAGATGTCCACTTCACGCTCAGCCATCTTCTTGTAGTTGAAGACCTCTTGTTCTAGTTTCTCCATCCTGTCCTCCAAACTCCCTTCTCCCTTAGGACCCTGGACATCTTTGATCTGCAACTCTCCATCCACGAGCAGCAATTCTTTGGGGTGCATCTTCAGCTCGTTCATGTACGGGTTGACGACGTCCTCAAAGAAGCTGTCCTTCTGAGTTCCCGACGAAGACATGGTGGATCTAGATCCGAAGCAAATCCTGGCAGAAAACAGCTCGAAACAAAACACGACGAGAAAACGATATACGGACCTCCAGGGATCCGGGGGATTATATAGCAAATATTTTTACAACAAAAGGAAGGTTCCAGGCCGAAAACGAGTGGAAACGGGACGCCGAGGGGCTGTCCCCATAGGTCGGCGCGGCCAGGGTGGGGCCCGCGCCGGCCTATGGTGACGGGCCCTCGCGCGTCTCTTCCACTCCGTTTCGATTCCGTAATTTTTCATATTTTCCAAAAACAGCAGAAATATTGTTCGGAAAGTAAATCGCGGACTTTTTATTACCTGTACTGTTACCTATTCAAAGTCGAGTTCTGGCGGACTGTCAATTTGTCCTTTGATGAAAGCCTCCGGTGTTTCCACTTGAATAATTGTTACCCTCCAAAACCCCCCGACGGGCTTTGGTTAAGCAACACGAAGAGCCGGGAAGCTCCTAGGGCCGCTTAGTGGATCCCTGGCACCTCGCGTCGTCCCGAAAATCTTCTGGCGCGCGTCCTGGCGGTTGGGCGTGCCACCTGACCTAGACCTGGTCAGGAAGGTGTTAGTGCTTCGATTGTTCCTGCATGGTAGACACGTGCACATTAAATACGAGCCTTATCGGCTCTCAGGTTTCCCTGTGGATCGGCTCAAAGAGCCGATCGCCCCATGGTCCTTGATGGATTAGCAATGGCATGGGGATCCTGCTTGATCAGGACAAAGCTAAAACGATCCACGACAGTTTAGGGTTTTCACCGCATAATCGGAACGTCCTACGTGCGATCGGGCCTAGCAGCTACGAGAGACGATGCAAACTACCCCTACGAAAGGCCTAAAAACCAACATAACGTTGATCCCCGGAACATCCCTCGCAGGGACGGTAAACAGCATCTAACGCACCACCGGATCCTCCGACCCCAGCATAAGGCCTAACTATGCAGATATTAAACTAATCCCTGCAGATGCAAGGAGCAACTATAACGGATCGGATCTACTAAGCATGATCAAGCAAGATGCTGCCCTTACGTCTAGATCGACGTAAGGGCAGCAAGGTGTCTAGGGACGGCATTGCCACGCAGATATGCACGTGAAAGCACCAATGCAAGCCCCTAAACACCTAAGGATAAATAGTACCGCTCGCCATCAACAAGGCTTCAGCACGAGCAGTACAAGGATAACGAATAAACTTACGCTGCCTAGATCGCTAGATGCGATCTAGGCAGCATGGTGCTTACCCGGGAGAAACCCTCGAAGAGAAGGGGTGGCGATGCGCCGTATTTTGTGTTTGTTTGAACGATGATTGTCCTCCTTTTCCGATAACCCTAGATACATATTTATAGTCCAAGGGACTTTCTAATTGAGGCGTGCACCTAACCGTGCACGGGCCGGACTCTATCTCTTTAATCTAAATTACAATGCGATCTAATATATTACAGATACATGGGCAATTAAGCCCGAACTCTCAGCGCAAGGCCGCTTCAAAGATGCTTCATGTGTACGTCCTTCAAGCCCATCTTCACTTACGGCCCATCTCCTGATTTGGCCAAAATCGGGTGGTAACACATGCCCCCTGGTTTTGGTAATGATAATATCAAAACCATCTGTTTTTCCTCGAGGGGTCATGTCGTGGCAGAGCAGAACCGTCGCAGTATTCTTCATGATGACGCCTTGCCTTCTCAACTCCTCTGCATGATTTGACAATTTTGGCAACTCCCGATTCTCTTCTTTTCGTCCTTTTTCTTTCAAACTATCTACTTCACTTCTTCACCTCCTCCTCAAAAAAGCCATGGCCCATCGGCCCTACCAGAGAGAACCTTATTTTCCCTCTCAAACGGTAACTTGTAGCCTCCATCTCAGATCCCCAAAATCCGCGACCGAGCAGCTCCACAAGCTTCAGATCTCAACAGCGCCACCCTACCTCCGCAACGCATCCAATGGCGGAATCGTCCAACGCCAACGCCATGGTCTCGGTCTGAAGGTAATACTCCACTGCTTCTTCGCCATTAGGATTAAACTCAGGATTGAACGGAGGAACACATGAATTAATGTTTGTCCCGTTGTTAATTTTAGGTTTCCGATATCCTGTTGCCGCATCCTTCTCTCCCAAACTCCATGTGTCTTGGCCCCCGTTCTTCCGAGAGTCCCTGCCCATTTAATCTCCTGTGAGGCCAACAGAATCCCCTTCGAACCAGAACTTAGATCTGACTTCCTGGGCCGACTGCCTGCGAGCCTGGCCTAATCCCCCTGAAGGTTGGGTAGCATGGTACAATAGAGTGTCTAAGACCCATTACGCCACCTGGGAAACGATAGGGATAGCCGATGCATTGTCATTATCACTGTCTCCTCTTGAAAAGAATGAGAACATTCTGAAAACCATCGGCTACTTTTGGTCCGACGCACTAAACTGTTTTATGTTTGGCCATGGCCCCATGACGCCAACTCTGCTGGATGTAACCATGATCACAGGCCTTGATATTGCATCTCCCAGCCCCTCTGCTTTCAAATTGCCAAAAGTCCCGTTCACCCTCTCTTCTAAAAAGAGTGCACAAGCTGGGGCGCCTATCTGAAGCGTTACATGAAAACCAAAGGCCCTGTAACCGAGAGAGAACACACGGCCTTCTTAAACTTCTGGCTGGAGCACTTCATATTCTGCGGTCCTTCTCTCGCTCCAACTAAGAATTACCTTTCCCTGGCCTACGAACTTGCTAAAGGCACTCATCTTGGCCTTGGCAAACTGTTCCTTGGGGAGGTTTATCGATCTCTCCAGCTGATGTCGGTCAAACTGTTTTCTCAAAGAACAGTAAAGACAGGGGGTCCCTGGTGGTTTATTCAACTATGGGCTCAGCTATACTTTCAGAACCAAATCCCAGACTTTCCACCTTTGACCACCTGCACCTTCCCAGATACCGACGGGAGGGAGATCCGATGCACCAGTTATGGTCAAGCCCTGTATGGCCTCCCAGGCAGCAGGCTAATTCCTAAAGAAGCAGCAGGGTGGTTCCAGATCTTCTTCCAAGGCTCAGAGGACCCCCTGTTCTTCCCCTACACTGAATCGGAGAACTTCGAGAACCCAGTCTCCTTCCGATTAGATAGCTTTGCCGATGACGCTGGCACCCGGCACTTGTACTCCATCATGATCCGTCCTTGCTTCCTCCCAGTTGGCATGAGTACCTCTAACCGGATCATCAAGCCTGGTTACGAGTCTTACCAACCAGTGGTGGTAGCTCGTCAGCTCGGTCTTGGGCAAGTGCCTCCACACTTCTTTCTTCATCACCTGACAGCAAGCAGAGCTGAACTGCCTGACATCCTTACTGGCCAAAGATGCTACACCTTCTTTGACGCTCTGGCCATCCCAATTCCCCACAACCTCCGTTTCACCACCACTACCGATGGATTTGATACCTGGTGGTCCATGTGGAAGACCCATGCCTTCAGAAGAGCTCTAGGACCGTTGCTGAGGCAACTCGATGCTGAATATAGCATTCCCGCACATCAGGTACCACTACATTGAAATTTCTTGCAATTGCCCATGAGAATTGTCTAAAAACCTGATTTTACTTCTTGGCAGGAACAAGACGGCCCAGAGCCCACGCAGATCGACGGCTCTCCCTTCACATTCTTTCCGCCAGCCCCGGTAGTTCTCTTCTGCCAGCTCGCCGGCCTTGAAGAAGGTCATAATGCAAGGCCAGCCGATTTCACCAAAATCGGCTCCCCAGAGCAAAGCATCTTCGGGGCCTGTTGCCCCCCGAGCTTCTACCCAAGCGAGGAAGGCGGTGAGGAAAGTAGCTGCCAGGAAGACCCTGAAGCGCAAAGCTCCTATCCAAGAACACTTGCACGTAAGTTAACTCCAAGCCCGATTGCCATGTCCTCCCAGTCCTTTTCCGACATGTACCTATCTCCTTTTGCAGACTTCCACTGAAGAAAACTCCAGCGAGGAGGCACATTCTAGCCAGAGGGACTCGAGCCCAGGTAATTCTGAGAGATCCACCACTGAGCCATACCGACTCACCTCGTCGGTTTCTGGAAGAAATCGACTCCCGAGCTGTTGCCCCTCAAGCTCCAATCCAAGCAAGGTCCCGTGTGAAGCGTCGGTGCGTCAAAAGGGTTCGCAGAGACTCGCAAGCTCCCTCCTCAAGTCAAGAGGTTTCGAATGTAACCACTTCATCCATTCATATCCTCTGTGGTCTCGATGTTACTTGGATCGGCTCACCATTCCTCTTGCAGATTAATGAGATATCTAGCGGGGACGACGAGGAGGTCCCAATGCCCTCGGCCACACTAGGTCTGGCCGCCTCAACAAGTGCGGTTGGTCCAGTTGCTAATCTGGCCCAACCCACGGCTCAGCCGATCGTTCCTACATCGGCCGCTCCCCTTCTTTGGGAGAGGTATACTCCATTCCCTTGGATTTATGCTTCCATGTGTTGCATGCTCACGTCGCTCTTGTCTGTCTGCCAGGGATGTGATCCTTCGAGCTTACTGACGTTCGATCCGGAATCCATCGAGCCAGCTGCACCCAAAGCAAGTGGAGAGCCGAGCTTTGACCTGGTTCACGGCTCCCTTCAGCGCCTCAAGGCTTTGCTCTCCTCCCAGTTGAGATCTTGGTTGAAAATCCCGAGGCAATCAAGGGTATCCTTGATGAAATCCAGCCCCATCTCCCTATGACACTGCAGGTGAAGCTTTGGCCAGCTGCGACCCTGTCGGCTTTCAAGTCAGGAGTGCAATCGGCTCGCCAAAGAATTACCCTTCGTCGCGCTCAGCTCCCGTTGAGAGCCGATATTGCAGAGAAATGTCAGCGGCTTAACGAGAAAAAGACTGCCATAGACACCAAGACTGATACTTCTGCCCATAATGCTGAACTCGAAACCCTGCGCAAGGAACTGGAGAGCCTCGAAGAGAATGTGAGGGTGACCAAGCAGCTTATCCAAGAGAAGGAGACCTTCATTGCCCGCTCTCGAGAGGAAGCGCAAGGCCTCACAGCCGATCTGAAAACTGATCTGGCGGAGATTCGTGCTCTGAGCGGTCAGCTGGTGACAGGCAAAGACAAGGACGACGAGGCTGAGATTGCCGAAGTGGATCGTATCCGTGTTGACGCCCTTCGCGCTCTTGATGAATTCCTTCAGAAGAAACTTTCTGTGTAAGCTACTGGATGTTGTACTGAACTCGCGCCTTTGATTGCGGATAACAGCATCAAATTTTTTTTTATTATTAGCCGATCGATCTCATGAATCGGCTCCTTTGGGTACAAAACTCCGTGGCCTTAACCCTTCTCTGTGTGTATGCCCCCCCAAGCCAAATCCTTCAAATGAGGATATCGGCTTTTTAGCCAGCTCGAGACTGTCTCACGACTCCCCATGATCAACAGTTCAACAGTGGATCCACATAGTTGGAATAATTTTAGCCGATCGCTGGAACCGACTCCCCTGCTGTTGTCGACCCGACTATTCACCCGGTAGGGCAGCACCGTCGAGTTCCGGACATCTATAACAACGCGCCACCGGCCATCCTTTTTCTTCGTGAGTGCGACCCGGACATCCATTCCGTGTACCTGCACGGTCGAGGCATTCGGCGTTCAACATCTTCTCGATATCCTTTTTGACTTCATTAATCTCTTCGGCTTGCCAGCTGGCGTAAACCCATACCCCGGCTTTCCATCGCTTGCCGATCGACGTTGAACACAGGCAAAGCGTATATGGAGGATAATGCTGGCGATCGCTGAAATCGGCCTCCTTTTCCATTGCAATGCTTAATGAGGGTTTGCAAGTTCTTGGTCTCTTGCTATGGTGACGTGGTTCGACGGAAGCATGCTTACCACGTCTTGGGTCATGAATCTCTGACGAGATCCTGAACACTGCGTTCGTACCAGCCGACGTCTCTGCATCGGCATCAGCCGATGCCTGTGCATCGGCTTTCGCCTGTTTGGGCGCCATACTTTCTTTGGCGGGCGCGCCTTCGTCTCTACTGTTTGCTGGATTTTCGCGGCCAGATCGGGCCGCGCTCTTCTCAACGTGTACAGGTACTGTGCCTCGGCTTCTTCCAGGTTTCGCAGCCGCTGCACTCTACGTTTTGAGAATGGCTGAGTCCATCAGGGCACCACCTTGGTCGGTGATACCTATCTTCTTCATCTGACTCCTCGAAGTCTTCTTCTTGAGATGACTCAGCTCGTTTGTTCTGATGTGGGAGAGGTCCTAGACGCTCGAACACTGAAACTTCGTTCGTCCTTCTCCTTTGCTGTGTGCATTCTGGGCAGTTCTCGATTGTTGGCAATCGGCTCATTCCTGAGTCCCAGCAATGTTTGAAGAAGGGACAGTTCCAGTGCTTGTCCACGTTGTCTTGCTCCTTTGACCTCCCTCTGGCGCGACGTTCGTACCCGTCGTCGTTCCTGTCATGCTGACGATACCTCCTGTTTGCATCAGACCGACGATATCCTTCATCGTCGTCGTCGTAGCGGCGACGTCGGTCGTACTGCTGTTCATATTTGCTGAGGAGATGCACGGATAATGGGCGTGGATACCGTATGTTTCTCACCTCCTCCTCGGTCAGGTATCGTCTATCGTCGTCTTGGGGCCGGTCGCGTGGAACGGCCTCCTCTTTATCTTTGCCACGAGAGTGGCTGCTCTCTGCTTTGTCCGCGCCATGGCGAATCACGAACCCTGCCATATTGACATCGAAAGAGAACCCTGGTTCTCTTATGGAGTGGCTGAGATCTACCGTATTGACGCCATGCGACAGACACGTGTTTCCTCTGAGCTTGATGTTGCGAGAACGGGTTGTCTCAGAGGAGCCGATGAGTTCGGCTTCACAGATGGCCTTCAGCTCATCGTATTTCTTCTTGTGCTCCGCAGGGAGATCCTTGTATGTGATCTGCTCCTCTGCCATCTCGTATGTCGGTGTTGACGTGGATGTTGCAGAAGAGGTCCCACCGGGCGTGCCAGAATGTGTTACCCTCCAAAACCCCCCGACGGGCTTTGGTTAAGCAACACGAAGAGCCGGGAAGCTCCTAGGGCCGCTTAGTGGATCCCTGGCACCTCGCGTCGTCCCGCAAATCTTCTGGCGCGCGTCCTGGCGGTTGCTGGGCGTGCCACCTGACCTAGACCTGGTCAGGAAGGTGTTAGTGCTTCGATTGTTCCTGCATGGTAGACACGTGCACATTAAATACGAGCCTTATCGGCTCTCAGGTTTCCCTGTGGATCGGCTCAAAGAGCCGATCGCCCCATGGTCCTTGATGGATTAGCAATGGCATGGGGATCCTGCTTGATCAGGACAAAGCTAAAACGATCCACGACAGTTTAGGGTTTTCACCGCATAATCGGAACGTCCTACGTGCGATCGGGCCTAGCAGCTACGAGAGACGATGCAAACTACCCCTACGAGAGGCCTAAAAACCAACATAACGTTGATCCCCGGAACATCCCTCGCAGGGACGGTAAACAGCATCTAACGCACCACCGGATCCTCCGACCCCAGCATAAGGCCTAACTATGCAGATATTAAACTAATCCCTGCAGATGCAGGGAGCAACTATAACGGATCGGATCTACTAAGCATGATCAAGCAAGATGCTGCCCTTACGTCTAGATCGACGTAAGGGCAGCAAGGTGTCTAGGGACGGCATTGCCACGCAGATATGCACGTGAAAGCACCAATGCAAGCCCCTAAACACCTAAGGATAAATAGTACCGCTCGCCATCAACAAGGCTTCAGCACGAGCAGTACAAGGATAACGAATAAACTTACGCTGCCTAGATCGCTAGATGCGATCTAGGCAGCATGGTGCTTACCCGGGAGAAACCCTCGAAGAGAAGGGGTGGCGATGCGCCGTATTTTGTGTTTGTTTGAACGATGATTGTCCTCCTTTTCCGATAACCCTAGATACATATTTATAGTCCAAGGGACTTTCTAATTGAGGCGTGCACCTAACCGTGCACGGGCCGGACTCTATCTCTTTAATCTAAATTACAATGCGATCTAATATATTACAGATACATGGGCAATTAAGCCCGAACTCTCAGCGCAAGGCCGCTTCAAAGATGCTTCATGTGTACGTCCTTCAAGCCCATCTTCACTTACGGCCCATCTCCTGATTTGGCCAAAATCGGGTTGAATAATATCAACATCAACATTATAAGAATCACCCGAGATATAATGCTTGAGTCTTTGTCCATTCACCACTTGTGTGGCATTGCCTTGGAGAGAGCTAATTTTAATTGCTCCTGAACGATACACCTCCTCAACAACATATGGTCCTTCCCATTTCGAGAGTAATTTCCCTGCAAAGAGTCTAAGACGAGACCGATACAATAGAACTTTATCTCCAACATTAAATTCTCTTTTAATAATTCTTCTATCATGCCACTTCTTAACTTTTTCTTTAAAGAGTTTAGCATTTTCATAAGCTTCACTTCTCCATTCATCTAGAGAACTTAATTGCAGCAACCTCTTATTACCGGCTAGTTTCGGATCTTTATTTAGTTCTCTAACAGCCCAATAAGCTTTGTGCTCTAGTTCTAGAGGTAAATGACAAGCTTTTCCATAAACCATTTTATAAGGTGACATTCCCATAGGATTTTTATAAGCAGTTCTATAAGCCCATAGTGCTTCCTTCAATTTACTAGCCCAATTCTTTCTAGATTTATTAACGGTCTTTCCCAAAATGGATTTAATCTCTCTATTTGATAATTCTACTTGACCACTAGTTTGAGGGTGATAAGCGGAAGCAATTCTATGATTAATACCATACTTAGCAAGAGTTTTTCTAAAACCTCCATGAATAAAATGAGAACCTCCATCAGTCATAATATATCTAGGTACTCCAAATCTAGGAAAAATAATATCTAAAAGCATTTTTAAAGAGGTCTCACCATCAGCACTTTTTGTAGGTATAGCTTCTACCCATTTGGTAACATAATCAACAGCGACAAGTATATGAGTGTTACCTTCTGAAGAAGGGAAAGGACCCATGAAGTCGAATCCCCAACAATCGAATGGTTCAATAACAAGAGTATAATTCATAGGCATTTCATTGCGTCTAGAGATATTACCAACTCTTTGACATTCATCACAAGATAAAATAAACTTCCTTGCATCTTTGAAAAGTGTTGGCCAATAAAAACCTGATTGTAAAACCTTTTGTGCGGTTCTATCTCCAGCGTGATGTCCTCCATAAACACTACCATGACATTTACTCAATATCTCCTGTTGTTCATATTCAGGAACACATCTTCGCATAATACCATCCACTCCTTCTTTATATAAATGTGGGTCATCCCAAAAATAATGCCTCAAGTCATAAAAGAATTTCCTCCTTTGCTGAGCTGAAAAGGTTGGAGGCAAATACTTCGAAACAATAAAGTTAGCATAATCTGCATACCAAGGGCTCTCTCGCGAGCTCACCTTTATTACAGCCAATTGTTCATTTGGAAAACTATCATTAACAGGAACAGGATCATAAGCAATATTTTCCAATCTAGACAAATTATCAGCAACAGGATTATCAGCACCTTTCCTATCTATAATATGTAAATCAAATTCTTGCAAAAGAAGTACCCATCTAATAAGCCTTGGCTTAGCATCTTTCTTTGTCATAAGGTATCTAATTGCAGCATGATCAGTATGAATCGTAACTTTTGAATCAACAATATAGGGTCTAAACTTGTCACAAGCAAAGACTACAGCTAACAATTCCTTTTCAGTTGTAGCATAATTTCTTTGAGCAGCATCAAGAGTCTTACTAGCATAATGAATAACATTTAATTTTTTATCTACTCGCTGTCCAAGGACAGCACCTACAGCAAAATCACTAGCATCACACATAATTTCAAAAGGCAAATTCCAATCAGGAGGTTCAACTACAGGAGCAGTTGTTAAGGCTTTCTTTAGAGTTTCAAAAGCTTCCTTACAATCATCATCAAAAACAAAAGGTACATCTTTTTGAAGAAGATTAGTAAGAGGCTTTGAAATTTTAGAGAAATCTTTAATAAATCTCCTATAAAACCCAGCATGACCAAGAACACTACGAATACCTTTAACATCCCTCGGATATGGCATCTTCTCAATTGCTTCAACTTTAGCTCTATCAACTTCAATACCTCTCTCGGAAATTTTATGTCCCAATACAATTCCTTCATTAACCATAAAGTGGCATTTCTCCCAATTAAGAACAAGGTTAGTTTCTTCACATCTCTGCAAAACTTTATCGAGGTTTCGCAAGCAATTATCAAAAGAATTCCCATAGACAGAAAAATCATCCATGAACACCTCTACAATACTTTCGCAAAAACCATGAAAAATAGCAGACATGCATCTTTGAAAAGTAGCAGGAGCATTACATAAACCAAAAGGCATACGCCTATAAGCATAAGTCCCATAAGGACAAGTAAACGTGGTTTTCTCTTGATCTTTAGCTTTAACAGCAATTTGTGAAAACCCAGAATAACCATCAAGAAAGCAAAAATGAGTATTTTTAGATAACCTTTCTAGCATTTGATCAATAAAGGGTAAAGGGTAATGATCTTTCTTAGTAACTTTATTAACTTTTCGAAAATCAATGCACATTCTATACCCTACAACTACTCTTTGAGGAATAAGCTCATCATTATCATTAGGCACAACAGTCATTCCTCCTTTCTTAGGAACACAATGCACAGGACTAACCCATCTACTATCAGCAATAGGATATATAATACCAGCTTCAAGAAGTTTTAATACCTCGTTCCTTACCACCTCTTTCATCTTTGGAATTAGACGACGTTGATGTTCAACAACAGGCTTTGCATCATCTTCCATATTAATAGCATGTTGGCAAATAGAAGGAGAAATCCCTTTCAAATCATCAAGAGTATAGCCAATAGCTCCTCGGTGTTTCTTCAATATTTCCAATAACCTTTCTTCCTCAATCTCTGAAAGCTTAGAACTAATAATAACAGGATATATTTTCTTATCATCAATATGAGCATATTTAAGATTATCAGGTAAAGGCTTTAAATCAAAAACAGGATCTTCCTTTGGTGGCGGTGTTGTACCCAAATCTTCCACCGGTAAATCATGCTTGAGAATAGGTTGGCGAAGAAAAATTTCCTCAAGCTCATCTCTTTCTTTCCTAAAAGCTTCACTTTCACTATTCTCCAAATGTTGCTGCAAAGGATTATTAGGAACAAGAACAATAGATGCACACTGCTCCATTTTAAAATCATTACTAGGCAAATCAGCTTTATAAGGAGTTTTAGTGAATTTAGAAAAGTTAAATTCATAAGGTTCACCAGCAAATTTAGTCAAAATTTTCTCTTTCTTACAATCTATAATAGCTCCACAAGTATTTAGAAAAGGTCTACCAAAAATGATAGGACAATGATCACTAGCAGCAGAACCAAGTACCAAAAAGTCAGCAGGATATTTAATCTTACCACATAGAACTTCCACATCTCGAACAATACCAATTGGAGAAATAGTTTCTCTATTAGCCAGCTGAATAACCACATCAATATCTTCAAGTTCACAAGAATCAATTTCGTGCATAATCTCCGTATAAAGCTCATAAGGAATAGCACTAACGCTTGCACCAATATCACATAAACCATAATAGCAATGATCACCAATTCTAACAGATAGCATAGGAACACTAACTTGTTTGGGTTTATTAGGATGTGAAACAATATTAGAAGCATCTTCACAAAAAATAATATGACCATCCTCCACATTTTCAGTCACAAGATCTTTAACTATTGCAACAGCAGGTTCAATTTTAATTTGTTCTTCAGGTTCTATAGGTTTCTTTTCACTTTTATGAACCGCACTAGATATGACAGAGTACTCCTTCATTTTAGCAGGGAAAGGAGTTTTTTCAATATAAGCTTCAGGAATAACATGATCAACAGTTTCAATCACTACACATTTGTTTACAGATGAATCAACTTTATCTTTATACGGTTCATGATACTTATCAAAATTCTTCTTAGGCAATTCATAATGAGAGGCAAAAGCTTTATAAAGATTTGCAACAACTTGGGAATCAAGACCATATGTAGCACTCATATTACGAAATTTATCAGTATCCATAAAAGCTTCAATGCATTTATAATCATAAATTATACCTGATTCTCTATCTTTGTCGTTCTCCCATCCTTCAGTATTTTCTTGGATCCGATCAAGAAGGTCCCTTTTAAACTCTTCTTTCTTGCGTGTAAATGATCCAGAACAAGAAGTATCCAGCAAGGTCTTGTCTTGAAAAGAAAGTCTTGCATAGAAATTATCAATAATAACATTACCAGGAAGCTCATGAATGGGGCATTTGAGCATTAAAGACTTCAATCTCCCCCAAGCTTGGGCAATACTCTCTCCATCATGAGGCCAGAAATTATATATGCGGTTCCGATCCTTGTGAATTTCACTTGGAGGATAGAATTTAGAATAGAATAAAGGCACAATGTCCTCCCAATCAAGAGAATCACCATTCTTCAGCAATTTATACCAGTGCGCCGCTTTACCAGACAGCGATATAGTGAATAGTTTCTTTCTAACTTCATTCATAGCAATACCTGCACATTTGAATAACCCGCATAATTCATGCAAAAACAGTAAATGATCACCAGGATGAACAGTTCCATCCCCTTCATAGCGGTTATCCATAACACGTTCAATAATTTTCATAGGTATTTTATATGGTATCACTTCCTCACCTGGCGCTTCATCCACTACCGTTGCAGTAGTAGTAGATTTCCCAAATAGAAATTGAAGAGAAGATCTCTCCATAATGACTTATAGCAGCAGGCAGAAATAAAATCAGCACAAACAGTAAAGGTTTTCCTTACCAATTCCACTTACCAATAGCGCTTCACTCCCCGGCAACGGCGCCAGAAAATAGTCTTGATGACCCACAAGTATAGGGGGTGTATCGTAGTATCTTCGATAAGTAAGAATGTCGATCCCAACGAGGAGCAGAAGGTGTTGACAAGTAGTTTCGATGAAGGATTCACTGTAAATGCTCACAAACAAGTATTCAAGGGGTTTTGATGTAATAGATGAATAAAGTACGAGTAAGTAAAATGCGAGAGAAATAATTGCAGCGAGTGGCCCAATCCTTTTTAGCACAAAGGACAAGCTGGTTTGTTTACTTATAATGACCAAACGTTCTTGAGGACACACGGGGATTTTAGTCTAGTGCTTTCGCTTCATGTGGCTAAATAATCTTCATTGTTTTGATAAGTGTTGTGTGGGTGAACCTATGCTAATGCACCGCCCTTCCTAGGACTAATACATACTTGTGATTATACCCCTTGCAAGCATCCGCAACTACAAGAAAGTAATTAAGATAAATCTAACCACAGCCTTAAACTCTGAGATCCTGCGATCCCTCTTGCATCGATATACTAACGGGGGCTCAGGTTTCTGTCACTCCGGCAACCCCGCAATTAGCAACCGAATACAAGATGCACTCCCCTAGGCCCATAAATGGTGAAGTATCGTGTAGTCGACGTTCACACGACACCACTAGAAGAATGACACCACAACTTAAATATCATAACATTGAATATTACTCAACCATAATTCACTACTAGCATTTAGACTTCACCCATGTCCTCAAGAACTAAACGAACTACTCACGAGACATCATATGGAATACAATCAGAGGTGATATGATGATGAATAACAATCTGAACATAAACCTTGGCTCAATGGTTTCACTCAATAGCATCAATAACAAGTAGAGATTAACACCGGGAGAGTTTCCCCTATCAAACAATCAAGATCCAACCCAAATTGTTACAGCGGTGACGAGGTGCAGCGGTGGTGATGGCGGTGTAGACGGTGGAGATGATGATGATGATGATGGAGATGATGTCCAGCTCGATGACGATGGCGATGGCGTCGATTTCCCCCTCCGGGAGGGAATTTCCCCGGCGGATTCCTGCCCGCCGGAGAGCTCTTTTCTCTCTGGTGTTCTCCGCCCCGCAGAGGCGGCTGTAACTCTTCGTGAGGTACCCCTGTGGCTTAGGTTTTCGGGACGAAGGAGTACGCGAAGAAAAGGAGGCGAGAGGAGCTGTGGGCCCCTCCTCATAGGGCGGCGCGGCCAGGCCTTGGGCCGCGCCGGCCTATGGGGTGGGCCCACCTCGGGTCCCCTCTTCTCCCCCTTCTGGCTCCCTCCGTCATCTGGAAAAATAGGAATTTACGTGTAATTTTCTTCCACAGTTGATCTTCCGAAATATTGCGTTCTGACGGTGCTTTTTCCAGCAGAATCCTGGCTCCGGTGCTTGATCCTCCAATAATGATGAAACATGCAAAATAGATGAAATAACATAAGTATTGTGTCCCAATATGAAATATATCAATGAATAACAGCAAATTATGATACAAAATAGTGATGCAAATTTCGTATCATGTAACCAATTAATTAAGCTTACATATGGGAAGAGGCTAGCGAGGCGAACTCAAGCAGCTATGGTTCCAATGTTGTCAAGTTTGAAGTGGACACTGCATGAAGCTTGCTCAAATTAATGGGTAGAAAGCCAAAAGTAGTCCATATTTATTCTATATGTGTGTGAATAATAACTCTTCACCCCAAACCTCTATGTATGATAGGGTTTTATATTTTTTACTTGTTAGTAGTAAGTACATGTCATGTGATGGCTCCATGCACATGTTTCACAACTTTTTTTTGATTTGTTTCTACCTCATTTGGTTGGTTTCAAATTTGCTCAAACTTCCTATATATGCGCGCAATGTTGTACTATTGGGACCCATGTTTGGGCTTTGTTTGTGGTACCACACTTGCAGGGTACCTCCAAGTATTTTATTCCCAAAAATTATGAATCTAATTAAATGGTGAACTATAAACTGATCATCTAAAGTTGGAAAATAAAATCCATATATAGCTACACATCGAGATATGTGTATAAGGTAGACAAACTGCATTGCCACACATGCCTTATATAAGTTTGTTTTTTCTAGCGGAGTGGATTCCCTAATCACCCCACGGTTGTGACATTGTCAATGTTGTCATGATAAATAACATTGCGAGACTTTCCATCTTATTCTTTTTTGTAGAAATGATTGTCCCATTATGGCAAACGTCCCCATTCGTTTTTCAAATTAAGTAAACGTTATAGGATGAAAATTCATTGAAGTGACAAATTTTCTAGATTTCTAACTATTTTAGCTCATTCAAACAAGTTTGCAATAGGCCGACCTGTTGTCCAGTGACAATTTTAGAGTACAATTTGATCAACATCACAAAAAAGTGCTTTTAAGGCTCGTAAGTAGTATCATACATGCCATGTTGGCAAAAATCTAATGTGTCACATCAATTATCAGGTGAGAGATGAGAGTAGTATTATAACACATAAACCTAGAAAACTTAGAAAACTTCATGACAAATACATCATGTACACACATTTGCATTGAGATTCTACAAAACTTTAAATATGACATAAGTATGAACCATATTATGATACTATGCATTGTGGAGGTAGTATCACAAACTAGTAGTGTATGATACTACGTACTACGTACTTCCCATTGTGACTAGTCTTAATCACTCTGACCTCGCCGTCTCGCCGTCTTACTATAGTACATACTACACCCCCACTCCGTCTCTCATACATCGCCCCACTCGTTTCCCACTCCGTCTCTCATACAGCGGCTGCGCCTGTAGATATCTTCGAGGATCTGGGCGATTTTGACCCGCTTTTCGGCGCTCGCCGTTTCAAGGTGAAGACCCCAATCTTAGCATGCATGTTGGACCAATTAGGAGTACAAAATTATGTTCTAAATGTTGCTCAAACTTTCCATACAACTAATATATAACTTATACTACGTAGGTTACACCATCGAAAAAGGTATGACCAGTTGAGAAATGGGAACAATAACTTGGAACCTTTCTTACTATCGAGTGGGACGTGTGATATTGGTGTGACCCTGCTTTTTTCTTCTTCTACATAATGGCTACATGATGGTTCTAGAAAGAAGTGTATGCTGTTGTGGTATCTCTTGACGCGAATCCCTCTAATCACAAGCGTTAGATTTTGGAAACCAACGGTTAGTACTGCTGTTACATGTCTAGTTCAAAACTGGTGCATTTTGTATGTTGTTGTAGTAGTCTAGTAGATAGATTCAGATGCATGGTCAGGAGTGCAAACATTTCGCAACTAGTTGATCCCTCATCTTATTGTCGGATGTCACATTTCGAGTTTGTAAAAAAATGTAAATTCAAATCATAGTCACGGGTTATGTTGTATCTTGCGCACATCTAAACATTTGTTTCAAAAAGTGACCATATGTGAGCTGTGGAAAAAAGAAAAGACCAAAGTGAATAATATTCCTTAACTATTCACATATCATTTGTCTTTTTTGTGCAAGCTAGATTTTTTTTTACATACTCATCTGTGACCTGTGGAGCAATACACAACATAATATGTGTCCCAGTTTTGTTTTTCTTCATATTTTTTAAAAGTGCAGAAGTGTGATATCCGATAATAGGATGCGAGTGCAACTAGTTGCAAATGAGATGCTAATGCATGCTGATATGATACTACCTCTGTCCATAAATAGATGTATGTCTTTTGTCGTGGCCCCATCCTACTTCTGCATTTTCTTTACGGCCATTTTTGAGTAGTTGGGACCTGGACGTGATCGGACTAGTCGATACTCGATAGTAGTCGTAGTACTGTACAACTTCTGCATGTGGCGTCAGCCTCTAGAGTAGTAGTACTAGCTAACGGATAGATTATATCTGGAGAAACTGACATGGCCATTGATATGACAAGACTATACCCGGATTCGGACGCATTGTAGTGACTCCATCAATGTTCCGCTATGATGGTGTATTTTACTGCTACACCAGATTGTCGACGCAGAGGATTCCTTGGCTTCCGCGCAAGACCCTTCCCAAAGAAGGCATCTGCTCTGGCCCGTTGATTCTATGTGGACGGTTCCAGATTGCTTTATGTGTTTTTGTACAGTATCAGATACTAGGTTTTCCTTCCCTCCATATTAGGGGTTGTTTGGTTTAGGAGATAGGTTTATGGGGTGAGAGTATCCCCAACCACCTGGCTAGGGATAGCCAATTTTTGTTGTTTGGTTGTGTAGGAATTGAGTGTAGGACGAGAGGTGGGTAGTGGTATAGATTTTTTTTTGTTTGCTCGAAATGTTAGGGGTGGCTATAAGATGGTGAGATTATCTCTACACACATCAAATATACCACACCTCCTATTTTTATAGCCCAAAAAAATACATAACCGGTGGTATGTGAATTGATCTGGGTAGAAATATTACACAACCGTACAAATATTCAAATCCTATAGTCAAATCCTACATAACTCCTATAGTCAAATCCTACATAACTCCTATACAAATTGTACGAATCAAAGGATATGATTTTCCCCCTATATAGCTTGTTTGATTTGAAGAATTGAATCCTCCAAAATTTCTATGTATTGTTTTCTTATACTAGTACAACCCTATGGGATTTCTAATAAGAGGTTAGACCTCTTGGAAAAATTCATATGCATCTGTGACAACTATGCTATGCACTCTCAATCTATATAGAAATTTCCTTTGTCTTTCCTATGATACCATCACACACCTAGCTCTACCAATTCCCGTAGATTTCTTTCCCGTAGGATTCAAGGAGGCATATGTCATAGCGATTCTCCATTATTCTATCATATGAATCTAACATGCACTCTCAGTTTGAGTGATGCAAAGTGGCCACTATAAGATTTATTTAGTCAGATTAATTGGTCATGCATACACTAGTTGTTTTCTATCTTTCCTACACATGTCAATTAGCGAAATTTATAAGTAAAATCCTAAAATTCAAATAAATTGCTGAAAATTGGAAATAATATTACAGTTGTAGCAAATTACTAAATCGATCCAGAAAATATGTACATGGCTTCAAGAATCTTTTTGCCGAACTGAGTAGTCCGTAAATGATGTCCTTGGAGTAGTTTGTGAGTTAAAGAACGTCCATTTCGTCAAACTGACATGGCCTTTGATTTGACAAGAGAACACTAATATTTTGGACGGGCAATGGTTAAGCAACACGAAGAGCCGGGAGGCTCCCAAGGCCGCTTAGTGGACCCTGGCACCTCGCGTCGTCCCGCAAGTCTTCCAGCCACGTCCTGGCGGTTGCTAGGGCGTGCCACCTGACCTAGACCCGATCAGGAAGGTGTTAGAGTGCTTCGATTGTTCCTGCATGGTAGACACGTAAACATTAAATACGAGCCCTATCGGCTCTCAGGTTGCCCTGTGGATCGGCTCAAGGAGCCGATCGCCCCATGGTTCACGTTGGATTTGCAATGACATGGGGATCCTGCTTGATCAAAACAAAGCTAAACCGATCTACGACAGTTTAGGGTTTTCACCGCATAACCGGAACGTCCTACGTGTGATCGGGCCTAGCAGCTACGGAAGATGATGCAAACTACCCCTACAAGAGGCCTAAAAACCAACATAACGTTGATTCCCGGAACATCCCTTGCAGGGACGGTAAACAACACCTAACGCACTACCGGATCGTCCGACCCCAGCATAAGGCCTAACTATGCAGATATTAAACTAATCCTTGCGGAGCAAGGAGCAACTATAACAGATCGGATCTACTAAGTAACGAACAAGCAAGATGCTGCCCTTACACCCAGATAGGTGTAAGGGCAGCTAGGTGTCGAGGGACGGCATTGCCACGCAGATATGCACGAGAAAGCATCAATGCAAGCCCCTAAACACCTAAAGATAAGTAGTGCTGCTCGCCATCAACAACGCTTCAGCACGAGCAGCACAAGGTAGACGAATAAACGTGTACTGCCTAGATCGCAAGATGCGATCTAGGCAGCATGATGCTTACCCGGAAGAAACCCTCGAAGGAAGGGGTGGCGATGCGCCTGATTTGTGTTTGTTGTGAACGTGATTGTCCTCCTTTCTCGATAACCCTAGATACATATTTATAGTCCAAGGGACTTTCTAATTGAGCGTGCACCTAACCGTGCACGGGCCAGACTCTATCTGTTAATTCTAAACACGATATGATCTACTATATTACAGATACACGGGCAATTTAGCCCAAACTCTTAGCGCGCGGCCGCTTCAAAGGTGCTCCATGTGTACTCTTCAAAGCCCATCTTCACTTACGGCCCATCTCCTGATTTGGCCAAAATCGGTGATAACACATGCCCCCTGGTTTTGATAATGATAATTGCAAAACCATCTGTCTCCTTTGAAGGGTCATGTCGTGGCAGAACCGTCGCAGTATTCTTCATCATGACGTCTTTGCCTCCTCAACTTCTCTGCACGATTTGTGAGTTCGGCACCACGTCCTCGGAAACTGCTTAAGCATTAAATCGCTATATCCCCTTTTTATTTGGCCACTTCCTGTAGTTCCCTTCTTCATCCCCTTCGCACTAGCACTTCCAAAAGCCCTCCTCTGCCACCATGTCTTCTTCTTCTTCCTCCTCATCGGGTCTTTCCACGCAGTCCTCCCCCTTCCGCGAGCCGACGCCGGAGTGGAACCCGGAAGAGGCCCATGCGGCCAACATCCGCCGCGCCATCGAGGCCGGGGACGAGCCGAGCCACAACTTCTCCATCTGGTCAGAGGACGACCAGTCCCTGACCGATGGGGAGAGCGTCCTCCGTTGCCTCGCCAATGGGGCAGCGGAGGGGGAGAGCGACGACGACGACTTTTCCTGGGAGGGAGTCACCTCCTCCGAGGAGGTGGAGGAGGAGGAGGAGGACGATAGCTCCTCCGACGAGCCGCCGGCCAAGCGCCACTGCCCCTGGCCCGGGAACCTCGGCGACCGACAGCCCGATGACGGCGGCGATGAAGAAGACGAGGACAATGAAGGTCCTGCCGGCGGCCGCTACAGCAGTGACGACGAGCCGGCCGGGAGCAGCGCCGACAGCGGCGATGACGACGAGGGAAGCAGCGGCCCCTAGATAGGATAGAGCTAGGAGTAGTAGACGGGGCAATGTATCTCCTAGCAATTTCTTTTGAGAGTAATCAGCTCCTTCTATGTAAGAAATCTGGCTATCAAAGAAGAAATTTCTCCAATTTGACTTTGTCGATCTCTTCCATATTAGATTAGCCGATTCTCCCCTTTGTTGATGCTCAATGAGCCGATGGTAATGCATCAGCTTTTATAACAAATTGCAAGACAGACCGATCTAATCGCCTTCTCAGATGTTAACTTGCAATCCATGAAATTCAGATCCAAACTTCCAATCGAACAGGTCCAGCGCACAGCCTTGAGACCCCTAGATCTTTAGACTTCAAAATCATCCGATCGTGATGTTTGTCCTGATGGCAAAACTCCTGAATTAACGCCTCCAGGAAAGCTTCTAAGACCATAGCTGAAACACCTTGACGTGAAGCTGATACACCTGTATAACAGGTACCATTTGCTCACAACTTCCCTTGTGATGCTCTGTTTCCTTGCAACAACGAACTGGTCTAGAGCCTGATCAACGATGATGGCTCCTTCTTCAAACTCCTCCCATCAACCCTGGTGGTTTTCTTGCAAGAGCTCATCACCTTTCAGCATGGTTATGATGCAGAGACAGCCGATTTCAACACCATCGGCTCTTCAGAGCGAAGAATTTTCAAGGCAGCTGCCCCGAGCCTCAGCCAGAGAATAAAAGTGTACCAGCCGAATGGGTCATCATCGGCTTCCCAACTGTAGTGCAGCGTCAGCCGATTCGACCAAATCGGCTTTCAATAGCAGAGAACCTCCAAGGTGAGCTGCCCCCCGAGCCACTCCAGCTCTTCATCAAAACTGGGCAGGAAAGCTTACGCCCAAGGAGACAATGCACTAGGACGGCTCTGGAAGGATCAGCAGCTCCCTTGAACTAAGAAGCCTCAAACGTAGTGGCCCTTGAACTCTTCCTAGCTCCATTCTTGCGCCTTGCTGCTCAGATCGGCTCATCACCTCGGGCAGACTGATGCAGCTTCTGGTGACGATGTTTGATGAAGTTGTCACCTTGGTCAAGCCCCAGGAGGAAATGTCACAGCCAATTGAATGGTCATCGGCTGTTCTCATGATCTTATCCTGATCTGCATGCTTACGCAGGCGCTGCTGATCTTGAAGATTTGCTAATGGAGCCACCAACCATTCCACTGAGGGGCTCCTTCAGTAGAGCCTCGCTACGTAACTCGATGACTGCTCCATTAGGCTCCTGCTTGTAACAGTCGCATCCCTTGAGTCGATGGCCGTGCATCGGCTTTTAATCCTTAAGTCGATGTCTACGCATCGGCTGTGTCCAAAATTTTTGGATTTTCCATTTTTTACGGCCGATTTGTTTATGCATCGGCCCCCCATACTTGAGCTGTTCTGCTGGGCATTTGACATCCACTCCAAGCTTTGTATCCTCGTGTCTCATCCATCTATGTGCCCCCCGAGCCGATTCTGTCAAGTATTTGATGGTATCGGCTCTTCAGGCATCTGTCGGATCAACGCTGAACACAGACAAAACGCATGTCGAGGATAATTTTGGCCGATTGCGGGAATCGGCCTCCTTTTCATTGCAATGCTTGACGATGGTTTGCAACTTCTTGGATTTCCACTGTAGCTACGTGGCATGCTGGAGATAAGATCCTTTGCTTTTCATTTTTTGAGGGCCGATCGCAGGGATCGGCCTTGCCACGTACGTCCAATGTCTTGGACCTGCTACTCCGTTAGGCCGGTGGATAAAACCAGCCTTACCCCATTTTTCGAAGCTTCGATGCGCTCACAACCCTCTAAACTGATTCCAGAGAGCGGCTCTTGGTTATCTGCTTCCCACACACTCATGGCAGCTAACGATATCTCGATTGAGTCATCCGCCTGAACGACTTCCACTTCATCTCCATCCCACTGTATGATGCATTGGTGCATTGTAGATGGGATGCAACAGTTAGCATGAATCCAATCCCTTCCCAATAGGACGGCGTAATTGCTTTTGCTGTCGACGATGAAGAACGCGGTAGGTATGGTTTTCCGGCCTACAGTAAGCTCTACATTCAGAACACCTTTCGCTTCTGACGCCTGGCCGTTGAAGTCGCTTAATGTGACGTTGGTCTTGATCAGATCATCACTGGAGTGCCCCAAACGTCGTAGCATGGAATACGGCATTATGTTGACTGCCGCTCCGGTGTCAACCAACATCTTGCTGACAGGCTGCCCATTGATGTAACCCCTCAAGTATAGGGCTTTCAAATGCCTATAGCTTCTATCTCGTGGCTTCTCAAAGATAACTGGTCGTGGACCGCAGTCGAATTGAGCCACTGATACCTCCTCGTCGTTTGGAGCGCGAAACTCCGACGGGAGTATGAACACCATGTTTGTGTCAGCCGATGTCTCTGCATCGGCATCAGCCGATGCCTGTGCATCGGCTTTCGTCTGTTTAGGGCGCCATACTTTCTTTGGCGGGCGCGCCTTTGTCTCCAATGTTTGCTGAATTTTCGCGGCCAGATCGGGCCGCGCTTTTCGCAACGTGTACAGGTACTGTGCCTCGGCTTCTTCCAGGTTTCGTAGCCGCTGCACCCTACGCTTCTGAGAATGGCTGAGCCCATCAGGGCACCACCTTGGTCGGTGATACCTATCTTCTTCTCCATCCGACTCCTCAAAGTCTTCTTCTTGAGATGACTCAGCTCGTTTATTCTGAGGTGGGAGAGGCCTAGACGCTCGAACACTGAAACTTCATTTGTCTTCCTCCTTTGCTGTTTGCATTCTGGGCAGTTCTCGATTGTTGGCAATCGGCTCATTCCGAGTCCCAGCAATGCTTGAAGAAAGGACAGTCCCAGTGCTTATCCACGCTGTCTTGTTCCCTTGACCTCCCTCTAGCGTGAGGCTCGTACCCGTCGTTGTTTCCATCATGCTGACGGTACCTCCTGTCTGCTGCATCAGACCGACGATATATTTCATCGTCCTCGTCGTAGCGCCGACGTCGGTCATACTGGTGCTCATATTTGTTGAGGAGATGCGCGGAGAGTGGGCGTTGATACCGCGTGCTTCTCACCTCCTCCTCGGTTAGGTACCGTCTATCATCATCTTGGGGCCGGTCGCGTGGAACGGCCTCTTCTTTATCTTTGCCACGAGAGTGGCTGCTCTCTGCTTTGTCCGCGCCATGGCGGTTCACCAGCCCTGCCATGTTGACACTAAAGGAGAACCCTGGCTCCCTTATGGAGTGGCTGAGATCTACCGTGTTGACGCCATGCGACGGACGCGTGTTTCCTTTGAGCTTGATGTCGTGAGAACGGGTCTTCTCAAAGGAGCCGATGAGTTCGGCTTCAACGATGGCCTTCAGCTCATCGTACTTCTTCTTGTGTTCAGCAGGGAGATCCTCGTATGTGATCTGTTCCTCTGCCATCTCGGGTGTCGGTGTTGACGTGGATGTTGCAGAAGACGTCCCACCGGGCGTGCCAGAATGTGTTACCCGCCAAAACCCACCGTCGGGCAATGGTTAAGCAACACGAAGAGCCGGGAGGCTCCCAAGGCCGCTTAGTGGACCCTGGCACCTCGCGTCGTCCCGCAAGTCTTCCGGCCACGTCCTGGCGGTTGCTAGGGCGTGCCACCTGACCTAGACCCGATCAGGAAGGTGTTAGAGTGCTTCGATTGTTCCTGCATGGTAGACACGTAAACATTAAATACGAGCCCTATCGGCTCTCAGGTTGCCCTGTGGATCGGCTCAAAGAGCCGATCGCCCCATGGTTCACGTTGGATTTGCAATGACATGGGGATCCTGCTTGATCAAAACAAAGCTAAACCGATCTACGACAGTTTAGGGTTTTCACCGCATAACCGGAACGTCCTACGTGTGATCGGGCCTAGCAGCTACGGAAGATGATGCAAACTACCCCTACAAGAGGCCTAAAAACCAACATAACGTTGATTCCCGGAACATCCCTTGCAGGGACGGTAAACAACACCTAACGCACTACCGGATCGTCCGACCCCAGCATAAGGCCTAACTATGCAGATATTAAACTAATCCTTGCGGAGCAAGGAGCAACTATAACAGATCGGATCTACTAAGTAAACAAGCAAGATGCTGCCCTTACACCCGGATAGGTGTAAGGGCAGCTAGGTGTCGAGGGACGGCATTGCCACGCAGATATGCACGAGAAAGCATCAATGCAAGCCCCTAAACACCTAAAGATAAGTAGTGTTGCTCGCCATCAACAACACTTCAGCACGAGCAGCACAAGGTAGACGAATAAACGTGTACTGCCTAGATCGCAAGATGCGATCTAGGCAGCATGATCTTACCGGAAGAAACCCTCGAAGGAAGGGGTGGCGATGCGCCTGATTTGTGTTTGTTGTGAACGTGATTGTCCTCCTTTCTTAAACCTAGATACATATTTATAGTCCAAGGGACTTTCTAATTGAGGCGTGCACCTAACCGTGCACGGGTACTTATCTGTTAATTCTAAACACGATACGATCTACTATATTACAGTACACGGGCAATTCAGTAAACTCTTAGCGATGTCCTTGGAGAGCTTGTGAGTTAAAGAACGTCCATTTCGTCAAACTGACATGGCCTTTGATTTGACAAGAGAACACTAATATTTTGGACCTGAATCAGAGTGGTAAAGGCGTACAGCTCGATCAATGCAATGGTATGATGGCTATGCAGCTATACCTATATAGGAGTAGACTACTAGTAGACTTTGGGACACAGAGATTTGGCTTCCGCGGCCGACCCCGAACAAGATTCTTTTACATTGCCCATCTTTTCACTGACATTGAATCGCTGAAACTTGGGGTCCGCCTGTGGCAGGACCAGCCTGTCAATGGCCCAAAGTCTTATGTGCTCCCGCCCTTTGATTTTGGATGGACGGACAAGATTGCCCAGTCCCATCCCTGTCCTGTTCGTTCCAGTTTTCATCCTCCTCCCCGGGGAACCCTCCCCGGAGAGCTCTACACCGACCCCTTCTATCCCCACCTGCTTGTCCCTTCCTTCTTCCTCCAGCGATTCATCCATCGTTCAACAAGTTGTCTAAGAAGAACATGAAGAAGTGTAAGAAGAGGAAGGAGGCGTTGTTGTCTGAGACTAAATCCGCGGTGAAATCCATCCCGCTGAAAGTCCTGCAAACTCCGACTTTGAAAGTGTACCAGCGGCGCCGGCGGACAGGCATGTCTGCGCTTCCATCGCAAGCTCAGTCTGCGCTTCCATCGCAAGCTCAGTCTGCGCTTCCATCGCAAGCTCAGTCTGCTTCGGGCTTGTTGGGTCAGGGCAGAGTAATCCAGCAAGAGTCCTGGTAGGTTTTTATCGCCATGTGCTTTCTTTGCCCCCATGAACGCAGATTACAGCAAGGCAAACAGATCCAACTATTTTTTTACCCGGGAGAACCAGCTATTTGACCGTCTTTCTTCCAGGGCCGCCCGTTCAAGTGTCGCCCTTCCTACCGATGCCGAGAAATCGACCGTGTTTCGCCAAGATGGTGGGTACGTAGCTCCCCGGTATGTTTCCATCGCCATGCCGAAGTTTCTCTGCCTTCTGGCTGGCTAGCGGATCAAACAATTTAACCGTCTTTCTTCCATGGCGGCTGGTTTCAGCGCCATTCCTACCCAAGTTGAGAAATCGCTCGTTTCTCGCCAACCTGGTGGGTACGAAGCTCCTGGGTATGTTTCCATCGCCATGCCGGATTTTCGTTGAGTCCTTGCTGGCAGGCGGTGCCAACTAAACCGGCTATCATCTTCCAGGGCCGACGGTTCCAGGCTCGTGCTTTCTACCGCAGGATCCACTTCGTACTTAGCTATCGAGGACCCGTTGTTTGATGAGCACTTGTTAGCTCTCAAGAGCATTAATAATGTATGCACTATAATATACGAAGTATATCCATTGCTTTTTTTTCTTCCTCTTCATCTCCGTACTGCATGAGGGCTTCTTTAATTCGTAGGACTTCTATAAGAATTGTGTAGCATTTAGATCCTATGGGTTCTTCCCTACATTAGTTGTTTGATTTATAGAAATATATCCTATGTTTGTTCCTTTTTTCGAAATGGGGGACATATCACAGCCTCTGCATCAAAATGATGTATATGGCTGCTTTATTGCTTTCTTCAGTTCATACACAAATTATGACAACTTCTCACGGATCAGCTAGAGTCGACACAAAGATCCACCAACGAAACATAGAAAACAGCAGGTGCCAAAAAGGCAAAAACACATCAGTAAGTAATTCTATGAGGAAACTGCCAGCCACCCTGGCTGTAAAAATCCCGTGCGGCTGTCTCTAGTCAGTTGCACCCAGACTCCATGATATCCTGCTGATCCTCGGGCTGGAGATAAGAAACATACGGATCTAGTGAATAATCATAGGGATAACCTGCAAGAAGGGATGAGATTTGGGTTTATTAAACACGACTTCATTTTGTACATTCCAAAATAGCCCATAAAATAGCGCATACACCCTCTCTAATGTATACAAAATCCTATGCTTTTCCTAATCTTATGATTTTCATATCCTGTGAATGAAAAAGGATCCCTGATTCGTTCCTGGTGAATTTTTCCATGCAGGAAGGGATTATGAGATTAAAGGGCCACAACACCACCCTTCAGAACAGAAACCTCAAACTCTTGCATAGGTTTGGTATCATGAATGCAGAATCAGAGACGAATGCTCAGTCTCCGGGAGAGGAGCAGCCAGTGCACGTGTGTGCATCTTCGGCCGTGTATGTTTCCATTGCCGTGCCGCAGTTTCATCGCCTCCTTGCTGGCTGCCAGATCCAACTACTTAACTGTCTTTCTTCCAGGGATGGCGGTTCCATAGTTGAAGAGGTTCCTATGGACAAGGACTTTGCAGCTCTCAGGCATATTGAAGAGGTTGGCACTCCATTTGTTTATTTCTCCCCCCTCATCTGCACTCTGCATACTTCATTGCTGTTGAATTTGCAATGCAGGATGTGATAACACGATTCTCCGCGAAACTGGACCAGATCAAGGGCCACAACACCATCCTTCATAAGAAAATCCGCCACCTCGTGGGCAGGGGCATTTTAAATCGTGCCATATCGGCGGAGAATGCCCGTTCCGAGCAATCTTCTTTTGATAAACGGTACTCAGACGTTCTCGCGGAGTGTAAGAAGTTGAAGAAGGAAGTCGAGGAACTACGCGCCCAGCCACCGATGAGTGTGGTCACTGACAAGGCTGGTCAGTGTGATTGCAACTGTGACTGTGAAAGTTTTCAACAGGAAGTGGAGTTGCATGCTGAACATGCGCAATATTTCGAGACGAAGTACTTGAAAGTTCGCACAGAGTGCGATAAGTTGAAGAAGGAAGTCGAGTGTCTCCGCTCCCAGCAGCCAACTATTGCGACATCAGGAGACCAGGGTGTGCTAATTGCAGCCAGAATTTTGGAATCGATGAAAAGTTGAATTTGGCTTTGTTGTGCAATATAGCAAGACCTGTTCCTCCTCTGCCTTCGTCTTTTGGCATAATTGCTTTGTCTTCAGTATTGACTCCTGAATGATTCGTATATTTCTGACGGTTTCTGAATTATGTACAACTTTTGTAATATTGGTCAAACTAGTTTTGACCAGGGTTTGTGTAGGGTGGTTGAATTTTTTTGGTTGGTCCAAATTGTGTTGTGTGGTCCAAATGTGATGTATCATCACACCACCATGTGCCCCGCCACCCCCAGGTTTTGGTAATGCCATTCTGATACATGCTTCATAGAAGGAACATACATTTTTTCCGTTAGGGCATGACAATTTTGAAAAATTCAAACAAAAATGGGAAGAGAGAATGGTAACATCATTTTCCATGTGATGCCCCTGTGCCAAATTTTGGTTCATTTTAAGAATGTAAGGTGACAAATTACTCGAGGAAGCTAGTTGGAGTAGACGGGCATGACCGGATTGGCATAGGGGATTTATTTTTTGAAGGATGTTATTTTTCATGGACAATATCTGACACAAACAATAAAATGTTAAGGTCTCATATTATTCTGAATGATTGTGAATTACTTATGACGTTTGGAAGTATTGGTATACGTGAGAATCGAGTACATGCACGACTTCACGCGTCCACAACTAATCGGCCTCATCGTCTGTCGCGTCCACAACTAATGCCATTCTGATACAGAGAGTCAGAGGCTATAAAATAATCGGCCTCATCGTCTCTCGCGAGCTCGTCCTCTCCCCTCCCATCAACTCACCGCACCTCCGAGGCATCGACTTCCTCGTTTCCAACCGCAGCAGCATGAAGACAGGTCTTGCGTACGAGGCGGAGCAATCGGCGGCCGCTCGCGCAGAGGATGCCTCTGCGGTAGTGGCCGTCGCGGCGGGTGAGGCTTCACCGGGCACCCAGGCCGCTCGTCTCCTCTGCTTGTCTGATTCTTCGACCTCGGTCGAAACGGGCGTCCTGGCCATCGAGGAGAAGGTGGATAGCAACGCCGTTGCTCCCGCCGAAGATCCGCAAGGCGTTGCAGGCCACCACGGCGAGGTCTTCCTAGACCCGGTGCTGGACGCGGACCTCGACCCCTTCGACGATTTCGGCCCAAACGTTCAGTTCCAGGAGGATGTCGAGGGTGACGACGAGGAGGTACTGCTCTTTTACCGAAACTGTCCCGATCCTTTTTGTGTCATATTACTGTTCGCGTGGTTTGCACGAACCTGGTTCTTGATTGATTTGATCCCCTACCTTGTTCTTGTAGACGTACTTGATTCTACGGTTCGTACGGTCAGATTCTAGTTTAATTTCGACTAATCTGCCATGTAGTTGGCTTGATTTGTCATATAATTAATTTATGTGTTCATACTTAGTGGACTTGCAATTGTTGTGGCTTATGTTCATTGCTGTTCATAGGGTTTTCTCGTGATTTAGTATGATTTCTTCTGCCATTTACTTGTTCTACACATTTAATTTTAGGGTTTCTAAGGTTTGCTTATGATAGTGCAGTATTTATTCGATCTTTCATTAAGCACCTGATTATTATGTACTTTATAATTCACAGGAATATTCTGATGACATGGACGACAACAAGGAGCGCAGGGACCAGAAGAGCCGCTACGTTCTGAAGCGGCTGAAGGGTGGTGAAATTCGTTTCCGCATGCGCGGGGAGCTATTTTGCCCATTCTGTGGCAAAATCCTCCAGAAGGACATCCGCAGCCTGATCCAGCATGCGACGGGTGTAGGCCTAAGTACATCGGGGAAGCACCGCCCTGCAACCAAGGCCAAGCACGCAGCATATGGCCTCTTCCTCCAGAATTACGTCTTGCCTGGCTTGTTCCCGGTCAACGCCCCTGCTGCTGGCCCTCATGCTCCTGGTCCTGTTTACCTTTTTATGTGTTAAGCTGAGGCCTTTTTAGCTGAGGATTTCGACTTAGGCCTAACAGCTCAGCACACCCACAAATAAATCTCCTTGCGCGCACCACTGTCAGCAAAAATAACAAAATTAGCACGCAAGATTAAGAACGAAGTGAATTTAATTAACTTGGTTAGCTTTTCAAGCAATATATTCAGAGAAAGAGCACACATGTTCGGCTCGAAATAATCGTAAGAGAAGAACAATAAATCTAAGGCACCCCACTTCATCGGAAGAAGGGGCGCGACAACGCATGGATTCATACCTTGAGTCGACGCTGGCTCGTAGAAGGGCGGCCGCGCCTCGAGGATGCCGGCGACGTCTCCACCTCGGTATGAAGATGTGCTGAAGGACGTACACGTGGAACATCTTTGAAGCGGCCTTGCGCTAGAGTTTGGGCTAAATCCCGTGTATCTGTAATATAGTAGATCGTATCGTGTTTAGAATTAACAGATAGAGTCGGTGCACGTTGGGTGCACGCCTCAATTAGAAAGTCCCTTGGACTATAAATATGTATCTAGGGTTATCGGAAAGAGGGACAATCACGTTCACAACAAACACAATCGCCACATTCCTTCGAGGGTTTCTTCCGGGTAAGCATCATGTTTGCCTAGATCATCTTGCGATCTAGGCAGTCACATTATTACGTCTACCTTGTGGCTTGTGCTGAAGCGTTGTTGATGGCGGCAGCACTACTTATCATTAGGTGTTTAGGGGCTTGCATTGATGCTTTCTCGTGCATATCTGCGTGGCAATGCCGTCCCTCGACACCTAGCTACCCTTACATCTATCTGGGTGTAAGGGCAGCATCTTGCTTGTTGTTACTTAGTAGATCCGATCTGTTATAGTTGCTCCTTGCTCCGCAAGGATTAGTTTAATATCTGCATAGTTAGGCCTTATGCTGGGGTCGGACGATCCGGTAGTGCGTTAGGTGTTGTTTACCGTCCCTGCAAGGGATGTTCCGGGAATCAACGTTATGTTGGTTTTTAGGCCTCTTGTAGGGGTAGTTTGCATCATCTTCCGTAGCTGCTAGGCCCGATCACACGTAGGACGTTCCGGTTATGCGGTGAAAACCCTAAACTGTCGTAGATCGGTTTAGCTTTGTTTTGATCAAGCAGGATCCCCATGTCATTGCAAATCCAACGTGAACCATGGGGCGATCGGCTCCTTGAGCCGATCCACAGGGCAACCTGAGAGCCGATAGGGCTCGTATTTAATGTTTACGTGTCTACCATGCAGGAACAATCGAAGCAATCTAACACCTTCCTGATCGGGTCGGTCAGGTGGCACGCCCTAGCAACCGCCAGGATGACTGGAAGACTTGGGGACGACGCGAGGTGCCAGGGTCCACTAAGCGGCCTTGGGAGCCTCCGGCTCTTCGTGTTGCTTAACCATTGCCCGACGGTGGGTTTGGCAAGGTTCACTTCTGGCACCCGATGGGACATACGCAACATCCACGTCAACACCGACACCCGAGATGGCAGGGCGGATCTACGAGGATCTCCCTGTGAACACAAGAAGAAGTACGATGAGCTGAAGCCATCGTTGATGCCGAACTCATCGGCTCCTTTGAAAGAACCCGTTCGCACGGCATCAGGTTCAAAGGATTCACACCACAGGCGTCCTCGACGGGTTGGACTCATCCTTGGAGGAACGTACTAGAGCCTGCGACGGAGATCAACTACGTGGTGGCCCATTCGCTGCATGACGGCCGAGCCTGGTAAATACGTTGGAGCGTGTTGCGCTCCAGTGGTGCAAGAGATCATGAGGGCACCAGTACTCCCCTTCAGGACCTGCTCTAGGGACTCACCAGGGAGAGGTGCAACTCCACACCAGGCCACCATTGCCGTACGCGATGGCAGCCCACAACAAGGTTCACCGGCATACGTTGTCTACAAGGTTGGAGGTGATCGGGCGACTATCGGTTCTTATACGAGCCGCCCAGGAGATCCGGATCGTGTGCACGTTTGTGCCGGACTGCAACAAGCGGGACGCGAGCAATCCAGCTCCGCGGGAGGGATTGCGGAGCAGGGCAATTGTTCCGGCAGGAGGAAGGCAGCTAGACAGGTTTGGGTGCAGAGCGAGAAACGGCGTGGCTAGCCAAGTATGCACTGATTCATGAAAGCTCAGTTGCTACGTCCTCCACCGCGGATCAGATCAGTGCGGTCTGAGAGATCAGTTGGCATCCTCGAAGAAGAGAATCGGCTATTCCAAGCCGTACCCCAATGAGTTTGACCTGATCCCACTACCACCTAAGTACCGGCTTCCCCAAGTTCGGTGGGTCAGAAGGGTCTAGCTCAATCGAGCACGTGAGCCGATATTTGGCCCAGCTAGGCATGGTTTCGCATCGGATCAGCTACGGGTGAGGTTCTTTCGCAATCCCTCACCGGTCCAGCTTTTGGATGGTACACCTCGTTGCAGCCAAATTCAGTGCGATCATGGAAGCAGCTAGAGGAACAGTTTCACACGCAATATCATTCAGAAGCTGGCATTGCCGAACTAGCACAGGTTCGGCAAAAGCGAGGAGAGACAGTGTCTGAATACATTCAGCGTTTCAGAACTGTCAAGAACCGATGTTATTCGGTCCATTTAACTGAGAAAGAAGCAGTCGAGCTGGCCGTGGCAGGCCTTGCAGCGTCCTTCAAGGATCTGACGTTCCAAGTGGAGTACAACTCGCTGGCGCACATGGTTCAGAGACCTTATATGAATAGCGCCATCGAACTGTACCAAGACAAGTTCAAGCGCGATAAGCCTGGTCAGCAACGATGAGGATGAAGATCTGCGGAAGATCAGGAAGTCGCAGTGGCCGAATGGACTCGGACGCCACTACCTGTGACCTGCAAATGGGTGAACCCACCAGGGCCTCCAAGAGGGTTTGACTTCGACGTGAGCAAAGCTGAACAGATCTTCGATCTGCTACTGAAAGAGAAGTTGAAGCTACTGAAGGCCACAAGATCCCTACGGCACAAGAGGTGAACAAAAGGCCATACTGCAAGTGGCATCATACGTTCACGCACGCCACCAACCTGCAAATGCGCGCACAAATTCAGATGGCGATAGAATCAGGCCGATTAACTTTCGGACAGTTCGCCATGAAGGTAGACATGCGTCCGTTTCCGGACGTCAACATGGTGGTGTTACCCTCCAAAACCCCCCGACGGGCTTTGGTTAAGCAACACGAAGAGCCGGGAAGCTCCTAGGGCCGCTTAGTGGATCCCTGGCACCTCGCGTCGTCCGCAAATCTTCGGCGCGCGTCCTGGCGGTTGCTGGGCGTGCCACCTGACCTAGACCTGGTCGGGAAGGTGTTAGTGCTTGGATTGTTCCTGCATGGTAGACACGTGCACATTAAATACGAGCCTTATCGGCTCTCAGGTTTCCCTGTGGATCGGCTCAAAGAGCCGATCGCCCCATGGTCCTTGATGGATTAGCAATGGCATGGGGATCCTGCTTGATCAGGACAAAGCTAAAACGATCCACGACAGTTTAGGGTTTTCACCGCATAATCGGAACGTCCTCGTGCGATCGGGCCTAGCAGCTACGAGACGTTGCAAACTACCCCTACGAGAGGCCTAAAAACCAACATAACGTTGATCCCCGGAACATCCCTCGCAGGACGGTAAACAGCATCTAACGCACTACCGGATCCTCCCAGCATAAGGCCTAACTATGCAGATATTAAACTAATCCCTGCAGATGCAGGGAGCAACTATAACGGATCGGATCTACTAAGCATGATCAAGCAAGATGCTGCCCTTACGTCTAGATCGACGTAAGGGCAGCAAGGTGTCTAGGGACGGCATTGCCACGCAGATATGCACGTGAAAGCACCAATGCAAGCCCCTAAACACCTAAGGATAAATAGTACCGCTCGCCATCAACAAGGCTTCAGCACGAGCAGTACAAGGATAACGAATAAACTTACGCTGCCTAGATCGCTAGATGCGATCTAGGCAGCATGGTGCTTACCCGGGAGAAACCCTCGAAGAGAAGGGTGGCGATGCGCCGTATTTGGTTTGTGTTTGTTGAACGATGATTGTCCTCCTTTCTCGATAACCCTAGATACATATTTATAGTCCAAGGGACTTTCTAATTGAGGCGTGCACCTAACCGTGCACGGGCCAGACTCTATCTTTTTAATCTAAATACGATCTAATATATTACAGATACATGGGCAATTAAGCCCGAACTCTCAGCGCAAGGCCGCTTCAAAGATGCTTCACGTGTATGTTCTTCAAGCCCATCTTCACTTACGGCCCGTCTCCTGATTTGGCCAAAATCGGGTGGTAACACATGCCCCCTGGTTTTGATAATGATAATGGCAAAACCATCTGTCTCCTTTGAAGGGTCATGCCGTGGCAGAACCGTCGCAGTTTTCTTCATGATGACGTCTTGCCTCCTCGCCTTCTCTGCACGACTTGACGGTTCTGGCACCGCGTCCTCGGGAACTGCTTAGGCATTAAATCGTTATTTCCCTTTTTATCTGGCCACATCCTGTGGTTCCTCTCTTCATCCCCCTGCTCCACAGTAGCCATCGGCAAACCGAAAAACCCTCCTCAGTCCCCATGGATTCCTCCTCTTCCTCCGCTTCCTCTGGCCTGTCTCTCCAGTCCTCCTCCTCCAGCGAACTCGAGCAGGAGGTCGATCTGATGGCCATCTACGAAGCCCGCGCCCCGGAGTATTGGGACGCGCGGGACTGGGACTCTTCCAACGAGTCGGAAGATGACGAACCCCTCACCGATGGGGAAGAAGACCTTCAGTTCCTCGTCGACGGGGAGCTGGAAGCACCAAGCGACGACGACCTCTTCCCCTGGGAAGGGAGCTTTTCCTCCGACGAGGAGAGGAAGAAAAGGAAGACGCCGACGATGACTCCCTCGAAGGTTACCCACCAGCGAAACGCCTCCGCATGTGGTGGGACGACGACGACAGTGATGACGAAGAGGAGGATGAAGCCCCTGCAGAGGGCTACGGGAGCAGCGATGAGGAGCCCGCCGGTAGCAGCGCCGATGAGAGCTCCGAGGATGATGATGAAGGCAGTGACGGCCCGTAGATTAGGATCTACTAGTGTAGGCCTAGCAGTAGCAGATTGGTCAACAGACCCCTCTTTTGTTCTTCCCTTCTTAAGCAATCGGCTCCTTCCTTGTAAGAAATCTAGTTTATCAATGGAGAATTTCCCCAACTTGATTTTTTTTCGATTCTTTTTATGCTAATTTAGCCGATTGTCAGCTCGATCGACTTTAAATGAGTCGATCTCCACGCATCGATCCCCCCATGATCCGCTCCTCATCTTTTTAGCATCGGAGCAATCGTGAGCTTGGGCCATGCTTACCAAGGCAATGTCTGCGGAACCAGCCTATGACTCTCCAATCGGCTTCTAAAAACAGAGCATCCACGAGGCCAGCTGCTCGAGCCTCAATCGAGGTGAAAACCATGATGAGGACCCGCAATTCAGACAAACAGTCCCAGGCTTGATCACGCCTGGAAGAGACTCTTACAGTCAACCGTGGGGCTGGTAATCTGGTTCTGGGCAGGTGTCCTCAATAGAGCTCTAGGCTTGTTTCTCAATTGGCTTGTATGTAGAAACTGATATTTTTGCGACATCAGCACCATTCCTCAGACAAGCTATGATACAAAGCTAGCCGATCTTTCGAAAAATCGGGTTCCGATAGCAAAGGATCCTTCAGGCAAAAGCCCCCCGAATATCTCTCGTCAGCTCCGGCTGTCCTCCTCTGCAATAATCCACCGCCTCTCAAACAAGCCGCGATGCAGAGTCAACCGATTTCAGTATCAATCGGTTCTTCAGAGCAAAGAAATCTCCAGGGTCAGATGCCCCCCGAGCCTTTGACCAAGGCGAGCATGAAAGTGCACCAGCCGCATCGGGCCACTATCAGCTTCTCAACTGTGGTGCAGCATCAGCCGATTCTGACCAAATCGGCTGTCAATAGCAGAGAACCTTCAAGGTGAGCTGCCCCCCGAGCTTCTTCAGTCCAATGAGGCAACCTCTGGTGAAAATGAGTTCAATCCAGCTGGATGATCGTCGGTTGTTCTCATGATTCTAGCCTGATCTGCACGTCCATGGCTGCAATCCTTGAACTTGCCAGCAGCGTTACACTTGAAGGCTTGCAAACGACGCGGAGGTCCTCGCGGATAAGACCTGAGTCACCAAACAGTTGGAGGAATCCGCAGAGCCTAGTCTGCTAACAGTTTGTACCTCTCAGTCGATGGCCGTATATCGGCTTTGAATCCTTAAGTCGGTGTCTACGCATCATTGTGCTCAAAATTTCTGTATTTCGATTTTTGCGGCCGACTTGTTTACGTATCGGCCCCCATACTTGAGCTGCTCTGTTGGAAATTTGACATCCGTTCCCAGCTCCGTATCCTCCATCTCATCCATCTATGTGCCCCCCGAGCCGATTCTGTCAAGTAATTGATGGCATCGGCTCTTCAGGCATCTGTTGGATTAATGCTGAACACAGACAAAAGAATGTTGAGGATAGTTTCGGCCGATTACCGAATCGGCCTCCTTCTTTGTTGCAATGCTTGACGATGGTTTGCAACTTCTTGGATTTCCACTGTAGCTACGTGGCATGTTGGAGATAAGATCCTTTATTTTTCATTTTTTGAGGGCCGATCGCAGGGATCGGCCTTGCCACGTATGTCCAATGTATTGGACGTGCTACTCTGTCCAGCCCACGGATACCATGTTTGTGTCTGCCGATGCGTCTGCATCGGCATCAGCCGATGCCTGTGCATCGGCTTTCGCCTGTTTTGGGCGCCATACTTTCTTTGGCGGGCGCGCCTTCGTCTCCACTATTTGCTGGATTTTCGCGGCCAGATCGGGCCGCGCTCTTCTCAACGTGTACAGGTACTGTGCCTCGGCTTCTTCAATTTGCAGCCGCTGCACCCTAGCGGCTGAGAATGGCTGAATCCATCGGGGCACCACCTTGGTCGGTGATACCTATCTTCTTCTCCATCGACTCCTCGAAGTCTTCTTCTTGAGATGACTCAGCTCGTTTTTCTGAGGTGGGAGAGGTCCTAGACGTTTGAACACTGAAACTTCGCTTGCCCCCTTCTTCCTTGCTTGTTTGCATTCTGGGCAGTTCTCGATTGTTGGCAATCGGCTCATTCTGAGTCCCAGCAATGTTTGAAGAAGACAGTCCAGGCCCTGTCCACGTTGTCTTGCTCCTTTGACCTCCCCCTGGCGCGACGTTCGTACCCGTCGTTGTTGCCGCCGTTCTGACGATACCTCCTGTCCTCCGCATCAGACCGACGATATCTTTCATCGTCTTCGTCGTAGCGGCGACGTCGGTCGTACTGCTGCTCATATTTGTTGAGGAGATGCACGGATAATGGGCCGCATGCTTCTCACCTCCTCCTCGGTCAGGTACCGTCTATCGTCGTCTTGGGGCCGGTCGCGTGGAACGGCCTCCTCTTTATCTTTGCCACGAGAGTGGCTGCTCTCTGCTTTGTCCGCGCCATGGCGAATCACGAACCCTGCCATATTGACATCGAAAGAGAACCCTGGTTCTCTTATGGAGTGGCTGAGATCTACCGTATTGACGCCATGCGACGGACACGTGTTTCCTCTGAGCTTGATGTTGCGAGAACGGGTCTGTCTCAAAGGAGCCGATGAGTTCGGCTTCACAGATGGCCTTCAGCTCATCGTATTTCTTCTTGTGCTCAGCAGTCCTTGTATGTGATCTGCTCCTCTGCCATCTGGATGCCGGTGTTGACGTGGATGTTAGAAGACGTCCCACGTGCAGAATGTGTTACCCTCCAAAACCCCCCGACGGGCTTTGGTTAAGCAACACGAAGAGCCGGGAAGCTCCTAGGGCCGCTTAGTGGATACCAGCACCTCGCGTCGTCCCGCAAATCTTCGGCGCGCGTCTGGCGGTTGCAGGGCGTGCCACCTGACCTAGACAGTGGGGGAGGTGTTAGTGCTTGGATTGGCTACCATGGTAGACACGTGCATTAAATACGAGCCTTATCGGCTCTCGGGTTTCCTGTGGATCGGCTCAAGAGCCGATGCCCATGGTCCTTGATGGATTAGCAATGGCATGGGGATCCTGCTTGATCAGGACAAAGCTAAAACGATCCACGACAGGTTAGGGTTTTCACCGCATAATCGGAACGTCCTACGTGCGATCGGGCCTAGCAGCTACGAGAGACGATGCAAACTACCCCTACGAGAGGCCTAAAAACCAACATAACGTTGATCCCCGGAACATCCCTCGCAGGGACGGTAAACATCATCTAACGCACCACCGGATCCTCCGACCCCAGCATAAGGCCTAACTATGCAGATATTAAACTAATCCCTGCAGATGCGGGAGCAACTATAACGGATCGGATCTACTAAGCATGATCAAGCAAGATGCTGCCCTTACGTCTAGATCGACGTAAGGGCAGCAAGGTGTCTAGGGACGGCATTGCCACGCAGATATGCACGTGAAAGCACCAATGCAAGCCCCTAAACACCTAAGGATAAATAGTACCGCTCGCCATCAACAAGGCTTCAGCACGAGCAGTACAAGGATAACGAATAAACTTACGCTGCCTAGATCGCTAGATGCGATCTAGGCAGCATGGTGCTTACCGGGAGAAACCCTCGAAGAAAGGGGTGGCGATGCGCATGTTTGGTTTGTGTTTGTTGAACGATGATTGTCCTCCTTTTCCGATAACCCTAGATACATATTTATAGTCCAAGGGACTTTCTAATTGAGGCGTGCACCTAACCGTGCACGGGCCAGACTCTATCTTTTTAATCTAAATACGATCTAATATATTACAGATACATGGGCAATTAAGCCCGAACTCTCAGCGCAAGGCCGCTTCAAATATGCTTCACGTGTATGTTCTTCAAGCCCATCTTCACTTACGGCCCGTCTCCTGATTTGGCCAAAATCGGGTGGTAACAGGTGGATCTAAGCCACTCCATAAGGGAGCTAGGGTTCTCTTTCGATGTCAATGTGGCTGGGCTTGTGGGCCGCCATGGCAAAGAAACCAGAGAGCAGCCACTCCCGGCAAAGATAAACAGGAAGCGCAGCCACTCCCGTGGCAAAGGTAAATCGAGAGCAGCCACTCTCATGGCAAAGATAAAGAGGAGGTCGTTCCACGCGACCGGCCCCAGGATGATGACAGACCTAACCGAGGAGGAGGTGAGGAGCATACGGTATCAACGCCCACTATCCGTGCATCTCCTCAACAAATATGAGCAGCAGTATGACCGACGTCGGCGCTACGACGAAGATGATGAAAGATATCGTCGGTCTGATGCAGACAGGAGGTATCGTCAGCATGATAGAAGCAACGACGGGTACGAGCTTCACGCTAGAGGGAGGTCAAGGGAGCAAGATGGATAAGCACTGGGACTGTCCTTTCTTCAAACATTGCTGGGACTCAGGAATGAGCCGATTGCCAACAATCGAGAACTGCCCAGAATGCAAGCAGCAAAGGAGGAGGACAAATGAAGTCTCAGTGTTCGAGCGTCTAGGGCCTCTCCCACCTCATAACAAACAAGCTGAGTCATCTCAAGAAGAAGACTTTGAGGAGTCGGATGGAGAAGAAGATAGGTATCACCGACCAAGGTGGTGCCCTGATGGACTCAGCCATTCTCAGAAGCGTAGAGTGCAGCGGCTGCGAGGAAAGCGGAAGAAGCAGGAGCACGGTACCTATACACATTGCGAAAAGCGCGGCCCGATCTGGCCGCGAAAATTCAACGAACCCTGGAGGCAAAGGCGCGCCCGCTAAAGAAAGTATGGCGCCCTAAACAGACGAAAGCCGATGCACAGGCATCGGCTGATGCCGATGCAGAGGCATCGGCTGATACAAACATGGTATCCGTGATCCGGACGGAGTAGCAGGTCCAAGACATTGGACGTACGTGGCAAGGCCGATCCCTGCGATCGGCCCTCAAAAAATGAAAAGCAAAGGATCTTATCTCCAGCATGCCACGTAGCTACGGTGGGAAACCAAGAAGTGCTAAACCTTCACGAAGCATTGCAATGAAAAGGAGGCCGATTCCAGCAATCGGCCAAAATTATCCTCGACATGCGTTTTGTCTGTGTTCAGCATTGATCCAACAGATGCCTGAAGAGCCGATACCATCAAATACTTGACAGAATCGGCTCGGGGGGCACATAGATGGATGAGACTCGAGGATACGAAGCTTGGAGTGGATGTCAAACGCTGTTGGGGGGATGACCCCCGGTATGCCAAAGGTATGCCATACCGGATGGTCTCACCCTTCAAGATACCGGTTTAATGTTCATACCGGAGTAGGAAGATAGAGTTTGGCTAAGTGAAGCTATGCCGGTATCCCCAAGAGGGTATACCGGAACCAGGAAGGAAAAGATACCGGCGCACCGGAAGGAAGGGCATGTCGGCTGACTGGTCAAAGATTCCGTCAGGAGCTAAAGGACAAGGATGAGCTAAGCAAAGTGGCTTTAAACGAAGGCTAGAATACAAAGAGGAGGATGACGGTCAAAGAAGCCGGAGGACGTCAGCCTCCTTGTTTAAAGAAGACCCCGGCGTCATCTGTGATTAAAGTAGCTTTATAAAGTATCTTTGTAAAGTAGTTTGTCTAGTCAAAGATCCCATTAGGGTTTCTTGTTCTGTAAGCCACCCTCTCCCCTATATAAGGAGAGGGGGCAGCCCTTTCATACGCGCGATCCACAGAAGGGAGAAAACCTGTAACCTGTCTTGAGATCAATGAACATGGTGATCTAGAGCGAGTTCGTCCTTGTGTCTTTCTTCTTCTACCTCTGGCCTTGGCCAGGTTCTTGAGGAAAGCATCCGGAAGTTCGTCCATCTAGTCACAAACCCTCCCCCGAATCCTCTAGCGTCCATTCGGCCCCAAGATAAGCCATCCTATGGCATCTGTCCGTTCACCACGACGACAGTTGGCGCCCACCGTGGGGCATGAAGTGGCGCTTGCTGGAGTTCATATTCGGGCGGGCATCCTCGACATCAACGGCGAGCGCACGGTGTCCGCGCTCGTGCAACGCATCTACAACATGGACTTCATCAACGATAACGCTGGCTGCTTCGCCAACGGCGGCAAGTTCCCGCAGAACGGCCGCACCATCGAGTTCGGCAGCATCCGCGTCTACCTCGGCACCGTCCCTGTGCGCCAGCGCCTCTCGCCGGTGCTGGTGGCGCCGGATCCGCCAAGATGGCTGTGTGCTGGCCGCGCGCCGCAGCGTGGAGGTCATGATGGCTGGTGCGGTCAACACCGGCAAGGGAGCTGTGGAGGAAGGAGCTGAGCGTGCGGCATCGACTCGCCCGGCAAAACCACCGCTGGAGCGTGACGCTGGCGTCGCGGGAGCATCATCAGCACCACCGGCAACACCTCTCCAAGCGGCGATGAACACGCTGGCCACGCCCATCGCGCAGAACATCGACCCGGCAAAGGCTCAGGAGGAGCTGGAGGCCACGCGCAAGGCCCTGCTTACCGGTGGCGCCGACATCATCCGGGCGCAGCGCGAGCTGAACCTAACCCTACGTGAGTACAACGCTGCCCATGGCTTTGCTTCAGTTAGTGCTCATGCTGCTAGGATGCCGGAAAACCGGCTTAAGGCTCGCAATCTAGATCAGGATTTGCGCAAAGAAGTTCTGGCAAGAGTGCATCTGTATCTGTGAGCATCATAGAAAAGCCTAAGTACAGTAGTCCGGATAAAACTATAAAAGCCGCTAAAGCTGCAGTAGCGTTATGTGAATCTCTTTCCGGTGACGAGTTGGCAAAGCAGCAAGAACGTGTAAAAGAGCTGTTGAAAACTATTGAGGAGCAAAATGCTGAGCAGCTGGCTAAGCTGAACGAGGCAGTGGCCTCAAAATCCGCGCGTTCAACAAAGAATGCCGGAAGCAAGTCCCAGGGGCAGGCATCGTCCCCTCATCCGGACAAAAGAAGGGAAAGAGAAAAGAACGCACGGCAGATGACTGTGTATGATCCAGTTCTTGCCGGAAAGCAAAAAGCCGGGCAATATGATGCCGGTAGAAAAAGCCAAGGGGCAGATCGGGGCTACGCCAAGGGAGGCTATGCCGGAAACAATCAAGCCGGTAGATATGAAACCGGGCAAAATTATCGAGCCGCAAGAGTGGCGTATGTGGATGAAGAAATGCCACCACCAGGGTACCGGCAGGCAAGAGCCGCGGAACCAGAAGAGTACGATGAATCAGATTCGAGATGGAACGAACAAGAGTCCACCGGAACCCTTTGGGAGAACGCCTGGGGAAAGATGTTTGCCAGACCGGGATGCGAGGCACAGGCTGGACAGAGTACATCTATCTGCAATAGTTGAATGTGAAGGACCTCCTGGCCCAAGGTGTTTTGGCCCACGGATCATGAGAGAAGAACCACCGGTACGCAACTTCCAATTGCCCCGGGACACAAGAACGTATGATGGTACGACCAAGCCGGAAGACTGGCTGGCAGATTATGTCACAGCTGTTTATGTGGCTGGTGGTGGAGTGAACCGGCGTTGGGCGGTAAGAATCATACCGTCTTACCTCGTGGGTCCTGCGAGGATCTGGCTTAACAACTTGCCGGCAGGAAGCATTAACGGATGGCTGGACTTTGAGGAAGCATTTGTGAACAACTTCAGCAGTACTTACAAAAGGCCAAACCGGCCCCAACAACTTGCGCTGTGCCAACAGCGTGCGGGAGACCGGGATTATCTCACCCGGTGGAACTCAATGAGAAATACATGTGAAGGAGTGATTGAGGCACAAGCCATTGCTTGGTTCAGTCAAGGATGCCGGAGAGGATCGCCTTTGTGGCAAAGGCTGCAGAGAAGCATGCCCACAACCTTGGCGGAGATGATACGTGTGGCAGATAGCTACGCATTGGGAGACCCAATGCAGCCGGCTGTGCAAGCTGAGCCGGAGCAGTCGAATCCGCATCAGCAGCAATACCGGGATAACCGGAACAACAAAAGAAGGGAAGATTTCCCGGATCGAAGATATGCATCACAGCAAGTTGCTGCCGTGCAGGAAAATTTTGACGCCAGCGGCAGTCAGAGACAAAAAACCGGATCGCAGCCATGGGCGGGTCCTAAGAAGCAATGGGTAGAGAAGAAACCCTGGGGCCAGAAAAAGAATTGGCAAGAGCCTGTGAAATACACCATGGAAGCCGCCATGGATCAACCTTGCCGGTGGCACACGCCGAATCCGGATCACCCGTCGAACCACTTGACGAAGGATTGTTCTTGGACCAAGTTCTTGATGCAAAGGGGAGCGGTAAAAGATGCGCAGGCGCCAGGGGGCCCCGTGCAGCAACAACAGCAATTGCCACCTCCACCACCACTCACTGGAGCAAACGCCTTACCGGTGCAGCCTCAGCCAAACAGGCAGCAGTACCAGCAGGTTAACCGGGTGGAGCAAAACAATGACCAACCACCTCCACCGGCACCTTTAGGCCGGAATGTTTACGAAGACCCACATCTGTGCATGGTTGTCTTTGTCACTGAGCCAATGGACAGGCAGAGCGTGCATCGCCGTTCCATGGAAGTGAACGCCGTGATGCCGGCAGTTCCAAAATACATGTTGTGGTCAGATCAGGAAATCACCTGGTCGTTCAAGGATCACCCCAAAGTCATGCCGAATCCGGGTGGATACGCTCTCGTTGTGGACCCAATCATGAAGGGGCCGGAAACTCGAGTAAAATTCAGCAAGGTGCTGATAGACAATGGTAGCAGCATAAACATCATGTACAAGCACACCATGCGTACGCTGGGCATAACAGAAAACATGCTGCAGCCAACTCACACAACTTTCCATGGGATTGTTCCCGGTTTGTCTTGCGCCCCGATAGGAAAAGTTCGGGTGGATGTGTCGTTTGGAGGACGTGACAATTGTCGTGTTGAGAACCTTGAGTTCGAGGTGGTGGACTTAGATAGTCCCTACCATGCCTTGTTGGGGAGACCGGCATTGGCAGCTTTCATGGCATCAACCCATACGGCCTACCTCAAGATGAAGATGCCGGCACCTCGTGGACCACTAACTGTGGTGGGAAACTACAAAGTCTCAATGGAAACAGCATCTGCCGGATCGAACCTAGCGGAATCGCTGGTGATCGCGGAGGAGAAAAAGAGAATGCAAACTGCTGTTGCGCTGGCTCAGTCTTCAAAGTTGAGCCTAGCGGCAATGAGTGGAAGCTTGGACTCACCGGCATTCAAGCCGACAAATGAGACAAAGGACATTGTGCTAGACCCGGCTTACCCAGAGCGCACCGTTCGTATCGGTGCCGGCCTCAGCCAAGCATAGGAAAGCGTGCTCGTCAGCTTCCTCCGTGAGAATCGGAACATCTTTGCCTGGTCTACTGATGACTTGGTAGGGGTTCCGAGGGAGCTGGCTGAGCACTCTCTAAACGTCCGGAAGGATGCTAAACCGGTGCGGCAACCTTTGCGCCGGTTCGCTGAAGATAGGAGAAAAATCATTGGAGAAGAAGTAACAAAGCTGCTGGTTGCCGGTTTCATCGTGGAGGTCACGCACACAGAGTGGCTGGCCAATCCGGTGTTGGTCGAAAAGAAAAAAGATGAGAACCTGGAGGCAAAACTTGCAAAAGTGTGGCGCATGTGCATCGACTACACCAACCTCAACAAAGCTTGCCCAAGAGATCCTTTCCCTTTGCCCCGAATCGATCAAGTGATTGATTCTACTGCTGGGTGTGAGTTGTTGTCGTTCCTGGATGCGTATTCCGGCTTCCACCAAATCCCTCTGAAAAAAGAAGATCAAATAAAAACTGCGTTCATTACCCCGCACGGGGCTTATTGCTATGTTACTATGCCTTTTGGTTTGCGCAACGCTGGTGCAACGTACCAGCGCTGTATGCAAAAATGCTTGTTTGATCAAATCGGAAAAAATGTGCAAGTTTATGTGGATGATATTGTGATAAAAACTAAAGTAAAAGATACCTTAATCGATGACATCCGGCAAACATTTGATAACCTAAGGCGGTTCCGGATGAAACTCAATCCGGCAAAGTGCACCTTTGGTGTCCCTGCCGGCAAGCTGCTTGGTTTCCTTGTGTCAAGCCGGGGCATTGAGGTTAATCCGGTAAAAATCCGGGCGATAGAAAGAATGACTATCCCACGAGAACTGAAAGATGTGCAAAAGTTTACCGGAAGCTTGGCATCGCTGAGCCGGTTCATAAGCAGGCTAGGAGAAAAGGCCTTGCCACTTTATGCTTTGATGAGAAAATCGGATACTTTCGTCTGGACCACGCAGGCAGACGCAGCGTTTAAAGAATTGAAAAACATGCTCGTAACGGCCCCAATTTTGGCCTCACCCTTGGAAAGAGAACCTATGTTGCTTTATATAGCGGCAACGAACCGGGTGGTTAGCGTTGTGGTTGTGGTGGAAAGAGAAGAGGAAGGAAAAACCGTCCAGAGGCCGGTATACTACCTGAGCGAGGTGCTCTCCTCATCAAAGCAAAACTACCCACACTTCCAAAAAATGACTTATGGCGTGTTTATGGCCGCCACCAAGCTCAAGCATTACTTTGAGGAGCACCCCATGAAGGTGGTGAGCGAGGCACCCATCTCCGATATCATGGGCAACAAGGATGCCAGCGGCAGGATTGCAAAATGGGCAATTCAGCTATCACCGTATGTGCCGGTATATGAAAGAAGAGATGCCATAAAATCGCAAGCTTTAGCTGATTTCTTGGTCGATTGGGCGGAGATACAATACAAGCCGCCAGAACACAAAATAGAGTACTGGAAGATGCATTTTGACGGATCCAAGCTCAAGGAGGGCCTAGGTGCCGGTGTAGTACTCACCTCACCAAAAGGAGACCACCTCCGGTATGTTCTACAAGTGCACTTCAGGGCATCAAACAATGTCGCTGAGTACGAAGCTCTGATACATGGGCTCAAGGTTGCAAAAGAAATCGGGGCACTCAGGATCATTTGTTATGGTGATTCAGATCTTGTGGTGCAACAGTGTTCCGGAGATTGGGACGCAAAAGATGCCAACATGGCCTCATACCGGTTCCATGTGCAAAAGATTGCCGGATTCTTCGAAGGGTGTGAGTTTCACCATGTGCCGCGCGCAGAAAATGAGGCCGCGGATACCTTATCCAAGCTAGGTTCGTCCAGGCAAGAAATTCCTCCCGGAATAGCTCTGGCGCACTTGAGAGTTCCATCAATCAAGCCAAGTCCGGAGTCGGAATCAATTTTTGTACCGGAATCACATGTGGTGCCAATGGAGATCGACGAAGGAAACCCGGGGACTGTACCGGTAAACTCGGGGACTGCGACGCCCATGCCGGAAGAGGCAATGCTTGTGGACAGCATGGACATAGACATGCCGGTGTTTGTGGTTAGAGAGGCACCATCTTGGGTTAAACCTATTAAGGAATTCCTGATCAACGGCACCTTGCCGGTTGACGAAAATGAATCAAGAAGGATACAGAGAAGGTCCAAAGCTTACACCATCATCAATGGTGAGGTATACAAGAGAAGTGTTACCGGTGTCCTCCAAAGATGTGTGGAGCCGGAAGAAGGAAGAGAAATGCTTGAGGAAATTCATCGAGGAGAATGTGGGCACCACGCTTCTTCAAGGGCGTTGGTAGCAAAGGTGTTCCGGCATGGATTCTACTGGCCCACAGCCTTAGATAATGCTGAGGATTTGGTAAGGAAATGCAATGGCTGCCAGAGGTACGCTAAGCAAAACCATACCCCAGCATCCGGCTTAAAAACCATACCGCTAACTTGGCCTTTCGCTGTTTGGTGCCTGGACATGGTTGGACCGTTCAAAACCGCAAGGGGAAACATGACCCACATCTTGGTAATGGTGGATAAGTTCACCAAGTGGCTGGAAGTGAAGCCTATCGCAAAATGTGATGGCCACACAGCAGTAAAATTCCTAAAAGATGTAATCCTGCGATATGGATACCCACATAGTATCATAACTGACAATGGCACAAACTTTGCCCAAGGAGAATTCAAGCGGTTTTGTGAAACCAAAAACATCCGGCTGGATTTGTGCTCAGTGGCGCACCCGCAAGGCAATGGCCAAGTTGAGAGAACAAATGCTTTGGTACTTTCCGGTATCAAACCAAGACTCATTGATGCAATGGAAAAATCGCCGGGATGTTGGATCGATGAGCTACCGTCAGTGCTGTGGAGTCTAAGAACAACTCCGAACCGGTCTACCGGGTACACGCCATTCTTCATGGTTTATGGAGCAGAGGCGGTCATACCAACCGACATTCTCCATGACTCACCAAGGGTGCAGCTCTATACCGAAGAAGAAGTAAAAGAGGCCAGAGAAAATGATGTGGACTTGCTAGAAGAAGCAAGAGAATTAGCCTTGGCAAGAACAGCCATTTACCAGCAAAACCTCAGACGCTATCACAGCCGGAAGGTTAACCCAAGAGTGTTCCGGGAAGGAGACTTGGTACTACGCCTGGTGCAGCGCACTGAAGGCAGGCACAAGCTGTCCCCCCCATGGGAAGGACCTTTCATTGTGAGCAAGGCTCTCCACAATGATGCCTATTACCTAATCGATGCGCAGGAATGGAAGAAGGGAAAGGCGGACAAATCCGGAGACGAGACCAAACGCCCGTGGAACGTAGCCTTGTTGCGTCCTTTCTACTCTTGAAGTTGTGGTGTAAGAAGTTCCTTTTTGTACCTTATGTGCTATGAATAAAAAGATGTCGGAACCTCGAATGAGTCTCGGGGACTTGCCTTGTTAAATTGCATGAAACATGTCTATTTTTTCTGTTTACCGGTTGCTTATTGAACGTTTTTCTTTCCGGTTTAGTAGTGTGCTAAACCCTACCGGAGTCTTCGACTCTGCTGTTGTCCATAACTTGGCTTCATGGCAAGCAAGATAAACCGGTAGGGGATAAGCACATGAACTGTGGAGAGGGAGACCGGGAAAGAACAATCCGGAAAAATTAACTAACCCCGGTTATACCGGTTTTTTGCAAAATTTCGAATTGTTTCTAAGTTCAAGAAAATGCTTGTTTGGTGAAAGAACCTTGTGCTCATACGCCAAAGAACGCCCAGAGAAGGCAGGCAGAGCCAAGGCAAAAGAACCAAGTATGCATCGAATTGGATGCAGAGGCAATCTGGAAATCTTTGCGGTACAGGATAAAAGCAGAACCAAAACGCAAAAGTGTTAAGGCAAACTTAAGATAATTAGCTACCGGTATAACTTACCGGCACAAAATGTTGTACGTCAAACACGAGCAAACTTAAAGTTTTACATCATAAACCCCGGCATACCGGGGTAGAATTTAACAAGTTTTATGGCAAGTACTCAGGGACAGGTGATATCTAAGATAAGGTCAGGCAACAGGGGCTTCCGGGGGAGTGGCGCCGGCATCAGGAGTTGGCGGTGGCACGTCCTCGCCTTCATCCTCCTCCTCCTCCTCGCTCAGATAATCTTTGACATCTTCTGGAGGGGGGATGAAGGTGCGCATGTCAGCGTACTCCGCGATGTGGTACGCGCGGTCCTGCCGCTTAGCGGTGAGAACCGGATCCACATCAGTAGGAGCACCTTCACGCACGCCGATGAAGGCATCCAGGTCCAACTCCGGATACCAGGAGCAGGCAATGCGCAGCGCGGAGTCCGCTCCGGCACGGGCAGCAGAGCACTGCCACTCCCGGATCCTTCTGCAGGCACCCTTTAGCCGGTCGCTGATCAAGGAGAAGGTATCCGGCACCGCTTCACCAGGCCAAAGGGTCTTGAAAAGTTGGGAGGCTACTTCAGGGATGTCGGAAAGGTTCCGATCCACTGAGCGCATGTGGGAGATCCGCGCGCTTAGGGCAACCAAGTGATCGTAGGGATCCCAAGGTGCACCCAAGTTGTCGCCGGCCTGCTTTGCCCGGTGCTCCGCAACCTTCTTCATAGCATGGGCCTGGGAGTCCGGAAAGAGCCCTGCGAGACAAACAAAAGCTAAGTATATGATACCGGAACGAGTAAGCTTGTAAGCAGAAACCGGAAAAGAGAAAAGGAGAAACTTACGGAGGGCAAGCGCGTCAGTCCGCGTGACCAGAAGGTCGTACTCCTTCTGTTCCGCTTTCAGCCGCGCAACCTCGCTCTCGGCTGCTTTCTGGGCCTTCCTGGCCTCCTCCGCGGCAGCTTTGTGCGCTTTGGCGGCTTTGCCCTCGGCTGCTTTTAGCGCCTTGACGCTCTCCTCCAGCTCTGCCTGCAACACCACATTGGCATTGCCGGCATCCTCCAGCGCCTCGTTTAGCCTGGCCTCCGCGGCAGCTTCGGCGGCCTTCAGCTCCTCAGCGTACCGGACTCCGGCCTGCATAGCCTGGTCCTTGAGCTCTCTGGAGATATCCTTTTGGGCGTCCAAGGCCTCCTGGTGATCCCGGATGAGCTGCTCCTTTTCAGCTAAGAACCGGAAGAGAAGATATTAGCAAAACACAAAGGCACGTGAGAAGCAAGTCAACCGGAAAGATAGAAATTGTACCTTGGAGTTTGGCAACCTGGTCCTTGAGGGCCTCAATGGAGGCTTCCGGGATAGCTGTTGTGCAAAAAACTTGTCAGTCATAAAGAAAAGAAAAACCTTCCGGTGAAAAGATGTCGGAGGTGCGAGAAATTACCTAGGCACTTGCTGTGCGCCTCAGCAAGGCTCCGGTGCTCCCATAGAAGCTCCTCAAAGAGGGCTTTCCGGGCGTCGGCCGTGCTCTGTTTAAGGAAATGATGTTAGTGAAGAACAAAGGATTTTAACCCGAAACTCGGGGACTGGTGATGCCGGTTTCGTGCATTTCTAGTAAGTTTTGCGCTAAGAGCGGGCTCTCAACCCAAAACTCGGGGACTGGAGTTTGCGGCATCTTTAAAGAAAGTTTTGCGCTAAGAGCAAGCTCTCAGCCCAAAACTCGGGGACTGGGAGTTTGCGGCATCTTTAAAGAGGAAGTTTTGCGCTAAGAGCAAGCTCTCAGCCCAAAACTCGGGGACTGGGAGTTCGCGGTTTACTAAGAGAAAGATGCCGGTTTCGGAAGTTCTTTAAAAAGGAAGTTTCGCGCTCAGAGTTGCACTCTAAACCCAAAACTCGGGGACTGGGAGGATAGACAAGATCCGGAAAAAGGAAAACCGGCATCAAGAAAATTTACAAGAGAAGTTGATAAAACTTACCACCACGTTGGCGGTGGCGTCGTACCACGCGCTGTCGAACTCCTTCACGGCACGCTTGAGGCGCGTGAAGTGTTCTTCAGTTGAGCGAGGGCCGGCAGGATCTGGCGCCGGGAGGCGGTCCTTCCCCAAGCCGCGGGTAGCTGCGGAGATGTCCGCAGCGTTCCAGCGCTGGGCGTAAGGAAGGAGAGGCCCCAAGTCTTGGCCTCCGCGCTTAAGCTCAACGATCCGGCCCAAGAGGCCGGAAGGTTTGTCTTGAACCGTCATGGCGGCAGGCCCGGTGTGCAGCACTAAGGGCTGCGCGCCGCCTGAGGAGCTGCCGTCCGTACCCTTTCCGCGTGACGCCCCCGGCGGCGGCTTAGGCGCGGTCGCGGGAGTTTCCTGGGTCGGTGGAGGCGTTGGCGTGGGCCCGGTTGCCTCAGGAGCAGAGGTTTCCGGTGGCGGCGGCGGTGCAGAGGTTTCCGGCGCGGAAGCTTCCGGCGCAGGCTTGGAGGAAGTTTTCTTCCTTTTCTTCTTCTCGGGGCGGGAGGAACAGAGGGTTCCGCCTGCCCGGCAGGGTCTTTTCCGGCGCCCATGTTGCTGGCGCCAGTGTCTTGGGTCTCTGGAGGGGAGGCAAGGTCCTCCTCCGCGCGGGGATCTGGCGGTGTAGGGGCCGCGCGCCCCGAACTTGTTGTGCCCCCCAAAGGGGAGGCAGAGATGTTGCCGGCACCAGATGGTGCCGGACTGGAGTGAGGAGGAGGAGTCGAGGTCCTGGCCGAGCCGGCAGAGCCCTCAGGCCTGGGGCCAAGCTTGAGCGCGGGGCTGAAAGAAAGAAAAGAAAAAAGTTGGGAAAAAAGCAACCGGAAAAGAACTTGGTGAAAACAGAACAAGCAGAAGATTGAAGCCTTACCCGGTGGCCGTCGGCATCTGCTTGCCCTTGCGGCGCCTCATGGCAACGACCTTGCCCGCGACGGGCTCGGTCCTGAAGCGTTTGGCGGGAGGAGCTTGGCTTGAGCCGGGCCGGCGTCTTGTTCTTCTGGCCCTGGGCCATGAGTTTGTCAACAAACTCTTTGCCGGCCTCGGCCTGCAGCGGCGCCGCATGCTCATGGATCTGTGGGTTAAGGTTGGCTGAGGGTACATCTACAGAAGAACAATAGCAAAAAGTATGAGAGGAATGAAAGAAAAGCTACCTCAAGAATGGTCAACTCATCAGACGAACCGGAAGGTTCCGGCGGAGCTTTGCCAAGGCGCGCGGCTGGAGTCCGGCCCATCTTCAAGTCCTTCCAGAAGATGACGGGGTCGGGGTCAAACTTGTCGAGACCGCGCTTCCGGCAACGGCCTCGCTTGTCGGATTCGATCCGGGGGAAACGGTCCTTGGCCTGAGAAAACAAAAAAGAAAAAAGAGGTTAGCCGCAATAAAAGCTTCCGGAGAACCGACCCGAGTTATGTAATTTCTTACTTCTTGGGTCGGAGGGTTAGTGGAGCTAAAAGGCCGGAGGCCCCATTCCCAGTCTTCCGGCATGGAGGTCTGGCAGATCTGCCTGGCCTTGAGGACGACGTCCTTCTTGCTGAGAGGCAGGCCGGTGATCTTGGTAGGATCACCGGGACCATACATCTCGCTCATCTTGTGGGCGCGGCGCTTAAGAGGAAGCACCCGGCGCGAAATGAAGGTGCGGATGATATCGTCGGAGCAGAGGTCGGTGTCCTTCATGCGCTGTTTCATGAAGCGTATGATCCGGTTTGTCTCGTTGTGAGACTCCTTCGGATTGTAGCTCCAGTTAGTTTTGGTGGGTGGCGCCGGATCAAAAGGAGGCAGATCTATGAGATCCGCGGCACCGGTGTTCTTAACATAGAAGAAGGTCCCTTGCCATAACCGGCATGACTCGAGACCGGAAAATTTGAAGAAAGGGCTCGCTTGGCGAGAGCCAATGATGCAAGACCCGCATTGCACGGGAGGTTTGGGTGCAGGAATGTCTACGCCCTGAACGGAATTAATCCGAAGGGCGAAGAATCGAGCAAACGTCTCACGAGTGGGACGAATGCCGATGTATGCCTCCATGAAGGTGACATAGCAAGAAAGATAGAAGATGGCATTGCCAGGAAGATGGTGAGGTTGGAGTTTATAGAAGTCAAGGAAATCCCGAAAAAAGGAAGAAACGGGAAGGCCGAAGCCGCGCTCAAAGTGAGCAAGAAAGACAACACGTTCGCCGGGTTCGAGCACCGGCTCAATCTCGTCGCCGGGAATCCGGCAGGAAACTCCTTCCGGAATCCTCCGGGACCGGTATAACCAGTCGATTTCGTACTGGCTGACGCTGGAGCCCATCCAGGCTCCGCGGGTGACCTCGGAAAGATTGGTGCCGGAAGCTTGGCTAGAACTTCCGGCATCTTGTTCTTGGGAGCTGTCGGTTTCCATCCGCGCAAGTTCTGCGCTGACCCCGTCAGATGCGGGATCTTCCCGGTTACCGGAGGAAGAGGAGGAAGCGTATTGTTCGGAAGACATTCGGATTTCAGAGGTTTTTGGTATCTACTCGGAAAAAACAGATTCCCTGAAAACTACCCCCGCGAGAAGATCTACGAAGGACAGAAAAAGCAAAGAAAAAGAAAGAATAAATATGCTTTCAACTCAAGATCTGAACTGCGAGTAAAAGAGGAGTAAATGGGAAAAAGGACTAACCTGGGGCGGCAGAGTCGCACAGGGAAGTAACCGCCGGCGTCGGGGCAGGCTCAATGTAGACAGAGAGGTCCGGCGACGGCGAGATGGGGAGGAACTCGAAGAAGCTCCAATGTCGCGGCAGAAAAGAAGGCGCCGCGGAAGTTTTTCCCGCGGAGAAGTCCGGCGGCGTCCGGCGGTGCGCTCGTGAGGGTTTGCTGGGCGGCGGAACTCGAGCGAGCAAAGGAGCGGCGGAGGCGTGCGAGCGAAGAACGGCAGTGCGCGAGGAAGTGGAGAATGCGAAGAAGAAGAAGGAGAAGGGGCGGTTTTGCCCTTATAAAGAAAAAGAGGTGGGCTAAAAACCGCCGAACCGTAGCGGTTCAGCCGTGGGCCGCGACGGTTCGCCTCGCGTGTGGCCACGTGGCGCGAAGATACACGCGCGGAAGAAAAGGGCCACAGGGAGGCACACAAGATCCGGAGAAGTGGTTGGGATCCGGTGCGGCTCAATTAATGCGCGCGCGGAAGCCGAACGGAAGTGACTACTGACACTGGCGCGACAGTCACAGTGCGCATGTCTCTGTCAGGCGCGGGGCCCGATATATTCTCGACTTCGCCGAGGAAGTATTTAATGACCAAGATGCCGGAAGATAAGCTGCCGGAGAATGCCTTGCAAAGAGAGAAGGCATGAGTCCGGGCAAAGATGCCGGAGCCAAGTTGAGCGCCGGATAGATTAAACCGGTATATAAGAACGTGAGAACCTGGCATGGTCTGTTGGATAGAATCCGCCAGACTATACCAGCTTCGGGGACTAATGTTGGGGGGATGACCCCCGGTATGCCAAAGGTATGCCATACCGGATGGTCTCACCCTTCAAGATACCGGTTTAATGTTCATACCGGAATAGGAAGATAGAGTTTGGCTAAGTGAAGCTAAGCCGGTATCCCCAAGAGGGGTATACCGGAACCAGGAAGGAAAGATACCGGCGCACCGGAAGGAAGGGCATGTCGGCTGACTGGTCAAAGATTCCGTCAGGAGCTAAAGGACAAGGATGAGCTAAGCAAAGTGGCTTTAAACGAAGGCTAGAATACAAAGAGGAGGATGACGGTCAAAGAAGCCGGAGGACGTCAGCCTCCTTGTTTAAAGAAGACCCCGGCGTCATCTGTGATTAAAGTAGCTTTATAAAGTATCTTTGTAAAGTAGTTTGTCTAGTCAAAGATCCCATTAGGGTTTCTTGTTCTGTAAGCCACCCTCTCCCCTATATAAGGAGAGGGGGCAGCCTCTTTCATACGCGCGATCAACAGAAGGGAGAAAACCTGTAACCTGTTCAGATCAATAAGCATGGTGATCTAGAGCGAGTTCGTCCTTGTGTCTTTCTTCTTCTACCTCTGGCCTTGGCCAGGTTCTTGAGGAAAGCATCCGGAAGTTCGTCCATCTAGTCACAAACCCTCCCCCGAATCCTCTAGCGTCCATTCGGCCCCAAGATAAGCCATCCTATGGCATCTGTCCGTTCACCACGACGACAGCAGAACAGCTCAAGTATGGGGGCCGATGCATGAATAAATCGGCCATATAAAAAATTAAAAATCCAAAAATTTTGGGCACAGCCGATGCGTAGACATCGACTTAAGAATGAAAAGCCGATGCACGGCCATCGACTCAAGGATACGACTGTTACAAGCAGAAGCCTAATGGAGCGGTCATTGAGTTACGTAGCGAGGCTCTACTGGAGGAACCCCTCATTGGGATTGCTTGGTGACTCAGGCCCTCTAGTCAGGATCTCCAACTCTTTTTCAAGACTCAAGTTGGCAGTACCAGAAGCATCAGTTTGGGCGTCCAAGGCTCCTTTTTTTCTCATTTAAGCTGTTGATATTTGCCGGCAAGTTTGAGGATCGCAGCCCTGGCCAACAACAAGAGCAGCATGAACGTGCAGATCAGGCTAGGATCATGAGAACAACCAATGATCATCTGATGGTCTCCTAGCATTATCTTGGAAGCTGCATCATTGAATTGAAGAAGCTCGGGGGGCAGCTCACCTTGAAGGTTCTCTGCTTTTGAAAGCCGATTTGGTTAGAATCGGCTGACGCTGCACTACAGTTGGGAAGCCGATGATGGTCCCTTTGGCTGGTCTACTTTTATCCTCGCCTTGATTGAGGCTCGGGGGGCAGTTCGCCCTTAAGGTTTCTTGTTCTGCGGAGCCGATTTTGTTGGGATCGGCTGGCTCTGCATCACCGCTCGTTTGAAAGGTGGTGAATTATCGCAGAAGGGAACTGTCGGAGCTGGTGAGAGGAATTTGAAGAGGGAGCCATGATCATCGATGGGCTCTGGACCAGTTGGTTGCTGCAAAGAAATGGAGCATCACAAGGACAGTTATGGGCGAATGGTGCCTGTTTTGCAAAGTGTTAGCTTCAGCATTCGAGTTGATCCAGCAACAGTCCTAGGGCTCTCCTGAAGGCAAGGAGGATCAGGAAGAGAAGGATGCGGCAGAAGAATGTCTGAAATTTAAAGTTAATGAGGAGAATGGACGTTATTTCAGGAGTTTGCCGCTAAGTCTAACATTCCATTCAGTTGGATCTGCATTTCCAAGATCTGGGGTTTGCACGATTGTAGCTTGGCCCTGTTTGATCGAGAGTTTGGAGGTTCGGATGGATCTATCCTGAGATTTATCGTGAGGACCGATGCGGTGCCATCGGCTCGTTGAGCATTGACCGAAGTAACAATCGGCGGACTCAGTACGAAGGGCAATCGGCTGAATTATCGAAAGGAAATCGGCAAAATCAAGTTGGGGAAATTCTTCATTGATAAATGAGATTTCTTACATAAAGAGCTGATTGTTCTCAAAAGGGAGAATTAGGGATACATTGCCCTATCTACTGCTGTTGGCCCTAGGCTAAGATCCTATCTAGGGGCCATTGCTGCCCTCATCGTCGTCGTCGTCGTCGTCGCCGTCGTCGGCACTGCTCCCGGCCGGCTCGTCGTCGCTGCTGTAGCGGCCGCCGGCAGGACCCTCGTTGTCCTCATCCTCCTCGTCAGCATCGTCGTCCTCGCTGTCGAAGTCGCTGAGGTTCCCGGGCCAGGGGCAATGGCGTTTGGCCGGCGGCTCGTCGGAGGAGCTGTCGTCCTCCTCCTCCTCCTCTTGCACCTCCTCGGAGGAGGTGACCCCGTCCCAGGGAGGGTGGTCGTCGTCGCTTTCCTCCACCGCTTCCCCATTGGCGAGGAAGCGGAGGTCACTCTCCCCGTCGGTCGAGGACTTGTCATCCTCAGACCAAACGGAGAAGTCGTGGTCCTCCTTGTCCCACGCTGTTGGGGCAAGGATATCGTACGCCGCCTGCGTACCCCACTCTGGTGTTGATTCCCGGATGGGGGAGGACACGTAGGAAAGACCCGATGAAGTGGAGGAGGAAGAAGAGGAAGACATGGCGACGGAGGAGGGCTTTTGGAAGTGCTAGTGCGAAGGGGATGAAGAAGGGAACTACAGGAAGTGGCCAAATAAAAAGGGGATATAGCGATTTAATGCTTAAGCAGTTTCCGAGGACGTGGTGCCAGAGCTGTCAAATCGTGCAGAGAAGTTGAGGAGGCAAAGACGTCATGATGAAGAATACTGCGACGGTTCTGCCACGACATGACCCTTCGAAGGAGACAGATGGTTTTGCAATTACCATTATCAAAACCAGGGGGCATGTGTTATCACCAGATTTTGGCCAAATCAGGGGATGGGCCGTAAGTGAAGATGGGCTTGAAGGACGTACACGTGGAACATCTTCGAAGCAGCCTTGCGCTAAGAGTTTGGGCTAAATTGCCCGTGTATCTGTAATATAGTAGATCGTATCGTGTTTAGAATTAACAGATAGAGTCTGGCCCGTGCACGGTTAGGTGCACGCCTCAATTAGAAAGTCCCTTGGACTATAAATATGTATCTGGGTTATCGGAAAAGGAGGACAATCACGTTCACAACAAACACAAATCAGGCGCATCGCCACCCCTTCCTTCGAGGTTTCTTCGGGATCTTGCGATCTAGGCGGTACCGTTTATTCGTCTACCTTGTGCTGCTCGTGCTGACGTTGTTGATGGCGAGCAGCACTACTTATCATTAGGTGTTTAGGGGCTTGCATTGATGCTTTCTCGTGCATATCTGCGTGGCAATGCCGTCCCTCGACACCTAGCTGCCCTTACACCTATCGGGTGTAAGGGCAGCATCTTGCTTGTTCGTTACTTAGTAGATCCGATCTGTTATAGTTGCTCCTTGCTCAAGGATTAGTTTAATATCCGCATAGTTAGGCCTTATGCTGGGGTCGGACGATCCGTGTGCGTTAGGTGTTGTTTACCATCCTAAGGGATGTTCCGGGAATCAACGTTATGTTGGTTTTTAGGCCTCTTGTAGGGGTAGTTTGCATCATCTTCCGTAGCTGCTAGGCCCGATCACACGTAGGACGTTCCGGTTATGCGGTGAAAACCCTAAACTGTCGTAGATCGGTTTAGCTTTGTTTTGATCAAGCAGGATCCCCATGTCATTGCAAATCCAACGTGAACCATGGGGCGATCGGCTCTTTGAGCCGATCCACAGGGGAACCTGAGAGCCGATAGGGCTCGTATTTAATGTTTACGTGTCTACCATGCAGGAACAATCGAAGCAATCTAACACCTTCCTGATCGGGTCTAGGTCAGGTGGCACGCCCTAGCAACCGCTAGGACGTGGCTGGAAGACTTGCGGGACGACGCGAGGTGCCAGGGGGCTAAGCGGCCTTGGGAGCCTCCCGGCTCTTCGTCTTAACCACCTCGGTATCACATGTGACTGCTTCTCGACGGGCGGTGCGCCGCGCCATGTAGAAGATCTATCAAAAGAGGAGAGCCCGATGACGCTACCGACGCCTCAACCTTGATAGCACCGGCCTGTTGCTCCGCACTGAGATGCGCCACATGCAAGATTTAGCGGATGCGCCAATTTCAGAGATATGTCATGATCGTTGTAACAAATTTCACCGTGATGATGATTTGATCCTGCACTCGGCCTTGAACACAGGTACTAGTACAGTCTCACAATTTTTTATCATTATACTTTGCGAGATTTAGCGGATGCGCCAATTTTAGAGATATGTCATGATCGTTGTAACAAATTTCAACGTGATGATGATTTGATCCTGCACTCGGCCTTGAACATAAGTACTAGTACATTCTCACAATTTTTTTATCATTATACTTTGCGAGATTTAGCGGATGCGCCAAATTCAGAGATAGATCATGATCATGGTAACACACTTTTCAATGTAATGATGATTTGATGTTGTACTCGACCTTGAACATAAGTCCTAGTACGGTCTCACAATTTTTTTATCATTATACTTTGCAAGTTTTAGCAGGATGCGCCCATTTTCAGAGGTAGATCATGATCATGGTAACAAATTTTAAACGTGATGATGATTTGATGTTGCACTCGACCTTGAACAGAAGTACTACTACTGTCTCACAATTTCTTTATCATTATACTTTGCAAGATTTAGCGGATGCGCCAAATTTAGAGATAGATCATGATCATGGTAACAAATTTTCAACGTGATGATGATTTGATGTTGCACTCGGGCTTGAACATAAGTACTAGTACGGTCACTCAAAATTTTAGCATTATACTTTGCAACGGATGCACCAATTTCAGGTGCATGTCACCAGATCTGTGTCCGATGATGATCATGGTAGTAACCGATGTTCAACTTGATGATGATTTGATTTTACAGTCGGCCTTGAACAGAGGTAGTAGTACGGTCTCACAATTTTTTATCATTATACTTGGACCTTAGCGAAATTCAAAATCTCATAGCGGCAAAACTTCCCGCCCACAAAATACAAAAATTTCACACGCTTCCAAATTCCGATTCTACCCCTGTGGAGATGACAGCAAAGTCGGTTGGTGGGGGGGTCTGCCCGTCATTTTTTGGATCACCACCTCCCTAGCCCCGGATACCCTCCCAAAAAAATTCATTTCCCTCAGTCTCTCATCTGAGACCACCCACCGGAACTTCTCAAGTCCCTCTCTCTACCACCTCCACGACCACCGCACCGGAACATCCCCGCCGGACTTCCCTGGCCTACCCGAGCCCTCGCGATCCTCGTCATCCGGCTGCCTGCCGGAGCCGCTTCATCGACGCCGTCATCAACCGGACCGGATCATCCCCGCCGAACCTCGAAACCATATGCTCATCCAGCAGCCTACCGCAGTTGCTTCAGCTGCGGCATCGTCCACCGCATCGGATCTTGCTCACCGACACCGATGTGCATGAACCGAATCTGCTTCACCGCGCCGTGCATGATCTAAACTCTTCTACTCGCTTTTCTATTGCTTGCCTGCAAGTTCTTGTTTAATCTTGGGGGAACCTGTTTGTGCTAACGACGCGCCGTTACGTCTTTGCAGATTAGATGAGTAACCATGAAGTTTAATGGCCGTCTCTCCAACCCCAAGGAGCACATGTAGTGTACTTCATCACCGGATCTATCAACCCCAGGAAGATCTGCTGTGATTCCCACAGAGTGCTTCTCCTAATGTAAGTCCCTTGTTTTAGCGCCATGTTATGGGTTCAGATGCTTGTTTGTCTGAAGCTCTTTTAGTTCATTCCTAGTTATGACCGTAACACCTTGCTATTTTCTAGTTCATTGCTAACTTCAAGCGATTGAACATTTTGGTTTGCATTCCCTGCTCTGTAGATGTAGCCATCATAACTTCTATCTTGCTCATTCGTTGTTCATGCCAATCTTGTTCTCCCTGAACATGTTGGTTTGCATTCCCTGTACTACGGTGATGCCATTGTTATTTCTATCTACTTCGTCGTAAGCTAACAAATTAACTGCCTGCTATTAGTTCCTGCATGCTATCGCTCTGCCATCCTGCAGTACAAATTTATTTGAACTCGTCACAACAGCTACTTCCATCATAATTTTATCTGCCATCTGATTCTTCAAAAGCTGCAATATTAACTTGTTTCTCTTAATTGGCATGGCGCTCACATATAGAATTGTGAACATATTGGTGTGCATTCCCTTTTCTACAAGTTCAGATCCCACTATATTCCGTTTCTGGTCCATCCTAAGCCGTAGCATTAACTATCCTCTATGTGTTGCTCATTACAACTTTATATCCCGAAACAAATTGATTTGTTTCCCTTATCTACAAGTTTATCAGTGATGCCATTATAACTCCTATCTGTTTTATTCCTAGCTATTATAGTAACATCCTGCTATTATTTAGTTCATGCCAATTTTAAGTAATTGCACATGTTGGTTCGCATTCCCTGCTCTCTAGCTTTTGGCATCGTAACTTCTATATTTGGTTTACATTCCCTGCTCTGTAGATCTAGCCATCATAACTTTATCTTGCTCAGTTGTTGTTACAAAAATTATGGCCGGCTACTATGTTGTTTGTGCCAATTTTTTACTCCATGAACATGTTGGCTTGCATTCCCTGTACTACAGGTGATGCCATTGTTTTGTATCTAGTTCATTGTAAGCTAACAAAGTAAGGACTTAGTTTGGCATGCTATCACTCTGCTATCTAGCCTGTAGTACAAATAAACTTGTCATATTACTAGATAATAATTTTGTGTGCCATCTTGTTCTTCAAAAGCTGCATTATCGACTTGTTTCTCTGACTTGGCATGACGCTCACATATGGAATGCTGAACATATTGGTTTGCATTCCCTCTTATACAAGTTCACATGTGATCCCACTATATTCTGTATCTTGCTCAGTCGTCGTTACAAAATTTATAGCCTGCTACTATGTTGTTCATGCCAATTTTGTACTCCCTGAACATGTTGGTTTGCATGGGACTCGACAGTAGTAAGTCTGCTGTTTCATTCTAACATGCTCTGTTATATTGGCTGTTGGTATGCGGCATGCACTCTTTGTTTGCTTATTGTGCGCATTACAATGATCTTGTTATAACGACGAAATGATGAGTTCCAAATTCTTTGGCAAACAATATTGTAGTGTCTTTGCCTTTCCATTGTTGCTGTCTTAACTTGTAATTTCTTTGTTTCAGATATAGGTGCTGCATGGACAACTTAAAAGATTGCCGGATCGCTTCATTGTATTGCTAGGTTTAATTACCATTCAATTTCTCTGGTTCTGTAATATTTTTTCAATGCCTTGCAGCTGATGTAATATTTAGTTAGTTTTTATAGTTCTTTCGCGCATTTTTCTTTGGTGCTTGTGGTAAGTGAGGCTATCCGACAGAATCAATGATGCGTAAATATTCTCAGTATCTAAATCACGAATTCCCATCCCTTAAACAGCCCAATTAAGCGAAATCACATATGTGCCTGCCCAAAATCCTAAAGCGCATATTATGCCGGCATATAAACAACAACTAAACGGGCTGGCCCACTTACTTCTTGGGCCAGCCCATTTGATTTACGGTGGACCCCACACTCTAATTGGGCTGGCCCACTTGCTTTAAGGTGGACCCCGCCCCTCTGGGCGGCCCACTAATTGGTTGGCCCATTGCTTTGTGGTGGACCCCATACTAAATGGGCCGGCCTTTAAGAGAAAGTGGGACCCACTGTGTTTTAACCACTATCTTGTTAGGCCGGCCCACTTGCTATATGGTGGACCCCACATACTAATTGGGCCGGCCCTTTAACGGAAAGTGGGGCCCACCTTGTGCTTTTGGCCGGCCCACTATCTTGTTGGGCCGGCCCACTTGCTATATGGTGGTCCCACATGGTAAATGGGCGGCCCTTTAATAGGAAGGTGGGACCTGTTTTGGGACCACTATCTTGTTGGGTCGGCCCACTTCTATATGGTGGACCCCATACCAAATGGGTCGGCCCATTAACAGGAATGTGGGACCCACTGTGTTTTTGCCGACCCACTATCTTGGTGGGCCAGCCCACTTGCTATATGGTGGACCCCACATACTAAATGGGCCGGCCCTTTAACAGGAAAGTGGGACCCACCTGTGTTTTTGGCCCGGCCCACTATCTTGTTGGGCGGCCCACTTGCTATATGGTGGACCCCATACTAAATGGGCCGACCTTGTGGAAAGTGGGACCCACGTGTTTGGCCGGCCGACTAGCTTGTTGGGCCGGCCCACTTGCTATATGGTGGACCCCGCACTAAATGGGCCGGCCTTTTAACGAGAAAGTGGGACCCACTGTGTTTTAGCCCGCCCTTTGCTTCTTAGGCGGCCCGGTTGCTGGTGGACCCCACATGTTAAATGGGTCGGCCCATTTAAGTTTTGACCAATCAACCTTAGAGGTTAGGCCGGCCACGTAACTAATGGACCAGCCCACTATATAGTTGACCGGTCAAACTATGTCATCGCGCGGCCAGCTTAAGACGTGGCGGGCCTCGTGTGGGCCTACCATCTACCACGGGGTTTCGGCGGTTAACGCCGTTGCCGATTAACGGCGTACGCCACGTGTCGGTTGCATGACGTCGGCGATCAACGGGCTCCGGAAACACTTGGGCAACGGTCCGATTTTCCGTGGCGGAAGAGCGCTCAAGCGCGACGGACCGAAAAAATCGTCGTTGGACTTTGCTGACGTTTCGACAACAGAACCCATATCGTCGGGTTAGGCCCATAGTCTATCAGAACTTTCTTGTAGTGAAGTTTTCCCAAAAGAAACCAAGGTTATCGAACCGGTAGGAGCCAAGAAGCACGTGAAGGTTGTTGGTGGAGGAATGTAGTGCGGCGCAACACCAGTGAAACCGGCGCCAACGTGGAACCTGCACAACACAATCAAGTACTTTGCCCCAACGTAACAGTGAGGTTGTCAATCTCACCGGCTTGCTGAAAACAAAGGATTAAGCGTATCGAGTGGAAGATGGTGTTTGTTTGCAAAGAACAGTAAGAAGTAGAATGTATTCAGATGTAAAAGAATGGACCGGGGTCCACGGTTCACTAGAGGTGTCTCTCCAATAAGATAACTAACATCTTGGGTGAACAAATTACAGGCGGGCAATTGACAAATGAAGATTCAATACATATCAACAATGATTACTATGTGATTTAATCGGGCATTACGACAAAGTACATAGACCGCTATCCAACATGCATCTATGCCTAAATAATCCACCTTCGGGTTATCATCCGAACCCCTTCCAGTATTAAGTTGTAAACAACAGATAATTGCATTAAGTATGGTGCGTAATGTAATCAACACAAAGATCCTTAGACAAAGCATCAATGTTTTATCCCTAGTAGCAACGACATCCACAACCTTAGAACTTTCACTGTCCCAGATTCAATGGAGGCATGAACCCACTATCGAGCATAAATACCCCCTCTTGGAGTTACAAGTATCAACTTGGCCAGAGCCTCTACTAGCAACGGAGAGCATGCAAGAACATAAACAACACATATATGATAGATTGATAATCAACTTAACATAGTATTCTATATTCATCGGATCCCGCCAAACACAACATGTAGCATTACAAATAGATGATCTTGATCATGTTAGGCAGCTCACAAGATCTAAACAATGATAGCACAAGCGGAGAAGACAACCATCTAGCTACTGCTATGGACCCATAGTCCAAGGATGAACTACTCACGCATCAATCCGGAGGCGAGCATGATGATGTAGAGCCCCTCGGTGATGATTCCCCTCTCCGGCAGGGTGCCGGAGGCGATCTCCTGAATCCCCGAGATGGGATTGGCGGCGGCGGCCTCTCGTGTGTTTTCCGTATCGTGGCTCTCGTACGGGGGGTTTCGGGACGAAGGCTATTTGTAGGCGGAAGGGTAGGTCGGGGCGACGAGGGGCCCACACACTAGGCCGCGTGGCCAGGGCTGGTCGCGCCGCCACAGTGTGTGGCCTCCTCCTGGAAATCTCCTTCGATCTTCGAAGCTTCGTGTAAAAATAGGCCCACTGGCGTTGATTTCGTCAATTCGAGAATATTTCCTTACTAGGATTTTTGAAACCAAAAACAAAGAAAACAAACTGACACTTCGGCATCTTGTTAATAGGTTAGTGCGGAAATGTATAATAATGTTGTAAAGTATGTATAAAACATTCAAGTATTGTAATAAAAGTAGCATGGAACATAAGAAATTATAGATACGTTTGAGACGTATCAAGCATCCCCAAGCTTAGTTCCTACTCGCCCTCGAGTAGGTAAACGATAACACAAATAATTTCTGAAGTGACATGCTACCAACATAATCTTGATCAACATTATTGTAAAGCATATGAGATGAATGGAGTGATCTGAACAAAAGATTGCTAACAAAGATAATGACTAAACAAATGAATCATATAGCAAAACTTTTCATGAATAATACTTTCAAGACAAGTATCAATAAGAGTTGCATAAAGCTAACTCATAAGCAATAAATTCAAAGTAGAATGCATTGAAGTTTCAGCAATTGCTTTCAACTTGTAACATGTATATCTCATGGATATTTGTCAACATAGAGTAATATAACAGTGCAATAAGTAAACATGTAAGAATCAATGCACACAGTTAACACAAGTGTTTGCTTCTAAGATAGAAAGAAGTGGGTAAACTGACTCAACATAAATTAAAAGATTGGCCCTTCGCAGAGGGAAGCATGGATTACTATTTTTGTGCTAGAGCTTTTGTTTTGAAAACATAGAAACAATTTTGTCAACGGTAGTAATAATTCATATGTGCTATGCATAATACTTCCTACAAGTTGCAAGTCTCATGCATAGAGTACTAATAGTGCTCGCACCTTGTCCTACTTAGCTCGGAAAACACGGATTATCATCGCATAACATATGTTTCAACCAAGTGTCACAAAGGGGTACCTCTATGCCGCCTGTACAAATGTCTAAGGAGAAAGCACGCATTGGATTTCTCGCTTTTGATTATTCTCAACTTAGACATCCATACCGGGACAACATAGACAAGAGATAATGGACTCCTCTTTTAATACTTAAGCATTCAACAACAGTTAATATTCTCATAAGAGATTGAGGTTGTATGTCCAAACTCAAACTTCCACCATGATACATGGCTTTAGTTAGCGGCCCAATGTTCTTCTCTAACATATGCACACTCAAACCATTTGATCATGAAATCGCACTTACTTCAGACAAGACGAACATGCATAGCATCTCACATGATATCCAACAAAGGTAAAGTTGATGGCGTCCCCAGAAACATGGTTACCGCTCAAAAAGCAACTTATAAGAATTAAGACACATAACTACATATTCATCACCACAATAGTTTTTAAACTATTTGTCCCATGAGCTATATATTGCAAAGATAAAGGAATGAAATTTTAAAGGTAGCACTCAAGTAATTTACTTTGGAATGGCAAAAATACCACATAGTAGGTAGATATGGTGGACACAAATGGCATGGGTTTGGCTCAAGGTGTTTGGATGCACGAGAAGCATTTCCTCTCAGTACAAGGTTTGGGCTAGCAAGGTTGTTTGAAGCAAACACAAGTATGAACAGGTACAGCAAAACTCACACAAGAACATATTGCAAGCATTATAAGGCTCTACTGTCTTCCTTGTTGTTCAAACACTTTACCAGAAAATATCTAGACTTAGAGAGACCAATCATGCAAACCAAATTAAACAAGCTCTACGGTAGTTCTTCATTAATAGATTAAACTACATGATGCAAGAGCGTAAACATGATCTATGAGAGCTCAAACAATTGCCAAGTTACCAAACCATATGCAGCATTTTCCGATTCCAACCAAATAGCAATTTAACGAAGTAATTTCAGCCTTCGCCATGAACACTAAAGCACAATTAAGAACACAAGTGTTCCATATGAAAAAGCGGAGCGTAATATCTCCAATATAAGAATGGTAGGATCCAACTTTATTCAAACCAAAACAAAAATAAAAACAAACCGACGCTCCAAGTAAAGAACATAAGATGTGATGGAATAAAAATATAGTTTCACTAGAAGTGACTGATAATGTTGTCGATGAAGAAGGGATGCCTTGGGCATCCCAAGCTTAGATGCTTGAGTCTTCTTAAAATATCACTAGTGGAAACATGGCCTTTTGCACCGGTTTTTAAAGGCCATATGCACCGGATGGCCAACCGGTGCAAACCATCCGGTGCAAAAGCCCCCCCCTTTTGCACCGGTTAGCTTACGAACCGGTGCTAAAGGGGTCTCCACGTGGCCTGTGGGGCGCTCGGCGGGAAGCTTTTGCACCGGTTCGTAATACGAACCGGTGCAAAAGGGTTGGGCCGCGGCAGCATTTTAGTGCCCTTCCCTGCCGCGGCAGACTCTGCCGCGGCAGGGAATTGCACTAAAACGCTGCCGCGGCAGAGACTCTGCCCCATTCGAAACACGGTATAATATTAATGCAGACAATTCAAATATATATATATATATATATATATAGGAAACCATTATATTACATATATCGATCAAAGTGACACACGTTCATGCATATATATATGTCTACATCAACTTTGATATTGGATGTCGGCCACATAGTGTTCTCCGTCTGGAGCTAAGACTTGCTCAACTAAGAATCCCGCCAGCTCTTCTTGAATTGCTCGTACACGCTCGGTTGCTAGAAGACCGTCCCGCAACCGTTCGATCTAATCATTTGAAGAAGGTACGGTGGTCAATATATATGTGTGTGTATGTGAATGAAACAGAAGGTGATAAAATAAAGCCATGAATGTTGTTTACTTACATCAAGTTGTTCCAAAATGTCCCTCTTATGGTGGGTATTCTGGCGGATGAACTCGCAAACGTAATACCCGCATAAATTATTCCCGTCCTCCTGCCTCAAGCACTTTACGAGAACAAAATTCAATCAAAATAATATATATATATATATATCAAGGATGATAATAATGGTATTGAAACTAGAATCAAAGAGATGCGCGGCCTAGCCAGTATTACTTACCGGTACATGTTTTATTCGAAGTTCTTTATTCTTTAAACCCGGAGACTTGTTGGTGAACCGTTTCCAAGCCTTGAGGAGGATATCAGCCATGTCCCCCCACGCCTCAAGGGGTTTACTCTTCGAGTCCATGACTTCTACTATCCCGGTGTCGGGTTCAATGACTAGCAGGATATAGTGAAACCTGCGGACACATATATATATGCATAACTCATCAATTACACTTAACACATGGAGTAAGCGAAAAAGATTTAATGTGTGAAGACAGTAACACTCACGAGAAGTTGTAAGGAAATAGTATTGCCCTTTTGTATGAGTTTTTCCTTAAGACATATACCAAGTTATTCTCTGTGTCCTTGGGAGAGTTGTGGACAGTATACCCATTCACGGTATATGGGTCAACGAACCCAAGATCATAGATTTGCCCCTTGCGGCATTCGCGGATCTTCATTCTGCATAATACAATGAGAGTATGGTTATATGCATGCAATGGACGAGCCACGGTAGAGACTTAATTACATAAATAATACTTACAGACAGTAGGCACTCAGCAGAGATTTGTCGAGGGCGTCTTGGTTGAATAACTGAAATAATTCACAAAATTCGATGTTCATCACGTCATTTCGCCCGTAGTGCTCATCTGTGATTGCCACCATGATCCAGTTCTTACCATCCTTACATTTTTCCATGTACCAATTATGCAGTCTTCGCAGTTGCGTTGATAGATTAGGCAACTCCTCAGCTCTGACAAGAGGTTGCCCGTACTTGTACTGGTATGCTATTTGGACATCATCACCCGTACTTGTATAGAATTCTGCATCGATGCGGCTTAAGTACTCAGGAATACTCATACCGGCCGCATCTGCCTCATCTTTGTATAGTTTTACCATCTCCGGATCAAAGCACGCTGTGACATCGGGATACACTTGGAGCGGGGGGCACGAGTTTTTCTGGTTTCCAAGCTGGGGAACTGGTTTCCCGTCTACCTTACTTTTTTCCCACCGATCTCTTGCTGACACATTTGACTTGCGAATAGACCGGTCATAGTTCGATGAAAGACTTGGCTCAGGTTGATGAAGGTTCTTCAGCAGTTTCAACTTCTTTTCCAGAGATATAGCTGGCTCCGGCTCAAGCTGGGGCTTTTTCAATTTCAACATTTGTTGCTTGTGCTGTTCAGCTACGATCTTGGCATTTTCCTCAACTGTATAGTCATAAGGTCTCTTGGGAGGAACCTTAGGCACTCTTGGGAGGGGCTCTTGTTTGCGTCTCGGTGATCTGTTACGACTCAGCTGTGTCGTAGCGGTCCGCCTAATTTTGCTCTTAGACTTGGGCTGCGGCGGCGGAGAAGGCTCACGCGGCGGCGGAGAAGGCTCACGCGGCGGCGGAGAAGGCTCACGCGGCGGCGGAGAAGGCTCACGCGCCGGCGGGGAAGGCTCACGCGCCGGCGGGGAAGGCTCACGCACTGGAGACGGCTGCATCGGTGGAGAATGCTGCCTCGGTGGAGACCTTGTTGGCGCCTTCCAACCCGGAATCACAATGAATTCCTTTCGCCATAGAACTGTAGTGTTCTTGGCTTCTCCCAGCTCTAGCAAATCCCCTTCACCGGCAGGGTGGTCAAGCCTCAGCGGCCCATACCCATCCATAACTTGATCCACCCCGGCAACAGCGTAGCCAGGTGGAACCGGATTGAAGTGGTATCTTTGATCGGGTACTGGCGGTAAGACATAGCCGACCGCCGCCTTGAGCGTTAAGTAGCCCATCGTTTGGAAATGTAGCTCACAAGGTGTAGACTCTGTGATAAAGTCCACAGGGTAGAGATCAAGATCCATCTGCGGATCCACAGGGGAGGGAGGAGCCATCTGCGGATCCACATGTGCATCATCACCAGGCAGCTCCGTGGAAGCCACGCTGCTTTTCCGCTGAGATCCCTGGCCGGTAGCATCGAATGCAACTTCTTCTATCTGCGGATTAGGTTGAGGTTGGGTGACTGTGACTGAGCCTGACATTATCATCCTCACTTGCTCCTCTAGCTTAGCAACGCGTTCGTGAACCACATCCTTTTGCCTCTGACGGCTTCTATCGGGATATTTCTTCGTTTCTGCAGGAAACCCAATACACCACGGCTTGCCACCTGATGTGGTTCGTGTTCGTCCTGAGTGTTCAGGATTCCCAAGGGCGCGTGTGAGCTGGTCCTTCTCTCTTTCGGGACGGAACTTCCCCTCTTCAACTTCCTTTGCAACATTTCTAAAGGCTTCGATGGGAAGTGGGTTTTCCTTATGTCTTTGTGTATATATGCATAACCCTTGTGCGTCCAACGTGCCCCCATGCGCGTAAAACCAATCCCTTGACCGCTGGTTCCATTTCAGTACCTCTGGCTGGATCCCCTTTTTAATTAGCTCGTTCTCCCATTTCTCCCACTTAGGCCTGCCAGCATTGTAGCCTCCTCGCCCCATGGTATGGAAGTACATCTTATTAGAAGCATTTTTCGTATTGGTGTCAGACCTTTTCTTTGCCTTGTCCGATTTCTTTAACTTCACAAATTCCTCCCAGTGGTCTTTTATCTTCTCATAGGGGCCTTTGAAATCAGGAGTCTTCCCTTTCTTGACAAAGAAGCTGTCCAATTTCTTCTTGTAGTCGTTGAACTGTACTGCCATCTTCTTAAGAGCCCACTTCTTAACTCTTCGCTGTACGCTATTCAGCTCGGGATCCTCAGGGTCTGGCCTGTCATTCTCACTATCAGAGTCAGTTGGCTCCGGAAAGATGAAATTTATCAGCAGCTTCCTAAACATCACACTTTTTAATCTCGTGTCGACATAAGTAACTCCTTCGCCCCCCTTTCCAGGTTTCTTCCATTCTTGAGTGGTGATCGGGACGGTGTCCCTAACAACAACTCCACATTGACTTACAAACTTTTTTGCGTGATTCTTGGGAGAAATCGGTTCGCCATCTATCGCGATTTCCGTGATGGTGCACCTTTCATGGTCTTCCATCTTTCTGGCCGCGCCTCGTTTAGTTCTGCCAGTAGAGTTTGTTGATCGGGAGGTCTAAAAGAAGAAACAACGTTAATACATGTATATGCACAAATCTGGAGGCTTGGTTAATTAATATATATACACCTCGGCGGCGTCGTGAGCTTCTCCCTCGCAGTCGTCACCTTCTCCCTCACCGGAGCCGTCTCCACGGTTGTCTTGCTCATCTTCCTCACCGGAGGCGTCTCCACGGGTTCGCTCGTCTCCCTCGCCGGATTGGTTTAGGTAAAGAGAGGTGATATCCTCATCATCACGGATAATCTCCTCGACGATGTATTCTTTTTCTAGGTCTCGTTCCATAGTTTCTGCAAAGACTTACAAGTTATTCTAATGCTATAAACACAACGAAGCAGTAATTAACCAAGATAATGATATAAATAAATGATCAAATATTAGAGTTACACATATATATAAGTGCAAATAAAGGATAATGCTGAATACATAATCAAAGATCTGAGTTACACATATAGCTCGATCGGTCCCTAATACATCACACTACAAGCTCTCAACGGCGCCGACCGGGTCCCGAGCCGCGCCGGGTGAACACCCAAAGCCACGGAACAGTAACGGGAGCATAGCTAACATGAGATCCCCGCATAACTGACCATCCGGTCCTATACATGGTGTCTAACGCATACATGTAACGGCGAACATGCTCATCCTCCGCTGCAATGCGCTGAGCTACCACCTCCGGCGGGGCCGGCTCCCTCTGAAACGAACGTGGCCCATAAGACCTCCACCAGAGAATATCCGGGTCGACGACGGGACCCGGATTCCGCACCAAGGTGCGCGCCCCGGAAGATAACACCTCCCAGTGCCACCCCGGCGGAGCCCAGTCCCGAACTTCCCCCAACTGCCGCAACTCCTCTAAAATTGTCCTAGCTCCAGGACGCGGCGGGCGCGGCATCGTATGCAAACTAATATTGAATTTGAATAAATTACTTATGAATATATATATCTTAGTAACAAATACTACTACTTTTGTCTAACACATACATTTTTATCTAACATATATTTCTAACATATAAATTTCACTAATATTTTCTAACAAATATTTCTAACATAGAAATTTCTAACAAATAGTTCTAACATATAAATTTCACTAATATTTTCTAACAAATATCTCTAACATATAAATTTCACTAATATTTTCTAACAAATATTACTACATTTGTCTAACATATACTAATAAAGTACTTACTAATTTTTTCTAACACATACTAATAAAGTACTTATGAATATGAATCAAAGTAATTAAATTTTTTCTAACACATACTAATTAATAAAGTACTTACATATTCCATCTAAATTTTTTCTAACACATACTAATTAAGTAGTTACATATTCCATCTAACACATACAAATCAAAGTAACTTTTTCTAACACATACTATTTAAAATCTAACTAATTTTCTAACTAAATTTTCCATCTAAATAAACCTACATATTCAAATTTCCTAACTAAAACCTACATATTCAAATTTCCTAACTAAAATTTCTAAATACAAATTTCTAACTAAAATTTCCTAACTAAAATTTCCAATACAAATTTCTAACTAAAATTTCCTAACTAAATATAAAACTAAAAAAAAAAAGAGGGGCGGCGCGGCGCGCCTCACCTCACAGCGGCGGCGGGCAATGGCGGCAGGCGAGAAGCGGAGGCAGCGGCGCGCGCGGGCGGCAGTGGCGCGGCGCGGCGAAGGAGGAGGGGCGCGCGGCGAAGCGCGAGAGGCGGGCGGAGCGCGGGCCCGGCGGCGGTGAGGCGGGCGGCGCGGAGGGGCGGCGGCGCACGAAGCGGCGGCGTGGAGAGCCAGGCCGCTGCCGCGTCTTTTCTCTCGCGCGCTTCGATCGAGGAGGAAGAGGGCGCGCGGGCGGTTTTAAGGAGGCCCTTTTGCACCGGTTCGTGGCTGGAAAGCGGTGCAAAGACCCACCGGTTCCACGAACCGGTGCAAAGCCAAATTTGGCTGCAATTTTTTGCTTTCTTCCCGCCTTTTTCTCTCTTTCGCGCGGGATCGAGTTCCCGCCACAACGCTGCGCGGGTTTCCGCCACGACGCCGTGCGGGACATTTTCCCGCCACGACGCCACGCGGGATACTTTCCGCGCCACGCGACGGCAGGCGAGATTTTTCCTTCCACGACGCCGCGCGGGTATTTTCCCGCCACGACGCCGCGCGGGGTATTTTCCCGCCACGACGCGCAGCAGGAGATTCCCCGCCTACACGCCCTCTATAAATAGTACGCCCCCGTCTCTCCCATTTCACTCATCACCAAACCCTAGCCCATTGCACAATGCCCCCAAAGCCGCACCCGCCGCCGGTGGAGGTGGACCCGCAGCTCGCGGAGATAGAGGAGTGGGAGGAGCTGCAGCAGCAGCTGCGGCAGCCAGGAGGGCAGCAGCGGATGAGGTGGACCCGCAGCTCGCAGAGATAGAGGAGTGGGAGGAGGCGGCGCTAGCGGCTACCATAGAAGCATTTGAGAGGCAGAGTCTCCAGGAGCTGCATAAGCGGCCGCGTGTGGCGGATCTGGATAGTGAGGAGATGTATAAGCGTCGTCGTGAGGAGGAGCTGCGGCAGGAGGCGGCAGCCAGGAGGGCAGCAACGGATGCGCGGAAGAACTAGTAGAAGTTGTTATAGTTTAAGTTTAGTTAACGTATCTTGTTAAATTTCAATAAAGTCGTTGTCGTTGTTTTAGTTTAAGTTTAGTTAACGTATCTTGTTAAATTTCAATAAAGTCGTTGTCTTTAGTTTATATACCCCTTGTATCCCGGTTCCTGGCTTGAACCGGTGCTAAAGATGGTGGATTAGATTATATACCCCTTGTATCCCGGTTCCTGGCTTGAACCGGTGCTAAAGATGGTGGATTAGATTATATACCCCTTTTATCCCGGTTCCTGGCTTGAACCGGTGCTAAAGATGGTGGATTAGTTTATATACCCCTTTTATACCGGTTCCTGGCTGGAACCGGTGCTAAAGATGGGGGGCTAAATCTGGGGGAGGCTTATCTGGTGTTTGCCTTATCTGGGGTGGCCTCATCTGGGGGGGGATTATCTGGAGGCACATTGCTATATATAGCCCCCTCCGGGGAGAGTAGAGAGAGCAGCCTGAGAGGCAACGACCAAGAAGGAAAGAGCCTCTCCGGCGAAGTTTCTCGAAGATGTCTTAGATGGCTGGCCGTCTTAGACATCTTCGGAAGCTTCGCCCGAGTAACTCTTCCCGCAAGTCCCGCTCGGAAGCTGCTAGTATACACCCAACAACCAGTAGCTCAGGGTAAGGAGGGCTTCCAGGAGCTTTTCGAAGGAAAGAGCCTCTCCGGCGAAGCTTCTCGAAGATGTCTTAGATGGCTGGCCGTCTTAGACATCTTCGGAAGCTTTGCCCGAGTAACTCTTCCCGCAAGTGCCGCTCGGAAGCTGCTAGTATACACCCAACAACCAGTAGCTCAGGGTAAGGAGGGCTTCCGGGAGCTTTTCGAAGGAAAGAGCCTCTCCGGCGAAGCTTCTCGAAGATGTCTTAGATGGCTGGCCGTCTTAGACATCTTCGGAAGCTTTGCCCGAGTAACTCTTCCCGCAAGTCCCGCTCGGAAGCTGCTAGTATATATACACCCAACAACTAGTACCTCAGGGTAATTAAATAGGGCTTCCGGGAGCTTCTCGAAGGAAAGAGCATTTAGTTCAAACAACCAATGTTACTGATACATATCACAACAAACGCTTCACAATATGAGCTCATCAAGGTACAAGATAATAATTAATACATTATGATCGCTTCGACCGTAACCATGGAGTATCTTCAGCATTTAACGCGATGGTTGGATCAATGTTCACTGTGAAGGGCGGAATTTCAGCAAACTTATTATAATCTTCTGACATGTCTGTCTTGTCCTCGACTCCCACGATGGTTCTTTTCCCTGAAAGAACTATGTGACGCTTTGGCTCATCGGATGAGCTCGTTTCCTTCTGTTTTCTTTTCTTCGGTCTGGAGGACATGTCCTTCACATAGAAAACCTGAGCCACATCATTGGCTAGGACGAATGGTTCGTCTCTGTAACCAAGATTGTTGAGATCCACTGTTGTTATTCCGTACAGCTGGTCTACCTTTACCCCTTTTCCATCAAGCTTGAACCATTTGCACCGAAACAAAGGGATCTTAAAAGAAGGTCCATAGTCAAGTTCCCATATCTCCTCTATGTAACCATAATATGTGTCCTTTTCCCCATTGTTAGTGTTTGTTGCATCAATGCGGACACCACTGTTTTGGTTGGTGCTCTTTTTATCTTGGGCGAACGTGTAGAAGGTATTTCCATTTATCTCGTACCCCTGGAAAGTCAGTATAGTCGAACATGGTGACCCGGCCAACAAGTACAACTGATCTTCAATAGCGTTGTTATTAATGAGATGTGTTCGGAGCCAACCGCCGAATGTCTGCATATGTTTATGTGTTATCCAGTCTTCAGACTGCCCCGGATATTCGGAGCGTACAATATTCTTGTGATCAGTGATATACGGGGCCACCAAGGTGGAACTTTGTAGAACTGTGTAGTGTGCTTGAGTGAAAGAAATGCCGTCCCTACATATCATTGATTTCCTTCCTAGCGTGCCTTTTCCACTTAGTCGCCCCTCATGTCGCGATTCAGGAACACCAATCGACTTAAGGTCAGGAATAAAGTCAACACAGAACTCGATGACCTCCTCTGTTCCATAGCCCTTGGAGATGCTTCCTTCTGGCCTAGCATGGTTATGAACATATTTCTTTAAGACCCCCATGAACCTCTCGAAGGGGAACATATTGTGTAGAAATACAGGACCGAGGATGGCAATCTCTTCGACAAGGTGAACCAGGAGATGTGTCATAATATTGAAGAAAGATGGTGGAAACACCAACTCAAAGCTAACAAGACATTGCACCACATCCTTTGTAACCTTGGAAGACTAGCTGGATCGATTACCTTCTGAGATATTGCATTAAGGAATGCACATAGCTTCACAATGGGTATTCGAACATTTTCCGGCAGAAGCCCCCTCAGTGCAACCGGAAGCAGCTGCGTCATAATAATGTGGCAGTCATGCGACTTCAGGTTTTGGAATTTTTTCTCCGCCATATTTATAATTCCCTTTATATTTGATGAGAATCCAGACGGCACCTTGATACTGTAAAGGACTTCAAAAAAGATTTCCTTCTCTGCTTTGGTAAGAGCGTAGCTGCCAGGACTTAAGCGACTCCCTGTATCCGTCTTGTAATTCTGTTCTTGCTTGTTCTTTGGGACTTTCATACGATACTGGTCCTCCCTTGCTTCTGGTGTATCTTTTGTCTGCCCATACACGCCTAAGAAGCCTAGCAGGTTCACGCAAAGATTCTTCGTCACATGCATCACGTCGATTGAAGAGCGGATCTCTAGGACTTTCCAATAGGGTAGATCCCAAAATATAGATTTTTTCTTCCACATGGGTGCGTGTCCGGTAACAACCTCTTTGGGAACAGATTTTTTCTTCGAAGCCTTTTTTTGGGAACAGATTGGCCGCCAGGACCCTTTCCAAATATTACTTTTATGTCCTTGACCATATCAAGTAAAGCATCACCGGTACGGAGTTCAGGCTTCTCCCGGTGATCTGCCTCACCTCCGAAATGATTGCCTTTCTTTCTGACGGGGTGCCTCTTTGGAAGAAATCGACGATGCCCCAGGTACACAACCTTCTTACATTTCTTCAAATAAGCACCTTCGGTCTCATCTAAGCAGTGCGTGCATGCATTGTATCCCTTGTTTGTCTGTCCTGAAAGGTTGCTAGGGCGTGCCACCTGACCTAGACCCGATCAGGAAGGTGTTAGAGTGAATGTTCTGCATGGTAGACACGTAAACATTAAATATGAGCCCTATCGGCTCTCAGGTTTCCCTGGATCGGCTCAAGGAGCCGATCGCCCCATCTTTCACGTTAGATTTACAATGGCATGGGGATCCTGCATCAGGACAAAGCTAAAACGATCCACGACAGTTTAGGGTTTTCACCGCATAACCGGAACATCCTACGTGTGATCGGGCCTAGCAGCTACGGAAGATGATGCAAACCACCCCTACGAGAGGCCTAAAAACCAACATAACGTCGATTCCCGGAACATCCCTCGCAGGGACGGTGAACAACATCTAACGCACTACCGGATCCTCCGACCCCAGCGTAAGGCCTAACTATGCAGATATTAAACTAATCCTTGAGAAAGGAGCAACTATAACGGATCGGATCTACTAAGTAACGAACAAGCAAGATGCTGCCCTTACGTCGGATAGCGTAAGGGCAGCTAGGTGTCGAGGGACGGCATCGCCACGCAGATACGCACGTGAAAGCATCAATGCAAGCCTAAACACCTAAGGATAAATAGTACTGCTCGCCATCAACAAGGCTTCACACGAGGGTTTCGAATAAGAATATGCTGCCTAGATCGCTTGATGCGATCTGAGCATGGTGCTTACCCGGAGAAACCCTCGAAGAAAGGGGTGGCGATGCGCCTGATTTGTGTTGGTTGAACGATGATTGTCCTCTTTTCCGATAACCCTAGATACATATTTATAGTCCAAGGGACTTTCTAATTGCGGCGCACCTAACCGTGCACGGGCCAAACTCTATCTCTTAATCTAAATTACAATGCGATCTACTATATTACAGATACACGGGCAACTTAGCCCAAACTCTTAGCGCAAGGCCGCTTCGAAGATGCTCCACGTGTACGTCCTTCAAGACCCATCCTCACGGCCCAACTCCTGATTTGGCCAAAATCGGGTGGTAACACATGCCCCCCTGGTTTTGATAATGATAATTGCAAAACCATCTGCCTCCTTCGAAGGGTCATGTCGCGGCAGAACCGTCGCAGTATTCTTCATGATGACGTCTTGCCTTCGAACTTCTCTGCACGACTTGACGGTTCGGGACTCCTTGGGAACTGCTTAGGCATTAAATCATTATATCCCCTTTTTATTTGGCCGCATCGAACAGTTCTCCTCTTCATCCTGCATCAGCACTTCCAAAAACCCTCCTCCGCCGCCATGTCTTCTTCTTCTTCCTCCTCCACTTCATCGGGCCTTTCCTACGTGTCCTCCCCCATCCGGGAGTCAACACCAGAGTGGGGTACGCAGGCGGCGTACGATATCCTTGCCCCAACAGCATGGGACAAGGAGGACCATGACTCCTCCGTCTGGTCCGAGGATGACAGGTCCTCAACTGACGGGGAGAGTGACCTCCGCTTCCTCGCCAATGAGGAAGCGGTGGAGGCAAGCGACGACGACCGCTTTTCCTGGGACGGGGTCCCCTCTTCCGAGGAGGTGAACAAGGAGGAAGAGGACGACGGCTCCTCCGACGAGCCGCCAGCCAAACGCCATTGCCCCTGGCCCGGGCATCTTAGCGATTTCGACAGCGAGGACGACGATGCTGACGAGGAGGATGAGGACAACGAAGGCCCTGCCGGCGGCCGCTATAGCAGCGACGACGAGCCGGTCGGGAACAGCGCCGACAGCGGCGATGGCGACGATGAGGGCAGCAGCGGCCCCTAGATAGGATAGAGCTAGGAGTAGTAGATGATAGGGCAATGTACCCCTAGCAACCCTTTTGAGAGCAATCAGCTCCTTCCATGTAAGAAATCTGATTATCAACGAAGAAATCTCCCCAATTGGACTTTGTCGATTTCTTTCATATTGATTTAGCCGATCCTCCCCTATCTTGATTTTGCCGATTGTCACCTTGATCGATGTTCAACGAGCCGATGTCAATGCATCAGCTCTTATAACAAATTGCAAGACAGATCAATCTAACCACCTCCCCAGATGGTAACTTGCAATCTTTGAAATTCAGATCCAAAATCCCAATCGAACACGCCCAGAATACAGCCTTGAGACCCTCAGATCTTTGGACTTTAAAATCATCCGATCGTAATGTTTGTCCTGACGGCAAAACTCCTGGATTAATGCTTCCAGGAAAGCTCCTTAGTCCGTTGCTGACAACCTTGATGTTGAAGCTGATACTCCTGTAAAACAGGTGCCACTTGTTCACAGCTTCCCTTGTGATGTTTGTTTCTTTGCAGCAACGGACTGGTCTAGAGCCTGATCAACGATGATGGCTCCTTCTTCAAACTCCTCCTGTCATCCTGATGGTTTTCCTCTGCAAGAGCTCGCCACCTTTCAACATGGTTACGATGCAGAGACAGCTAATTTCAACAGCATTGGCTCTTCAGAATGAGGATCTGCCCCCCGAGCCTCGGTCAAGGCGAGAATGAAAGTGCACCAGCCGCATTGGGCCACTATCAGCTTCTCAACTGTGGTGCAGCATCAGCCGATTCTAACCAAATCGGCTTTCAAAAGCAGAGAACCTTCAACGTGAACTGCCCCCCGAGCTTCTTCAGTCCAATGAGGCAACCTCTGATGAGAATGCAGTTCAGTTCAACTGGACGACCGTCGGTCATTCTCATGATCCTAGCCTGATCTGCACGTCCATGCTGTTCTTGTTGTTGGCCAGGGCTGCGATCCTCCAACTTGCCGGCGACTACCAGCAGCTTAAATGAGAAAAAGGGCCGTCTCGGACGCCCAAACTGACGCTCCTGCTGGTGCTGCCAAGCAATCCCATTGAGGGGTTCCTCCAGTAGATGACTGCTCTATTAGGCTTCCGCTTGTAACAGTGGTATCCCTTGAGTCGATGGCCGTGCATCGGCTTTGAATCCTTAAGTCGATGTCTACGCATCGGCTGTGCTCAAAATTTCTGTATTTTGATTTTTGTTTATGTATCGGCCCCCATCTTTGAGCTGTTCTGCTGGGCGTTTGGCATGCATTCTCAGCTTCGTATCCTCGTGTCTTATCCATCTATGTGCCCCCCGAGCCGATTCTGTCAAGTCATTGATGGTATCGGCTCTTCAGGCATCTGTTGGATCAATGCTGAACACAGACAAAGGGATGTTGAGGATAATTTTGGCCGATTGCGGGAATCGGCCTCCCTTTCCATTGCAATGTTTGACGATGGTTTGCAACTTCTCGGATTTCCACTATAGCTACGTGGCATGCTGGAGATAAGATCCTTTGCTTTTCATTTTTTTTGAGGGCCGATCTCAGGGATCGGCCTTGCCACGTATGTCCAATGTCTTGGACTTGCTACTCCGTCCGGGTCATGGATATCATGTTTGTATCAGCCGATGCCTCTACATCGGCATCAGCCGATACTGTGCATCGGCTTTGGCCTGTTTTGGGCGCATACTTTCTTTGGCGGGCGCGCCTTCGTCTCCAACGTTTGCTGGATTTTCACGGCCAGATCGGGCCGTGCTCTTCTCAACGTGTACAGGTGCGTACCTCGGCTTCACCGGGTTTCGCATGCCTCTACGCTTCTGAGAATGGCTGAGTCCATCAGGGCACCACCTTGGCGGTGATACCTATCTTCTTCTCCATCTGACTCCTCGAAGTCTTCTTCTTGAGAGGACTCAGCTCGTTTGTTATGTGGTGGGAGAGGTCCTAGACGCTCGAACACTGAAACTTCGTTTGTCCTTCTCCTTCGCTGTTTGCACTCTGGGCAGTTCTCGATTGTTGGCAATCGGCTCATTCCTGAGTCCCAGCAATGTTTGAAGAAGGGACAGTTCCAGTGCTTATCCACGTTGTCTTGCTCCCTTGACCTCCCTCCAGCGTGGCGTTCGTACCCATCGTTGCTTCCATCATACTGACGATACCTCCTGCTTTCCGCATCCGACCGACGATATTTCTCATCGTCTTCGTCGTAGCGTCGACGTCGGTCATACTGCTGCTCATATTTGTTGAGGAGATGCACGGAGAGTGGGTGCTGATACCGTATGCTTCTCACCTCCTCCTTGGTTAGGTACCGTCTATCATCATCTTGGGGCCGGTCGCGTGGAACGGCCTCCTCTTTATCCTTGCCACGAGAGTGGCTGCTCTCGGCTTTATCTTTGCCATGGCGGATCACAAACCCTGCCATATTGACATCAAAAGAGAACCCAGGTTCCCTTATGGAGTGGCTTAGGTCCACCATGTTGACGTCCGGGAAACGGACGCATGTCTACCTTCATGGCAAACTGTCCGAAAGTTAATCGGCCTGATTCTATCGCCATCTGAATTTGTGCGCGCAACACTTTGCAGTCGTTGGTGGCGTGCGTGAACGTATGATGCCATTTGCAGTATGGCCTTTTGTTCATCTCTGTCGTAGGGATCTTGTGGCCTTGGGGAGCTTCTGCTTCTCTTTTAGTAGCAGATCGAAGATCTGTTTAGTTTTGCTCATCGAAGTCCAACCTCTTGGAGGCCTGGCGGGTTCACCCGTTTGCAGGACACGGGTACCGGCGTCCGAGTCCACTCAGCTACCGCCTTCCACGATCTTCCGAGAATCTTCATCCTCATCAGCATTGACCAGAGTTATCGCGTGCAGAACTTGTCATGTACAGCTGCGGGTGGCGCTTGTTCATATAGTCAGCCCTACTGACCCGGTCGTCAACGAGTTGTACTCCACTTGGAACGTCAGATCTTTGAACGACGCTGCAAGGCCTGCCACGACCGCTCGACTGCTTCTTTCAGTTAAATGAACCGAATAGCATCGGTTCTTGACAGTTCTAAACGCTGAATGTACTCAGCCACTGTCTCTCTCGTCTCTGCCGAACTTGTGCGGGTTCGGCAATGCTCAGTAACCGAATATTGGGTGTGAAATTGTTCCTCAGCGCTTCCATGATCGTGCGAGTTCGGTGCGGCGAGTGTACCATCCAAAAGCTGGACCGAGGGATTGCGAGAAGCACCTCACCCGTAGCTGATCCGATGCCGAAGCCATGCCCACTGGGCCAAGTATCGCTCACGTGTTCAATGGAGCTAGACCCTTCGACCCACTGAATTGTTGAAGTCCGGAAGCCGTACTTAGGTGGTGGGATCAGGTCGAACTCATTGGGGTACGACTTGGAATAGCCCGATTATCTTCTTCTTCGACAAGATGCGGCGATCTCTCAAGACTGCGATCTGATCTGCGGTGGAGGTGGTGGCAGTGAGCTTTCTGGGCCGGTGCGGTGGTATACTTGGCTAGCCCCTGTTTCTCAGCTTCGCTCCCAAACTCCCAGCTGCTGTCGTTCCTCTGCCCGGAACAATGGCTCTGCTCCGGCAATCCCTCTGCTGGAGCCTGGATCGCTGTGTCCATTGTTGCAATCCGGCACAAACGTGCACACGTACCCGTGTGGGATCTCCTTGGGCGCTCATATAAGAAGCGTGTAGTCGCCCGGATCACCTCCAACCTTGTAGACAACGTATGCCGGTGAACCTTGTTGCTGTGGAGCTGCCATAGCGTCGGCAATGGTGGCCTGGTGTGGAGTTGCACCTCTCCTTGGTGAGTCCCTAGAGCAGGTCCCGAAGGGCCGAGCTCCATGATCTCTTGGACCACCGGGCATACGCAGCGCTCCAAAGAATTCAGGCTCTCAGAATGCCGTGCAGTGAATGGGCCACCACGTAGTTGATTTCCTGTCGCAGGGCTACTGGTACGTTCATCTGAAGGGAGAGACAGATCTACCCCGTCAAGGACGCCTTGTGGCGTGAATCCTTTGAACCTGATGCCGTGCTGACGGGTCTTCTCAAAGGAGCCGATGAGTTCGGCTTCAACGATGGCCTTCAGCTCATCGTACTTCTTCTTATGATCAGGAGGAAGATCCTCGTATGTGATCTGTTCCTCCGCCATCTCGGATGCCGATGTTGACGTGGATGTTGCGGAAGATTGTCCCACCGGGTTGCCAGAATGTGTTACCCTCCAAAACCCACCGACGGGCAATGGCTGAGCAACACGAAGAGTCGGGAAGCTCCCGGGGCCGCTTAGTGGACCACAGCACCTCGCATCGTCCGCAAATCTTGGCCCGTCTTGGCGGTTGCTGGGCGTGCCACACGACCTAGACCCGATCGGGAAGGTGTTAGGAGTTCGATTGTTCCTGCATGGTAGACACGTAAACATTAAATACGAGCCTATCGGCTCTCAGGTTTCCCTGTGGATCGGCTCAAGGAGCGATCGCCCCATGTTTCACGTTGGATTTACAATGGCATGGGGATCCTGCGATCGGACAAAGCCAAACGATCCACGGTTTAGGGTTTTCACCGCATAACCGGAACGTCCTACGTGTGATCGGGCCTAGCAGCTACGGAAGATGATGCAAACCACCCCTACGAGAGGCCTAAAAACCAACATAACATCGATTCCCGGAACATCCCTCGCAGGGACGGTGAACAACATCTAACGCACTACCGGATCCTCCGACCCCAGCGTAAGGCCTAACTATGCAGATATTAAACTAATCCCTGCGGAGCAAGGAGCAACTATAACGGATCGGATCTACTAAGTAACGAACAAGATGCTGCCCTTACGTCTGGATAGACGTAAGGGCAGCGAGGGACGGCATTGCCACGCAGATACGCACGTGAAAGCATCAATGCAAGCCCCTAAACACCTAAGGATAAATAGTACTGCTCGCCATCAACAAGGCTTCAGCACGAGTGGGATTACGAATAAACGTATACTGCCTAGATCGCTAGATGCGATCTAGGCAGCATGGTGCTCCCGGGAGAAACCCTCGAAGAAAGGGGTGGCGATGCGCTGATTTGTGTTGGTTGAACGATGATTGTCCTCTTTTTCCGATAACCCTAGATACATATTTATAGTCCAAGGGACTTTCTAATTGCGGCGTGCACCTAACCGTGCACGGGCCAAACTCTATCTCTTAATCTAAATTACAATGCGATCTACTATATTACAGATACACGGGCAACTTAGCCCAAACTCTTAGCGCAAGGCCGCTTCGAAGATGCTCCACGTGTACGTCCTTCAAGACCCATCTCCTGACGGGGTGCCTCTTTGGAAGAAATCGACGATGCCCCAGGTACACAACCTTCTTACATTTCTTCAAATAAGCACCTTCGGTCTCATCTAAGCAGTGCGTGCATGCATTGTATCCCTTGTTTGTCTGTCCTGAAAGGTTACTAAGAGCAGGCCAATCATTGATGGTCACGAAAAGCAACGCTCGTAGGTTGAATGACTCCTGTTTGTACTCATCCCATGCAAGTACACCTGGTTTGCTCCACAACTGTAAGAGTTCTTCAAATAATGGCCGTAGGTAAACATCAATGTCGTTGCCGGGTTGCTTTGGGCCTTGGATGAGCACTGGCATCATAATGAACTTCCGCTTCATGCACAACCAAGGCGGAAGGTTATAGATACATAGAGTTACATGCCAGGTGCTATGACTGCAGCTCTGCTCCCCAAAAGGATTCATTCCATCTGTACTTAGACCAAACCTTAAGTTCCTCGCGTCATCTGCAAAGTCCGGGAACTCTCTATCGATTTTCCTCCACTGCGACCCATCAGCGGGGTGTCTCAGCTTCTCGTCTTTCTTACGGTCTTCTTTGTGCCATCGCAACAACCTGGCATGCTCTTTATTTCTGAACAGACGTTTCATAGGAGCATACCACATAACCTTGGCAGGAACCCTCTTCCTAGGGGGCTCGCCCTCAACATCACCAGGGTCATCTCGCCTGATCTTATACCGTAGTGCACATACCGGACATTTTTCCAAATTTTCGTACTCAGCGCGGTAGAGGATGCAGTCATTAATGCATGCATGTATCTTCAGCACCTCTAATCCTAGAGGGCAGAGAACCTTCTTTGCTTCGTACGTACTGTCAGGCAATTCGTTATCCTTTGGAAACCTCCTCTTCATTATTTTCAGTAACTTCTCAAATGGCTTGTCACATATACCAGCCTCTGCCTTCCATTGCAGCAACTCCAGTGTGGCACCGAGCTTTGTGTTGCCATCTTCGCAATTTGGGTATAACTTCTTTTTGTGATCATCTAACATGCCCTTTAACTTTCGCTTCTCGTTTTCAGTTTCTGCATCTCTATGTGCATCAGCGATGGCCCGACGAAGATCATCATCAACGGGCTCATCTGATGCCTCTTCATCTTGATCACCTCCACCTGCCTCCTCATCTTCATCATGCCCTGTTGCAGTATCACCGTAGTTAGGGTACATATCATCATCCTCTTCTTCTTCGTCGTCGTCTTCCATCATAACCCCTCTTTCTCCATGCTTGGTCCAACAATTATAGCTGGGCATGAAACCTTTCCAAAGCAGGTGGGAGTGAATGACTTGCCATTCAGGGTATTGCTTTAAGTTCCGGCAATCAACACATGGACAACACATATAACCATCCGCCTGTGGGTTTTCCTCAGCCACACGGAAAAATTCTTTCAGGCCCGAAGTGAACTCGGGCAGACGTCGGTCAACGTACATCCATTGTCGCCGGTTCATCTACATCAAATAATTAAGTTTATCAAAAAACCATTACAAAACATCATAATATATATAGTGGATATTAGCACCGTACAAATGAAAGGGTAAAGTTGTTTAACCTTGATCGAGGAGGGAAAGAAAGAGGAGAAAGCTTAAGTGTCGCTCCGGCACCTCATCTCATTTTTATTTTGTGTAAAATCAAGCGAAATCATTCTCTCAGACATTTCATCGAGCACCTTGTGTGCATGCCAAAGAAATACAAGGTAGCACTCAACACACACACCTTCTCCTAGCAAAAATGAAGTGAGTGGGCTGTTTGGCCGGGTAGCTGAGCTGAAATAGGGCTGGGGACCTTTAGCACCGGTTCGTGTTACGAACCGGTGCAAATGGTCTATCTTTTGCACCGGTTCGTAACACGAACCGGTGCTAAAGGTTCCTCGGCTGACACGTGCCTGGCGACGAACCTTTTGCACCGGTTTGTGTTACGAACCGGTGCAAAAGATAGATCATTTGCACCGGTTCGTAACACGAACCGGTGCAAAAGGTCCCTCGGCCGGCTGCTCCCCACGAACCGGTGCTAATGACCCCTTTTAGCACCTCGTACTTAAATAGTGCAAAAGCCATTTGAGGCAAAAAACCAAAGCCTTGTTTCTACCTGAGTGTATGCGAGGGATGAACCACCGGGGCATCCCCAAAGCTTAGACCTTTCACTCTTCTTGATCATAGTATATCATCCTCTTCTCTTGACCCTTGAAAACTTCCTCCACACAAACTTCAAGCAAACTCATTAGAGGGTTAGTGCATAATCAAAATTCATATTCAGAGGTGACACAATCATTCTGCTTCTGGACATTGCACAAAGCAGTTAATGGAACAAAGAAACTCATTCAACACAGCAAAAAGCGGCAATGCGAAATAAAAGACAAAATCTGTCAAAAACAGAACAATCTAAAGATGAATCTGGCAGGGCACTTAATTTGCTCAAATGGAAAAACTCAAAACTAATAAAGTTGCGTACATATCCGAGGATCACGCTCGTAAATTTTCAGATTTTTCGATTTTTTTACAGGGAGCTCTGCGATTCGTGACAGACAACAATGCTGTTTCTGCGCAGCAATCCCAAATATAGTATCAACTTTAGCATAGAAACTTTACTTGGCACAAAAACATGATAAGGAGGTTGCTACAGTAGTAAACAACTTCCAAGACTCAACAATACAGTAAATAAAATAAAACATAGGTTATCTCCCAAGAAGTGCTTTTCTTTAACGCCTTTCGGCTAGGCGCGGAGAAAGTGCAAATCAAGTAACATCAAAGAGATGAAGCATCAACATCATTATTTTCTTACAAACACAACTTGTTGCAGAGATGCTTTAGGTGCTCCATTATCTAAATTTTCTATGGTGGTGCTAGGGGTTTTTATCAAAAATTTTAGGCCTATAATAATTCTTTGTTTAGGCACCTTAGAGGCATACATGAATTTTTGCTCTTTACCCACATAAGCTTTCTCCTTATACTTAAGAGAAGAAAAGTTGAACCAAGGTTCCCATAGCTTTTTCAAGTTCATCAATCTTATTGGTTTGATTATCATGAAGTTAACCCACAAATTCCTAGGACACAAATTCTTTCATCAATTCCTCTTAAATTTATCAAGTTCATTAGTTTTATCAAGTAACATTTTCCAATTTAGTTTCAATACTTGGAAATTTTTCTCTATGGTTTCCAATTTTTTCATAACATCCTCAGAGATTTCAATTTTAACTTCATTAACGGGTATTTCAACTAGACTCTCAATGATGCAGCTAGCTTCTAAAGCGGGAGTAGGAAATTACCTCCCGAAAAAGTATCAAGAACATACCTATTCCAACTAGATATACCAACGCATAAAAGTTCCTAAGAAGGATAATGGTGGAGTGTTTCTTAATGCCTGTAATTATGGGCAATTACCTAATTCTGTACCAAGCATCTTTAAAAATTTCT